>JAOPSE010000007.1:60247608-61447608 GCA_029449295.1 Zea luxurians
ATATACCTAAATATTATGTATAATGTTTAGGTTTGTAATAAAATATGTGAATGATATTATCTGTCATTGGTATATTTTTCTCTAATATTTTATATTTTGTATTTCATTGTTTTATAAGTCTGATTACGAAGGTGTGACCTTCGTAATATTTTGCTCATGGCCTTCGTCTGAAGTTCATTAAATCCTTGGGGAGATAATGCTTCAGCGGGCGAAGGACATTAATATTTAACATTTTATGTTGCCTGTTCTTAATTCATAGCATTTGAGAACAATTCCCCAACAGGGCTAGATGGGCCAAGATTGTTATTTGCGGAAGTTAGGAACAAAGTCTGAAGCAAATTTAGGTCCAAATACTCAGCATTCATGTATTTTTCAATATTTCAGAGTATATATATAGCATATACTTGTATATATAAATTTTTTTGCTAAAATAATGGGTATTCAACTAAATACCCTTGTTTCAGTGTGGGCCTGCCCCTGGCCATGACACACTACCAGAATACCCTATCTGAAATGTACCGAGCATTCAATGCTCATTAATTGGAAAAGTTGCCTCTGTTTCTCTCAAACCTAATTTTAACATAAAGATTGTATTGCTAAGTAATACCATCTACACATCACATTAATTTTATGCACCTAAAGAGGAGGAGAAATAGTTTATCCACTAACTCTCTTAATTGCCCGCTTTAGCCCAAAAACCTTGGAGACCTTACCTGCCCAATAGAAAATGGATGTGGCATCAACATTGTGAAGCCTTTGCGATAGTTTCTTATATAAGAGCTAGCCAATACATGGTTCAATCTAGCCTCATGTTAGCTTTATATGCCCACTAACCATGCATACCGTCTAAATATCTCTTTCCACACTATTAGTGCTACCAAAGATGTTTAGTTGCACAGAAAATGGGAGATATGTGCCTTTTGTGTTAGAAGTTGCAGCCAATCCGCTTTCCTTGCGATCTGCGCCTATTACTCACATTTTGGAGTTACTATGTATAATAGGTTGTAAGGGAGATTTGGTTCTATTCATGACTGCACCACCAACAGATACAACATTGCGCAAACTCTACAAGTTATGTATACTTTACCGCTTGCATACATAATGTCGTCAAACATAAGTATATGCATGTTGTGCTACTTTAGCTATGACTTAGGTGTTATAGGAGAATGAACCAAATTGGTGATGGATGTGAAAAGAGGCACTGAATTAGATGCTCAAACTAATTAAACAGTCAATGTAACAATTAACATGAATCTGCAACAACTAAGGCTCTTTCATTGTAAAATGGTAGTCCATTATGACAATTCTCCATCTCATTTTTTTACTAACTCAAGAATTAGTCACTGTAAAATGGTAGTTCATTATGACAATTCTCCGTCTCCTTTTTTACTAACTGAAGAATTAGCTTCAAACGCTTGCATACCCGTTCTAGGAACATAGATGATGGATGAAAGCAAAGAACAAAAGAAATTTGTGTACATATAAGAAAGCTAGAATATGTAAAGAATAGAATGTAATTGTGTGGTCCAAATAAATATTCTGCCCCACTTATCAACCCCTTTTTGGTTAGTTTGGTAGCCTATATGAGATTTTAGAAAGTCCACAAACCATATATGTTGTAGTGTACGGAAATGACGACTCATGGAAGTGGCGTCCTATCATGTAAAATTGACACTATTTTGGTTTGCAGGAAAAGAGTAATTCTGTCTATTCTAGCATTTGCTTCGACTGATTTTCGATTGGGCTAATAATTTATTTTTTTCATGATGTGTATCAAGTTAGCGCTGGATCATGGTGCTCCACTTTAGAGATGTGCGCACCAGCGTCAACGCTTTTGACAATCGAACCGGGTCTCCCTTAGTGTCCAACCGTCACAACGTGTTCTATTCATGCCATTGTTCACAAGGCGTCCCGCTCTTTTGTACTACTGTACATAAATATCGCAAGGTTCTTTTGTCCTTCTGGATTTCTACTACATGGCTCCAAAACTATGTTGTTTGGCTATTTATGAAACCAACGATTGTTAACGACTTAGATGTGTATTTTGTTTTGTAAACTATGTTCTTGGCTACTGAAAGTTGCCTAGAGGGGGGTGGATAGGCGGAAAACTGAAATTTACAACTTTAAACACACTACAAGCCGAGGTTAGCGTTAGAACAAATGTCAAGTCCAGGAGAGAGGGGGAAACAAATCAACCAAGAAATAAGCGGATGGACACAATGATTTGTTTTTACCGAGGTTTGGTTCTAAAGACCTAGTCCCCGTTGAGGTGGTCACAAAGACCGGGTCTCTTTCAACCCTTTCCCTCTCTCAAACGGTCACTTAGACCGAGTGAGGCTTCTCCTTAATCTCATGGGTCACTTAGACCTCGCAAGGATCACCACACAATTGGTGTCTCTTGCCTCACTTACAAAGCACTTGAGAGTAAGAAGTGAGAAAGAAAAGAAAGCCAAGCAAACAAGAGCAACAAAGAAACACAAGTGATCCTCTCACAAGTCCTAATGCACTAGAATTGAATTGGTGACTTTGATCGGATTGGTGGCTTTGATTTGTGTCTTGGAGTGTTGCACTTTGCTCTTGTATTGAATGGAGAGTGATGAATGCTTGGATGGTTGGAGTGGAGGTGGTTGGGGGTATTTATAGCCATCAACCACCAAAACAACCGTTGGGGTGGCTGCTGTCGATGGGCGCACCGGATAGTCCGGTGCGCCAGCCACGTCACCCAACCGTTAGGGTTCGGGCGACCGTTGGAGCTTTGTCTTCTAGTGGCACCGGACAGACACTGTTCACTCTCCGGTGCGCCTCTGACGGTTGCCCTGACTTCTGCGCGCACTGTAGCGTTTGCAGGTGTCCGTTGCGGTCGACCGTTGCGCTGGTAGCCGTTGCTCCGCTTGGTGCACCGGACAGTTCGGTGGCACATTAGACAGTCCGGTGAATTATAGCGAAGCGCGGCCTCAGAAACCTGAAAATGAAGAGTTCGGAGTTGTACGGTCCTGGTGCACCGGACACTGTCCGGTGGCACACCGGACAGTCCGGTGCGCCAGATCAGGGCACCCTTCGGTTTCTTTTTGCTCCTTTCTTTTTGAACCCTAACTTTGATCTTTTATTGGTTTGTGTTGAACCTTTATGCACCCGTGGAATATATAATCTAGAGCAAACTAGTTAGTCTAATTATTTGTGTTGGGCATTCAACCACCAAAATTATTTATAGGAAAAGGTTAAACCCTATTTCCCTTTGAATCTCCCCCTTTTTGGTGGTTGATGCCAACACAAACCAAAGCAAATACATAAGTGCATAATTGAACTAGTTTGCATAAGGTAAGTGCATAGGTTACTTGGAATTAAACCAATTTGTAGTTTACTAGATATGCATGGTAGCTTTCTTTTTATTTAACATTTTGGACCACGCTTGCACCACTTGTTTTGTTTTTGCAAATTCTTTTGGAAAATCTTTTTCAAATTCTTTTGCAAATAGTCAAAGGTATATGAATAGATTGCATGAAGCTAGCACTGGGCATAAAACTCGAGCCCGAAGCCCTGTACCCGAAATACCCGAAACCCGTACCCGTATAGCCCAAAACCCGTTACCCAAATAGCTCCAGCGGGTAACAGAACTAAATACCCGAATTAAGTACGGGCTTAATCGGGTATTAAACGACGGTACCCGATCTACCCATACTACCCGAAGCACTGTAGCTGCGCGGCCTAGGTGCTCAGTGCTCACGGGCATGGCCACGGGTCACAGCCCAACAGAGCACACGACCCAGACTCCCAGTCTCCCAGAGGCCAGAGCAGTCAGCCAGAGCCGGCACCACACGACACCACGAGGCACAAACCACGACCGCACGAGACCACGAGTGCACAAACCAACAAACCCTAGCTATCAGCCTCCCTGGAGGTGGCGGCTTGGCACTTCGGCAACTAGGCAAGCTGGCAAGGCAAGGCAGGCACGCAGCGGCGACGGCTTGGCCAGGCGGCCAGCGCGGCAGCGCCCTGCGCCAGTGCCAGCGCGGCAGCGCCCTAGGCGGCTCGGCCAGCGCGGGTGCGCGGCAGCGCCCTCGGCCAGGCGGCCAGCGCGGCAGCGCCCTACGCCAGCGCGCCCCTGCCGCCCTCAACCAGGCCAGCGCACCAGCGCCCTCGGTGGCTCGGCCAGTGCGGCCATAGCCCACATCGGCAGGCGGCAGCGGCACTGCACCCTCCCCGGCATCTCAGTGGACAGCAGGCAGCAGCACCCTCCCCAGCGCCCTCAGTTAGCGGACAGTAGTACACAACTACACACCGGAAGGTAGTTTATTATGCATAGAAGTTACTTTGGTAGTTTATTTGTGATTCCATTGTCAATTTGTCATATAGATGCCAGAAATTGAGGAACACACAGATATGGAGGTTGAATCAGTTGCACTTGGTACTGAAACGTCACATATTCAGATTGTAGTTGCCCTAGCTTCTCAGTCACATGATGTAGTAGCTAGACAAGAGGAACCTGAGTTGACTAAGGATAGTGGTAGGAAGGAAATAGCACCGAGGTCAGATGTATGGCAACATTTTGTTAAGATAAAAGATGATAAAGACATTGTTAGGCACGCTAAGTGCAAATATTGCCATAGAAACATGAAGGCAGAGGCTAGACACCATGGCACATATTCATTGAAGAGGCATTTGGTTGCTTGCAAATGCAATCCAAATAAGTTTAACAAAGATCCATCTCAAGGTACTCTACAAGCAACTCAACATGAAGGTGTTAGCACGTGGAGGTTTGATCAAGACACACTAAGGGTTGCTTTTGCCGAGATGGTAATAGAGGATGAGTTGCCATTTTGCTTTGGTGAGAAACCTGGATTTAGAAAGTTTATGTCCAAAGCATGCCCTCGCTTTCTAGTGCCATCTAGAAGAACATGTACTAGAGATGTAGTACGCTATTAGTTCCAAGAGAAAGATAAGCTAAAGAAATTCTTCAAAGACTCCTGTCAACGGGTTTGTTTGACAACAGATGGTTGGACTTCTAAGCAACTAGATAGCTACATGACTGTGACTGCTAGCTTTATTGATGATAATTGGAAGTTCCATAAAAAAGTTATTGGTTTCTTCTTGGTAAAGGGACACAAGGGCGATGATATTGGAAAAAATGTGCTGAGATGCATGGTTGAATGGGGTTTGGAGAGAGTGATGACAATAACTGTTGATAATGCAAGTGCCAATGATACCGGTATTAGCTATTTGAGGAGGCAATTGAGTACCACTAATCTAGCTAGTGGAAAGTACTTGCACATGAGATGTACAACTCACATCGTGAATCTAATTGTGCATGATGGCCTAAAAGAAGTGGACCTATTAGTGAAGCGTGTTAGGGTAGTTGTGAAGTACATTAGAAATGGTGGTTCAAGAATGGTCAAATTTAAGGAAATTATAGAGGAAGAGAAGCTAACCAACAATCCATATCTAAAGGCTGATGTCCCAACTAGATGGAACTCCACGTATATTATGCTTAAATCTGCAATTGTGTATGAGAAGGTGTTCACAAAATTAGCAGACGAAGACATGAGTTATGTTATGGACCTATCTGAAGGAAGGGGTGGTTATGGTCATCCTGATGAGATAGATTGGGAAAACGCAAGGAAGATGGCAGAATTTTTAGAGCACTTTTATGATCTTACTGTTCGTGTCTCTACTACTCTCCAAGTCACTGCACATACATTTTTCCATGAGATTGGAGAAGTGCATGCTTGATTCAATCATGGATGGAAAGTTCAGATGATTTGCAAACACTGATGGGAATAAGAATGAAAGAAAAATTTGACAAATATTGGGGACTTTGGAACTCTACCAGTGAACATGACAAGGAGATGGAGAAGGGGAGGGGGAAGGCAAAGGAGAAGGAGAACCTGAATTTACTAATTTTTATTGCTGGTTGTCTTGATCTAAGATACAAGCTATCTTTGTATACCAAGATAACCGTTGAAGAGATATTTGGCGAGGAAAGGGGACAAATAGTTTCGGAAGCAATTAACACTTGTCTTCATGAGTTGTTCGAGGAGTATATGAAAATGTATGCTTCTGGTGAGGATACAACCAATGTAAGTGACCCAATAACATCAAAGGAATGTAGAGGTAGAGGAGGGAAGCTAAAGGAAATTGTTGCTAAGAAAATGAGGCTAGGCAAAGGCATTGGTTCAAGCAACAACACTAAGTCTGAACTTGACAAATACCTTTCTGAAGAAACTGAGGACACAAAAATGAAGCTTGATCTCCTAGTATGGTGGAAGGCATCTGAGCAGAGATTTCCAATACTAGCTCGCATGGCCCGTGATGTGCTTGCTATACCGATATCAACTGTAGCATCAGAGTTAACATTTAGCACAAGTGGGCGCATTTTAGATGACTTCCGTAGCTCCCTTACTCCATTCATGCTTGAAGCTCTAGTATGTGCACAAGATTGGTTGAGGTGGTCAATACCGATTGATATTGAAGAAAACCTTGAAGAATTAACCATGCTAGAAAAAGGTCTAACATTCCTTATTTTTTCATTATTATTGAATGGTTCATTGCATATCAACACATATTTACTAGACAGTGTTTTATCTCATTGCAGAACTAAAAGAAGAATTTGGTGGTAAAGGAAAAGGAAAACAAGAAGCAACAACAACAACAGGTACAGGAACAGGAAACAAAACCATCCATGGAACATCTACATCTTAGTTCATGGCTTGGCTTCATGCTGGTAATCTGGTATGAAACAGAATCACTTGTTACGTCGACCATGGTTTGAGTCTTTGAGATGTGTGTTTCTCTTTCGTTAGGGATTGCATTTAGATATTCCTAATTGAAATCACCTGGTCTTTTTGTTCTGTGCCAATTTGCTCACCATTCTGAATTTCTGACTAGTGACCATCTACTAATATTTTTACCATCTGAACTTTCATTAGTAGCGCTTACATCAGACCTCCTCTGCTGAAATCTCTGGACTGAATTGGTGTTGTCTGCCTTTTGCTGTTGAACAGGTACTATGGACTATGGTATGGAGACATGGAGATTGGAGAGTAGTCCTATGCGGTTTGTTTATTGTAGCGCTTACATCTGCCTGTGCGGTTGTCTGTTGTGCGGTGCCTTACTGCCTTGTGCGCCTGTTGTCTGTTGTGCGGTGCTTTAATGCCTTGTGCGCCTGTGCCTAATGCGGTGAGCCGGTGATGCCTGTCACTGTCAGCCTGTGTGGTTTGTTTATTGGAGAGGAGAGTGGTCGAGTGCTGGAGTCTAGAGAAGTGGAGAGGAGAGCGGATAATGTGTTCTGTGTTAGTGTGTTCTCTAATTCTCTTGCTCTCTATTATGTGTGATAGCGAGAGTAATACTATTAGTGAACCTGTGACTGTGTGCTCTATGCTATATGACTATGTGTGACATCTCAACTAGAATATTGTTTCACTGTTTTAATTTTTAAATATTGTTGCTAGACGCTACATGCTCGAATATATCGGGTATTTTGTTATTACCCAAACCCGTACCCGAAAGTACGGGTACCCAAAATTACGGGTAACCGATATTACGTGTACGAGTTCGGGTTTAGATGTTTAAAACCCGAAATATAAAAAACCCGAAAAACCCGACCCGAAATACCGGGTAAACCCAAACGCCCAGCTCTACATGAAGCATTTTCAAGATTTTGAAATTTTCTCCCCCTATTTCAAATGCTTTTCCTTCGACTTAAACAAAACTTCCCCTGAATAAAATTCTCCTCTTAGTTTTCAAGAGGGTTTTAAAAGATACCAATTGGAAATATATTGAGATGCCAGAAGAAGTCATCAACATCAGCTCCCTCTTAACCCATCCAGGAGATGTCTCAGATTGAAGTTGTGCGCCAGCCTTGCCAGAAGAGAAGCTGCCTGGTCTGAAGTTAGTTATGCCCAGTCCTCTGCATGCATTGGGTAGTGAAGTTTTTCTTCACTTTGGCTAGAGCCCTGCATGTATGAGAGGTAATCGTGTAGACTCGTGTTTTGCAAAACTCTAATTGTGTGGCCCCCTAGGGCATTTCAAAATGAATTTTGCTTGATGTTTTCTCCCCTTTTGAGTGCATATGTGATGCTTTAACGTCAATGCTCATAAGTTGCATTTAGCATAGTTCTCAATTTAGGAGCCAAGCAATAGTAGTTATGCTTAGCCCCCGAATCTGAGTAGTCCGTGCTTTGGAAAAACTCTATTCTTCCCTTATTCAAAACATTTGATTTGTTTGTGCTTATCATTGCTGAGCTTGTGTGTTTTCTTTCTTTTTAAGAAAGGTTTTCTCTAAAAACATAGATCACAAGTTAGAGCTAATCCTTACCTTATGCTTCCATTCTCATCTTAACCCATCTCAAGAGAAAAGCACCTTACCCAAGAAGATACCGGGAAGCTTACCCTTGAAGCCTAGAATAAGCTACAGAAGCATCCAGTCCAGTCGCTCAGTCAAAAGGACCGACCGTGAGAATCAAAGCACTGCCCCTGAGTCAAAGTAAACAGAAAAAGAGGACAGAAGAAGTTATTACCATACAGAGAGGCAAAGATTCTTGGAACCAGAGACCACAAACATCAGGGTCATTGACCCCACCACTCACCCGTGCCCCCCGCACGCGTGCCCTCCTCCATGTGCACAACCACCGCCCCAAGCCCCCCCCTTTGCAGCGCACTACCGCCGCCCACGCCCCCTTTGCAGCACACCCACCGCCATTACCGCCAGCAACATCGTCCCCCTCCATCGCACCTGCTGCCGCATGGCACCTGCTCCATCACCGCCACTCCACACCTGAGCACCACCCTCGCATACTGCTCGCCTATAAAATCCCCCCACCAGCTCCCTCAACTCCCATCTCGCTCAAAGCAAAGCACACACCTAATACAATCCCCTCTGCCAAATCACAAGCAACTCCATTTTCCACTCCCTCGCCCCTAAGATCACAATGCTTGGTGATTCTTGGGTTGAAGACTGTTGTACATGGTTCATAGTCTTTGGTTTCCTCCTCTGTGTGATGGTAATACTCTTTGATAGAATCCTCCAGTGGGAAGAACAAAGAGAAAGAAAGAGTCAGTGAAAAGAAGATAGTGAAGAGAAGATAAGAAGAAGGTTCTCCTAGAATCAACCCTGTGTCAGTCATTTCTCCGCAGCCTGCTCAAGCAGCAACAGCAGAAGAAGGCCCCGTAACACCATTGTTATGAGGTACTTCAAGGAGTTCAAATCCCCAAGATTCAAGAGTTCTACCCTCATTCTTTTTAAGTGGGGTAGTGTTCCAGTAAGGTTCCTGCTATGGAGAAAAGAAGAAGGCCTGTAGCAAGCTTGTGGAGGACCAGGTCATCAAAGCATATTGTTTCTAGATGAGAAGTGGTCACCCAAGTTCGTTGATGAAGCACCAGAAGACTAATCAAGGAAGGAATCCATGTGAGAGTTCGTAAGAGAAAGCTTTGTGTGTTGGCATCGATGATTCCTCAATAAGCTAGCTGCCAAGCGAAACCTAGAAGCCTGAAGATGATCTTTGAGTAGCCAGAATCAGCGTTTGCAATCAAGAACCGGATGCTCCTCAAAGGCCAGATTTTGTTGAAGCTCCATCTCCTCGAAGCGTCTGCAAAGTGAAGATATGTAGCTGAAGTAAAGCTATACCCATAACCCTTCTAAGCCGAATCTCGAGGACGAGATTCATTTTAAGTGGGGTAGATCTGTAGCATCCCAAAAATTCAAAATTTGAAATTTTCTCAAACTTGCTCTAAATTCAAAATGAATTTCAAATTTCATTTCAAAATGTTTGTTTGCGAGTTGATATCAACAAATAAAATATAGTGGTCTATATTCTCTCCAAAATCCTCCTCAAAATATCCTACAAATGTTTCTCTAGTGATCCCCCTCAAATTCTTTCCAGAAATACTACCCAGATATTTCCCCAGTGACCCCCTCAAATTCTTTCCAGAAATACTGTCCAAATATTCCACTGATAATTCTCCAAATATTTTCCTCAGAAATACCTTCAGAATCATTTTATAGTCCCTACAAATACTTTCTTCATAATTTTTCTCATGCTCATACGTATATGTACCCCTCCGGTGTCATACGGTGAGCTCTACAAGCTAATTACACTTATACAAGACAAATACATGCTAATCTCCCACTAATCCTCTCATCCTCCCACTAATCCTCTCATCCCCCTAATCCCCCCACCATGGCTATAAATAGAGGGGCAAGGGCCTCCTCTCAAGCCGCCCCAAGCCATTTCATGGCAAGTCTCTCCCTCCCCCCCACACGCCCACTCCACTTCCCACACAAGCACACACTAGCACAAGGATTGTTCGGTTGTTCTTCGATCGTTCGTCCACTGTTCTTAGTTTGTTCGTTCATTCGTCCGATCGTTCATGGTTCGTTCGTCCGATCGTTCGATCGTTCATCCGTTCGTTCATCCAAATAATCTTTGTTCAGCCATTATGCTGCCGAAATTCCGATCGTTCGTTCGTTCGATCATTCGATCATTCATCGTTCGTTCATAGTTCCTATTCATCGTTCGTCCAGATAATCTTTGTACTGCCGTTATGCTGCTGAAATTCCGATCGTTCGTTCGTCCGATCATTCGATCGTTCGTCCGTTAATTCATAGTTCGTATTCATCGTTCATTCATAGTCACTATTCATCGTCCATCGTTCGTTCATACGACTATTCACCATTACTATTCATCGTTACTATTCACCGCCACTATTCTTCATTGTTACTATTCACCGCCACTATCCATGATCGTTACTATTCATCATCGTTACTATTCATCGATGATATCTATAATTACTTTTTCGTCGTCACTATTCATCGTTACTATCATCGTTACTATTCATCATTACTATTCATCGATCATCCGATCACCCCGAATTTGAACTACTCATCCATCATGTTGTCCAGTCCACCTAAGACCTACTAGACCAATATTCCAGTCATACGAACTTCGGTGACTGTGATTTTCCTTCCAGTGGGAACTTCCCATCTGGTCACCCATCCTAGGTTTCTCCAAGTTGAGCACGCTTAACTTTGAGATTCCTTCGAACCAGGCTTCCAAACTCAGATTCCAGTAATTCTTGTTTCTAAATTCTTATCAAACTATTCCCTATCCAACCATGTCATCCCTTAAGCATGGTTCATATTCCAGAAAACTCCCAAAATACTCTTGTCCCATATAACTCTCCTGTTCATACTATGTCAGACGATTCATTCGTCACTATTCTCACCAACAGTGAACTTCACTGTGCTACACCGCATACACCCAGCTATAAATACACCCAGTTACCCTCTCCTTCTCCACACACTCAACACCCTCAGCCAAGGCAAACACCCCACCCACTCAGTTACTCCGCTCTGCCGGCTACACGCATAGTGTCGCTTTGCCTCCAGTCCACCCTCCTGGTAAGCACATCCGCTCCACCACTAGTAGTATCTCAACACCACATGACACAGATTCTACTCAAGACTCTACCCATCCATATATCGCTATTCTGACCACTATACTAAATATCTGTTGATATACTTGCTGGTTTGTATGTTTGCTTATTCATGTTGCATAGTTATCAGAGCGTTCATGCCGTCTCGTGGTGGCCAGATCTGCAAGTCTACGCCAGGCAGTGGAGCTAGAAGCCAGTTCCACGAGCTCCCCTTTCCCCTTCGCCGGATAAGCACGGCAAGCTGACTGGATCCCTTTGATGCATAAATTACCTATGCTTTTTCAACCACAACCCTCAGCCTGTTATTTTATGCATGATATGATTTTGAGACAAGTTATTATGGCCACCCAGCCGCTTGCCGCAATCAATCTTTATACCCCTTAACATATTTGTTACAAATGATTTGAGAAAAGGTATGAGTTATCAAAAGAAAATGCTTTCCAAATGGGTATGATGAAGGGTTTTCACCCTTATCAACCTTGAGTGGGGATGATCAGGGACTCCCTGGTTTAGGGGAGGGCCTAAGGTGATGGCTCAGCCGGGTTAGGTGTGAGCAGAAGGATTGTCCTCTCATATAAGGACTGGTTTGTCATCCTTCACTACCTGTACTCATGACAAGTACAACCACTCGAGACTATATGGGCAGTCACTCAATCTGAATTCGTACGGTCCAAACCCCATGGTTATGATGGCTGGGGAGCATCGGGAGGATAAGGAGGGGGAATATTTTGTTCGGTTTGGACATGGCGGTGGCCTGACTCCTTCCGGTATAACTGTTAAGGTAAGGACGTGCGAGGAAAGAAAGAGATTCGGATTCGGGTCTCATTGGCCATGAGATCGCAGAGCCGGACTAGTGGGTAAAGTGTACCCCTCTGCACAGAGTTCGAACCTATTCGAATAGTCCGCATCCACGGATATGGATGAGTCTGGTGTGGTATGACAATTAGTGTTTTGTTTTCCAAAAAAAGAAAGTGCTTTTGAAAAGTGGTTTTAAAAGATCCGGCGGTTGAGCCGTGAGCTATGGTGGATGGGAAGTCCAGTAGTTGTTTTTGAAAATGAAAACAAGTGGGAAACTACTGAGATACCTGGATGGTTTAGTCCAAGAGATTTTTGTTCTATACTGAAAAACTTCCTGCTCCTTTGGGAGAGGATGCGCTTTGAAAAATACAAAATGTTTTACAAAACAACCCTGCATCAAATATTGTATTTTCTACAAAATATCCTGAGCTCCACATATTCCATGCATTATATCTAATTTCCCCATTCCGTGGGTGAAGGTGGTATGCTGAGTACGTTTGTACTCACCCTTGCTTATTTGTTGTTTTTCAGAGAAGGTGATCGCTGATCGGGTAAGAGTTACGCCTATTCCCAACCTTGCCTGTGGCTGTTGGACCGCTGATTTGCTTCGCTGCGTATATCGGGCTGCTTAGGCCCCACTCTGATGATACGTCCTGAGTTGTGGACCAACTCTTAAAGTTGATCGCCACCTTTATAGGTTTGTCTCGTTTAAGCAGATCTGGAACTATCTGATGTATAAATGTGTTTACTAGCCTCCTGGGACTACTAATTGTATCACATTTGAGTCCCAGAGGATCTGGGGCGCTTTAGTGAGCCCTTTAAACTTTCTCCCCATTGGTACAAGTAAATAAGAGTGAAGAATTATACCAATTTGGAGTGCGAAGTAACGACGAAGGATAAAAGATACCGATAGAGTGGAGTGGAAGCCTTGTCTTAGTCGAGTACTCTATTTCCCTTTCAATCTATGACTTAGCATAGAAATACACTTGAAAACACATTAATCGTAGACATAAAAGAGATATGATCAAAGGTATATGAATGAGCTATGTGTGCAATGTTTCAATCAAAATTCCGAGAATCAAGAATGTTTAGCTCATTCCTAAGTTTGGTAAAGGTTTTCTCATCTAATGGATTGGTAAAGATATCAGCTAATTGTTCTTTTGTGCTAACATAAGCTATCTCGATATCCCCCCTTTGTTGGTGATCCCTCAAAAAGTGATACTAAATGTCTATGTGCATAGTGTGGCTGTGTTCAATGGGATTATCCGCCATGCGGATTGCACTCTCATTATCACATAGGAGAGGGACTTTGCTCAATTTGTAGCCATAGTCCCTGAGGGTTTGCCTCATCCAAAGCAATTGAGCGCAACAATTGCCTGCGGCAATGTACTCGGCTTCGGCGGTAGAAAGAGCTACTGAGTTTTGTTTCTTTGAATCCCAAGACACTAGGGATCTCCCCAGAAACTGAAAAGTCCCTGATGTGCTCTTCCTAACAATTTTACACCCTGCCCAATCAGCATTGGAATATCCTATTAAATCAAAAGTGTATCCCTTGGGGTACCAAAGTCCAAACTTAGGAGTATAAACTAAATATCTCATGATTCATTTCACGGCCCTAAAGTGAACTTCCTTACGATCGGCTTGGAACCTTGCACACATGCATACAGAAAGCATAATATCCGGTCGAGATGCACATAAATAGAGTAAAGATCCTATCATCGACTGGTATACCTTTTGATCTACAGATTTACCTCCCGTGTCGAGGTTGAGATGCCCATTTGTTCCCATGGGTGTCTTGATGGATTTGGCATCCATCATTCCAAACTTGGTAAGTATGTCTTGAGTGTACTTGGTTTGGCTGATGAAGGTGCCTTCTTGGAGTTGCTTGACTTCAAATCTTAGGAAATACTTTAACTCTCCCGTCATAGACATCTTGAATTTTTGAATCATAATCCTACTAAACTCTTCACAAGTAGATTTGTTAGTAGACCCACACATGATATCATCAACATAAATTTGGCATACAAACAAATCTTTTGCAATAGTTTTAGTAAAGAGAGTAGGATCGGCTTTACCGACTTTGAAGCCATTAGTGATAAGAAAATCTCGTAGGCATTCATACCGTGCTCTTGGGGTTTGCTTGAGCCCATAAAGCGCCTTTGACAGTTTGTAAACATGGTTAGGGTACTCACTATCTTCAAAGCCGGAAGGTTGCTCAACATAGACCTCTTCCTTGATTGGTCCATTGAGGAAGGCACTTTTCACGTCCATTTGATAAAGCTTAAAGCCATGGTAAGTAGCATAGGCAAGTAATATGCGAATTGACTCAAGCCTAGCTACAGGTGCATAGGTTTCACCAAAATCCAAACCTTCGACTTGTGAATATCCCTTGGCTACAAGTCAGGCTTTGTTCCTTGTCACCACACCATGCTCATCTTGTTTGTTGCGGAATACCCATTTGGTACCTACAACATTTTGGTTAGGACGTGGAACTAAATGCCATACCTCATTCCTCATGAAGTTGTTGAGCTCCTCTTGCATTGCCAACACCCAATCCGAGTCTCTTAGTGCATCCTCCATCCTGTATGGCTCAATAGAGGACACAAAAGAGTAATGTTCACAAAAATGAGTGACTTGAGATCAAGTTGTTACCCCCTTATGGATATCACCAAGAATGGAGTTGATGGGGTGATCTCTTTGAATCGCTTGGTGGACTCTTGGGTGTGGCGGTCTTTGACCCTGAATTTCTTGCTCATCTTCCTTGTCTTTGTCATGGTCATCTCCCCCTTGATCATTGTCCTCCTCTTGAGGTGGCTCATCCTCTTGATCTTCATCTTCATTGTCTTGAGCCTGATCCTCATCTTGAGTTGGTGGAGATGCTTGATTGGAAGATGACGGTTGATCTTGTGCTTGTGTAGGCTCTTCGGATCCCTTAGGACACACATCCCCAATGGACATGTTCCTTAGCGCGACGCACAGAGCCTCTTCATCATCTAGCTCATCAAGATCAACTTGCTCCACTTGGGAGCCATTAGTCTCATCAAACACAATGTCACAAGAAACCTCAACTAATCCAGTGGATTTGTTGAAGACTCTATATGCCCTTGTGTTTGAGTCATAACCAAGTAAAAGTCTTCTATAGCCTTAGGAGCAAATTTAGATTTTCTACCTCTTTTAACAAGAATAAAATATTTTCTACCAAAGACTCTAAAATATGACACATTAGGCTTTTTACATGTGAGGAGTTCATAAGATGTCTTCTTGAGGATTCGGTGAAGGTAGAGCCGATTGATGGAGTAGCAGGCGGTGTTAATCGCCTCAGCCCAAAGCCGGTCCGGAGTCTTGTACTCATCAAGCATGGTCCTTGCCATGTCCAATAGAGTTCTATTCTTCCTCTCCACTACACCATTTTGTTGAGGTGTGTAGGGAGAAGAGAACTCATGCTTGATGCCCTCATCCTCAAGAAACCCTTCGATTTGTGAGTTCTTGAACTCGGTTCCGTTGTCGCTTCTTATCTTTTTGATCTTTAATCCAAACTCATTTTGAGCTCGTCTTAAGAATCCTTTTAAGGTCTCTTGGGTTTGAGATTTTTCTTGCAAAAAGAATACCCAAGTGAAGCGAGAATAATGATCCACAATTACTAGACAGTACTTACTCCCTCCGATGCTTATGTAAGCAATCGGGCCAAATAGATCCATGTGGAGTAGTTCCAGTGGCCTGTCCGTTGTCATGATGTTTTTCTGTGGATGGTGGGCACTAACTTGCTTTCCTACTTGGCATGCGCTACAAACCCTATTGAAAAGAAAATAGGGTCAAACCTTTTCCTAAATGATTTTGGTGGTTGAATTGTCCAACACAAATAATTGGACTAACTAGTTTGCTCTAGATTATAAGTTCTACAGGTGCCAAAGGTTCAACACAAACCAATAAAAAGTCCAAGATAGGGTTCAAAAAGAAAGGGGCAAAACCAACCGAAGGCTGCCCTGATCTGGCGCACCGGACTGTCCGGTGTGCCACCGGACAGTGTCCGGTGTACCAGGGAGATCAACTCTGAACTGCCCAGCTTTGAGTTTTTGGAGAGCCACTCTGCTATAATTCACCAGACTGTCTGGTGTAGCACCAGACTGTTCGGTGTGCCATGCGGAGCAACGGCTACTGCGCCAACGGTCGTCTGCAAAAGTGAACAGTGAACGTGAACAGTGCGCGGACAGCGCGTGCAGAGTCAGAGCAGCGCCATAAGGCGCACCAGACAGTCCGGTGGTCCCAGCTATCAGAGCTCCAACGGTCGAACCCTAACTGTTGGGTGACGTGGCTGGCGCACCGGACAGTGTACGGTGGCGCACCGGACTGTCCGGTGCGCCCATCGATAGACAGCCTCCCCAACGGCCATTTTGGTGGTTGGGGCTATAAATACCCCCAACCACCACACTTCAAGGCATCCAAGTTTTCAGCCATTGCATTCAATACAAGAGCTCTAGACTTCATTTCAAGACACAAACAAGAGATCAAATCCTCTCCCAAGTCCACAATCACTCCAAACATTTAGTGACTAGTGAGAGAGAGATATTTGTGTTCATTTGAGTTCTTGTCGCTTGGATCGCTTTTCTTCTTCCTTCATTCTTGTTCTCAAGTAACTTGTAATCAAGCAAGAGACACCAAGTTGTGGTGGTCCTTGTAAGGGGTCTAAGTGACCCGTTTATTAAGGAGAAAAGCTCACTCGGTCTAGGTGACCGTTTGAGAGAGGGAAAGGGTTGAAAGAGACCCAGTCTTTGTGACCACCTCAACGGGGAGTAGGTTTGCAAGAACCGAACCTTGGTAAAACAAATCACCGTGTCACACTCTTCATTTGCTTGTGATTTGTTTTCACCCTCTCTTTCGGACTCGCTTTTATTTCTAACGCTAACCCGGCTTGTAGATTATGCTTAAAGTTTGTAAATTTTAGATTTGCCTATTCACCCCCTCTAGGCGACTTTCAATTGGTATCAGAGCTAGTACTTCATTAGAGTCTAACCACTCAAAGTGATGTCGGGAGCATCCGCCAAGAGGGAGATCGGGACCGACGGTGACAAGTCCACAAGCTCGGGGAGAACTCACTCGAGAGAGTCCGGCCACAAGCACAAGGAGGAATCCTCTTCCTCCATCAAGTCACAACGGAGAGGTGACAAGAAGAAAAAGATGAAGAAAGTGGTCTACTACGAGACCGACTCTTCATCACCCTCCACCTCCGACTCCGAATCGGCATCCGCCACTTCTAAGCGCCATGAGCGCAAGAAGTATAATAAGATGCCCCTCCGCTATCCTCGCATTTCCAAACGCACTTCATTACTTTCCGTCCCATTAGGCAAACCACCGGTTTTTGATGGTGAAGATTATTCTATGTGGAGTGATAAATGAGGCATCACCTAACCTCACTCCACAAAAGCATATGGGATATTGTTGAGTATGGAGCGCAGGTACCAAAGGAAGGGGACAAGGACTATGATTCAGAGGAGGTCGACCAAATCCAGCACTTCAACTCCCAAGCCACTACTATACTCCTCGCCTCTCTAAGTCGAGAGGAGTATAATAAGGTGCAAGGGTTGAAGAGTGCCAAAGAGATTTGGGACATGCTCAAGACCGCGCACAAAGGGGATGAGGTGACCAAGATCACCAAGCGAGAAACGATCGAGGGGGAGCTCGGTCTATTCATGCTCAACCAAGGGGAGGAGCCACAAGCCATGTACAACCGGCTCAAAACCTTGGTGAATCAAGTGCGCAACCTCGGGAGCACAAAATGGGATGACCATGAAATGGTCAAGGTTATTCTAAGATCACTCGTCTTTCTTAATCCTACGCAAGTTCAATTAATTCATGGTGATTCTAGATATAAGCTAATGTCTCCCGAGGAGGTCATAGGAAAGTTTGTGAGCTTTGAGTTGATAATCAAAGGCTCCAAACAAATCATCGAGCGAGGCGCCACCTCCACACCTAAGGTTCAACCCGTCGCATTCAAAGCGACGGAGGAAAAGAAAGAAGAGTCTACATCAAGTAGGCTCCCCATCGACGCCTCCAAGCTTGACAATAAGGAGATGGCGCTCATCATCAAGAGTTTCCACCAAATCCTCAAGTAAAGGAGGGGGAAGGATTACAAGCCCCGCTCCAAGAAGGTTTGCTACAAGTGTGGTAAGCCCGGTCATTTTATTGCAAAATGTCCTATGTCAAGTGATAGTGACAGGGGCGACGACAAGAGGGGAAATAAGAAGGAGAAGAAGAGGTACTACAAGAAGAAGGGCGGCCATGCCCACGTTTGTCGGGAGTGGGACTCCAATGAGAGCTCCACCGACTCCTCCTCCGATGAGGATGCCGCTAACATCGCCGTCAACAAGGGTCTTCTCTTCCCCAACATCGGTCACAAGTGCCTCATGGCAAAGGACGGCAAAAAGAAGAAGGTAAAATCTAGAGCTTCTACTAAATATGCAACATCTAGTGATGAGGCTAGCTCTAGTGATGATGAGGATGATTTGCTTACACTTTTTGCCAACCTCAACATGCAACAAAAGGAAAAATTGAATGAATTAATTAGTGATATTCATGAGAAGGATGAACTTTTGGATAGCCAAGAGGACTTCCTTATTAAGGAAAATAAGAAGCATGTTAAGGTTAAAAATGCTTATGCTCAGGAGATAGAAAAATGTGAAAAATTGACTAGTGAGCTTAGCATTTGCCATGATACTATCTCCAACCTTAGAAATGAGAATGCTAAATTAATTGCTAAGGTTGAGAAGTTAAATATTTGTGATGATTCTCTTGTCAACCTCAAAAATGATAATGCTAGTTTGGTTTCTAAAATTAACAAGTTGAATGAATCACTTTCTAGCCTTAAGATTGAGAATGATAATTTAATTGCTAAGGCTAAGGATTTAAATGTTTGCAATGATTCTATTTCCAATCTTAGAAATGAGAATGCCATGTTGCATGATAAGATTGATGAATTAAATGCTTGCAAACCCTCTACATCTACTGTTAGCCATGTTTCCATTTGCACTAGATGTAGAGACATTAATGTTGATGCTATCCATGATCACCTAGCTTTAATTAAACAACAAAATGATCACATAGCTCAACTTAGTGCTAAAATTAATGAGCATGACTTAGAAAATGAAAAATTTAAATTTGCTAGAAGTATGCTCTATAGTGGGAGACGCACTGGCATTAAGGATGGCATTGGCTTCCAACAGGGAGACAATGTCAAGCTTAATGCCCCTAAGAAATTGTCTAACTTTGTTAAGGGCAAAGCTCCCATGGTTCAGGATAACGAGGGCTATATTTTATATCCTGTTGGTTATCCCGAACACAAAATTAGGAGAATTCACTCTAGGAAGCCTCACTCTGGCTCTCATCATGCTTTTATGTATAAGAGTGAGGCATCTAGTTCTAGGCAATCCACTCATGTTAAATTGCCTAAAAAGAAATCTCCTATTGCATCAAATGAGAAAAATGTTTCATTTAAGACTTTTGATGCTTCCTATGTGCTTACTAACAAATGAGGCTGTTGGAGGTATGCTTCGTAGCCGAAGATCCTAAAAAGAGCACCTTCGAAAGGTCTTCTCAGAAGCAAGCGCTGAAGCTACTACCTATAAAGCTTCGGCATAAAGACATATCCCAAGATGAAGGGTCGAACCGACTTAAAGATGAATTGACTTAAAGACCCATGATGTTTCGTGTCATTGTTGTAATCGATTGTAAAGGACATAAATGTAATTTTATGCAGGTTGCACCCTATGCCTATAAATAGGTGAACAGTACCTCGACACTGTTCACGCGATCTTGTAATCACTGGCACGTTACGCTTGAATTATTGCTTTCCGCCAAGGCGAAGGTATAAATGTGTCCAAATATTATGTTTTAATACTTATATATTCATATAATGAAATACATGAATACATTTCATACTTTACATTTCATTTCTTATTGTTTGTTGTTTTACAAGTATGATTGCGAAAGTGAAATCTTCGTAATATCTTACTCTTGACCTTCGTCCGAAGCTCATTATATCCTTGAGGAGATAATGCTTCAGCGGACGAAGGACATTTATACTTAACATTTTTGTGTTGCCTTGTTCTTAAGGCGAAGCATTTGAGAACAAGTCTCCAACATGGGCGCCCACCTCCGGTGAACTCACAACCACTTGCTGAGCTGATAGCTTCGTTCAAAGCTGGAGTTGCTTCGGCTCCGAAGCTTGTGCTCCCGATAACAGGCGGTTCATGCTCAGAGCTGGCTAACAAGAAGCAGAAGAAGGAGGCACAGAGAAGGGTACATCATGTAGGGGTGCAAGGACCCTTCATCAAGTCAAGATGGTCTCACATCCCCATTACCTTCTCCCAAGAGGATCTTCAGCTCAAGGACTACCCTCACAATGATGCTATGGTTATCTCTTGTGTTATCAAAGGATTTCTGGTCCATAATGTTTTGGTTGACACAGGCAGTGCAGCGGATATTATATTTGCCAAAGCCTTCAGACAGATGCAAGAGCCCGAAGACAAGATCCATGATGCCACACATCCTCTTTGTGGCTTCGGAGGAAGGCAGATTGTAGCACTTGACAAGATCACGATGCCAGTAACCTTCGGATTTATCAACAACACAAGGACTGAACAAGTTGTGTTTGATATTGTTGACATGGAGTATCCCTATAATGCAATCATTGGTCGTGGAACACTTAATGCTTTTGAAGCAATTCTTCATCCAGCATATCTTTGCATGAAGATACCTTCAGATCAAGGACCTATTGCTATCCATGGGGGTCAGGAAGCTACCAGAAAAGCTGAAGGGAACTGGACAGATTCAAAGACAATCCATAATATAGATGGAAACAAAGCTTGTGAGCAATACAAGTACAGAAGGGAGAAGGCTGCTTCGGCCGATCAGCCGAAGCCCATGCTTTTATGTGAAGATATTGCAAAGCAGAAGGTACTGCTGGGTTCCTAATTATCTGAAGAGCAGGAGAAAACCCTGATAAGGTTTTTATTCAACAACAAAGATGTTTTTGCTTGGTCAGCCAATGATCTTTGTGGTGTTAACAGAGATGTCACTGAACACTCGCTTAATGTTGATCCATCCTTCAGACCCAGAAAGCAGAGGCTTCGAAAGATGTCTGATGACAAGGCCGAAGGTGCTCGAAATGAAGTGAAAAGACTCCTCAGTGCCGGAGTCATCAGAGAAGTGAAATACTCAGAATGGCTAGCCAACACTGGTATGGTGAAGAAAGCCAATGGTAAATGGAGAATGTGCATTGATTTTACTGATCTCAACAAGGCTTGTCCGAAGGATGAATTTCCATTACCAAGGATAGATTCTCTGGTAGACGCAGCAGCTTCGTCAGAGCTCATGAGTCTACTAGATTGTTATTCAGGCTACCATCAAATCTGGATGAAGAAAGTAGACGAGCCAAAAACCAGCTTCATTACCCCCAGTGGTACATATTGTGTTACCTTCGGATGCCTGAGGGGCTCAAGAATGCTGGAGGAAGCTTCAACAGAATGGCAGCAAAGGTTCTTCATTCTCAGATTGGCAGAAATGTGCTAACTTATGTTGATGATATCATTTAAAAAGCACGAAGCAAGAAAATCACATTGCTGATCTGCAGGAGACCTTTGCCAATTTTAGACAAGCCGGTCTAAAGCTGAATCCAGAAAAGTGCGTTTTCAGGGTAAAGAAGGGGAAATTCCTTGGTTGCTTAGTCTCAACAAAAGGGATTGAGGCTAATCCAAATAAAATCGAAGCTATTCTTCGAATGGAACCACCAAGCACAAAAAAGGGGGCTCAGCGACTGACGGGAAGACTTGCATCTCTGAATCGATTTATATCTAGATCTCTTTATATCTAGATCAGCAGAGAGAAATTTACCATTTTTTGAGGTGCTGAAGTCAGCCGAAGTTTTTCAATGGGGACCAGTTCAGCAGAAAGCCTTCGACGAGCTAAAGCAGTATTTGATAGATCTAACAACATTAACTCCACCAACGCCAGGGGCTCCTCCGTTGTTATATGTGGCAGCTTCGCACTCAGCGGTAAGTGTGACACTTGTCCAAGAAAAGCTTGAAGGGCAAACCAAAAAGCAAGCCCCAATATACTTTGTCTTCGAAATCCTTAGTTTATCAAAGAAAAATTATACAGAATTGGAGAAGGTGCTGTATGCTGTTTTGATGGCTTCCAGAAAGCTTCGGCATTATTTTCAAGCGTACCATATAATTGTTCCTTCTTCACAGCCATTGAAGGATATTATGAGAAATAGAGAAGCTACTGGAAGGGTTGGAAAGTGGGCTGCGGAACTCAATGAGTTCTACATTGATTATGTGCACAGATCTTCGATTCAGTCCCAGGTGTTAGCATATTTCATTGCTGACTGGATGCCAGGGGCTCAGGAATAAGAAGCAAGTAAAGATGCCGAAGCTTGGACAGTATTCTGCGATGGTTCTTAGGGAACCTTCAAGGCAAGGGCAGCTGCCGTTTTAATTGCACCTTCTAAAGTTAGAACATGCTACGCAGTGAAACTTGATTTTAGTTGTACAAATAATATTGTTGAATATGAAGCTTTGCTTTTGGGCCTTCGGAAGTTGAAAGCAATGGGGATAAGAAGGGCGGTCCTCAAAACTGATTCCCAAGTTATTTCTGGCCATGTTGACAAAAGTTGCAAAGCAAGATATCCGAAGCTTGAAAAATATCTGGATATGGTTCGAAGACTTGAAGCCTCCTTCGAATGGTTTTCTGTTAAGAATATTCCACGAGGAGAAAATGAACATGCTGATCTATTAGCCAAGTCAGCGGCACAGGGGCTGCCATTACCTTCGGAAGTTTTCTTTGAAGCAATAAAAGCACCTTCGGTTGACCTTCTTGAAAGAGCAGTGCTCAATATATCTCCTCTTTACAGCGAAGATTGGAGAACTGAGATCATGTCTTTTCTCCAAGGCAATTTCCTTTTAGATGACGAAGCTTATCAAAAGAGAATAGCGGCAAGAGCCCGTCCATATGTAATAATAGAAGGGGAGTTGTACAAGCATGGAGTCTGTTCTTCATTGCTCAAATGTTTATCCAGAACTGAAGGTATAGAGCTGATGAAAGAAATACATGCAGGCCTGTGTGGATCTCACATCGGATCTAGGCCTTTATTGGGTAAAGTTTTTCGTCAAGGATTCTATTGGCCGAAGGCAGCTTCAGATGCAACAGAATTAGTCCAAAAATGCGAAGGTTGTTGTCGGTGTTTCAAAACCCGGGGGTCCATGGACCGACGAGTGAATTGTCGCCGCGTGCCCCAGCCCAGATGGGTCGACGCGAGGCGGAACGCGGAGGGGGGAAAGGAAGGAGCCGGAGGGAGGCAGGCGTGAGAGAGCGGATCCCGCGGCCTTCGTGTTAGCCCCGCGCCTGAGTCGGGTGCGCTTGCAGTAGGGGGATACAAGCGTCCACGCGGGAGTGGGAGCGAGCGGCCTTGCGCGAGCGCCATCCCGTCCTTCTCCGCGCGGGCCAACCCTCTGTAAGAGGGCCCTGGTCCTTCCTTTTATAGGCATAAGGAGAGGATCCAGGTGTACAATGGGGGTGTAGCAGAGTGCTACGTGTCTAGCGGAGGAGAGCTAGCGCCCTAAGTACATGCCGTCGTGGCAGCCGGAGAGGTTTTGGCACCCGGTTCATATGGTGTCGTGGCTGTCGGAGGAGTGCTGGAGCCTGGCGAGAGGACAGCTGTTGGGGCTGTCGAGTCCTTGCTGACGTCCTCTTGCTTCCGTAAGGGGGCTGAGAGCCGCCATCGTCACAGGGCATGCAGGGCGCCATCATTACTCGCATGGTGGAGCGAGCCAGATGGGACGCCGATCTAGTTCCCCGTAGCCCGAGTCAGCTTGGGGTAGGGTAATGATGGCGCTTCCTGTTGACGTGGTCGGTCCGTGCCCTAGGCTAGGCGAGGTGGAGGCTCCTCCGAGGTTGAGGTCGAGCCCCCGGGTCGGGCTAGGCGGAGTTCGTCGTCTTCCAGGGTTGAGCCCATGTCCGAGCCCTGGGGTCGGGTGAGGCGGAGTTCGCCGTCTTCCGGGGCTGAGCCCGAGTCCGAGCCCTGGGTCGAGTTCGTCGTCTTCCGGGGTTGAGCCCATGTCCGAGCCCTAGGTCGGGTGAAGCGGAGTTCGCCGTCTTCCGGGGCTGAGCCCGAGTCCGAGCCCTGGGTCGGGCGGAGCGGAGTTCGCCGTCTTCCGGGGCTGAGCCCGAGTCCGAGCCCTGGGTCGGGCGGAGCGGAGTTCGCCGTCTTCCGGGGCTGAGCCCGAGTCCGAGCCCTGGGTCGGGCGGAGCGGAGTTCGCCGTCTTCTGGGGCTGAGCCCGAGTTCGAGCCCTGGGGTCGGGCGAGGCGGAGTTTCCTATGATGCCCGAGGCCGGCCTTGGCTGCTGTCAGCTTCGCTCTGTCGGGTGGCTCAGCAGTCGGAGCGGCGCAGGCGGCGCTGTCCTCTTGTCAGACCGGTCAGTAGAGCGGCGAAGTGACTGCGGTCACTTCGGCTCTGTCGACTGGAGGGCGTGCGTTAGGATAAAGGTGTCAGGCCACCTTTGCATTAAATGCCCCTGCGATTTGGTCGGTCGGCGTGGCGATGTGGCCAAGGTTGCTTTTCGGTGAAGACTGGGCCTCGGGCGAGCCGATAGTGTGCCCGTTGCTGGAGGGGGGTCCTCGGGCGAGACGTAGGTTCTCTGGGGTCGGCTTCCCTTGCCCGAGGCTAGGCTCGGGCGAGGCACGATCGTGTCCCTTGAATGGACCGATCCTTGACTTAATCGCACCCATCAGGCCTTTGCAGCTTTGTGCTGATGGGGGTTACCAGCTGAGATTTAGGGGTCTTGAGGGTACCCCTAATTATGGTCCCCGACAGTAGCCCCCGAGCCTCCAAGGGAGTACTAATACTCGCTTGGAGGCTTTTGCCGCACTTTTTTGCAAGGGGACCAGCCTTTTTCGGTTGCATTCTGTTCCGGTGGGTGCGCGCGAGCGCACCCGCCGGGTGTAGCCCCCGAGGCCTCGGAGGAGTAGTTTTACTCCTTCGAGGTCTTAGTGCGTTTCGCAACACTTCGGCTGGTCTAGTTGTTCCCTCATGCGAGCTGGCCGTAGCCCGAGTGCACGGTCGGGTCCCAAGTTCTCGGGCTGGTATGTTGACGCTGTCAATGGTTTGGCCGGAGCCGGGTTTGCGAGAGCAGCCCCCGAGCCTCTGCACAGGGCGAGAGGACGGTCAAGGACAGACTCGTCTTTTTTACATACGCCCCTGCGTCGCCTTTCCGCAAGGAGGAGGGGGGAAAGCGCCATGTTGTCCTCGGAGGGCGCCAAACATGGTGTTTCCGGTGAGCTGCTGGCGGGTAATCCGAGCGGACGCCCGTGCCCCATTTGCTAGGGGTCGGCTAGAGGCCCGGAGGCGCGCTCCAAAAGTACCTGCGGGTGATCTGCCGAACCCGGTCCCCTTTGACGGGGTCTGAGGGCTCGATGCCTCCCTCTGATTGGATTCCGTTACAAGATCGCTCCCGCTGGTCTCGGAAATGTCCTAGGGTACCTCAAGAGCATAGCCCGAGCCTTGGTTATGTATCAAACGTACCCAGGGTCATCCCTCACTCTATGTCTGAGGCGACTGTGAACCCTTCGAGGGCCAGCCTACGAACCCCTGATCAGTAGTGGGCGCGGAGCTCGAGTGGCCTGAGGTGGCCGTTGAACCCTTCGAAGGGCCGGCCATCGAACCTCTGACCAGTAGTGGGCGCAGAACCCAATCGATCTGAGGCGGCCATTGAACCCCTCCGAGGGGCCGACCTTCGAACCTCTGATCAGTAGGGAGGCTCGGAGCCTGTTTCCTTCACGGAGAAGGGTCCTTTTCGGGGTATCCCCCTTTCTCGGTCCCTGTTGTAAGAGAGAGAAAGAGGAAAAGGAAAAGGATGCAAAGTCGAATGACGTGGCGTACCTTTTTCGACGCGGTCATTATGGCGAAGTCGAAGCGTCGCTCGCTTCTCCCGCCTGAGGCGCCGCCTGTCCTGCCGCGGATTAATGCGACGGGGCGAGCGGTTCGCGAGGCGGTCGTTGCGCGTGTGCGCGCCATTCGAGGAATGGATCACGGGCGCGCCGTCTTCACGCCGTGAGAGAGGGCTCCCCCGCTGCCCCTGGATGGGATGTGAGCTTGGCTGACGACGTGACCGCTGCTTCTGCCCGCCTGTCACCGCCATTACTGCCGGCCCAATTTTGACTGCATTTGATCGTCGCGCTTGGCTGGCACTGCAGGGTTGCCTCGAGTCGTGGTATTGACTCCACAGTCGAGGAGGCACGGTAGTGGCGTGAGTGGCGGTGCAGTTGCTCACACGTAGCAACCGGCGCGCCGGTTGCAAGACGCGTGGGCCTGGACCTCCATGCTGGGCTCGTTGGAGTCGAAGGGGCGCGCCCACTTGGCACGGTTGCATGTCGCCTGCATGGCTGTTCGCCCTTTCACCCGCTGGTCTGGGCGAAAGTGGAGGAGTGCTTGTAATCGCCGGGTGGTTGCATGCACCGTGCGCGCGTGGCGGTTTGGCTTCTTCTCCCTTGGACCGGCTTGCATGACGTGTGGAACCTAGCCCCCGCGCCGTGGGGGGGAGAATCTTGGAGCGTGTCGGAGAAGACTCGACCCACGACGGTTGAGGGCGCAAGTGGGGAGAGTCGCCTTTAAAAGGGGGGCGACCCCCTTGGAGGGCAACCGTGTCCTTCGTGCTCCCCTCATGCATCGTGCCTTTCCATCTTCCGAGCCCCTGGATGGGGGATGCCCGCAGTCCTTTCGCCTTGTCGTTGGAGGGACGCAACTCCGTGGGAGTCGGTACCTTTCAGCCATCGTTCGGCTTCAAGGATTTTCATCATGCAGCCCGGCTGCACCCCTCCGCCGGCGGTCACCCAAGACGGTGACCTCCAGTTCGATGGCGGGGGAAAGCAAGCCAGGCTGCGGCCTCTGCTCCTCCCTCAGCCTCAAGGATTTTCATCACCAGTGCTGGGGAGGGGAGTGTGCCGAGTTGGGGTCGGCCCCTGCGTGGGCGGTGGCCCGCTCCTTCCCTCAGTGATCGGAGGGGAAGGGCGTTCGCCGTCCATGGCGCTGACAGCTGCCGCGTGCCCGGCTCTCGGACGCGAGTGGCTTCGGAGCCGCTCCCGGCGCCGCCTTCCGCCACGGCAGCTAGAAGAGGTTCCTCCGCCGACGAGATAGCCGGGGCCGCCTACGGACTGACCTCCAACTCTACGGCCTTCTGCCCGTCCTTGGCTCACGAGTTTGGGCACGGGCGGGGGCCTCCTGGCAGCAGCATCCGCCCTGAGGTCATCGCTGCTGCTGTTCGGCCCCCCGGAGCAGAAGTCGTCGTCGTCGCCGCTGCTGGGCCGGGTGCCGGCGTGCCGTTCGTCGGTCTTCTGTTGCTCCTCAGGCCCCCCCCAGCAAGTGGGGTTGTTCGTACCTGCGGAGGTGGAACCGGAGTTCCGTTTGTAATGGCACCTTAAGTGCCGGTGTTTTGTTCAATGCGGCTGTCGAGGCCTGAACGTGTCAGTATTTTCGGCGCGGAGCCGTGTTTTTTCTTCATTTCGAGCACTAAGACTCGCCTGTTGGTTATCTGAACCGCTTCACCGAGCGTGAGTTGCCTCGTGCAAAGGTGACGAGTGAGGTATCCGTATCCCGGAGGCGTAGGAGTCCCTCGGCTCGGTCGGCCTTGTTGTCCGAGGCTTCTCTTGCTTAGTTAAAGGAACCCCTCGACCGCTCTTTGACGAGCCGAAGCCGGAGGTAGCGGTGTCAGCACGGACGGAGGCAGAGTTGGCTTCGAAAAGGAGGTGTAGTTGGCCAGAGCCTGGCCGGGTCGTCCACTGGCGGAACCGACGCCTGAGTTGAGCTGCCGAGGCCACAAGCCGAGCTGATGTCTTTGGAGGACAGCTGGCCGAGGCCTCGGGGTGGCCAGCCGAGCCGCCTGCTCGGGCCGGATTCTCGAAGAAGACCCTGGCGGCGATGGCACGGGTGTGGTGCTGATGTCGTCCTTCAGAGTGGGGGCCCTCCGACCGCGTCGCCGTCCGAGGCTAGGTCAGACCCCGCCGAAGGTGTAGTTGATGCCGAGGGTGTTGCTGCCCCCTTCGGCTGTCGACGTCCGAGCCTGCAGGATCAGGTTGTCTTGTAGTGTGTGTATGTTTTCTGCGGCCGCCGAGGCCTGAACACACCGTCGTCGTGTTGTAAAGCTGTGTTTCTTTTCCTCTTGTTTCGAGCATCCGGACTCATTTGTCGGTAACAGAATTGTTTGTGCGGGCGAGAGTTGCTTTTCACGGAAGGCGATGAGTGAGGTATCCGTATCCCGGAGGCGTAGGAATCCCTCGGCTCGGTCGGCCTTGCCGCTTACGCGCGCTCTTACTCGTCCATAGGGTTCTGTTACCGACGCAGTCGAGAAGGCCCGAAAAATCATTTCAGCAGAAGAGCTCTCGAGCATGAAGACTTGTTCGGTCCGTGGAGTCACTTATCCGAACGCGAGTTACTTATCGCAGAAGGTGATGAGTGAGGTATCCGTATCCCGGAGGCATAGGAGTCCCTCGGCTCGGTCAGCCTTGGCTGCTTACGTGTACTCCGTCGTTTTCAGGATCCACTTTTGAAGTAGTCGAAGAGCACGAAAGGCATTCTGGCAGAAAAGATTTTTTTTCTTTTTTTGAGGAAAATTTTGACGCAGAGGGGGTTGCCCCCTTCTAGCCCCCGAGGGAGGGTCGGGCTTTGCCGAGGCAAGGCTGACCCTTCCTTGACGACCAGACTTGGTGTGTGAACGAGGTATACGAGCAACTTGAAAGCATCTTAAGGGTAGAAGCGACGTAGCAGTTGGATGTTCCAAGCGTTGTTGTAGACTTCGCCTTGGCTGTTGGCCAGCTTGTATGTTCTGGGCTTCAAGACCTTGGCGATGACGAACGGCCCTTCCCAGGGAGGCGTGAGTTTGTGCCGCCCCCGGGCGTCTTGTCGCAGCCGAAGCACCAGGTCACCCACCTGGAGGTCTCGGGACCGAACCCCTCGGGCGTGGTAGCGTCGCAGGGACTGCTGGTACCGCACCGAGTGTAGTAAGGCCATGTCCCAAGCCTCCTCCAGCTGGTCCAGTGAGTCTTCTCAGTTGGCTCGGTTGCTTTGGTCGGTGTAGGCCCTCGCCCTCGGGGAACCGTATTCTAGGTCTGTGGGCAAGATGGCCTCGGCCCCATAGACTAGAAAGAACGGTGTGAAACCCGTGGCTCGGCTCAGCGTTGTCCTCAGACTCCAGACCACCGAGGGGAGTTCCTTCATCCACCGCTTGCCGAACTTGTTGAGGTCGTTGTAGATCCGAGGCTTGAGTCCTTGCAGGATCATGCCGTTAGCTCGCTCCACTTGCCCATTCGTCATGGGGTGAGCCACGGCAGCCCAGTCCACCCGGATGTGGTGATCCTCGCAGAAGTCCAGGAACTTTCTGCTGGTGAACTGGGTGCCGTTGTCGGTGATGATGGAGTTTGGGACCCCAAAGCGATGGATGATGTTGGTGAAGAACGCCGCCGCCTGTTCGGACCTGATGTTGTTTAGGGGTCGGACCTCGATCCACTTGGAGAATTTGTCGATGGCGACCAACAGATGCGTGTAGCCCCCGGGTGCCTTCTGAAAGGGGCCAACGAGGTCTAGACCCCACACAGCAAATGGCCAGATGATGGGTATGGTCTGCAGAGCCTGAGCGGGCAGGTGGGTCTGCCTCACGTAGAACTGACACCCTTCGCAGGTGCGGATAATTCTAGTAGCGTCGGCCACCGCCGTCGGCCAGTAGAATCCTTGTTGGAAGGCGTTTCCAACGAGGGTTCGAGGTGCTGCGTGATGGCCGCAAGCCCCCGAGTGTATCTCTTGCAAGAGCTGCTGGCCTTTGGCGATGGAAATGCATCGCTGGAGGATGCTTGAGGGGCTGTGGTGGTAGAGCTCCTTCCCATCTCCCAGCAAGACGAAAGACTTGGCGTGCCGCGCCAACCGCCGAGCTTCGGCTTGGTCGAGGGGTAGCTCCCCTCGGTGGAGACATTGCAGGTACGGGGTCTGCCAGCTTTGATTAGGCGTGACCTCGCTCGGTTCCCCCTCGACGCGCAGTGCCTCACCCTCGGGGGCCGAGGGTACCTCGGGCTGAGCCGAGGGTACCTCGGACCGTGCCGTGGGTACCTCGGACTGGGCTGAGGGTACCTAGGACTGAGCCGAGGATACCTCGGACTCAGCCGAAGGTGCCTCGGGCGGAGCCGAAGGTGCCTCGGGCTCGGGCGTGTCCTTGGTCTTGACGGAGGGATGATGCAGGTCTCGGGAGAATACGTCCGGGGGAACTGTTGTTCGTCCCGAGGCTATTTTAGCCAGCTCGTCCGCAGTCTCATTGTAGTGTCGGGCGATGTGGTTGAGCTCGAGCCCGTATAACTTGTCTTCCAGGCGCCGAACCTCATCGCAGTAGGCTTCCATCTTCGGGTCGCGGCAGTGGGAGTTCTTCATGACTTGGTCGATGACGAGCTGCGAGTCACCGCGAGCGTCGAGGCGTCGGACCCCTAGCTCGATGGTGATTCGCAACCCGTTTACTAGAGCCTCGTACTCAGCCACGTTGTTGGACGCCGGGAAGTGGAGGCGTAGCACGTAGCGTAGGTGCTTCCCGAGGGGCGAGACGAAGAGGAGGCCTGCGTCGGCCCCCGTCTTCATCAGCGACCCATCGAAAAACATGGTCCAGAGCTCCGGTTGGATCGGAGCCATCGGGAGCTGGGTGTCAGCCCATTCAGCCACGAAGTCCGCCAAGACCTGGGACTTGATGGCCTTCCGAGGGGCGAACGAGATCGTCTCGCCCATGATCTCCACCGCCCACTTCGCAATTCTACCCGAGGCCTCTCAGGACTGGATGATCTCTCCCAGGGGGAAGGATGACACCACAGTCATCGGATGAGACTCGAAGTAGTGTCGCAACTTCCGCCGTGTCAGGATCACCGCGTACAGCAGCTTCTGGATTTGTGGGTAACGGATCTTGGTCTCGGACAGTACCTCGCTGATGAAGTAGACTGGCCTCTGGACGGGCAATGCATGCCCTTCTTCTCGTCTCTCAACCACGATCGCGGCGCTAACCACCTGGGTGGTTGCGGCGACGTAGATCAAGAGGGCTTCCCTGGCAGCGGGGGGGACTAGGATGGGCGCGTTCGTGAGGAGCGCCTTCAGGTTCCCGAGGGCTTCCTCGGCCTCGAGAGTCCAAGCGAAGCACTCAGCTTTCCTTAAGAGGCGGTACAGAGGCAGACCTCTTACGCCGAGGCGGGAGATGAAGCGGCTCAGAGCCGCGAGACATCCCATGACCCTCTGTACGCCTTTCAAGTCCTTGATTGGCCCCATGCTGGTGATGGCTGCAATCTTCTCCGGGTTGGCTTCGATGCCCCGCTCGGAGACGATGAACCCCAAGAGCATGCCTCGGGGGACCCCGAAGACACACTTTTCGGGATTAAGCTTCACGCCTTTCGCCTTGAGACATCGGAACGTCGCTTCAAGGTCGGAAAGGAGGTCAGAGGCCTTCCTCGTCTTGACTACGATGTCATCGACATAGGCCTCGACCGTTCGGCCGATATGTTCACCAAACACATGGTTCATGCATTGCTGGTACGTTGCCCCCGCATTCCTCAAACCAAACGACATTGTAACATAGCAGTACATGCCGAAGGGTGTGATGAATGAAGTCGCGAGCTGGTCGGACTCTTTCATCCTGATCTGGTGATACCCTGAGTAGGCATCGAGGAAAGACAGGGTTTCGCACCCAGCAGTGGAATCCACGATCTGATCGATGCGAGGCAGAGGGTAGGGAACCTTCGGACATGCTTTGTTTAGACCAGTGTAGTCTACACACATCCGCCATTTCCCCCCTTTCTTTCTCACAAGCACAGGGTTGGCAAGCCATTCGGGATGGAATACCTCTTTGATGAACCCTGCCGCCAGTAGCTTGTAAATCTCCTCGCCTATGGCTCTGCGCTTTTCTTCGTCGAATCGGCGCAGAGGTTGCTTCACGGGTCGGGCCCCAGCTCAAATATCCAGAGAGTGCTCGGCGACTTCCCTCGGTATGCCGGGCATGTCCGAGGGACTCCACGCGAAAACGTCGGCGTTCGCGCGGAGAAAGTCGACGAGCACTGCTTCCTATTTGGGGTCGAGCTCGGAACCGATCCGGATCTGCTTGGAGGCGTCGTTGCAGAGGTCGAGAGGGACGGACTTGACCGTCTCCGCTTTGCCGGCGTGGCGCTTCACGTCGGGCGCCTCCCTAGAGAGGCTCTCCAGGTCAGCGATGAGGGCCTCGGATTCGGCGAGGGCCTCGGCGTACTCCACGCACTCCACATCGCATTCGTATGCGTGTCGGTACGTGGGCCCGACGGTGATGACCCCATTGGGGCCCGACATCTTGAGCTTGAGGTAGGTGTAGTTGGGGACGGCCATGAACTTGGCGTAGCATGGCCTCCCCAGCACTGCGTGGTAGGTTCCTCGAAACCCGACCACTTCGAACGTGAGGGTCTCCTTTCGAAAGTTGGAGGGCGTCCCGAAGCAGACGGGTAGGTCGAGTTGTCCGACGGGTTGAACGCGCTTCCCGGGGATGATCCCGTGGAAAGGCGCAGCGCCCGTCCGGACCGAGGACAGATCGATCCGCAGGAGCCCGAGGGTCTCGGCGTAGATGATGTTGAGGCTGCTGCCTCCGTCCATGAGGACCTTGGTGAGCCTGACGTTGCCGATGATGGGGTCGACAACGAGTGGGTATCTCCCCGGGCTCGGCACGTAGTCTGGATGGTCGGCCCGGTCGAAGGTGATGGGCTCGTCAGACCAGTCTAGGTAGACTGGCGCCGCCACCTTCACCGAGCAGACCTCCCAACGCTCTTGCTTGCGGTGCCGAGTCGAGGCGTTCGCCACTTGCCCGCCGTAGATCATGAAGCAGTCGTGGACCTCGGGGAACCCTCCTGCCTTGTGATCTTCCTCCTTCGCGTCGTCGAGGGCCTTGCCACCCTCCGCGGGTGGCCCGGCCTTGTGGAAGTGTCGTCGAAGCATGGCACACTCCTCAAGGGTGTGCTTGACGGGCCCCTGATGATAGGGGCACGGCTCCTTGAGCATTTTGTCGAAGAGGTTGGCACCTCCGGGAGGTTTCCGAGGGTTCTTGTGCTCGGCGGCGGCGACAAGGTCCGCGTCGGCGGCGACGCGTTTCGCTTGCGACTTCTTCTTGCCCTTCTTCTTGGCGCCGCGCTGAGTTGACGCCTCGGGAGCATCTTCCGGTGGGTGGCCCTGGGGCTGCTTGTCCTTCCGGAAAATGGCCTCAACCGCCTCCTGGCCAGAGGCGAACTTGGTGGCGATGTCCATCAGCTCGCTCGCCCTGGTGGGGGTCTTGCGACCCAGCTTGCTCACCAGGTCGTGGCAGGTGGTGCCGGCGAGGAACGCGCCGATGACATCTGAATCGGTGACGTTGGGCAGCTCTGTGCGCTGCTTCGAGAATCGCCGGATGTAGTCCCGGAGAGACTCTCCCGGCTGCTGGCGGCAGCTTCGAAGATCCCAGGAGTTCCCAGGGCGCACGTACGTGCCCTGAAAATTGCTGGCAAAGGCTTGGACCAAGTCGTCCCAGTTGGAGATCTGCCCCGGGGGCAGGTGCTCCAGCCAGGCTCGATCGGTGTTGGAGAGGAACAGGGGGAGGTTGCGGATGATGAGGTTGTCATCGTCCGTTCCACCCAGTTGGCAGGCCAGCCTGTGAGCCACAGTTCCGGTCTCATCTCCCCCGAGTACTTTGTGATAGTAGTCGGGGTTCGGAACCGGGTCGGGAACGGTGCCCGTCGTATGGCGCGGCTAAAAGCCTGCGGACCGGGTGGTTCGGGCGAAGGACTCCGATCTCCCCGCTGTCGTAGCGTTCCCCATGCCTGGGGTGGTAGCCTCGGCGCGCCCTGTCGTCGAGGTGGGCCCGACGGCTGTGATGATGACGCTCGTTGCCGAGGCGACCCGGGACTGCAGGCGCTGTGTTGCGCGTGCGCCCGGAGTGGACCGAGGCTTCCCGCATGAATCGGGAAGTCGCGGCGCGATGTTCCGAGGGGAACCCCTGCCTTCGAGAGGCAGAGCTTTCGGCCCATCGGACCGCGGCGTTCTCTAGGAGATTCTTGAGCTCTCCTTGGATACGCCGCCCCTCGGTGGTTGATGGCTCCGGCATCGCGCGGAGGAGTATTGCCGCTGCAGCCAGGTTCTGGCCGACTCTGCTGGAATTCGGCGGTGGCCTCACCCTGACGTCGTCGGCGATGCGGTGCTGGATGTCCTGGGGGAGATGACGCGCTTCTCCGGCCGGGGGTTGGACCGCCCATTCCTGCCCGATGTCCCGGCGGATCGGCACAAGCGTTCCTGCTCCCTCGTCGAGCCTGGCCTGCCTCTCGCGGATTTGCTCGAGCTGTGGGTCAGGACCCCCCGCCGGGACGGGGACCATAGCTAGCTCCCGAAGGATGTCAACGCGAGGCACGGGCCTAGGAGGATCACCGTTTTCCGGCATACCAAGATGGTTGCCTTCGCCAGGACCCCCTAGATCGACGTGGAAACATTCACGACCTGGGCCACAGTCCTCATTGTCGAGGCCGCGGCTGCCGTCGGAACAGTCGGAAAGACAGTAGTCACATGCGGTCATGAAGTCCCGCACGGCACTGGGGTTACCAATTCCAGAGAAATCCCAACAGAGGTCGGGCTCGCCATCTTCCTCGGACCCCGAGGGCTCATAGGTCGAGTCGGCCGTCAGTCGGTCCCAGGGTGACCGCACACGATACCCTAGAGGGTTTGGACTCGCCTCTAAGAGAGTGCTCACCGAAGCGGAGTCGCTTGGTGGGTCGAGGCCGAATCCAAAAGACACGAGATGGGAATCGATCGGTACCTTTCGGTCGTCGATCGGTGACGAGGTCGCGTCTGGGACTGACTGCACCGTTGTCTCAGGTACGAGGGTGACGCCCAGCAAGTCCTTCGCGAGCGTGCTGGCGTCGTGCGTTTGCTTGAGATTAGCGTGTTGCGGGGAGGCAGCGCTCGTCTTCGTCTCAGATGCGAGATCGATGCCCGACGCGCCCTCCGTTGGGGCGCCGGCATCGTCGACTCGCTCGACAGCCAACGAGGTGCCACTTCCCGCTTGGCCTTGGTTGCCCCGCCTCCTCCTCCATCGGCGGGGGAGGGGACGGGACAAGCCCGAATGTCGTCCTTCCACCTCGTGGGGAAGGCGTCGTCGATTTCCCCACCGGCGAGCGGGTCGTCGACCGCCATTGTCGCTGTCGCACGGCGGGGGAAGGAGTATCATGTCGTAGCTGCTGTCGAGGGACATGAACTCAAGATTCCCGAAACGGAGCACCGTCCCGGGCTGGAAAGGTTGCTGGAGACTGCCCATCTAGAGCTTGACGGGAAGCTGTTTGTCAACACACAGCAGGCCCCTACCTGGCGCGCCAACTGTCGGTGTTTCGAAACTCGGGGGGTCCCTGGACCGACGAGTGAATTGTCGCCGCGTGCCCCAGCCTAGATGGGTCGACGCGAGGCGGAGCGCGAAGGGGGGAAAGGAAGCAGCAGGAGGGAGGGAGGCGTGAGAGAGCGGATCCCGTGGCCTTCGTGTTAGCCCCTCGCCTGAGTCGGGTGCGCTTGCAGTAGGGGGATACAAGCGTCCACGCGGGAGTGGGAGCGAGCGGCCTTGCGCGAGCGCCGTCCCGTCCTTCTCCACGCGGGCCAACCCTCTGTAAGAGGGCCCTGGTCCTTCCTTTTATAGGCGTAAGGAGAGGATCCAGGTGTACAATGGGGGGTGTAGCAGAGTGCTACGTGTCTAGCGGAGGAGAGCTAGCGCCCTAAGTACATGCTGTCGTGGCAGCCGGAGAGGTTTTGGCACCCGGTTCGTGTGGTGTCGTGGCGTCGGAGGAGTGCTGGAGCCTGGCGAGCGGACAGCTGTTGGGGCTGTCGAGTCCTTGCTGACGTCCTCTTGCTTCCGTAAGGGGGCTGAGAGCCGCCGTCGTCACAGGGCATGCGGGGCGCCATCATTACTCGCATGGTGGAGCGAGCCAGATGGGACGCCGATCTGGTTCCCCGTAGCCCGAGTAAGCTCGGGGTAGGGTAATGATGGCGCTTCCTATTGACGTGGTCGGTCCGTGCCCTAGGCTAGGCGAGGTGGAGGCTCCTCCGAGGTCGAGGTCGAGCCCGCGGGTCGGGCGAGGCGGAGTTCGTCGTCTTCCGGGGTTGAGCCCATGTCCGAGCCCTGGGGTCGAGCGAGGCGGAGTTCGCCGTCTTTCGGGGCTGAGCCCGAGTCCGAGCCCTGGGTCGGGTGGAGCGGAGTTCGTCGTCTTCCGGGGTTGAGCCCATGTCCGAGCCCTGGGTCGGGCGAGGCGGAGTTCGTCGTCTTCCGGGGTTGAGCCCATGTCCGAGCCCTGGGTCGGGCGGAGCGGAGTTCGTCGTCTTCCGGGGCTGAGCCCGAGTCCGAGCCCTGGGTCGGGCAGAGCGGAGTTCGCCGTCTTCCGGGGCTGAGCCCGAGTATGAGCCCTGGGTCGGGCGGAGCGGAGTTCGCCGTCTTCCGGGTCTAAGCCCGAGTCCGAGCCCTGGGTCGGGCGGAGCGGAGTTCGCCGTCTTCCGGGGCTGAGCCCGAGTCCGAGCCCTAGGGTCGGGCGAGGCGGAGTTTCCTATGACGCCCGAGGCCGGCCTTGGCTGCTGTCAGCTTCGCTCTGTCAGGTGGCTCAGCAGTCGGAGCGGCGCAGGCGGCGCTGTCCTCTTGTCAGACCGGTCAGTAGAGCGGCGAAGTGACTGCGGTCACTTCGGCTCTGTCGACTGGAGGGCGTGCGTCAGGATAAAGGTGTCAGGCCACCTTTGCATTAAATGCCCCTGCGATTTGGTCGGTCGGCGTGGCGATGTGGCCAAGGTTGCTTTTCGGTGAAGACTGGGCCTCGGGCGAGCCGATAGTGTGCCCGTTGCTGGAGGGGGGTCCTCGGGCGAGACGTAGGTTCTCCGGGGTCGGCTTCCCTTTCCCGAGGCTAGGCTCGGGCGAGGCACGATCGTGTCCCTTGAATGGACCGATCCTTGACTTAATCGCACCCATCAGGCCTTTGCAGCTTTGTGCTGATGGGGGTTACCAGCTGAGATTTAGGGATCTTGAGGGTACCCCTAATTATGGTCCCCGACAGTTGTCAAAAATGTGCAAGAGATCAAAAACAACCTTCGTCTCTAACTCAATTAATACAGCCCACTTGGCCATTGCAAAGATGGGGCCTTGATTTGCTAGGCCCACTTCCACCAGCACAAGGGAATTTAAGATATGTTGTAGTGGCAGTTGAATATTTCTCTAAATGAATTGAGGCAAAGCCTTTAGCCACGATAACTTCGGTTACGGTTCAAAAGTTCTTCTGGAAAAATATTGTTTGTCGCTCGGAGTGCCGAAGGCCATTACCATGGACAACGGAACGCAGTTTGATTCCGAAGCTTTCAGAGAGTTTTGTGAACAAATTGGCACGAAGATCCATTTTGCATCAGTTCGGCATCCGGAGTCAAATGGACTTGTCGAAAGAGCTAATGGCATCATAATGACAGGAATAATGAAGTTAATCTTCAATCAGCCCAGGGGGAAGTGGACGAACAAATTAATCAAAGTGGTGTGGAGCCACAACACAACAATATCAAGGTCAACAGGTTTTACACCATTCAAATTGTTGTTTGGTGACGAAGCAATAACCCCAGAAGAAGCCAAGGCAGGATCAATAAGAACAGTGGCTTCGGCGAAAGACGAAGCTGATTACTCTGTGGACAAAGATGCTATAGAAGGGATCAGGCTTCAGGCTGTGGAAAACATCAATAAATACCAAGCCGAAACAATAAAATGGCGTGATAGAAAGGTTCGGTTGAAGAACATTAAGCCAGGACATTTGGTGCTTCGAAGAGTGGCCAACTCGGACACAATAGGCAAGCTACAGCTGAAGTGGGAAGGACCTTTTCTGGTAGTATCTTCGTCAAGACCCGGTTCCTACAGGTTAAAGGATATGGACGGCAGCGACATTCCTAGATCTTGGAATGCGGATGAGCTTCGGCGGTATTATGTGTAACCTAATGTAATCTTTTTTATTTTATTTTTTCCTATGGCACCCTTTTCCTTTTCAAAGGGGGAGAAAGGTTTTTAATGGAGCCATAGCATGTAATTTCCCTTTTTCTTATATCGGCTCTACAAGAGCAGTATCCTCCGAAGATGTAAATGTAAAACTGGGCATGCACCATCGAGTGCAGCGAGAAAAGGAAAAAAACGCGGAGAAGCTCGAAAAACGTCCCTAAGGGGATGCAGAGCACAACCAAGCTACAAAAAAGTCATTCTTAAAGGAGCGCAGTGTAAGTTTTCTGCTCAAAAGTCGTTCCTAAGGGAATGCAGAGCTTACAGCGAAAAGTCAACGCTGATTCCGCCGAAATATAAGGCGAAGAAGCTCCTAAGGGAGGCTTACAGCGAAAAGTCAACGCTGATTCCACCAAAATATAAGGCAAAGAAGCTCCTAAGGGAGGCTTACAGCGAAAAGTCAGCGCTGATACACCGAAAAATAAGCGGTGAAGCCGAAAAATAAACGGCAAAGATTTGTTATTCCTAAGGGAATAAGAGCTGTGGTCATGTGTCTTTGAACACTCATTTGCACGATACATTACATCATACATTTGCATTCATAAACATTCACTTAGACATACATAGGTTCATCATCATCATAACATACAAACTTGCTTTGGCTTTGAAAGAGAAGGCTTCGGAAAAAAGGGAAAAAGAGGCAATTTTATGCTTCGCTGTGTACGCAAAGAAGGGAAGGTGTTTCTCGCCTTCGGCTCAAAAGTATCAATTTCATCCACACCAAAGCATTTCATACGTTGATGGAAAAGTAAGATTATATTACAAAGTGAAATTTGATTACATCATATTTTATACAAAGTTTTTGAGCTATTTTTACAGACTATTCGAGCTTCGACAGCATCCATAAAGCTTCATCCTCTTACTCTGTAGCTTCAGCTTCGGCTTGGCTAACCTGTATGTAAGTATTATAAGCTAAGTTCAAAATTCAAAAGAAAAGGTAAGCATAAGGTATGATTTTGTTACCAGCAAAAGGAGACTTCGAGCTTCGTCACCAGCTTTGCTCCGTCCACCCTTTGTCCACACTAACTTTATAAATCTATTTGCAATACTTCGAGCCAGACTGGGAATATTATCTAGGTCTGCTGGTGACAGGCTGAAGTTGGGTCTATTAACAATCTTGCCGTGTTCACAGCCAGACTTCAAAAAGGCAACAGCTGTGCCCTGAGAAGCTGCCAGGGCACAGAAGTTGCCATGCCCAGCTATAACTTCGTCAAGATCATTAATTTCACCTTCAATATGCTCGAAGTCACCAGGCAGGTCTTCAGCCGAAGGAGTAAACTCTTCACTACTGGCTCCAACAAAATGGAACACCTGCTTCAACTGTTGAATACATCGAGTGCTGAACTCCAGACACTTATTCTGAAGATTTTTCAAAGATTCTTTCAGCTCCGAACTTCTTTGAACTTCGGCTTCAAGCTTTGCATCAAGTTTCAGCTTTTCTTGTTCAAAATTTTCTGATTGGGAAAGAAGCTTCGAATTTAATTCTGCTATTTTTGCTTCAGCATCCGCTAATAAGCCTTCGGCTGTTTGAAGCTCGAAGTCTTTCTTTTCGATGGCAGCTGATTGCTCTTTTATCTTGTTTTCTAAGTTCTCAACTATAACTTCGTGCCTTTTATCCTCTAAGTCCTGCTGCATTTTTAAGGCCTTGCTCAAAAGTATACTCTGTGGACAAATAACCTTCGTTAGAAAATATTTCTGTTATTACAAATAACAAGAGTTAGACACAAGATGTTTACCTTAAAATTGGAATAAAACAAACTGCCGACAATGTGTTGTCGTCGGTAGCGGCTGATATCTGCTTCAAGCTTTGGGAAACCGATACTCTTTGATAGAGTACCAATAACCTTCGCACCGGTTTGATCTCGTATACAGCTTAACCCTTCATCATCAATGCCACCGAAGAGAAGCGCCCCCGGCCGGTACCCGCAAGATATAGCATACTCTTTTAATTCCTCTTTTTCAGCTTCTGTCAGCTCTTGGCCAACTAAGTTTCAGAAGTCAAAGGTTTTATCTTCCAAAGTTTCTTCGGTTATTTCTTCCTTCTCGGGTTTTGCGGCCGTGGTCTCTTCGGTGGCTGCAGCAGCTTCTTCCGTGGCCATGTTTAGTAGCAACTTATCTATATCAGCAACTATGTTCTCTAAATTAATGTCTTCGGATTTGGCATCTTCGGCTCTGGCTTCTTCCGCGGCAGCCTTCAGAGGTACACCTTCAGTAGCTGTCGTTCTTTCAATTGTCGGCACTTTCGAAGCTGAAGCCATTGGTGGTGTTGCATTAATCACTTCTGTCACAGTAACAATCCTTTGCCTCTTTGGCCTAGGTGCCTTTGTTTTTGTCGGCTCCTTTCCCTTATGAAAAAGTTTCGTCAGATGCAGCCCTAGTGGACTTAGTTTGACAGGCAAAGTTTCAGTCATTACCTTTAGGATTTCCTCTATTTCAGTAGCAGAAGATGTCACAGAAGTCTTCTCTTTTTTATCAATTGATTTTTGCTTTGGAGTCAAAGCCCTTCTTTTCTTCGAAGCAATCTCTTTCACCTCAGATTCTTGTTTCTTCTTCTTTGATTGATCTTCGTCGTCCTTATTTAAAGCACTAGCCACTCTTTTTCTTTTTTGCCCTTCGGCACCCTTATCCAGTCGCTCATAGTCAGGATATTCAAAGCCTATAGCATCCATCACTCGGTTTAACCTTCATTTTGGGCGGGTGCCGAAGGCCGCTGTCATCAATTGATCTTCTTTTTTGGAATAATTTCCAAGAATTTTGTTACACACTACTTCGATTGTTTCCAGCCATTCTTGGCAGGGTACTTTGAAATGTCTCTTGAACTTGTAATGGTAGGGCAGTCGGATAAGTTCCCCCTTCTTTTTCTTTCCTTCAAGCCTCGGCATGGCCCACTCCTTCATAGTTGGAAATATTTTGAAAGCCAAAAATTCCTGCACTAAGTCCCTAGTGCCAATGTGCTCTGCGATAATCCTGAATTCAGCCAGCGCAGTTTGGGTTGGACCCTCTGGTGTCATATTACATTGGGGTCTGGTCTCTCCGAAGATCAGCTCTAGCGGGCTTTGGACCAGCTTCTCCCTATCATCGTCAACTTTGACGTAGAACCATTCCGATTTCCAGCCTGCCAGCCACTTGCTTCAGTAGCTGATCACAGGAAATTTTGTAGTCTTCCAGTAAGCAAAATTGTAACAGCCAAAGTTTTCATATAATCCATCCTTTCTGGCCTTGGTTTGGTAATGCAGCTCGTGCACCCGGCAGAAACCTTCGGCAAATGGTTCCACCCCTGGCTTCGGAGAGCCCAAATATAAACACTAAGCCTAACGATAGCGTTACGAGTTAGCTGGTGAAAGTGGATCCCAAACTTCTTTAGCACATCGGCAATCATCTTATTTAAAGGGAATCTCAAACCAGCTTTGAAGAAACTTTTAAAAACTACTATTTCATCTTTTTGTGGCTTCGGAGTAGTTTCTTCTCCACCGAAGCGAATCAGCTCTTTCTTATCTTCGTTGAAATAGCCCAATTTCAGCATCTTCGGAAAGTCGCCTTCGGAGACTGTGGATTTTCCAAAATCCAGGTGGCTGGGTTTGCTCGGCACCGAGCTGCTATAATCATCTTCAGAATCGGTCTCTTCAACACCAGCTTGTTCTGTTTCAGCAGCCGAGATGTCTTCCGGTGTTACCAACCCAGAGCGCTTCATTGCTTCCGAAATAGGAACAGTCTCAGTAGCTTCGGTCTCATCTCCCTCACGATCGACCCTTGCAGTAGAGCGAACTCTGGCCATTTAATTATGGCTTACTTGAAATTTTTGGTGTTGACTTTTTTGTTTTTTCCGAAGCTCCTACTCTTTTACCGCAGCAGAATCACAAGCGAGGTTTCGTCTGAGCACGATGATTAAGCTTCGGCTATGACTAAAAATTTGGCAGCAAAACAGTGCAATAGCAATGAATGTTGTGGTAACTTCACACCTACCTGTCCGTTTATATAGTGCCACAGGTGATAAGGTGAATCGGCAAGGTCTCCAGCACCGAACAAACAGTCACCCGCACTCACTAAACGGTGGGCCACAGGGTCTGACAAGGTAAATCGCTGGCACGTGCGTAATTGGTGCAAGATGGAGCACGCGCGCGACAATTATTTTAATCGTTTCTCGCCAACGAGCTCAGGGAAGGTGTTTTTTGGATCTTCGGCGTCCCAAAGCCTAGAAGACTTTTTCACGGATCAAGCTCGTTACGAAAAACGATCTGACACCGCGAAGGGGCTACTATTGGGGGTATGCTTCGTAGCCGAAGATCCTAAAAAGAGCACCTTCGAAAGGTCTTCTCAGAAGCAAGCGCTGAAGCTACTACCTATAAAGCTTCGGCATAAAGACAGATCCCAAGATGAAGGGTCGAACCGACTTAAAGATGAATTGACTTAAAGACCCATGATGTTTCGTGTCATTATTGTAATCGATTGTAAAGGACATAAATGTAATTTTGCGCATGTTGCACCCTGTGCCTATGAATAGGTGAACAGTACCTCGACACTGTTCACGCGATCTTGTAATCACTGGCACGTTATGCTTGAATTATTGCTTTCCGCTAAGGCGAAGGTATAAATGTGTCCAAATATTATGTTTTAATACTTATAAATTCATATAATGAAATACATGAATACATTTCATACTTTACATTTCATTTCTTATTATTTGTTGTTTTACAAGTATGATTGCGAAAGTGAAATCTTCGTAATATCTTACTCTTGACCTTCGTCCGAAGCTCATTATATCCTTGAGGAGATAATGCTTCAGCGGACGAAGGACATTTATACTTAACATTTTTGTGTTGCCTTGTTCTTAAGGCGAAGCATTTGAGAACAAGTCCCCAACAGAGGCAAAGTAGTTGCCAAATATGTTGGGGGCAAACACAAGGGTTCAAAGACTTGTGTTTGGGTACCCAAGGTGCTTGTTTCTAATGTCAAAGGACCCAAGACCGTTTGGGTACCTAAGAACAAGGCCTAAATTTGTTTTGTAGGTTTATGCATCTGGGGGATCAAGTTGGATAATTGATAGCGGGTGCACAAACCACATGACTAGGGAGGAAAGGATGTTCTCCTATTATGAGAAAAACGATGATCCCCAAAGAGCTATCACATTCGGGGATGGAAATCAAGGTTTGGTCAAAGGACTTGGTAAAATTGCTATATCTCCTGACCATTCTATTTCCAATGTTTTTCTTGTAGATTCTTTAGATTACAACTTGCTTTCAGTTTCTCAATTATGCAAAATGGGATACAATTGTCTTTTTACGGATATAGGTGTTACTGTCTTTAGAAGAAGTGATGATTCAGTAGCATTTAAGGGTGTACTCGAGGGTCAGCTATACTTAGTTGATTTTAATAGAGCTGAACTCGATACTTGCTTAATTTCTAAGACTAATATGGGTTGGCTCTGGTATCGCCGACTAGCCCACGTTGGGATGAAGAATCTTCACAAGCTTCTAAAGGGAGAACACATTTTGGGACTAACCAATGTTCATTTTGAGAAAGACAGGGTTTGTAGCGCATGTCAAGCAGGGAAGCAAGTTGGTGTTCACCATCCACACAAGAACATCATGACGACCGACAGGCCGCTTGAGCTACTCCACATGGATTTATATGGCCCGATCGCTTACATAAGCATCAGCGGGAGTAAGTATTGTCTTGTAATTGTGGATGATTATTCTCGCTTCACTTGGGTGTTCTTTTTGCAGGATAAATCTCAAACCCAAGAGACCTTAAAGGGATTCTTGAGACGGGCTCAAAATGAGTTCGGCTTAAGGATCAAGAAGATTAGAAGCGACAATGGAACGGAGTTCAAGAACTCTCAAATAGAAGGCTTTCTTGAGGACGAGGGCATCAAGCATGAGTTCTCTTCTCCCTACACACCTCAACAAAATGGTGTAGTAGAGAGGAAGAATAGAACTCTACTTGACATGGCGAGGACCATGCTTGATGAGTACAAGACTTTGGACCGATTTTGGGCGGAAGCAATCAACATCGCTTGCTACGCCATCAACCGTCTCTACCTTCATCGAATCCTCAAGAAGACATCTTATGAACTCCTAACCGGTAAAAAGCCCAATATTTCATATTTTAGAGTTTTTGGTAGCAAATGTTTTATTCTTGTTAAAAGAGGTAGAAAATTTAAATTTACTCCTAAGGCTGTAGAAGGCTTTTTACTAGGATATGACTCAAACACAAGGGCATATAGAGTCTTTAACAAGTCAACTAGACTAGTTGAAGTTTCTTGTGACATTGTGTTTGATGAGACTAATGGCTCTCAAGTAGAGCAAGTTGATCTTGATGAGCTAGATGATGAAGAGGCTCCATGCATCACACTAAGGAACATGTCCATTGGGGATGTGTGTCCTAAGGAATTCGAAGAGCCTCCACAAGCTCAAGATCAACCATCATCTTCCATGCAAGCATCTCCGCCAACTCAAGTTAAGGATCAAGCTCAAGATGATGAAAATGAAGATCAAGAGGAAGAGCCACCTTAAGAGGAGGACAATGATCAAGGGGGGAGATGCCAATGATCAAGACAAGGAAGATGATCAGGGTCAAAGACCGCCTCACCCAAGAGTCCACCAAGCGATACAACGAGATCACCCCGTGAACTCCATTCTCGGCAATATTCATAAGGGGGTAACCACTCGATCTCGTGTCGCTCATTTTTGTGAACATTACTCCTTTGTGTCTTCTATTGAGCCATACAGGGTGGAAGACGCATTAAGGGATTCAGATTGGGTATTGGCAATGCAAGAGGGACTCAACAACTTCATGAGGAATGAGGTATGGCATCTTGTTCCACGTCCTAATCAAAATGTTGTAGGAACCAAGTGGGTCTTCCGCAACAAGCAAGATGAGCATGGTGTGGTGACAAGGAACAAAGCCCGACTTGTAGCCAAGGGATATTCACAAGTCGAAGGTTTGGATTTCCGTGAAACCTATGCACCCGTGGCTAGGCTTGAGTCAATTCGCATATTACTTGCCTATGCTACTTACCATGGCTTTAAGCTCTACCAAATGGATGTGAAAAGTGCCTTCCTCAATGGACCAATCAAGGAGGAGGTCTATGTTGAGCAACCTCCCGGCTTTGAAGATAGTGAGTACCCTAACCATGTCTATAAACTCTCTAAGGCGCTTTATGGGCTCAAGCAAGCCCCCAAGAGCATGGTATGAATGCCTAAGAGATTTTCTTATCACTAATGGCTTCAAAGTCGGTAAAGCCGATCCTACTCTCTTTACTAAAACTATTGCAAATGATTTGTTTGTATGCCAAATTTATGTTGATGATATCATATTTGGGTCTACTAACAAATCTACTTGTGAAGAGTTTAGTAGGATAATGATTCAAAAATTAGAGATGTCTATGATGGGGGAGTTGACGTATTTCTTAGGATTTCAAGTCAAGCAACTCCAAGAGGGCACCTTCATCAGCCAAACTAAGTACATTCAAGACATACTCACCAAGTTTGGAATGAAGGATGCCAAGCCCATCAAGACACCCATGGGGACCAATGGGCATCTCGACCTCGACACGGGAGATAAATCCGTAGATCAAAAGGTATACCAGTCGATGATAGGATCTTTACTCTATTTATGTGCATCTCGACCGGATATTATGCTTTTCGTATGCATGTGTGCAAGATTTCAAGCCGATCCTAAGGAAGTTAACCTTAGGGCCGTGAAAAGAATCTTGAGATACTTAGTTCATACACCTAAGTTTGGTCTTTGGTACCCCAAGGGATCCCCTTTTGATTTAATAGGTTATTCAGATGTTGATTGGGTAGGATGTAAAATTGATAGGAAGAGCACATCAGGGACTTGTAATTTCTTGGGAAGATCCCTGGTGTCTTGGGCTTCAAAGAAACAAAATTCAGTAGCTCTTTCTACCACCGAAGCCGAGTATATTGCCGTAGGCCATTGTTGCGCACAATTGCTTTGGATGAGGCAAACCCTTAGGGACTATGGATACAAATTAACCAAAGTCCCTCTCCTATGTGATAATTGAGAGCACCTAGAGGGGGGGTAAATAGGTGATCCTGTAAAATTCAACAACTAATAGCCACAAAAATTGGTTAAGTGTTAGTATGGCTAAGTAGCGAGCTCTTGCGAACACACAAGTATCGCAGAAAAACAATCACAAAAGACACACGAGTTTTTCCTGTGGTTCGACAAGTATAACACTTGCCTACCTCCACGTTGTGGCGTCCCAATGGACGAGGGTTGCACTCAACCCCTTTCAAGTGATCCAATGATCAACATGAATACCACGGTGTTCTTCTTTGCTTATCTCTTTTTCCCGTTTGCGAGGGATCTCCACAAGTTGGAGTCTCTCGCCCTTACAACAAAGATCATAGTGAAACACAAGAGTAAGAGTGGGAAGCAACACACACAAATCCGCAGCAATACACACACACAAGCCAAGACTTGAGCTCAAAAAGAAGCACAACAAGTTTACTACAAGAACGGAGCTCAAATCACTAACACGGTCGATCAAGTGTGTGGAGACGGAGTGTGGAAGACTTAGAATGCTCAAAGTATGCTTGGGTGACTCCTCCATGCGCCTAGGGGTCCCTTTTATAGCCGCAAGGCAGCTAGGAGCCGTTGGAGGCATTCTTGGAAGGCAAATCTTGCCTTCTGTCGGGTGGCGCACCGGACAGTCCGGTGCGCCACCGGACAGTCCCTGTAGCTGTCCGGTGCGCGATCTCCTTCCTTTTCTGGCGCATCCGACCGTTGCAGATTTGTGGCAGTTGGTGCACCGGACACTGTCCGGTGCACACCGGACAGTCCGGTGCCCTCTGCCGACCGTTGGCGCGTCCACGCGTCGCGCGCGGATTGCGCGGCCGACCGTTGGCGCAGTCGACCGTTGGCTCACCGGACAGTCCGGTGCCCCACCGGACAGTCCGGTGAATTTTAGCCGTACGCCGTTGAACGTTTCCCGAGAGCGACGACTTCACCGCGGACGACTCACCGGACAGTCCGGTGCACCATCGGACAGTCCAATGATTTATAGCCGTACGCCGCCGTCGAGTCCCGAGAGTGGCCTATACACCGAGACTGGTCTGGCGCACCGGACACTGTCCGGTGCACCACCGGATAGTCCGGTGCACCCAGACCGAGCAGGAGACAGCCAACTCATTTCCGATTGCTTTTCTCCTGTTTCTAGCACTTAGACACAATACATTAGTACTCAAAACAATGTACTAAGTCTAGAAATGTACCTTGTAACATGATTTGCACTTCTTGATTGTTTGGCACATAAACAACTCACTCAATATGTGTTGGACACTTAATCACCAAAACACTTCAGAAATGGCCCAAGGGCACATTTCCCTTTCAATAATGAGAGTGCAATCCACATGGCGGATAATCCCGTTGAACACAGCCGCACTAAGCACATAGCCATTCGGTATCACTTTTTGAGGGATCACCAACAAAGGGGGGATATCAAGATTGCTTATATTAGCACCAAAGAACAATTAGTCGATATCTTTACCAAACCACTAGATGAGAAAACCTTTACCAAACTTAGGAATGAGCTAAACATTCTTGATTCTAGGAATTTTGATTGATACTTTGCACACATAGCTCATTTATATACCTCTGATCATATCTCTTTCATTTGCTATGACTAATGTGTTTTTCAAGTGTATTTCATGCTAAGTCATAGATTGAAAGGGAAATGGAGTCTTCGGCGAAGACAAGGCTTCCACTCCACTCTACTGGTATCATTTACCCTTCGCCGTCACTCCGCTTCACTCTCCACTTTGGTATAATCTTCACTCATATTCATTTGTATCATTGGGGAGAAAGTAAAAAGGGCTCTAAAGACTCCGTTTTTGGCGATTAATGCTAAAGGGGGAGAGAGTATTAGCCCAAAGCAAAAGGACCGCACCACCACGCCAATTTCAAATTTTTTTGAAACAAGTTTAAGTTTTTTAAATGTTCTTCAATTGGTATCTTTGAAATTAGTATTCCTCTAAGAAATTCTATCTCAAACTATATCTATATTTTAAGGAGGAGTTTTTCAAAATTTGGCATCTAAAATATTTGACATTCTTTCAATTTGAAAAACCCTCTTGAACACTAAGAGGAGAATTTCATTAAGGGGAGTTTTGTTTAGTCAAAGGAAAAGCATTTGAAACAGGGGGAGAAAAATCTCAAATCTTGATAATGCTTCTCGAAATCTTATTCATATACCTTTGACTATTTGCAAAAAAGACTTTAAAAAAGAATTCCCAAAAACATTTGCAAAAACAAAACAAGTGGTGCAAGCGTGGTCCAAAATGTTAAAAGGAAGAAAGCAATACATGCATATCTTATGAAAGTATAAATTGGTTTAATTCCAAGCAACCTTTGCACTTACCTTATGCAAACTAGTTCAATTATGCACTTATATATTTGCTTTGGTTTGTGTTGGCATCAATTACCAAAAAGGGGGAGATTAAAAGGGAAATAGAGTCAAACCTTTTCCTAAATGATTTTGGTGGTTGAATTGCCCAACACAAATAATTGGACTAACTAGTTTGCTCTAGATTATAAGTTCTACAGGTGCCAAAGGTTCAACATAAACCAATAAAAAGTCCAAGATAGGGTTCAAAAAGAAAGGAGCAAAACCAACCGAAGGCTGCCCTGGTCTGGCGCACCGGACTGTCCGGTGTGCCACCAGACAGTGTCCGGTGTACCAGGGAGATCGACTCTGAACTGCTCAGCTTCAGGTTTTTGGAGAGCCACTCCGCTATAATTCACCGGACTGTCCGGTGTAGCACCGGACTGTCCGGTGTGCCATGCAGAGAAACGGCTACTGCGCCAACGGTCGTCTGCAAAAGTGAATAGTGAACGTGAACAGTGCGCGGACAGCGCGCGCAGAGTCAGAGCAGCGCCAGAAGGCGCACCGGACAGTCCGGTGGTCCCAGCTATCAGAGCTCCAACGGTCAAACCCTAATGGTTGGGTGACGTGGCTGGCGCACTGGACAGTGTACGGTGGCGCACCGGACTGTCCAGTGCGCCCATCGACAGACAGCCTCCCCAACGGCCATTTTGGTGGTTGGGGCTATAAATACCCCCAACCACCACACTTCAAGGCATCCAAGTTCTCAGCCATTGCATTCAATACAAGAGCTCTAGACTTCATTTCAAGACACAAACAAGAGATCAAATCCTCTCCCAAGTCCACAATCACTCCAAACATTTAGTGACTAGTGAGAGAGAGATATTTGTGTTCATTTGAGTTCTTGTCGCTTGGATCGCTTTTCTTCTTCCTTCATTCTTGTTCTCAAGTAACTTGTAATCAAGCAAGAGACACCAAGTTGTGGTGGTCCTTGTAAGGGGTCTAAGTGACCCGTTGGTTAAGGAGAAAAGCTCACTCGGTCTAGGTGACCGTTTGAGAGAGGGAAAGGGTTGAAAGAGACCCGGTCTTTGTGACCACCTCAACGGGGAGTAGGTTTGCAAGAACCAAACCTCGGTAAAACAAATCACTGTGTCACACTCTTCATTTGCTTGTGATTTGTTTTCGCCCTCTCTTTCGGACTCGCTTTTATTTCTAACGCTAACCCGGCTTGTAGATTGTGCTTAAAGTTTGTAAATTTCAGATTTGCCTATTCACGCACCCTCTAGGCGACTTTCACCTATCTTTCTCAAAATGAACATGGGTTAGTCCCAAAATGTGTTCTCCCTTTAGAAGCTTGTGAAGATTCTTCATCCCAACATGGGCTAGTCGGCGATGCCAGAGCCAACCCATATTAGTCTTAGCAATTAAGCAAGTATCGAGTTCAGCTTTATTAAAATCAACTAAGTATAGCTAACTCTCTAATACTCCCTGAAATGCTACTGAATCATCACTTATTCTAAATATAGTAACACCTCTATCCGTAAAAAGACAGTTGTAGCCCATTTTACATAATTGAGAAACTGAAAGCAAATTGTAATCTAAAGAATCTACAAGAAAAACATTGGAAATAGAATGGTCATGTGATATAACAATTTTACCAAGTCCTTTGACCAAACCTTGATTTCCATCCCCAAATGTGATAGCTCTTTGAGGATCTTCGTTTTTCTCATAGGAGGAGAACATTCTTTTTCTCCCCCGTCATGTGGTTCGTGCATCCGCTATCAATGATCCAACTTGAGCCCCCGGATGCATAAACCTGCAAAACAGTTTTAGGCTTTGTTCTTAGGTACCCAAACAGTCTTGGGTTCTTTGATGTTAGAAACAAGCACCTTGGGTACCCAAACACAGGTCCTGGAGCCCTTGTGTTTGCCCCCAACATATTTGGCAACTACTTTGCCTGATTTGTTAGTTAAAACATAAGATGCATCAAAGGTCTTAAATGAAATGTTAGGTTCATTTGATGCAGTAGGAGTTTTTTTAGGAAATTTAACATGGGTTGATTGCCTAGAGCTAGATGCCTCATTCTTATATATAAAAGCATGGTGAGCAACAGAATGAGACTTCTTAGTATGAACTTTCCTAATTTTGTGTTCGAGATAACCAGCAGGATATAAAATATAGCCCTCGTTATCCTGAACCATGGGAGCCTTGCCCTTAACAAAATTAGACAATATTTTAGAGGCATTAAGTTTTACATTGCTTGCCTGTTGGAAACCAATGCCATCCTTAATGCCAGGGCGTCTCCCATTATAGAGCATGCTTCTAGCAAATTTAAAATTTTCATTTTCTATCTCATGCTCATTAATTTTACTAGTCAATTGAGCTATATGATCATTTTATTGTTTAATTAAAGCAAGGTGATCATGAATAGCATCAACATTAATATATCTATATCTAGTACAAATAGTGACATAATCAACAGTAGATGTAGAGGGTTTGCAAGCATTTAATTCATCTATCTTATATTTTAGTATGGCATTTTCATCTCTAAGATAGGAAATAGAATCATTGCAAACATTCAAATCTTTAGCCTTTGAATTTAAACTAGTATTTTTAGTTTTAAGGCTAGAAATTGATTCATTCAATCTATCAATCTTAGCAATTAAACTAGCATTTTCATTTCTAAGATTGGCAATTGAATCATGGCAAACATTTGATTTTTCAACCTTGGCAATTAAACTAACATTCTCAGTTCTAAGGCTGGAAATAGTGTCATGACAAATGCTAAGCTCCTAAGTCAAGTTTTCATATTTTTCTATCTCCTGAGCATAAGCATTTTTTAACTTTAACATGTTTTTTGTTTTCCTTAATAAGGAATTCCTCTTGGTTATCCAAGAGTTCATCCTTCTCATGAATAGCACCTATCAATTCATTCAATTTTTCTTTTTGTTGCATGTTAAGGTTGGCAAAAAGGGTAAGCAAATTGTCCTCATCTTCACTAGAGCTACCCTCATAACTAGATGTTGTATATTTGGTGGAGACTCTAGATTTTACCTTCTTCCTTTTGCCGTCCTTTGCCATGAGGCACTTATGGCCGACGTTGGGGAAGAGGAGACCTTTGTTGATGGCGATGTTGGCGGCATCCTCGTCGGAGGAGAAGTCGGTGGAGCTCTCGTCGGAGTCCCATTCCCGACACACGTGGGCATCGCCGCTCTTCTTCTTGTAGTACTTCTTCTATTCCTTCCTCTTTCCCCTCTTGTCGTCGCCCCTGTCACTATCACTTGACATAGGACATTTAGCTATAAAGTGACCGGGCTTACCACATTTGTAGCACACCCTTTTAGAACAAGGCTTGTAGTCTTTCTCCTTCCTTTGCTTGAGGATTTGACGAAAGTTCTTGATGATGAGCGCCATCTCCTCGTTGTCGAGCTTGGAGGCATCGATGGGGAGCCTACTTGATGTAGACTCTTCTTTCTTCTCCTCCGTCGCTTTGAATGCGACATATTGCACCTCGGGTGTGGAGGTTCCGCCTTGCTCTAAGTTAACGATTTGTTTGGAGCCTTTGATCATCAATTCAAAGCTCACAAACTTTCCTATAACCTCCTCGGGAGACATTAGCTTATATCTAGGATCACCACGTATTAATTGAACTTGCATAGGATTGCGAAAAACAAGTGATCTTAGAATAACCTTAACCATTTCATGGTCATCCCATTTGGTGCTCCTGAGGTTGCGCACTTGATTCACCAAGGTCTTGAGCCGGGTGTACATAGCTTGTGGCTCCTCTCCTTGGTTGAGGACAAAACGACCGAGCTCCCCCTTGATCGTCTCCCGTTTGGTGATCTTGGTCACCTCATCTCCCTCGTGCGCGGTCTTAAGCACGTTTCAAATTTCCTTGGCGCTCTTCAACCCTTGCACTTTATTATACTCCTCTCGACATAGAGAGGCGAGGAGTATAGTGGTGGCTTGGGAGTTAAAGTGCCGGATTTGGGCGACCTCGTCCGAGTCGTAGCCTTCGTCCCCTATGGTTGGTACCTGCGCTCCAAACTCAACAATGTCCCATATGCTTGCGTGGAGTGAGGTTAGGTGATGCCTCATCTTATCACTCCACATACAATAATCCTCACCACCAAAATATGGTGGTTTGCCTAATGGAACGGAAAGTAAAGGAGCGCGTTTTGAAATGCGGGGATAGCGAAGGGGATCTTACTAAACTTCTTGCGCTCATGGCGCTTAAAAGTTACGGACACCGTGTCGGAGCCAGAGGTGGAGGGCGACGAAGAGTCGGTCTCATAGTAGACCACTTTCTTCATCTTCTTCTTATCGCCACTCTGATGCGACTTGACGTGGGGAGGTGATTCCTCCATTCCTTTGGCGTCGAACTCCCTTGATGGAACCTTCCGGTGGCTTGTGGCCGTTTCCATCTCCCTCTTGGCGAATCCTCATGACATCACTTCGAGTGGTTAGACTCTAAATGAAGTATCGGGCTCTGATATCAATTGAAAGTCGCCTAGAGGGGGGTGGATAGGCGGAAACTGAATTTTACAACTTTAAACACACTACAAGCCGGGGTTAGCGTTAGAACAAATGTCAAGTCTAGGAGAGAGAGGGAAAACAAATCAACCAAGAAATAAAGCGGATGGACATGGTGATTTGTTTTACCGAGGTTCGGTTCTAAAGAACCTAGTCCCCGTTGAGGTGGTCACAAAGACCGGGTCTCTTCCAACCCTTTCCCTCTCTCAAACGGTCACTTAGACCGAGTGAGGCTTCTTCCTTAATCTCACGGGTCACTTAGACCCTACAAGGATCACCACACAATTGGTGTCTCTTGCCTCACTTACAAAGCACTTGAGAGTAAGAAGTGAGAAAGAAAAGAAAGCCAAGCCAAGCAAACAAGAGCAACAAAGAAACACAAGTGATCCTCTCACAAGTCCTAATGCACTAGAATTGAATTAGGGACTTTGATCGGATAGGTGGCTTTGATTTGTGTCTTGGAGTGTTGCACTTTGCTCATGTATTGAATGGAGATTGATGAATGCTTGGATGGTTGGAGTGGAGGTGGTTGGGGGTATTTATAGCCCTCAACCGCCAAAAACAACCGTCGGGGGTGGCTGCTGTCGATGGGCGCACCGGACAGTCTGGTGCGCTAGCCATGTCACCCAACCGTTAGGGTTCGAGCGCGGATGACCGTCGGAGCTTTGTCTTCTAGTGGCACCGGACAGACACTGTTCACTGTCCGGTGCGCCTCTGACGGCTGCCCTGATTTCTGCGCGCACTATGCGCGCACTGTAGCGTTTAAAGGTGTCCGTTGCGGTCGACCGTTGCGCTGGTAGTCGTTGCTCCGCTTGGTGCACCGGATAGTCCGGTGAATTATAGCGGAGCGCGGCCTTAGAAACCCGAAGGTGAAGAGTTCAAAGTTGTACGGTCCTGGTGCACTGGACACTGTCCGGTGGCACACCGGACAGACCGGTGCGCCAGACCAGGGCACCCTTCGGTTTCTTTTTGCTCCTTTCTTTTTGAACCCTAACTTTGATCTTTTATTGTTTTGTGTTGAACCTTTATGCACCTGTGGAATATATAATCTAGAGCAAACTAGTTAGTCCAATTATTTGTGTTGGGCATTCAACCACCAAAATTATTTATAGGAAAAGGTTAAACCATATTTCCCTTTCAGCTACCCTATTGTATTTTTTACAATGCTAGCTTGGCCATGTTGTCTTTATCTATGTGAAACATGTGCTCCCTTTTATTATTGGTTATGTAACGGTTTAATGTTTTATTTCAACTTCTACTCTTAATTTCTTCTCTGCTATGAGCCAAACTGTATCGGTAAATTGGGTTCAAGATGCTTATATTATTATATGTTTTTCATGTAGTGAAGCCAACTATTTTACTGGCATGCAAACATTTCAGTGAAATCAATGCAAGATTTTTTTACTCAAAAGTAGAACAAAGAGAGAAGATAGTTGTTGTCGTATGGTGATATCAACTATGCACGACATAGGTGTTCCCGGATACATATGTATACTACAAGGATATGTCTAGAATCACTTGTGCAGCTGGGCGTGTATGAGTATCAAACCTAATCACATGGGTTTACTTAGTGGGTTTCCTTTCTTTGTCTAACAAAAATAATGGCAAAGCTTTTACCGTTATTTAAAAAGAGCTCCATTAAACAAGGTTTCAATACTCTATTTGGTATTTTGGTTCAAACATGTATACAACGTTACATTTTTCTTCAAATCTCTTTAAAATTAGAAATCTTTAATTTAAAGCATGGTTAAAATAATATATGACACATGCAGTGAAATTTAAGTTCTTAACATAACTGATACATTAGACATTTACCAAACCCACCAATTCATTCGTAGGACACTGGTAAGGTCTTTCAATATGACACATTTGTACATTAGCAAGTTATAGTTCAGGTGGGTAAGATTTGCATGTTGGCGGAACCCTTTGTGGTCAGTACAATTTGTGATATAAAGAGAACCAAATGGTATCTAGAACCAAATGGTATCTCACTCTGCCCCTAATGGCTAGATATGGAAAGCAAGTTGAGAAGATTGTTCCTTCCTGGTGCACTGTAAAAAAAGTCAAAAGAGCATGAAGAAACAAAAAAACTAAAACTAGAAATGAGAGGGAGGAGTTGGCATTAGGACACTAAATCAGGCAGCACCCCTTCGGGCGCCCTATCCAGCACCACAGTTTACAAAACCGTTTAGCCTACAAAAACCGCTACCCATCGGTAACGGTTTACCAAAACCGGTGGAAACCGATAAAAACCAGCCGGTTTGACCAATTCAAATCAATTTGAATTCGAACCGGTTTACCGGCGGAAAACCGGTGAAAAACCGGCGAAAAAACCGCTCTAAACCGTCGGTTAATCGCTAAACAAACCGGTTTTTGCTGTTTTTACAGAAAAAATGAAAAAAAAAATGACAAGATTTATTTGTAGTTTGCTCAATTCACATTGCACAATAAATATTAATTGATCCACACGACATGTGTTCACCAAAATAACATACAATACAACATACAATATGCAACCACAAACTTCAATTCTCATGCAACAAACAACCAGCAAAATTTGCAATACTCAAATACAAGTTCTTTTACAACTCTCCAACGAGGGAACGACACATAGGTCGACTTATTTCACAATACTCATATGTTCAGTTCGAGTCATAGTGATAGTACTTAGGCATGTTGGAAGTATCGTGATATTATTCCAATCCGTCATAATAATAGTGATAGGTCTATACAAAAGATATGAGATACATTATCGAGAAAACAAGAACGACAAACAAATACTTATCCACAAAGCAAAAAAACATATCGGTATGTGTTTTTGGTGTTTGTGTATTGCATGTGCACCTCACCAAGTGTTGAACTTTTGTCCTGATCAGCAAATCTTAAGAACACATATAGAAGAACTGGAGCTAATGGTTCTAGGTTGAGTCTTGTCCAGACGGATACTTATTAAAAGAACTGAAGCTACTTGATCCACATAATCCATCTTGGACAGGAAATGAAACCGAAATTGATCACTAAATGCCTAAACTTGACTTGAGCTACGAGTTTCATCTTCATATATAGCATATAACATCTTCACATATAGCATATAACATTGAAAAGACTAACATACCTAAATTGGCCACTAAATACTCAATTGTGGCATTAAATCCGGTTTCTCGGCAAAATTAGCGGTTTACCGGTCTAAAATAACAGTTTACCAACGGTTTTCGGTTTTTATGATTTTTTTCATTTTTTTGAATTTGGAACGAATTTGAAAAAAACCCGGTGGTTAACTGAAACCGCACCCTAGCGGTTTCGGTAAACCGACCGGTCTACCACCGGTTTTGTAAACCTTGTCCAGCACTAGGTGGATGGTTCCGAGAGGGAGGGCGGATATTGACGCTAGTTGAATGAGAATTTCGATTTCACGACATGCAGTCACATGCCGTCATGGGATCGACTGAAGCTGCGTGAAACGCGGGGAGGGGCTTAAAACCTTGCGTCTTTTAAGACTTTAAATGGCTGATCATTCTGGTAACTGGATTGGGTCGTCTTCGCTATATGCGAGTAGAATGATAGACTGAATTTTCATGGACTCCAGGCATCTGCAAAAGGATTCACATTTGAAATAATCACAACTTTTTGGTTGTGTTGGATGAAAGATACTTACCAGTAAAACAATATGGGTAGATTTTTTTGGATGAGATAAGCCTCAATTGTATAGAGGTAATCTATCAAAAGGCAACACAGAGAATGCGTCCTCTTTTGTTTTTTACTCAGATTATACTGATAGTTTATTTTTTTAGTTGGACATTTGTTTTTTCAAACATTTTAATAATGATTCTTCTGTGTGGTTTATAATCAGATTCACCATGCTACCTGACTTTTCTTGTTTTAAGTTACAAAATCTAGTTTAGTGTCTGATGAATGCAGTTTAGTCTCGCGAAGTCTTACCAAGGTTCTTGTAGATTTATGGCTTGACCTCTTTGATCTAACAATAGATCCGAGGAGTTTAGGAGGTAACCTTCTAGGCTGAGGAATTTACCTTGCTTTTTTAGTTAATTAACACTGAATTGCCACTTGTATGCCATACCCCGATGAATTTTGAGAATTCTCTCGCTGATTTAGTAAAATGCAGTATATTGAACTATAAATAGGAATGAATGATGATGACTCTTGAATTGAGTATTTTGTTGCAGATTGTGCATGATACAACCCTATGTAGCAACATTGAGGCAATTTTTAGGACTAATGTAAGCTGTATTTTTTCAAATCCTCTGCACTATTATTTTTGACTTGTGCTGTCTAGAGGTGCTGGATCTAGTAATGGTTAAGATCTGTTGGAAATGAAAAATAAATCACGGAAGCGAGGTGAGGCGATGACAAAAGGTCTGTTTAGTTCACTGTCTAACTTGTCACACTCTGCCTAACTTTTCTGCCTAAGGTTAGTTCTTCAATTCGAACGCCTAACCTTAGGTAAAGTGTGGCGCAGGTAGCCACGAACCAAACAGGCCCAAAGTCAAAATCACTGCTGCTGCACCTTGTGATGAATTATCTGCGCGGCCTAGCGGCCTCAAAAAACACACTGTTCCTACAAGAAATCTGACGCGCCTCGCACCTAGCAGTAGCACTCGCAGCCGTAGCCCACCCCAACCCCACGATCCTTGTCCCACATGGCAGACCCCTGCGTCCCGCGTCCGTTACGTCACAAAACCATCCAGAAACGTCGCTACTGTTATAAAATATTTTATGTGATCTAATTCCAAGGGGTGCGACCCGTTGTGGTGTCCCTTCACTATGTATATATATGTACACTTCATGAAGATAAGACAACAGTCCTGTCATTTGTCATTCTCTCTGTCTCTCTCCACTTGTCTCTCTCCACTGAGTTACAATACGTTATCAGCACCTTGCTCTCCAAGGAGCGAGAGGAGGCCACCGTGCGACCACTTTGCGTGCGACCACTTTGCTCGCGGATCAGAGAAGAATTTTGTCGCTCACAAGAAAAGAAGGAGCAGTTTGATTGCGCATAAACTGTAAGAATTATTACATTCTTCTTTTCGAGATAATTTTACCATGCAAATCGCAATGGACAACAGTGCGCGCGACGGGGCTGGGGCCGCCGCGCCTGCGCTGCAGGGGATCTGCGCCCGCGCAGTGCCGCCATGGCCGGGTCTCCCGTGCCGTGGTCGGGGCCGGAGACGCCGTGCCAGCCGTGCCGGGCAGGCGTGCCGCCTGGGCCGCGCGTCTGTGCGCCGTGGCCGGGCAGCCGCACCCGCGCAGGGGCCACCGCCGTCGAGCCCACGCCTATGCCGGAGCCACCGCGCCCGAGCCCTCGACGGGGCATGGCAGCCGCGCCATAGCCGCCTTGCGCCCCCACGCGCCGTAGAGGGACGCTCCCGCGTGTCGCCGAGGGGCCGTGCCGTCGTGGCTTCCGCGCACGTGCTCGTAGGAGGCTGCGCCTCGCGCTCGTCGAGGACGAGGGGCACCGCGATGGGGTCGGGCTGCCGGCCACGGTCCCATGCCTACTAGCCGGGCTGCACCGCCGGAGAGGCTGCGCCCCTGCTCGCCGGGGGACTCGCCAGCGTCGCTGGGGCCCCCAACCACGAGAAGCCGGGGAGGCCGCGCTCGTGCTCGCCTGCCACCGTGGAGGACCGCGCGCGCCCGCGCCACGTGCCGGGGCCGCGCGCCCACACCGTGTGCCGGGGCGCCGCGCCCGCGCGGCAGGCGGCCAGGGCCGCGCCCATGCTTTTGCGCTCGGCGCGATAAGGGGCTAGGCACGGCAAAGGCCGACGCATGCCGGCGGCTGGGGCTTTTCCCCTTGCGGCGGCGGCTGAGAAGTTTGGGCGGTTAGGGTTTGGAACCCTAGCCGCCCACTTTTATAATAGGCGTCATGGGCTGCTCCCATGGGTCCAAAATGGCCCATTTTATAATTTTAAGTTCTGAATTCCCCTATCAGACTGAAATTTTATACGTACATGCAGTTCTAATTTATGTTAGGACGTCTAAATTCGATATTTAGACTGTAAATTGTTCATGTATTGTATATACTTGTCTGTTTTATTGTAAAAATATATACAGACTTGATAGTGAATTATATTTTCTATTTACATTTATAATTCACATTTTTTCGAATTGCTTTTGTTTTTGCATTCTTTTATGTTTGCATGGAAAACATAGCATATTAATAAGTCGAAATTAATGGTCCTCATGCAAAATGGTATTGCATTTTTGGGAAAAGCATAGGGTGATGGAGTCCTAAGCACTGGCTGCGCTAAATTCTTTATAGAATTTAGTAGCCCAGAGACCGTGCTTTAGGCCGCATTTAAAATGCCTATCACTATGAGGTCTACATCTTTCGAGATGATTACCTATATGTGCTATCCAAAAAGATCACGGACCAAGCAGGCGTCACGGGCTATGGAGCCAGGCTGGACGCTGCAGTCATGGTGACTGCTAAAAGAATTCTTTTAATTAAGTTCTACTTAATTAAACGATGAATTCTTGCAAAATATGACACATATCTTCAACTTGGGATTATTTCAACACATGATGGAGATCTAGGCTTTGGCTGCAATAAGTTCTTGGAATTTATTTGCCCTGAGACCAAGCTTTTAGACAGCAAAATGTTATTTGCCCATCAATAAGAGGTCTACATCATATGGTTATGATGATTACCTATGTGTTATTCCAAGTAGATATGTTGGAGATGTTATGTTGGTTATTCACCTTTATGGTGATTCCATTTTATTTTTGAAATTTTGGTCCAGCACAGGGTAGTGGAGTCCTAAGCATTGGCTGCGGTATGTTCCTTGAATATATCAGCCCAGAGACCATGCTTTCAGGCAGCAAAAGTTTTGCCCACTACTGGGAGATCTACTCCATTGTTTCATTACATGGAGATTATCTACGTTGTGTCCACCAAAATTTTCAAAAATCTGTTGGTACACTGTATGTGATACCTATAATTCTCCAACATATGAAGATATGATATATTTTGCAGCATATTACAACATCAGAAAATGGTTAAGCCATTTAAAGGATAATAATTTAATAGAGTTTGATGAACTCGCTTAATGGGCTTAATTATCCTTAATGTTCATTGGATATGTTCATTTCATTTTTGCATATGGGAATTCACCTCTTCGATTTGGAGGATATGAGATGCTCTCTTTCTCTTATGGTTCTTATGAAAAGAACTTATGTGCTTTTGCGGCTTGATGTGCAAGCGCAAAATGAATAGCAAAGAAAATCATAAGACTTGTGGACTTATGAGTATGTGTCTACATGATGTTGTAGACTAACACTTTGTATTCATATATTTTGCTTGAAAGCAAATATACAAGCACATTAAAAAGAGAAGGGCAATGAGTATGACAAACTCATTTGTCATTACACTATACGTGATATAGTGTTGTATGCCTAAGCATCTAATCTTGTATATGAAATCCCAATATATACAAACTACTCATGAAAGCTAAGATATGAAGGGTACTTCAATCTTCCATCTGACATGATAACAGTGGTTAGTTGTGTAAATCATGATTTGGACTAATCATGTAACAACACTTCTTTTTCTAAGAGAAGACCACTTTGTTAGATGATTTGCTTTTGAGTAATATTTAAATGATGCATGAGATTTGGTATAATCTCATAATTGATGTTGTGATAGGTTCAACTCATGCGGTGTGAGTTGAACACACTCATGTGATTTGAGTGTAAAAACTCATATGAATTTGAGTTAAACAAACTCATCGATTGGAGTTGATCACTCATGTGATTTGAGTTGAACAAACTCATCGATTAGAGTTGAACCAACTCATCAAGGGAGTTGAAGACTCATTGATTTGAGTTGTGCAAACTTGTACAGGGATTCTTCCAATTGAGGAAGAAACATGCAATGTGGAGAATTGAGCCACAAACTCTATAAGTGGGGAAACAAAATATTCTCATATTCCTTTGGAAAGAGGAAAGAATATTTTAACAATCGCTTCGCGCGATATCATGATATGTTAATATCTAGTCCCCTTTTGGTAATGGAAGTATCAAGGATGTGTTGATATATCCTAATTTGATCTTACCAAATTATAGAGATATCCATAAAATTTCTATCATGTGGAAACACAAAGTGATAGTGATGGATATTGCATGTGTTTCTCGGAAACATTTCTTATGGATTGTATTCTATATACATCCTCTCGTACAATGTGTTGCATTTGTTAAACTTTTCATGTGATGTTACTTACCATGCGGGTAAGACTGAATTAGTCATTCCATTGTTGGATGAAATGAAAAGTTATGGACAATTCTATTGGTCATGTTTTTCCCATAAGATGGATACTTGATGAGTATCATTGGGATTGAGATTTTAAGTCCCTCTTATCTTAAAATCTGATCTGAATTGGTTAAGTTCTTTGAATTGTTTCAAAGAAACGAGTGTGGTCCATTACAGAGATTGTATGGACATTGAAGGCTTTATATGGTTCTCTGGTGCATCTATATGATGACCTCAAGTGTGTCCTTTGGACAACACATGACCATTAAGTAATAATGTCTCAAGCTTGAGCACATTAGCCTCCACACTACTGAATTTACCAAATGTGCTTACAACGATGATTGTTTGTCTTGGTATTCAGAATGATATCCATAAAGGATATGATGAATCTATGATAGATTCGAAAATTTCAGATCATTAATGACCATCAGTAATGAATTATAATTTCCAACTGGTTATGGTTGGAATCAGGAAGTTGTGCACACTCCTGACTTGTGATTAACTGCATGTACTGTATGTACAAGTTCCCCTATGGTTTTTAGTACGTGGGAATCCGTGAAAGATTTCCCATACGTACATTGGGTATGTTCCCAATCTCACCACCGCAGCGTACATATATGGGCACAAAAAAAAAAACTGGGGATCTATGTGAGAATTCATTCTCCGTCGATCATTAAGTTCTAGAATCTCTTCATGAGAATCTATTTATGGCCCGTACGCTTGCTTGAATCATGAGCTTTTCCAGGCATTAGGGGGAGATTTCAAGTACCAAAATGAATGCCAGGAAATTATAATGAATGCAGTAAGCATTCAGGCTCAGGATCACGTACTAAAACTGAACCTTTGAGTTCGAATGATTTGCAAGATGTTGCAAATTAACTGCCATGTGCATTTACTATGAGGTGTCACTCAAATTAATCCTATGTGGAAGTGCCAGAAAGAGTGGTTAAATAGAACACCACTAAACTCCCTATTGCAACATTGTTGTAAATAAGAGGGGGAGAAGTATGGTCACAAATTGGGATTAAGATGCTTGCAAGCAACTGAAGGCTAGGCCTTCTGAGATAGTAAATGCAGACCAACTATTCGTTGGTAACCAACCTAGTGTTGGTAGACACCTAGAGGATATGGATTATCCTGTGAATGGAAGACATTCAAAACCTAGCTCAGTGCGCACTGATGAGGCTAGGTTATCGGAAGCCCTTGATTCTCGTTTTGGGATTTCACGAGGAATCATAAGGGTACATAAAAATGACTTTATGTCAACTGGAGAATTGTGTTATTTAAAAGCTACAAGTGTCGACACATACATCTCAGCAATTGTATATGCACTCCAAGTGATCCAAAAGACTATGGCCATAGCAGAGCACGAGCATGCTCAAACTGGATCTTGTTGAGTGATACAATGTTGCAGAGATAGCCTTGCTCACCGGAAAGAAGTGTTAACTTATTTTCACTTCAAGGTATCTTACTGTGGATACAAGTTTGTTTTCATGGACTTGGAAACAATGAGGTGGTGAGAAAGCATGGCTAGTAGCAACTGGGTTTATACGCAAACTCAAGCATTATTTTAATGCTATAAATTCTCCTCTACTGTGAGTAGTTAAATTCCGATACAATAATATGGGCAGTAAATCATCTATCTGTGCAGTTGATAGATGTAGTGACAACATGTGCATATGTGGTCACTGGATTATGGTATTTATGGAGTCTTGAAGGATTCCAAATACATAATCACCAATCACAAATTTGCAATGCTTGGAAAGTCTTTGTGACTTAGAGCATCCTGGTCAAATATGGTACATTCGACCTAGTGAATCCTTCCTTCTGAAAGGATACACAAAGAATGATATGTTTAGTACAAATATGTGCAGCATATTTATAAACATAAATTCCTTATCGACGGAGTTCGAGATAGAGGATACGAATTGAAAGAGATTTTCAATTCAAAGTAAACTATCTTGAGTATCTTGGATACAAAAATTGTCTATATCCAACATATATTGAAGAAATTCAATATGAGAGAATCATTGTTATTTGATTTTTTTCCGATCATGAGATGTGCTATTGTATCTTGCAAGAGCATCCGGCCGGATATTGCTTTGCAAAGATTTGCTAGCTAACAGCACATGAGATCGAGTTATGATCTCCAGGTGTACTCATGCTCTCCTTATGTTTGGATATACTGATCTTGGATATCTATAGAAGATCCCCAGGTACAAGATCAATGACATACTTCCAGTAAGTTGGACCTACTGTTTGATAAATGTTGATCAATAGAGATTAATGGTCACTTACACTAATCATTCTATAGTACACTTCGTGAGATTGTACAGAATGATATACTACATACTGAGGGTATGTGGTGGTCATGATTTTATATCATTGACCTTATTATCTATGGTGATAATATTACTTTGTGTTGTTTAGATGAAAAACAAGTTAAGAACTAAGTCTATACCTTACTCCACATTTTAAATGTGTTTGAGAGTAGGTATGAGATGACTTAGTAATTTGCAAAGATCAGGGGGAGTTTCCTCTTGATCAGAAGAACTTGTTTATACATCATGTTGTACTCTTTTCTTTGTATGAGTTTTCACCTATTTGGGTTTCTCATTCAAAGTTTTTAACGAGGCAACATCAACACAAGGCCTATGTCGTATCATCTATTTTTTTCCCGTAGTGGTTTTTGAGAATGATATATTATGACATAGTTATTGTTGTATTTGAACTAGGATATGAGTTTATATCCCTAGAGTTCAAATGGATCAACAATAGAGTATGACTACTCTCCTTATTTTTCCCGTTGGGTTTTTAAGGAGACTCGGCTCATATGTTGATTTCCCAGATTTTCTGACACGATTATCTTGGAGAAATATTAGCCTGAGTTATATGTCTCATCATTTATTTTCCCCACTGGGGTTTTTGAGATGATGACTATAGACATATTATTGTTCTTTGGGCTAGAGGTCCATGGGAGAACAATGACATACTATGGTTCAATTGAACCACCGACAATTATCTATAAAGATAATTGAACTTGTATTGTTCAGATGGAAACAGGTTATATCAGGAGCAACATTAATCAACATATTGCTCCTAAATTGTATTATCCATCTTGCAAACAAAGTCTTGTGATAATCTTGCTGATCTATTCACAAAATCTCTACCATACTCAACATTTTCAGAAATGTGTTGAGGTGTTTGGTATGAGAAGACTTAAGTGCTTGCAAGATCAGGGGGAGTAATTCTCCGTGATATTCTACCTGTTTTGTACCATCATATTACACTCTTTTCTTTGTATGAGTTTTGCCTTGTTAAGGTTTTCTCATCCAAAGTTTTTAACGAGGTAATATCAACTAAGCTATATGCATCATCATTGACTTTTCCCCACAGGGGTTTTTATGCATGATGATTACAAGCATATTTTTCTTTTGGAGTTCAATATGAGTTTTACTCATAATCCAAAAGATATTGTGTACTCCTTATTTTTCCCACAGGGTTTTTGAGGAGATAATAACTGACAGATGATCAAATGAAGTTGGAATTGATCAAGGGGGAGTGTTATAAAATATTTTATGTGATCTAATTCCAAGGGGTGCGACCCGTTGTGGTGTCCCTTCACTATGTATATATATGTACACTTCATGAAGATAAGACAACAGTCCTGTCATTTGTCATTCTCTCTGTCTCTCTCCACTTGTCTCTCTCCACTGAGTTACAATAGCTACCCTATAGTGGATGGGCAGGCGCCTGCGGGGTCGTCACGTGACGCCCGCCAGGACCAGGAGACGTCCACCCGGCGTCCCGCGACAGGCCGGCAGGCGGGCCACGCCACGTGCTCGACCCCATCGATATTATCCACACCCGTGCCGGCCGCGCCACGTCCTGCTGCCTTCAGCGCCCCGCAACCCGCCACGACTGACGTGCACGGACCACGGAGCACACCTGCGCCACCACTCGCTGACCCCACCCGCATCCGTACTGCAGTCCATGAGCCGGGTCTAGGACGAACCAGCCGAGCCCCTGACTGATCTATAAATAAGCGCTGCCTGCTCAGCTTCGTACCTTCTTCTCGACCAGATCCGGAAGTTCTGTGGGTAGAGGACTAGAGACTGCAGATCGGGGGTCTGGCCGCGGGCCGCGGCAGTTGGGTGATTACGACGAAGAGAGATGGGCCTCCTCGACAAGCTGTGGGACGACACCGTCGCAGGCCCGCGCCCGGACACCGGGCTCGGCCGCCTCCGCAAGCAGCCTGTGCGTCCCGCCGCCGTCAAGATCAGTGGTGAGTGAGACAGTGAGCCGGTGACCGCCGCTGCTCGGAGGAAAAAAAGACACATGCCCCATCGTAGACGGCGCTCCCATTCGATCTGACTTGTTGTTTCGTCGACCGTGTAGATCCGGCCGGGGACGCTGCGGCGTTCGTGCCGCCCTCGCCGGCTTCGGGTAGCGAGGAGACGCCGGTGAAGGTGACGCGCAGCATCATGATCAAGCGCCCCACGGGGTACCCGTCGTCGCCGAGGAGCGCGGCAAGCACGCCGCCGGCCTCGCCACTGGGGACTACCCCGCCCATCTCGCCGTTTGCCGGCGCCGGTGAGTGCCACTGCCAGACCCACTACGCATTCGCTTCCACTTTTTTTCCTGGTACGGGTAGGGGCAGTTATGTCATTTCCGGACCGCGCACCCGTGCCTCATTGGAAGCGTCGTGACGGGTGGCTTTCGGTTTTGTCGCCCGGTTAGGAAGCGTCTAGATGAGGCGTACTGGGGAAGGGGCGTTTTGGACATTTCTGCCCAGTGGGTGCTTTTAGCTCTCGGGTCTCCATCGTGGATTCATAGCTGGATATTATCGTATTTAACAGCAACCGTATCGGATAAACGTAGCTATCATTGGGGTTATGCGGGGCATGCATCAAGAGGAAAATGGACTGATTTTTTTTTGGTTTATCTCTCTACAATTATAAAGCACTTTCGACAGTCGTCTGTAGGTCTATTTCCATTCCCTACCAATTACCCTATGGGTAGAGCGTAATAACCACTCAAGATCTCATTAGTGGGCCGTTACCTCATAAATGGCAATGATAAGCCACCAAGCCTTAACACAACATGAGTTGCAAAGTCGCAACCAGAGTAGGGGTTTCACATAGTATCACCTCAGTAGTAATGTGTTTGGTTCGGTGTCAACGAGGGATAGGACGGGATCAACCCTGCGTTGACCTCGTTCCTTATTTTTTTGAGGGATGACCTCATCCACTATTTTTGAAAAATATTTCTTGATCCTGAATCTGGACCTCCAAACCAAACATGGGTCAAATTATAATGATCCCACCCCATCCCTCTTCATCCTTCCTCATCCATCCATCCAAACACTACCTAAGAGAGGGCCTCAGTAGCTAAAGGAGTATACCTACGAGCGGCCGAGCGAGATATTTAAAAAAAAAAGGGGGGGGGGTTTATGGTGGTGCCTTCGGTTTTGGTGGTGTGCTCATTTTTACCCTTAGTTGGTCAAACGAGCTTTTCAGTCATAATTTTCTAAACCTTTTTGGCTAAGATCGTGTAATATTTGTTATTATGTGCCGTTGTAACGGATACTGTACTAGTATAATAGCAATCCGACGATGGTTTAGCGTGTATATATCACTTATGGACAGCTGTAAGTAGATGTTTCATTGATGATCTTAGAGCGGACTACCGAGCCTATCTATGGTGAAGAGGTTGCCACCATTTCAAAGCAAGAGTCAGTGAATTAGTTAGCTGAGTCAGATGTCTATAGTGAGCTGAGTCAGATATCTATAGTAATCTGTCATGAAGCCCTGGTTGCTGGTATACAAATTATTCTACGAGGCTGCTATTGTGATGTGAAATTATTTGATCGAAGCGCCTTCTGTAAATTGCCCCTATTACATCCCAATTTGAACATCGATGGATGTCTAGAATCAACCACACAAAGAGGGATATAGCTGTAATCATTTTTTCTTGATTCCAGTTCTAAAAAAAAAATGTAACCGTGCTTTAGTCTAGCAAGTTGCTATTTTAATGTATATAATATACTCCCTCAATCCTGATGCATTTTTTAGTTGTCCCTGAATCAAAAACCATTGTAGAAATAGTACGAACACACCTGCCACATCAAAAGGTAAACTATACAAAAAAATTACATTTCATAATCTCTTGCTGACCTGCTATTTTTCATCCACACTTGTTACTGTGTGGGGGCTAACATGGACCATAAGAATACAGCTGGTTTCGCTCTAAAAGCTAAGCTTGTGTCCATCTGCATGTATTGATATGGGTTTTTTTTTTTAAATATTTATGAGTGCTACCCGCATGACCTGCTCCATTCTGTTGATTGGATATCGCATAACCTTTGAATGCTGAATTTACTAGGTGGTCGGTTCAGAAGGAAATCATCGTCCGACGCATACGAGAGGGCGACCCCGCCAGGGACGACCACCAGCCACCCTCCTCCCTTCGACGTGTGAACTGACCGCACCCTCGCACTAGCTTGTTTTTGCTCCTTGACAAGCATCATCTACGTACGGTAGACAGGGAGGACCGGAGAAGACATCAAGAGGGGGACGGGGATGGTCTAGTCGCGGGTTGTCTTACCTCTACTGTGATATATTATATTGTAGATACATCTGTATGGTTTCCTTCCTCATATGATGTATAATAATACGTCGAATGCTCATGGTACCGTGCTGTGTGTGCCATGTGCATAGGGGGTGGGTGCTTCAGGGTCAGGGATTCGTGTGCGCTATGCGACAGCTTGGATCTCGCCGTGGGCCGTGTCGTGAGTTTCCTCCTGCTCTGCTTCTATGTATGTCGTCACCACTGATGGCGTGTGGAGGTTGGGTTCATATGCTTGTAATGTTAGCTGGTTTGAGGTGGACTACGAGAGTAGTTTTGTTCAGTGTCTGGTATCTAGTAGCTGAAGGTGTTTGCTTGAAATAAACTCTGTCAACTGTGATGTGGGATAATGCTAAGATGATGAATACGATCGTTGGGTTGTCTTGTCGATTGTGCATTGTACTTATTTTTTTTCTTCACTTCCTGATATAATTTTAACTCCTCAAAAATATAGACCAGTTTTTTTTTAAATATGTATTAAGAACTTCAAACTCTATTGTATGTACTATCAGGTCATCTTTTGTGTAGAATTGAATGAAACTAATTTGCCATTGTTGATGTTGATTCATTTTACTATAATTTTAAAACAGACAATAAATGTTATGTAAGGTGGTGTTTGAGACTCCTGCACTCCAAAAAATTAAGCTCTAATCTAACTCCTTCCAACCAAACACGTACTGTTCCATCATTCAAGTTAGGCTCAACCCCAGCTCCATAAAAAAATGCAAAGTTAGGCTCCAACTTGAGAACATGACTTGAGAACATGTTTGATGAATAGGGATCACAAAAGGATTTATGAGGATACAAAGTTAGACTTTAACTTAAGAACATGTTTGATGATTAGAGATCACGAGAGGATTTATAGGGGAGTAATCTCTTTTCTATTTAAAATTAAAAAAAATTAAGCTCTAAGCTAACTCCTTCCAACCAAACACGCTCTCCTGGACTTTCGGCCGGGGTTGGCCTTCGAGGATTCCCTCAGGTCCAACTTGGCTTCCTCGGTTTGTCCTGCTCGCTCCCGTCTTCGGTCGTCTTTCTGGCTGGTGGTTTCTTTTGGCAGATGCATCTTCAAGTTGAACCCGGACTCTGTTGGGCACCTTCTCCAGGCGGCCCTTGGTGGGTTCGCTTCTGGCTTTGAGGTGTTTCAGCTAGCTGACCGGGTTTTTCGGTTTTCGGTTTCTTCGATGGCTGTGGGTTTCCATATTTACAATTCCAGATGCATTGATCGTAAGGAATTCAGAGCCTTCTTCAACCTTTGGAATCACGGTGGCCCTAACTGGAAGCTTGAATTCAAGAACTTTTTGGATAAAGAGGCGACATCCTGGCAGAGGGTTAGGGGCAAGAAGAATTTATCTTTTGCGGACATCGTTAAGCCCCCCCTCACCGATGCTAATGCTATTCCGGTTCGCAACAGCGTTAAGTTCCGCGGTGATCATGTGCGTCAGACTCGGGCTTGTGCGTCTGTGTTCAGTCGTTTGGGGCCTCTTCCTAGTAATCCGGCTCCGGCTCGCAGCACTGGGAGGCTCTCAGCTGGTGGGCTTCATCAGTCTCACTCAAGAATCTCTGCGTTCAATCGCTTGGGCATGTCGTCTTCTTCCTCTCGACGGGGAGCTGTGTCCCCTCGGTTCTCGTGCTCTGTTCCCACTGGCGGTGCCCCTGGCGGTGGAATTCATGACCGTTTCAATTTTCAAAATTCGAATTTTTACCGGTCTCGCCCTCGCAACCTCCGTTGGCGTCCCGTTCGGGCTCGAGGGCTTGTTGGGTTGTTGGGCCCGGCGGCCTTCCGCTGTCTATTCTGTAAGATGCGTGGGCACTTGGAATTATTTTGTCCCTCTAAGCAATCCCCCTTCGGTTCTCCGTTGGCCTCGTTTCCTGCCTTTGGGAGTCGAGCCATTTTGGTGGGAAATTATAATTCTTCGGACTACAGTACCTGGTTTCGCTCACCGGTGGTGTCCCTGTCCGGTGGACCGCCTAGTATCAGTTGCTTTGAGGAGTTCGCCCGGGAGGTATTAAAAAAATCTGAATCGTCACCTCTCCAGTCCCTGATGCTTTCTTTGGGTGTCACTTCATCAAAACCCCAAACTGCTCCTTCTCCGTCCGCTGGTTGGCGATCTTCGCTTCCTTCTCCGATGGCGTATCGGCGTGTTGAGCCTGAGCCCTTTCTTCCGCCGGGCTTCAGCGCTTCGGTGGTCCTGCATCGAGAGATTATGGCAAGGTCAGTGTCTCGGTGTCTGCCGCCATTGCATGAGGATTGGGCCATTATCAATATTCAACCTTTGCCCGATCATGCGGTCACTTTCCCGGCGGTGAGGGATGTGGTCAGGGAGTTTTTGGTGGAGCACCGACGGCTTGGGGTGCGGGATATTCAGAGATCGCACCTAGGTCAGGTTCTGGTTCAGTTTAGTAGTGTGCTTGGAAGAGACAACCTTGTCTTACTTGGTCCGCAGCACTATCTAGATGCCATTTTCACTGCTCAGCGGCATAATGATGCCTGGAACCACAGAGCCCTTGTTTTTAATTGTGAATGATGGCTTATGTTGTTGGGATTCCCGCTGGATTATCGTTCATCAGAATACCTGCAGGCTGCCATTGGTTCCTTTGGCAGATTACTCTTATGGGAAGAAGACAGACATAATGTTTACTGGACTTTGCTTAGGGTCCGGGTCACGTCTCGCGAGGAGGTTCCGTAGTTCATTATTTTCTCGGAAGCTGATGGCTTTATTGGGGAGATTTTAGGCCAATATCGCTTCTAAATAATAGTATGAAAATCATCACTAAGTTGCTAGCTGAAAGGGAATTAGGCTTACACCTAGTTCCTAAATAATTTTGGTGGTTGAATTGCCCAACACAAATATTGGACTAACTAGTTTGCTCTAGTACTTAAGTTATACAGGTGCAAAAGGTTCACATTTAGCCAATAAAAAGACCAAGTGTTGGATTCAACAAAGAAGCAGCAAGGCAACCGAGGGCACCTCTGGCTGGAGGCACCGGACTGTCCGGTGTGCACCGGACATGTCCGGTGCGGCCAGAGGACTTCGACTCAAACTCTTCGCCCTCGGGAAGCTATAATTCACCGGACTGTCCGGTGTGCACCGGACATGTCCGGTGCTCCAAGGAAACGCGGCCTCCGGAACTCGCCAGCCTCGGGTTTGCTCGGCAGCCGCTCCGCTAAAATTCACCGGACTGTCCGGTGTGCACCGGACTGTCCGGTGTGCCAGCAGAGCAACGGCTCCCTGCGGCGCCAACGGCTCCCTGCGGTGCATTAAATGCGCGCGCAGCGCGCGCAGACGTCAGGATCGCCCATGCCGGTGCACCGGACATCAAACAGTACCTGTCCGGTGTGCACCGGACACCCAGGAGGGCCCAGAAGTCAGAAGCTCCAACGGTCAGAATCCAACGGCATTGGTGACGTGGCAGGGGCACCGGACTGTCCGGTGTGCACCGGACTGTCCGGTGCGCCATCGAACAGAGGCCTCCAGCCAACGGTCACCTTTGGTGGTTGGGGCTATAAATACCCCAACCACCCCACATTCATTGCCATCCAAGTTTTCCAACTCTCAACCACTTACAAGAGCTAGGCATTCAATTCTAGACACATACAAAGAGATCAAATCCTCTCCAATTCCACTCAAACCCTTAGTGACTAGCGAGAGAGATTTGCCGTGTTCTTTTGAGCTCTTGCGCTTGGATTGCTTTCTTTCTTTCTCATTTGTTCTTGAGATCATCACTCAATTGTAACCAAGGCAAGAGGCACCAATTGTGTGGTGGCCCTTGCGGGGAAGCTTTGTTCCCGTTTGATTGAGAAGAAGAGAAAGCTCACTCGATCCGTGGGATCGTTTGAGAGAGGGAAGGGTTGAAAGAGACCCGACCTTTGTGGCCTCCTCAACGGGGAGTAGGTTTGCGAGAACCGAACCTCGGTAAAACAAATCCTTGTGTCACACTCTTATTTGCTTGCGATTTGTTTTGCGCCCTCTCTCGCGGACTCGTTTCTTTATTACTAACGCTAACCCGGCTTGTAGTTGTGATTATTTTTGTAAATTTCAGTTTCGCCCTATTCACCCCCCTCTAGGCGACTATCAATTGGTATCAAAGCCCGGTACTTCATTAGAGCCTAACCGCTCGAAGTGATGTCGGGAGATCACACCAAGAGGGAGATGGAGACCGGCGATGACAAGCCCACTACAAGTCAAGGGAGCACTTCATCTTCATCGGAAGAGTCCCGCACCAAGAGAAGAGAGAAGAAGAAGAAATCCTCCAAGCGGAAGGAGAAAAGATCTTCCTCTTCTCACCACAAAGAGAAGAAGGAAAAATCTTCTTCTCACAAGCCACATCGGAGTGGGGACAAGCACAAAAGGATGAGGAAGGTGGTCTACTATGAGACCGACACTTCATCGACATCTACCTCCGGCTCCGACGCGGCGTCCGTCACTTCTAAACGCCAAGAGCGTAAGAAGTATAGTAAGATCCCCCTACGCTACCCTCGCATTCCTAAACATACACCTTTACTTTCCGTCCCATTAGGCAAACCACCAACTTTTAATGGTGAAGATTATGCTATGTGGAGTAATTTGATGCGATTTCATCTAACCTCTCTCCACAAAAGATTATGGGATGTTGTTGAGTATGGTGTACAGGTACCATCCGTAGGGGATGAAGACTACGACACGGACGAAGTGGCCCAAATCGAGCACTTCAACTCCCAAGCCGCAACCATCCTTCTTGCCTCTCTAAGCAAGGAGGAATACAACAAAGTACAAGGGTTGAAGAACGCCAAGGAGATTTGGGACCTACTCAAGACGGCGCACGAGGGTGATGAACTCACCAAGATCACCAAGCGGGAAACGATCGAGGGGGAGCTCGGTCGCTTCCGTCTTCGCCAAGGGGAGGAGCCACAAGACATGTACAACCGGCTCAAGACCTTGGTGAACCAAGTGCGCAACCTCGGGAGCGCAAAATGGGATGACCACGAAGTGGTTAAGGTTATTCTAAGAGCCCTTATTTTCCTTAACCCTACTCAAGTACAATTAATTCGTGGCAATCCTAGATATACACAAATGACCCCCGAGGAAGTCATCGGGAATTTTGTTAGTTTTGAATGCATGATTAAGGGCTCCAAGAAGATCAACGAGCTTGATGAGCCTTCCACATCCGAGGCGCAACCCGTGGCCTTCAAGGCAACGGAGGAGAAGAAGGAGGAGTCTACACCAAGTAGACAACCAATTGACGCCTCCAAGCTCGACAACGAGGAGATGGCCCTAATCATCAAAAGCTTCCGGCAAATCCTCAAGCAACGGAAGGGGAAGGACTACAAATCCCGTTCCAAGAAGGTTTGCTACAAGTGTGGTAAGCCCGGTCACTTTATTGCTAAATGTCCATTATCAAGTGATAGTGACAGGGGTGACGACAAGAAGGGCAAGAGGAAGGAAAAGAAGAAGTACTACAAGAAGAAGGGCGGCGATGCCCATGTTTGTCGGGAGTGGGACTCCGACGAAAGCTCAAGCGACTCCTCCGACGACGAGGACGCCGCCAACATCGCCGTCACCAAGGGCCTCCTCTTCCCCAACGTCGGCCACAAGTGCCTCATGGCCAAGGACGGCAAAAAGAAGGTAAAATCAAAGTCCTCCACTAAATATGAAACATCTAGTGATGAGGATGATGATAAAAATGAAGAGGATAATTTGCGTATTCTTTTTGCCAACCTTAACATGGAACAAAAAGAAAAATTAAATGAATTGATTAGTGCTATACATGAAAAGGATGATCTCTTGGATTCTCAAGAGGACTTCCTTATTAAAGAAAATAAAAAGCATGTTAAGGTTAAAAATGCTTATGCTCTAGAAAGAGAAAAATGTGAAAAATTGTCTAGTGAGCTAAGTATTTGCCATGAGACTTTAGACAACCTTAGAAATGAAAATGCCAATTTGTTAGCTAAGGTTGATTCTCCTATTTGCAATATTTCAATTCCTAGAAATGATAATAATGATTTGCTTGCTAGGATTGAAAAATTGAACATTTCTCTTGCTAGCCTTAGAAATGAGAATGAGAAATTAATTGCTAAGGCTAAGGATTTTGATGTTTGCAATACTACTATTTCTGACCTTAGAACTAAGAATGATTTGTTGCATGCTAAGGTTATTGAATTAAAGTCTTGCAAACCCTCTACATCTACTATTGAGCATGTGTCCATTTGCACTAGATGTAGAGATATTAATGTTGATGCTATTCATGATCACCTTGCCTTAATTAAAAAACAAAATGATCACATAGCACAACTTAATGCTAAAATTAGAGAGCATGACTTAGAAAATGAAAAATTTAAATTGGCTAGAAGCATGCTCTATAATGGGAGACGCCCGGGCATTAAGGACGGCATTGGCTTCCAAAGGGGAGACAATGTCAAAATTAATGCCCCTCCTAAGAACTTGTCTAACTTTGTTAAGGGCAAGGCTCCCATGCCTCAGGATAACGAGGGTTACATTTTGTACCCTGCCGGGTATCCTGAGAGTAAAATTAAGAAAATTCATTCTAGGAAGTCTCACTCTGGCCCTAATTATGCTTTTATGTATAAGGGTGAGACATCTAGATCTAGGCAACCAACCCATGCCAAGTTGCCTAGAAAGAAAACTATTAATGCATCAAATGATCATGCCATTTCATTTAAAACTTTTGATGCATCTTATGTTTTGACTAGCAAGTCCGGCAAGGTAGTTGCCAAAATTGTTGGGGGCAAACACAAGGGCTCCAAGACTTGTGTTTGGGTACCCAAAGTTCTTGTATCTAATGCCAAAGGACCCAAAACCGTTTGGGTACCTAAAACAAAGAACTAAACTTGTTTTGTAGGTTTATGCATCCGGGGGCACAAGTTGGATACTCGACAGCGGGTGCACAAACCACATGACCGGGGAGAAAAGGATGTTCTCCTCATATGAGAAAAACCAAGATCCCCAACGAGCTATCACATTCGGGGATGGAAATCAAGGTTTGGTCAAAGGTTTGGGTAAAATTGCTATATCTCCTGACCATTCTATTTCCAATGTTTTTCTTGTAGATTCATTAGATTACAATTTGCTTTCCGTATCCCAATTATGTCAAATGGGCTACAACTGTCTTTTTACTGATATAGGTGTTACTGTCTTTAGAAGAAGTGATGATTCAATAGCTTTTAAGGGAGTGTTAGAGGGTCAGCTATACTTAGTAGATTTTAATAGAGCTGAACTCGACACTTGCTTGATTGCTAAGACTAACTTGGGTTGGCTCTGGCACCGCCGACTAGCCCATGTTGGAATGAAGAATCTTCACAAGCTTCTAAAGGGAGAACACATTTTGGGACTAACCGATGTTCATTTTGAGAAAGACAGGATTTGTAGCGCATGCCAAGCTGGGAAGCAAGTTGGGATACATCATCCACACAAAAATATCATGACTACCGACAGGCCACTGGAGCTCCTACATATGGATCTATTCGGCCCGATCGCTTACATAAGCATCGGCGGTAGTAAGTATTGTCTTGTAATTGTGGATGATTATTCTCGCTTCACTTGGGTATTCTTTTTGCAGGAAAAATCACAAACCCAAGAGACCTTAAAGGGATTCTTGAGACGGGCTCAAAATGAGTTCGGCTTAAGGATCAAGAAAATTAGAAGCGACAATGGGACGGAGTTCAAGAACTCTCAAATAGAAGGCTTTCTTGAGGAGGAGGGCATCAAGCATGAGTTCTCTTCTCCCTACACTCCACAACAAAATGGTGTAGTGGAGAGGAAGAATCGAACTCTATTGGACATGGCAAGAACCATGCTTGATGAGTACAAGACACCGGATCGGTTTTGGGCCGAGGCGGTCAACACCGCCTGCTACGCCATCAACCGATTATATCTTCATCGAATCCTCAAGAAGACATCTTATGAACTCCTAACCGGTAAAAAGCCCAATATTTCATATTTTAGAGTTTTTGGTAGCAAATGTTTTATACTTGTTAAAAGAGGTAGAAAATCTAAATTTGCTCCTAAAACTGTAGAAGGCTTTTTACTAGGATATGACTCAAACACAAGGGCATATAGAGTCTTTAACAAGTCCTCAGGACTTGTTGAAGTTTCTTGTGACGTTGTGTTTGATGAGACTAACGGCTCTCAAGTAGAGCAAGTTGATCTTGATGATGTAGGTGAAGAACAGGCTCCATGCATAGCGCTAAGGAACATGTCCATCGGGGATGTGTGTCCTAAGGAATCCGAAGAGCCTCCAAATGCACAAGATCAACCATCCTCCTCCATGCAAGCATCTCCACCAACTCAAGTTGAGGATGAGGCTCAAGATGTTGAACAAGAAAATCAAGAAGATGAGCCACCTCAAAATGACGGCAACGATCAAGGGGGAGATTCAAATGATGAAGACAAGGAGGATGAACAACCAAGGCCGCCACACCCAAGAGTCCACCAAGCGATACAACGAGATCACCCCGTTGACACCATCCTCGGCGACATTCATAAGGGGGTAACTACTCGATCTCGTGTTGCACATTTTTGTGAGCATTACTCGTTTGTTTCCTCTATTGAGCCACATAGGGTAGAGGAAGCTCTTCAAGATTCGGATTGGGTGATGGCGATGCAAGAGGAGCTCAACAATTTCACAAGGAATGAGGTATGGCACTTAGTTCCACGTCCTAATCAAAATGTTGTAGGAACCAAGTGGGTCTTCCGCAACAAGCAAGACGAGCATGGTGTGGTGACTAGGAACAAAGCTCGACTCGTGGCCAAGGGGTATTCACAAGTCGAAGGTTTGGATTTTGGTGAAACCTATGCACCCGTAGCTAGGCTTGAGTCAATTCGCATATTATTAGCCTATGCTACTTACCATGGCTTCAAGCTCTATCAAATGGACGTAAAGAGTGCCTTCCTCAATGGACCAATCAAGGAGGAGGTCTATGTTGAGCAACCTCCCGGCTTTGAAGACAGTGAGTACCCTAACCATGTTTATAGGCTCTCTAAGGCGCTTTATGGGCTTAAGCAAGCCCCAAGAGCATGGTATGAATGCCTTAGAGATTTCCTTATTGCAAATGGCTTCAAAGTCGGCAAAGCCGATCCTACTTTATTCACTAAGATTCTTGATAATGATTTGTTTGTATGCCAAATTTATGTTGATGATATCATTTTTGGGTCTACTAACAAATCTACATGTGAAGAATTTAGTAGGATCATGACACAAAAATTCGAGATGTCAATGATGGGGGAATTGAAGTATTTTCTAGGATTCCAAGTCAAGCAACTCCAAGAGGGCACCTTCATCAGCCAAACCAAGTATACTCAAGACATTCTAAGCAAGTTTGGAATGAAGGATGCCAAGCCCATCAAGACACCCATGGGAACAAATGGGCATCTCGACCTCGACACGGGAGGTAAGTCCGTGGATCAAAAGGTATACCGGTCGATGATTGGATCATTGCTTTATTTATGTGCATCTCGACCGGACATTATGCTTTCCGTTTGCATGTGTGCAAGATTCCAAGCCGACCCTAAGGAATCACACCTTACGGCCGTGAAACGAATCTTGAGATATTTGGCTTTTACTCCTAAGTTTGGGCTTTGGTACCCTCGGGGATCCACTTTTGATTTGATTGGTTATTCGGATGCCGATTGGGCGGGGTGTAGGATTAACAGGAAGAGCACATCGGGGACTTGCCAGTTCTTGGGAAGATCCCTGGTGTCTTGGGCTTCAAAGAAGCAAAATTCGGTCGCTCTTTCTACCGCCGAAGCCGAGTATATTGCCGCAGGCCATTGTTGCGCGCAATTGCTTTGGATGAGGCAAACCCTGCGGGACTACGGTTACAAATTAACCAAAGTCCCTTTGCTATGTGACAATGAGAGTGCAATCAAAATGGCCGACAATCCCGTCGAGCACAGCCGCACTAAGCACATAGCCATTCGGTATCATTTTCTTCGGGATCACCAACAAAAGGGGGATATCGAGATTTCTTATATTAATACTAAAGATCAATTAGCCGATATCTTTACCAAACCACTTGATGAACAATCTTTTACCCGACTTAGGCATGAGCTTAATATTCTTGATTCTAGGAATTTCTTTTGCTAAGTCTTGCACACATAGCTCATAAATATACCTTTGATCATGTCTCTTTTATATATATGCTATGACTAATGTGTTTTCAAGTGTATTTCACCCAAGTCATAGGTATATTGAAAGGGAATAGGAGTCTTCGGCGAAGACAAGGCTTCCACTCCCCTCTACTACTCATCCTTCGCCGTCGCTCCACATCACCTCTCCAAATTTGGTATAACCTTCACTCATTTATTTCATGACCAAAGGGGGAGAATGTACTTCATTGGGCTCTAATGATTCCGTTTTTGGCGATTCATGCCAAAGGGGGAGAAAATATGAGCACAAAGCAAAAGGACCGCACCACCACCTAATTTTATAAAATTGATGATTTTAAATTGATAAATTTCAAAATTGGTATCTCTTTGTGTTCTAAAGGGGGAGCAACTAGTATTTTCAAAATTGATGTCTTGAAAACCCTCTTGAACACTAAGAGGAGACCTTATTTGAGGGGGAGTTTTGCTTAGTCAAAGGAAAAGCATTGGAAATAGGGGGAGAAAATTCCATATCTTGAAAATGCTTTGCAAAACCTTATTCATCTACCTTTGACTATCTTGCAAAAATACTTTGAAAAGAATTTACAAAAGAATTTGCAAAAACAAAACTCTTGGTGCAAATATGGTCCAATATGTCAAAAACAAAGAAACCATCCATGCGTATCATATAAGTTTATATTGGCTCAATTCCAAGCAACCTTTGCACTTACATTATGTAAACTAGTTCAATTATGCACTTTTATATTTGCTTTGGTTTGTGTTGGCATCAATCACCAAAAAGGGGGAGATTGAAAGGGAATTAGGCTTACACCTAGTTCCTAAATAATTTTGGTGGTTGAATTGCCCAACACAAATATTGGACTAACTAGTTTGCTCTAGTACTTAAGTTATACAGGTGCAAAAGGTTCACATTTAGCCAATAAAAAGACCAAGTGTTGGATTCAACAAAGAAGCAGCAAGGCAACCGAGGGCACCTCTGGCTGGAGGCACCGGACTGTCCGGTGTGCACCGGACATGTCCGGTGCGGCCAGAGGACTTCGACTCAAACTCTTCGCCCTCGGGAAGCTATAATTCACCGGACTGTCCGGTGTGCACCGGACATGTCCGGTGCTCCAAGGAAACGCGGCCTCCGGAACTCGCCAGCCTCGGGTTTGCTCGGCAGCCGCTCCGCTAAAATTCACCGGACTGTCCGGTGTGCACCGGACTGTCCGGTGTGCCAGCAGAGCAACGGCTCCCTGCGGCGCCAACGGCTCCCTGCGGTGCATTAAATGCGCGCGCAGCGCGCGCAGACGTCAGGATCGCCCATGCCGGTGCACCGGACATCAAACAGTACCTGTCCGGTGTGCACCGGACACCCAGGAGGGCCCAGAAGTCAGAAGCTCCAACGGTCAGAATCCAACGGCATTGGTGACGTGGCAGGGGCACCGGACTGTCCGGTGTGCACCGGACTGTCCGGTGCGCCATCGAACAGAGGCCTCCAGCCAACGGTCACCTTTGGTGGTTGGGGCTATAAATACCCCAACCACCCCACATTCATTGCCATCCAAGTTTTCCAACTCTCAACCACTTACAAGAGCTAGGCATTCAATTCTAGACACATACAAAGAGATCAAATCCTCTCCAATTCCACTCAAACCCTTAGTGACTAGCGAGAGAGATTTGCCGTGTTCTTTTGAGCTCTTGCGCTTGGATTGCTTTCTTTCTTTCTCATTTGTTCTTGAGATCATCACTCAATTGTAACCAAGGCAAGAGGCACTAATTGTGTGGTGGCCCTTGCGGGGAAGCTTTGTTCCCGTTTGATTGAGAAGAAGAGAAAGCTCACTCGATCCGTGGGATCGTTTGAGAGAGGGAAGGGTTGAAAGAGACCCGACCTTTGTGGCCTCCTCAACGGGGAGTAGGTTTGCGAGAACCGAACCTCGGTAAAACAAATCCTTGTGTCACACTCTTATTTGCTTGCGATTTGTTTTGCGCCCTCTCTCGCGGACTCGTTTCTTTATTACTAACGCTAACCCGGCTTGTAGTTGTGATTATTTTTGTAAATTTCAGTTTCGCCCTATTCACCCCCCTCTAGGCGACTATCACTAGCCAATCGTTTACAGACAGTGATGACCTCCCTAGTTCATAAAAATCAATATGGCTTCATCAAAGGAAGAACCATTCAGGACTGCTTGGCCTGGGCTTATGAATATATTCATTTATGTCATGTTTCTAAAAAAGAAATCATCGTGCTCAAGTTGGATTTTGAAAAGGCCTTCGATACTGTTGAACACGATCTGATCCTGCAGGTGCTGTCCTTCAAAGGGTTTGGGCCCAAATGGCTGGGCTGGATTAGGGATATTCTCCAATCTGGCATGTCTTCGGTCCTCCTTAATGGTGTTCCGGGCAAAACTTTCCATTGCAAACGTGGGGTAAGACAAGGAGACCCCCTTTCGCCTCTTTTATTCGTTCTAGCGGCAGATCTGGTTCAAAGTATAATCAATAAAGCAAGACAGCAGGGCCTTCTCCAGCTGCCCCTCAATGCGAACTGTGGTCAATATTTTCCGATTGTTCAATATGCTGATGACACTTTATTGATTTTGGAAGCTTGCCCCAGGCAACTTTTCTTCCTCAGAGCAGTTCTAAACTCTTTTGCTACCTCGACAGGGCTCAAAGTGAATTATAATAAATCAAGTATGTACCCAATCAATGTTTCCCCAGCTCGGTTGGAGATTCAAGCCAGAACTTTAAACTGTCAGACAGGATCCATGCCTTTCACTTACCTTGGTGTCCCTCTAGGCCTGTCAAAACCTAGAATCTGCCACTTTTTACCGCTTATTCAAAGGATTGAAAGGAGACTGTCCTGTACTTCTGCTATCCTTTCCCAGGCCGGAAGATTGGAGTTAGTTAACTCGGTTTTCTCTGCTCTCCCGACTTTCCTGATGAGCACTCTGAAAATTCCTACTGCCACAGTCAAAAAGATTGACGCCTTCCGAAGGCATTGTCTCTGGAGAGGCAACGACGTGAACTCTAACAGATCGGCTCTGGCTGCCTGGAGCATGATTACTCAGCCAAAGAGCAATGGGGGCCTTGGAGTGGTCAGATTGGAGACGCACAACAAGGCCTTGCTTTTGAAATTTGTGCACAAATTCTTCAATAATCAGGACTTACCTTGGGTTAACCTGGTGTGGAATAACTACTACAGGATTGACAGACTTCCTGGTGGTCCAAATATTGGTTCCTTTTGGTGGAAAAGTCTGCTTAGTCTAGTTCAAGACTTCAAGGGATTGGCAGCACCAACCATTGGCGATGGGAGAACTATTCTTTTCTGGGAAGATCTGTGGAACAAAGGCATCCCGGCTCAGCAGTACCCAGAATTATTTTCATTTGCCTGCAACAGCAAACTCACTATCAAAGAAGCCAAGCAAAAAGCTCTTCTCCTTGAGATTTTTCATCTTCCTCTGTCTGTGCAAGCCTACGAGCAGTATCTTGATTTAAATGAGGCTTGGGGACAAATCACGGTGACCAATGCAAAAGATACTTGGAAGCTCATTTGGGGATCTGAAATTTTCTCTACAAAAAGGACTTACAGACATTTGATGGGTCAGACTCAAGTTCATCAGATTTTCAGATTGCTGTGGAAAAACAAATGTCAACCTAAACATAAGGTCTTTTTTTGGCTATGGCTAAAGAACAGGCTCAACACAAGGAATATGCTAAAGAAGAAGAACATGACTCTTGAGTCTTACACCTGCGAGAACTGCATCTGGCAGAAGGAGGAAACCCTTTATCATCTCTTCCTCAGGTGTAACTTCGTGAAGGCCTGCTGGAATTCAATCGGTTTGGTTCCCCCTAGAATTGCTAGTCCAGAGGTGGCTGCGACAAATCTAAAACAGCAACTCAATGTCCCATTCTCTATGGAGATTATTATTCTCATGACCTAGAGCATTTGGAAGTGCCGCAATGCTTGGCTTTTTCAGAACAAAGACCCTACGGTGCAGCAATGCAAGCGTGAGTTTACAAATGAGCTGCTCCTGGTCATTCACAGAGCTCGGGGTAGATTCGATTCAGCCATCCCAGCATGGCTTCAGCAATGGTAATAGAATAGCAATAGCAGTAGAATCTCTCTCTAACCTCCTGTAACATGTCTTCTTCTTTGTTCTAGACTTTGTTTTCTCTTTTTTAATTCGATTTAAATAAAATTTTTAGTAGAGCCCCCCCTCCTGTTCTATCAAAAAAACACCTACTGTTCCATCATTCGATTTAGGCTCAACTCTGGCTCCATGAAAAAATGCAAAGTTAGGCTCCAACTTAAGAACATGTTTGATGATCAGGGATCATGAAGAGATATATGAGGATGCAAAGTTAGACTTTAACTTGAGAACATGTTTGATGATTAGAGATCACGAGAGGATTTATAGGGGAGTAATCTTTTTTCTATTTAAAATTGAATAACAATTAAATTTGCCTGTAACACCCTCGAGATTTTCTGTGGAGCTCTAAAAGGATGCTCAAAAATCATTATTATGTACCTCCTCATGGAGTTGGAGAGTAATTACCTGCATTGCCATTATTTACACACTTCCTCGTGTTCGCAGAAAAGATTCTCCGCTCGGTTCGCTTCACTTTGCCTCTCGCCGCCTAGGCCGAATTTTTTGTATTTTAACCCTACTTTTGAAAAATATTTACGTTTGGACCCCCAGAAATTTTATTTGCAATTTTGGACCGGATGCTCGGCGCCATAGGCTGTGGCGCCGAGGTAACACAGCTCGGCGCCACAGCCTATGGCGCCGAGGTCTGATGTGGCAACAACGGCTACCTGCGCCCAGGGCTGACGTGGCAGCGATGTGGCGGCGACGCGGCCTCGTAGCTCTACGCCACAGATCTTGGCGCCGAGCTACGGACGCCTACAAAACAGCCGCGCTGCTGGCCGAGAGCAGCACAATTCCTCTCATTTCAAAACTTCGTCAAATTTATTTGGATTCAAAGATTCGAGGTGGTTTACTTCGTAGACCAAGGTATGGTGCCCAACTGATTTGTTTTGTATATTGGGTTGTTAGTTTCATAGTTGCTCATAGTTTCATGTTTGATAGTTTGTGTAAACTTATTATATTATCATTTCGATTATTAGTTTCATAGTTGCTCATAATATATATAGTATCATTAATATGATGAGTATATTTTATTTGATAGTTTGTGTAAACCTGTTATAAAGCATATTAGGTACAAGTGATAATTATAATAGTTTATTAGATGAAAGACATGTACCGAGAGGCGTTGTGGCAGAAGAGAGGTCGTCCTCGGGAGTTATATCCGGACGTATCTAGTTAGGATGCTCCTGTTCCTTCTGAACTCCCTGTGCCTAACTGTGACTGTGGCAGACTGGCTTGGGTACATCAATCACAACAACCAGACACGGCTGCTCGCTGCTACTACCTTTGTGGCGGTTTGGACGTACGTAGCTTATAACTTGTCACTTAATTTTGTTTGCATTCGTTATTTTGTAGATGTGTAATAGTGCTTCTTTCCATTATTTTAGGGGCATCAGAGGTGTTTCTTTTTCCAGTGGATCGACGGTCCTGATAAATTTGACCCTCGATATCTTCTTTTCGTTAATTGGTTGAGTGGAAGGACTAGTCATGACCGTTTTAAGCGTTGGGTACCTCCTCCCCCGAATCCTCCACCAATGACGGATGCGAAGAAGGAGGTAGCAACAGAAAGACGGATGGACTCACCGTCTTGATGCGATTGTGGAGACCGTGCTGTCATCGATGAAGACTATGAGAAGCAGTTCTGTTGTTCGAACATTGATTATGTGAGCCCATCGATACGCTAAATGTATGAACTAGTTATTTTTTACAATAAATTACTAATTTTTTCTCCTGCAGCCATACGGGTGGCGTAAGTGTCGTTTCAGAGAGTGGTTGTATGGTCCTTTGTCCCATTGGCCAGAGCCAGAGGTAAAGGAAAAGAGATACAATCAGTGGGCGGAAGAAGAGTTGAAATTTGATCCAGTACTCTGCAAATGTGGTATTGAAGCTAAGTATGGATTAGTTCCTTCCGAGCTTGGTGTTGGATATTTTTGTGGACATATGGTCGATTACGATGAGGTTGGTATTTTTTTTTGCACCAGCTGTAATGTTATAGCGGTACTTACTATTTTTTTTGTAGGAGACGAGGAAATGCAGTTGGGAGAGTTACGACGACAAAGGAGAGGTGATGCGCACAATAGAGTCCAAGAGACTAATGGGACAGAAGATGCGTTGTGGATCTCAGCTCGTCGATTCGTACATTAACGATCGCATACGCGACATGCGTAGGGAAGCAAAATCTGCCTTTTATGATAGCCCGAAGCGTGCAGAGTATAGGAGGTTGAAGGTGGCAGATGAGAAGAGAGCACAGGATGCAAGGGAATGGGAAGCGGCTCAAGCCGAGAAACAGATGTTGGATAATCTTGCCGTCGCCTCAAGGGAAGTGAGTGAGAAAAATGATACTATAATTATGTTAGTATAATTTATTTATCTTGACTTTGCTAACTTATTTTGCTCATTATATTTGCAGAGATTGGATGTGGCGTAAACTATTTGGCCGATGAGGCGCATGCAAGATATGTTCAGGATAAAATGGCGACGGTTGAGCTGATGGAGGAGGAGGAGGACGACACATCTAGATTGAGTGAGCTTATCGCTCTCACAGAGGCAGGATTACATGAAGAAGAGGAGGACGACACATCAAGGTTGAGTGAGCTCATCGCACTAGCTGAGGCAGGATTATGTGCTCAAGAGGAAGAGGATGAGTTTATGTCTCAGACCGCCGAAGAGGTAGAGGCGGCTTATTACAAGAAGAAGTCTGATGAGGCTGAGGCTGAGGATGAGCTATTCTCCCAAGCTGCAGATGAAGCAGAAGCCAATTATTACAAGAGAACTGTTGACAAGTGTGATGCAGGACAATGCAGCAAGTGGAATGAGGTTGTCGTTGAGGATTGCGCGACGGATGACTCCGAAGATGAGTTACTTATAGATTGTGATTCAGACTGAAGAAACTTGTAGCCTGTTATGTAGTATTTTCGTATCCAAAATAATTTAGAACTCTACTTGAATATCTAAAATAGTTTAGAACTCTAAAGATGCGTTACTTATTGCTTGTCATGTTTTTTACAATTCACAAAAAAATTTTGCAAGAGTTCCTCTTGTTTTATTAACAACCACAGTTCAAATAATCACATATTATAAGACATGACCATATTTCAACATATAATACATCACAAAATAACATCGCATATAAAAACATCCACAGAACATAGTTCTTCATACAGTGTCCACAAACAAAGTCCAAAATACAATGTCCACAAAACATAGTCCAAAACACATAACATAGTTCACATTACAACGTCTCCAGCATGAGTCCAAATCACAAAGTTTTCAGCATAAGACCAACATCACAAAAGTATTCATCTCATCCTAGTCTTACCCTTGCCCTTGGCCCCAAGAGCGTCGGTGCCTGGAGTGTAAGGGTCTCATGGACGCCTTCTACGTGGTGTCAGCTGTGATGGCTGAGTTGTAGGAGCATCCTGCAACTGTGATGGTCCAATCTCCTCCTGACCTACGGCGCCAGCGCCAGTGTCGTCGTCATCGTCGTCCTCGTCCTCGTCCTCGTCCTCGTCGTCGTGGGCCACGTCCTCAAACGTGTCCCGCATCGATCGCGAGGAGCTCAGTCCTGCTGTAGATGGTCCAACTGCACAAATGGGAGGCTGAACATCCTGCTGCATATGAGGCACAGGCAGCTGCACGTCAACGCTCGCTAGAGACCGGCATCCACACCGAGCCGCTGCACGACGAAGACGACGTGATACCCTCTGTAATCGAAAGATTAGTTACAGACATATGTTACAACATACAAATAAACAAGTTTTCTTTTAAACATTGATACTCACTGATAGTAACGAAAGTGTAGTACTATCTAAAGTTCTCTGTGAGATACGCTCAAGTTCAACAACAGATACGAGCATAGAGTTTCCCTATTCACAAGTTAAAACATTAGGATGCTCAAAACTAGACATAAAGCATTGATTTGAAATCTCTAATTTTAGTAAAGAAATAGTTACCACTCTGTCAAGGATTGGAGCAGCCTCAATTTGGGACCCGTGCCAAGCAGCTATGTCGAAAGCTGTGTCTTCGTCGTCTGACGATTCTTGCTCGGCATAGTCTGCAGCTGTCCACTGTCCCTTCAACTTGCACCTAGTCACACCAGCATACCAAATCAAATACCTCCGGAAGTTGTAGTTTGTGTGCGCTTGTTCGTTCTCATAGTTAAGATCTCCCTGATGTTCCCATTCATCAATGTAATCACGGTGGTGGGTCTCGAAGTCCGTGACCTTCTTCTGTCTCTGTCTGTCGAACCTGCAAAAGTTAGAAACATATATTAGTAACTCATTCAATATTTGAATTATTAGTTAGAATAACAAGTGCATGTAGTCACTCACTTATGAAGTTCTATTGAAGTCGAGAATGGCTCCACCGAAAACTCCTGTCGCAATCCGAACTGTCGAGCAACTCTGTGGGGCAAGTGGTACTCAACAACATAAAAACAGATGAGGGGACACATCATTAGGTAGAGGTCCTCGTCTATTGAGCACATGCTGCTCAACTGTATGCTGGCGAAATATGGATCAAGATACGGTTGCCAGGTCACCTGCAAAAGTTTTAGAAAGCACATGTAAGTTTATAGTCATTTTACCAACTGTTTAAGGAAAAAGATAAAAGTAGACAACTCACCATCGAAGGAGTAAGTGCGTCGAGCTCGTTTGAGTACTCCACGTAAGCACGCTGGTGTCGTGCGAATGGCTCCTCGACCTGGTCCCAGCGGTAAGCAGCCGTGGGCTTAAGCCGATGTCCGACTACCACGAACCACTCACGAGGAGCAAACTCTTTGGGTCGCCCGACAGGTATGTGTGCCCACATCCACAGCTGTAGTAGGTAGACACATCCACCTAAGCTAGCGGTCCTCGACGAACGACGATAAGCCTCGCAAAGTTGCCTGTACAGGAAGGCCAACACTGCAGAAGCCCAGCTGTAACCTCCTGTCGTATCCCAATCAGTCAGGCAGGGCAGAAACATGCATGACGCGCTGTCGCCTGTCGCGTCTGGAAAAAGAACTGAACCAAATAGGTGGAGAATCCAAGCTCGACAATGGTATCCAACCGTCTGCTCGTCTGCACCAGGTGGACACTGCCCAAAAGCCTGCCTAAGCCAGGTCAGTGGGACTCCGGTGTTGTGGCTACCTCGTAGGTCATCCGGAAGCAGTCTCCCAAGAAAGGCCTCCACCCTCTGCCTCCATCCGCCTGGTGATGCCTGACCGGTCACTGGACGACTAGTAATGCTGAGACCAAGAATCTTCTGGCAATCTTCAAGCGTCACGGTCATCTCACCACAGGGAAGGTGGAAAGTGTGAGTCTCTTGCCGCCACCTATTGGAAGACAAACGAATACAAAATCATTAGTATGCAAAGTAGATTTGATAATTGTAAATATTAAACAACTAGAGAAGTCTTTACCTGTCGACTAGAGTCGTCAACGCCGCTGGGTTGAAAGTGGGCAGCCCATGGCGCACCTAGTACGATACGACGTCCAAGCCAGCCCTCTGTAGGAGAGGAGTGTACCTCTCATCGTACCTCATCTCCTCCAGAAACCGGTCGTGGGTCCGGACCCGCAGAACGGGCAACACCTAGCAATCAAAAGAATTTCATTCGTCAAATATACGTCGCATATATTAATTCGAAAATTTAATATATGTGCAAAATATTACCTCTCCCTCTGCGGTGAGACGGCCCCTGTGGTGCTCATCGTAGTGAGGGTCCAGCAAGTGGAACTGCGCCATCCTGCAAATTAAGATATCAACATATTAGAATATAAGTTGTGTACAAAGTGTAACAAAAATATCGACATATTAGAATAAAAGTTGTGTACAATAAAATATTAAAATGTGTCACACCTGACTAAGTGACCAATTGCATGTACGTGAGTTGTGGCCAAGTCTACCGCATTTTCCGCATTCATTCTGCTCTGGGTCCACGAGAAAGGGGGACGCTCGACCTCTCCTACTGCAACAGGAAACCTGATCCATAACCATGTTGCACCGGCTCCTTTTCCTACTACCACATTTGTCCCATCGATGCGCTGGATCAGCAACGTATACCGGACCAGTGTACGTTGGCCATTGTGACTCATTAAGAAATGGCTCAAAACGAGGGCTCCAGGTACGTACTAAGCTCTCTACACTGAACTCAGAAGGTATTCTGCTCTCAAATGCAAAGTTACGATGACGTGCGGCCGCAACATAATGAGAACATGGAAAATGGTATTGTCTAGGTTTACCACAACCGCACGAGAATGCATCAAGTAACACGACATGTGTCCTCGAAGGTCGCACCTCACCGTCGGAAGTTATGCCGCCTAGTGTTGTTACCTCGTATTTACCCAACTCCTCATCAAAGCATTGTACCTCATGTCTATGGGCACGTTCCTTTGCATTATTAAGGTGTGAGGTTGGTTTAGGTGCCCATCTCTGCCCTCGCGTCTGCATTGCCTTGGCCTGCGCGTGTCTATCATTAAACCAAGCCACAAGCCTATAAAAAGTGAATGTTACTATAGCATTGACTGGCATGCCCCGTATACCCTTGAGCACACTGTTAAATGACTCGGCCATGTTGCTAGTCTGAAACTCGAACCGCCAGCCACCTTCGTCGTAGGCCCTTGTCCATTTCTGTGGTTCCCTCAGCAATCCAGTTCTTACCTTCAGCATTTGTTGCATCTTTTAGTTCCTTCAACTTATCCTCGAAAAACGAAACCTCCAACTGTCGACATACCTCCTCAAAAAGGGGGAAGTTAGCCTTGCTATGATCCTTTCGAAGAAGATTTTCTGCTAGATGTCGAGTGCACCATCTGTGGTGCATGGGTGCGTAGCCAGGAATCTGCTCTTGCACTGCATTAAGAATACCTTGGTGTCTGTCAGATATGACACCAACCTCGCGTCCAGGGCCTACGACATGGATGCGTACAAGCCGCAGGAACCAAGACCAACTATCTCTGTTCTCCCTCTCCACCAAAGCAAATGCCAAAGGAACCAGTGTGTTGTCTGTGTCGCATGATATGGCAACCAACAATGTGCCCTTATACTTCCCAAGCAGAAAAGTACCATCAATAGAGAGCACGGGACGACAATGCCTGAAGGCCTCTACGCATTGCGAGAAACACCAGAAAGCATGAAAAAATATCTCTCTGTCGTTCCTCCATTCATTAGGTTTGGGGATGTACTCGTAATGCATGCCTGGATTTTTTGCTTTGATTGCATTGAACAATGCTGGTAACTTCTCATAACCCTCCTCCCAATCCCTGTATATCATCTTCCATGTTCGCTGCTTTGCCCTACATGCTTTCCCATATTTGATCCTGTAACCAAACAGCTCCGAAGTCATGGTCATAATTGACTTCACCTTCAAGTTTGGCTGACCCTTCAATATCCTCAATATCCTTTTCGCAATCAGGGTAGATGTCAACTGACGATGCTTAGAGCTCAGCTCTGTCTAGGCACAAGTGTGTGGACCTACAATTTTGGTGATCTTAAACTTTCCGGTGTCCTTCTGCCTTCGGGCACATACCCTCCAATTACATTCCGACACCTCGCACACAACAGTGTAACGACGCTGTGCATACGAATGTCTCACCTTGAACGGCCTCTTGCAGTTCACAGAATATTCCTGTAGCCATCGTCTCAGTGTAGGCAGGTCCTTGAAAAGTAAGCCTACCTTAATCTCAATGCTGTCGGCGTTATCCAGAGCCTCTAGCAGTTCATCATCACGGCCTTCAGCATATGCACGGGTGGAATGACTTAGACTGCTAAATTCATGTACTGCAGGGTCACGCTCCAGACACAAACGTCTTATTAGTTCAATTTCTTGCTCGGTCATTTCTTGAACCGGACGGTCATCATTAGAATCTAAGGCCCGTGCAGCCTCATATAGCTCCTCCTCATCCTCAATCTGAACATCAACACTATTGGATGTCCTGCATATGTTGTCCATATTATATGACACAGACACATCAAGATAAGCACCATTATCGATTTGTGGAGATCCTGCATCGGGTCGAAGCAAGAAATACCACATTAAAAAGTCTAATCAAACGAAATAACGATGGATATGAACAACGTGTCAAAGACACTTACTAGGATGATCCTGAACTGGATCCTGGGTCAATGGGATCTCTTGGGGGGTACCACCGGATTAGAAGCCCCACAAACGCCAGGAAGAGGACGAGAAATCCCATACTCGTGCGGCCCCGATTGAGCATCGGGCACAACAACCACTTCTTCCGGAAGCTCTACCAAAGGAGCTTCAATACGAGATGCATTGGGAATTTGTGGAGTCAACCCGACTGGAGCATCACGATGAGTAACAGATAACGGCTGAACAACCACATCCAAACATGGTGGAAGCATGGTCTTCACGATTCTTACATATCTCACCCAATTATCTTCTGAGGCAATGGAGATCAACCGTCGGACAACTGTTCCATATGTAATATGGGACAACAAACCCTGAATTAATATTCTAGGGTCGTTTATGTCGCAACTAATCTCCTCACAAGCTCGAGCGAAAATCTTGTCAAAAGATGGTCTTTCATCGAACAACATGGTCACGATCTTCATACCATCAAAAGTAACATTCCCATAAGCATCTATCCCCACGCTTCCTCCATGGTATAGTGCCACTAGGGTGTCCATCTATTGCAAAAATGGATTACTAACTTAATAATGGCTACGTACTTAAGCCTAAAAACTTACTAAATAATAAATAAATAGTAACTACTTATTAACTAATAACTATATAGTAAATATTAAATGACCACATCAAACGAAATTACATAATCTATGAATAATGTACGAAAACAATTTGTACCTTAGATCTCGTACGAGTCCAGCAAACGGTGGAGAAGGTAAAGTCGGAAGAACACCTATGTACAAAAAATACTATTGTCAATAAAAAATTCGGCAGCACCTCCCCTATAAAGTGATGTTTCTTAAACCTGGAAAGAAACGACAACACGATGGTTGCCAACACAGAATACTGCACGATAGCATAATAAACAATATGCTAACCATGTGATATCAATGTGCTAAACATATTGCTACATGTATATGCTAAACACTTTATAATCACTCGCTTTCCTACATCCAATACACTAACAATATGCTACGAATTTATTAACTATATAATCACTAAATAAATATACTAACAAATAAATACCTAGCTAACTATATAATCACTAAATAAATATACTAAAAACTAAGTAAATAATTACGGTGGGGAGGAGGGTCGGCCGTGGGGACGAGGGGCTTGACGGCGACGGAGAACGGCAAGGGCAGCGGCGTGGGGACGCTGGGCTTGGAGCGGTGGAGGGGGCTGCGGCGGCCGCGGCGTTGGGACAGGGTGGAGGGCTTGGAGCGGCGTTGGGAGCGGCGTTGGGAGGGGGCTGCGGCGGCCGCGGCGTGGGGCGCCGGACCGGCGGCGGAGGAGGCCGCGGCGGCCGCGGCGTTGGGCGTGCGGCTGGGAGGGGCGGCGAGCGGCAAGCGGCTGGGAGGAGCGCGACGGCGGTTGTGCGGCGGTTGTGCGGCGGCTCGGCGAGAGAACAGAATGAGCGAGAGGAGAACGGCGCGGTTCAAAACCCCTAGCTCGGCGCCAAGATCTATGGCGCCGAGCTAGGGGACACGTCAGCCTCCAACTGTCGTTGCCACGTCAGCTCTCGACGCCATAGGCTATGGCGTCGAGCTGTGTTACCTCGGCACCACAGTCTATGGCGCCGAACAATGGGTCCAAACTTGTAAATAAAATTTCTAGAGATCAAAACGTAAATTTTTATCATAAAAGGGGCTAAAAACAAAAAATTCGGCCGCCTAAGACCTCGTCGTAGCATCCACGCCACCACCTAGGACCACATCGCTGCCCGGGTGGCTCCCCCGTTGCGCCACCTCCACGTTGGTGGGCGGCAAAAAATCTTAACATTAGTTCGGGACATCAATTAAAATCATGTATTGGAGTCATCTAAAAATAGGTTTTTGCTTTCCCTTTTTTCACATTCCAAGTAGTATTCAAGTACAGTAATCTAGCTACAATAGCTGTACCACTGTACGTCTTGTTGTCGGACGGTTAATTCTTCATGTATCTAGAGTTGCCGTCTTGTAGATGGTTGGGAATGTTGTATATCATTTTTGACATAAACGGAGATGATTCTCGATTAACACAATTTTGCATGCAGTTAATTAGATCTAGTACGTTCGTTCTCGAATATTTATTGCCTCTTAGTTTTTGAGCTAAAACATGACAAATAAAAAGAACGGGGAGAATACTAAACATCAGAATTAACTAGTGTTCTTCGATCCTCTATTGCCTTTCCAATTAAATCACCTTTACTGCTATAAAAATACACAGAATAGTTCGTGATTTAAATTCATGTGTAAAGTAACCTAACGTAAATAAAAAAAATAGTTTACAGGAGACCACAAAACAAATGGTTTTTTTCCTTATCTTTGATATCTACTATTGTTCTATAAAACAAAAATCTTAACATTAGTTCGAGACATCAATTAAAATCATGTGTTTGGAGTCATCTAAAACTAAAAACATGTTTTTTCTTTCCTTTTTTTCACATTCGAAGTAGAATTCAAATACAGTAATCTCAGTAGCACTGTCTAAAAGAGTGCATCTTCTTGCTCTCCGACGGTTAATTCTCTTAGGGCTTGTTTGGGATCAAAGGTAATAGAGTGGATTGAGGGGGCTAGAATCCCCTACTACTTAATTTTGAATAATGAGGGATTATAACCCCCTCAATCCCCTCCATTACCCTTTGTCCCAAACAAGCTCTTATGTATCTATAAATTTGCTGTCTTGCCGATGGTTGCAAATGCTGTGTAAAAATTTGAGGCATAAATGGAGAGCACTCTCTGCTTAGTTTTTAGATTGGTAATTGGTATATATGTATATAGAATTTTCCACAGTGGATTCATCAGCGCAACACGAGGATGGAGACATGCATGATGTCGGCCTTATCTTGCTCTGTTGGATCGGACTGAGGGGATCGAGAGCAATAATTCCGTAGGACGGCCCAGCATGCACCGAGAGGTGGCGGTGACTGCCATCGACGGGGAGCACCCCGCGACGACTCCGCGAGTGAGATCGCAGTCGGATCGGGGCAGGCACCGATGGCGAGCTGCTAGTGGCCTAGTGCACCCTGCGTGTGGTGCATCTATCGTCCACGCACGACGTCTCAGCGTCTGATCGATCATGATTAGTTCATCACCTCGTATATACTATCAGTGCTGTATGCACCTTTAATTGATTCAACGGTTATTCTTTCCTCGGAATCAGCGCCGTACTAACTTACTTTGGGTGCAATCCGCATGCGGAATGAGAGCATCTATCTTATCTTATATTTTAAATTTCACTTTGCAAATAATACCATCTACAGTTCTACGTTCTCTATATATTTTATACTATCTGTTGTAGACAGTCTTAGAAGGCCGACATCAGCTCTAGCCCATCACGGCATACACCGAGAGGTGGCGGTGACTGCCATCAACGGGGAACATGCCGCTAGGGTGCAATCGGATCGAATACGAACAGATATAAATGAAATCATATTTGTTTCATATATATTTTTATTCGTATTCAAATTTCGAATACGAATACAAATATGGATGTTCTCGGATACAAATACAGATAGTTGTGGGTCGAATACGGAACTAGTCAGACATGAATAGCGTCGGTAATGAATATTTTGTCGGATATCATGTAAGACAACATTCCACACATATCATAGTTGTAATCATTTAGCTCCTCCTTTAGTTCAAACATTTTTTTAGAATTATGTGTGGACATATGCTACGCCTCCATAAAATTCCATGGATTTCTAAGGCTATTTGAGTATTATTAATTTTTATGTAGAAAATTGTTAAAATGCAATTAAATTTGTAAAGTATTCTAGTGTCGACCGAAAATTGTAAATAAGTTATCAAGACTAATAAATATTATACAAGCATATAACATCAAGTACCCACATAAAAATGATAAAAGTGAAGTATTGTTTATGTTGAAACTTAGATGTTTATGGTGGTTTCACATGTAACTCACACAAATAAGTGGAAATAAAATAAAATAAAATAATTGCTGATATCTTGTGGATTTTATGGTTCAAACATTTTTAGGATGCTATATGGACATATGTTGTCCCTACGCCAAATTTAATGAATTTCTGAGACTATTTGTGTATTATTATTTTTTCTACAGAAAATTATCAAAATGCAATTAAATTCATAAATATTCCACTGTTGACCGAAAATTGCAAATATGTTACTAGTAACAATAAAAATTATATAAGAACATAACCTCAAATCCTCATATGAAAATGATAAAATGAAGTATTGATTGGATATTTAGTGTGATTCCACGTGTAACTATCCAAATATCCGAAATCTGAAATCTGGTAAGATATCTAGGAAGATGTTCGGATATCCGAAAACTGAAATCCGGACAAGTATCCGAGAAGATATGCGGATATTCAAAATCCGACGAATATCAGTCATTTCATATCCGAATCCAAAAATTCCAAAAAAAACTATGCAACCAAATAGGTAACCTCTTCAGACGGTCGGATACTCACATAGTATCCGTTTACACCCCCTCAATGCTGCGACGGCTCCGCGAGTGAGATCGCTGTCGGATCGATCGGGGCAGGCACCGATCGCGCGCGAGGTGCTAGTGGCCTAGTGCACCCTGCTGCGAGAGATGCATCCTGATGGATCATTATTAGGCTGTCTCCAGCAATACACGGTAAAGCGTCCTGTACTCTAAATATAGGGTTCAGACACATCCTCTACGCGTCCAGCAAGGTACTCTATATGGCACTCTAAATTTTAGAGGACGCCGCACGCACCCTAGATGTGGAGAATTCCAGACGTCCGGTATCCGGGCGAGGGGTCGGGCTCGCGCGGGGGTGAAAAATCCGGAGGCGCTGTTGTGCCGTCGCTGGCGACTTCGATCCATCTCGGCGAGGGGGCCTCGCAGCGCTGCTCCTCGACGACGGCGGCCAAGCTGGGCTCCAAGAGGCCGTGCTCGAGCGGGTCCGGAGGCGGACCGCTCTCGGTGGCTGGAGGCAAGGAGGTGGGCGCCGACGACTCAAAGATCCAAGGAGCGGGTGCGACCGTCGGTGTTCGTCGCCGTCGAACCGCCATCGCCAAGAAGCTGAGAAGATCGACGAAGGAAGGTGGGGAGAAACGCAAGCGCATCTCGACGCCGCCATCGTCATCGTCTTCCATTAGGTCGGGTGGTCCAGATCCGAATAAAAAAAGGTAAACATTGAAGATCGATTTTGCTTTCTATGATTCTAGTACTTCAAATGCTACAACTCGTCCAGATCTAGGGTTCGGTTCACCGAACATACATTCGATGGATGTAGGATTCCTTGAGCACTAGGTTTTCTGTTCATAATTTTGGTTGGCATTAAGAAAGTTTGATTGTGGTACAAGATTTCTCTGTTCTAGTCATCGATGTGTATTTACAAATACATGGGGACTGTTGTAGACAGACTGAATCATGACCACTATGCTATCTCTTGATAATTGATGTTCACATTAAGCAAATATCTTTGTGCTAGAAGCTTTGTTCATATAGGAATCGAGGTGTATTCATAATGACTTGGCCAATGCTTTTGACACACTGAATCATGACCACTAGGTTTTATCTTCATAATTGATGTTCATAACTCATGTGCTGATTTGAACTGCCTACTGCCAATACTAGCTGCTCCGGATTATATTTACCATCAATTAATGTACCAACTAGGCCACGGTATACATAAAATTTTCACGTACATATATTAACACAACCATATGTTTTATGTAGACCATGGATTCGGAGAACGCAAAGCTCCGAAGAGCACTCGCTCATTTAATCAGAGTAGTGGAGCAGCGTTGTGCCGACATCATCGATGTCGTCCACGGTGCCTTCCAACCAGTTAGCGGACCAGTCCTCAATGAAATGAATCGTGCTTTAGTTCAGATCGAGGACCTCGCCAAGGACCTTGATCACCTAGCTCTGGAAAAAGACTGGGAGATGGAGCACATGGCCCCTTCTCCAATTGCTGAATGATCAGAAACAGAGGATGAGCTTCTGCTTCATTATGATTCAGAGTTGAATCCTGACGATATCGTCGGCTACAACGACGGACGCGACTACTCCACCGACGACACCTATCCCTACTAGATTAGCATGCACCTAAGGAATATGTGTATGTGTTAGGTTTATGTTAGTCAAACTAGTCTTTTGTATGTCAACACAACAGATGTGTGGCACAAGTTAGTGATTTAGTTTATGTCATGTTTATGTTGTCGACACCTATCCGGATGCGATGTTGATGACATGTTTATGTTAACGTGGTCTATTAAATGTTATGAACTTTGCAATATATCTAGTCTCCAGCACTTCTGAGTTTCTTCTGCCTGTCCTATTTACTTTGACATGGTTGTGCTTTCATTTGAAATGCTTGTCTGAAATGTAGTTCACTTATTCAATTTAATCTCATGTATTTTTATGTGATTACCTTCAATGTACAGCATGGGTACGGATTGGAATCAAGTTATGGCACAATATGGCAGTTTCCTATCCGAGGATGATGGCACTCAGTTTGACAACACTCCACTTCCTCCTCCGCCTGATATACCAGCCCAGGCCTCACCAGCAGCACCTCCAGTGAAGAAGCCTCCTCAACGCACAAAGCTAGCCAATTTCACGTCTGAAGAGGATATGAGGGTTTGTCAAGCATGGTTGGCTGTGAGTTGTGATCCCATTGTGAACAATGGTCAGAAGCGCCAAGGATTTTGGAATCGGATTACAGAGGCATACAACTCTCGTAGAGGATCAATGCCAGAGAGGTCTACGAAATCTCTCATGAGCAGGTGGGACAGTATCAAAACTCAATGTTCTACCTTTGCTGGATACATGATGGCTGTGCTTCGACAAAACCCAAGTGGCATGACTGATGCAGATAAGGTACGTAAATGTTCGTAAATGTTCAGAACAAGCTAACAACCTTTTGTATGTAAATGTTCGACAAAACCAATTGATTTTGTTTTGCAGACTTCGCTTGCGGCTACTCGGTTTGCTGCTGTTGAAAAGAAGCCCTTCCATTTCTTACATTGTTGGTCCATATTGAAGGATCAACCAAAATGGATGGACCAACACATGGGCAACCAAAATCCTCCACCCAACCCAATTGGTACCAATCAAATACTATTGACTTAGATGCTGCTGAAGACTCAGGTCCATCAAGCTTTACTTCTAAGAGGCCGCTTGGTCGTGATTCAGCCAAGGAAAAGGCAAAGAAGCAAAGATCAGAGAACACATCATCCACTGATTCCGAGTACCTAACACGGATGGGTGAGCTATCTTTGGAACGGTTATCTGTCTACAAATCAGTAGCTTCAACTGAGGAGAAGAAGTTGGAGTTCATGAAAAAACAGGAGAGGCAGAAACTGATATTGGAGAGGAAGAAGCTAAATTTAGAGAAGATGAAGATGGAACGACAAAAGGTGAAGGAGGACACGGAACAGGAGGTTCTCATATTGAGCATGGATTTGACAAAATGTAACCCCCTACTTCGACAGTACTACGAGGCAAAACAACAGGAGATTCTCGCAAGGGTTACTGGAAGCTCGTCGTGAAGCAAGTGAAAGTAGATTCTAGTGGTTGAGGAAGTACTCTAATTTGTTTTCGAGAACAATTTTATGTTTGTGCACTTGACAATTTTCTGTTGTGTGATATTTGAACTCAGTCATGTTGCTTAATAATAGTAGACTTGTTATATCAGAGTCAATTAAAGCATTACACATTGGCCAACCACAAATGTGAAGAAGTTCATCTGTTTGCAGTACACATAGTACAAACATAAACTTCATCAAACTTAACACATACTACAAACATAAACTTCATACTTAACACGTTGTAGCTTCGGAATAACAGAACCGATGACATGACACACTAGACATGACAATAAGACAAACATACTTAACACATCACAGACATAAACTTAACACATCACAGACATAAACTTCATACTTAAGCAGCTCCGGATCCAAGCCGCGCCCAGTGGTGGTGGATTAGATCAACCTGCAACTGATTATATTTCACTGGATCATGTAGTTGGTCGTACCAGTTGTTGATGTACTCATTCCGCTCCGAAATGGAACCATGACTAGTGTCCGCCAAAACTCCGATGTTGTCGAAGCTTGTGTTCAAAGACGAAGGACCTTCATCATCTACGATCATGTTGTGCAATATGATGCATGTTTTCATGATATCTCCAATGTGTTGTGGAGACCAACCATATGCAGGACCACGAACTATGGCCCATCGCTTCTGTAGTACTCCAAATGTTCATTCAATGTCTTTTCTAGCAGACTCTTGAACAGTGGCGAAATGTTGGGTCCTCACATCATACGGATGACAGATTGTCTTGACAAACGCTGGCCAGTCCGGATAAATACCATCTGCTAGGTAATATCCCATGTTGTACGTGTGTCCATTGACGGAGAAACTCACTGGTGGACTATCACCATTAAGATGCGAATCAAACGGGTGGCATACCAGGGATAAATAACATTGTGAGGGTGTCCATTGACAAACGTGTGGCCAGTCCGGATAAATAACATTGATGTCGTTACAGCTACCCGGCATGCCGAAGTATGCATGCCAAATCCATAGGTCATATGAGGCAACAGCTTCGAGGATCATTGTAGGGTGTTTACCGCGACCGGTAAACATCCCCTTCCATGCAGTTGGGCAGTTACGCCACTCCCAATACATGCAATCCACACTACCAAGCATACCAGGGAAGCCGCGTGATTCTCCAACTTGGAGAAGCCTAGCGATATCAGCAAGAGTAGGTTTCCTGAGATAGTACCCCCCAAAAGCAGTTTGGATGGCGGTGCAAAAGTGTTTCAAAGCCTCATGTGTTGTAGATTCTCCAATTCGTACGTATTCGTCAACGGCATCCGTAGGAACACCGTATGCAAGGATACGTACGGCAGCAACAACTTTCTGAAGGGCAGATAGGCCTAGCTCACCGACACAGTTTGGACGTTGAACGAAGTAGGGATCCACTTGTTGCACAGCAACAATGAGGCGCTCGAACACATGGCGACGCATGCGAAACCTATATTGCAAACTTTTTTGAGTACAATTGTCTACTACGTACTATGGATGTGAATAGATGTGCGTATGAATAAACATACCTCCTCCGAAATTGTGCATCCGTGTAAACCGGTTGCGCGCAAAAGTAGTCTGCTCGGATTCTTGCATCACCACTGATATGGTCACGATGGATTCGAACACGACCGGGAATGGAACCAGCATACCGATGGTCATTAAGTGCACGACGCCTACGATGTTGGTACGTCGCAATCTCGAGCTCATGATCTTCATCTTCCATGTCTTGTGCCATCCTAAGAAAAATATTAGAATCTACGAACCGGTCCATTGTTGTGGAGGAGTGTATGCGAAGTGTGAGTGAAGTGTTGAAGTAGTGATTATTTATAGAAGGGATAGGCTTCGGAGAGAAGCCATGCTCTTGTCGTGCAGCCGAAGCTAGCCAATGGCTTGTTCAAGAAGTGTCGTGGCTTACGGTGGAAGCATGTGAATTTCTAAACATTTTTTCAGACGATTCAAATACCGTGACACGTTTTTTCGACAATAATTACACACAACATAAAATGCAATGTTATTTACTTTGTACATTTAGAAATTATTAATCAACCATTGTTTTTAGATTATTATTTGTAAAATTATTGATTACAAATTTTTTAGCATCCTTTGAATAGCATGAAATGGGTACAAAACAAAGAAAACAGAAAAAGAAAAGGAAAAAGGAATTCTGTTAACACTATAGCTTTAGGGGATCAAATTTAGGGGACGTTGCTGGAGACATAGAAGATATAGAGGACAAAATCTTTTAGAGTGTCCTGTAAAGTACAGAGAATATTCCTTTAGGGGACGAAATTTAGGGGACGCTGCTGGAGACAGCCTAAGGCTATCTGCAGCACGGCCCCCTTCCCCTCCCCTCCCCTTGCACTGTTCACAGTTTAGCGGCTACAGTAGCCCCCTAGCGCCCGCAGCGGCAAGCCCTACGGGCAACTCTCCGACGTGCTCCCCTTCTCTCTCACGCCAGATGAAGGGGAGGACTGTGCACTCCGCTACGCGGTCTTCTCGCGGAAGCCAGTGCCCGCACCAGACGGCGGAAAGTTCCAGGTCCACTTCTCTTCCTCTCGACGGCTCTCGGGAACGCGGGCGAGAAGGGGCGACGCGATGGCGGATCTGGCGGCGCAAGGCCGATTCGGAGCCGGTGGAGGTCGGCGCCGACGACGACCACGTCCTGTTGCTGACGAGTGAAGTCCGTTCGCCTAGGAAGCGGAAGCAGCCACAAATCCCAGTCCTTTTTGGCGGTACGTCTCCCCATCGGTGGATTTCCTCTCCGACCATCGACGGCTCGCTTAGATCCAGAGTTCATCAGTTTGAATCGTGTTGTTGCGGCCCGGATCTTCAGGTACGAACATGGTCTTCCCCCTCTTCGCAGTTACTTATTTGTAACTTTATATTCGAAAATTATAGGTTTGAGTTCCGTAGTTGACCGAAGTCATGTCAATGAACGGATTCCAGTACTATCTGGCCGCCAAAGTAACCTTAGATTTGGTCATTCGGTTAGGGTTTGAACAAGACAGTTCAAGGACTCATCACATAACTGTAAATTAATGTGGTCGACGATAGATGCGTTGAGGGTGATTAGTATGACAACCGCCATAATACCTACCATAGATTTCAGGGCACATTTTTTTGTTTCTGTTCTTGTCTGGGGGTATAATTATATGGTTACTAGTCTGATTACAAATATGACATTTGTAGCTACTTCTATGTCATATTCGTATGGAACATTGTATGACAAAATTTTTTTTGTCTCCCACATGTTCTGTTATAACCAGGAGAGTATCATTCCTGCTACAGAGTATCATTTAAATCTACAAGTTAGAAACAAACCGATGCACAATTCCTGCTACAGCTTAAGCACAACATGTGCAAATAGTCCTGACTTGTGTGTCCCTCTTGTTCTAAACAAATCATGAGTTGTCCATTTATTTTGTAACTTGCTTATTAGCCTCATCATGTTTTCAAACTTGTACATTTTAATTATTTAACAGTTCATATATTCCTTAATCAGCTTTCTTAGCAATTGTAACCAGTGAATTGTGAAATATATGTATCTTATTTCATATAGTTCTTCAATTAATGATAAAAATTTATATTTGTCTTCGTATTTGACACATGAAAGCCTCTTAACATTCTACATCAGTATGTCACATGTATCTGTGTTTCCACTTTTCATGGACTACACATATTTGTCAAAACATACTTATGCACTAAATGTCACCCACTGTATTGTGTTCTATACCAATGATGCAGTACAGATATATCTCACACAGACTTTCCTTAATCAGCTTTAAGAATATTTGTACAATACCTGTATTCCTATTATTGACTCATATATGCTTGTTAACAAAGAACATTATTATGTCACATATATCTGTGTTTCGATGTACTCCATAATTCCCTGATGCCTATATGGTTCCTTTTTGTTACATGTCTGTGCCTACATTATTTGTTGTAGTTATTTCCAACTTATTAATTCCATGATGCCTATCTGCTTTCTAAGCCTATGCAGTTGTTACTTCATTTATTAATTGTTTGCAGCACATTTGATCATGGCATCCTCGACAGAACAAAACATGAAGGCTTTGCTCAAAGTCCTTGTAGACTGTGCCGAGGATGCCACAAAAACACTGGGTGGTTTAGTAGATCATGCTTTAGACCACATGCATGATGAAGAGATCGTAGCTAGAACCTTGTATGCCATCAAAGATAAGCTAGAATTGCTGCAACAAGATGCCTTAGAGGCAAAAGTGCAAGCATTTCTAGAAATTGTTAAGTACGATGGCGATGACATAAGTGTTGATCGTACATCTCCGTCGACCCCTCCAACAGTTACTGAACCATCTGTTGATGAAGACGAGTTCTACTGCCCCGATGTGTCTGATGAGTGGTACTTCAGCGATTCAGATAGGTCTACTCGTAACAGCTACTGGAATATTTATTAGGCATGTATTCCAGTTCGAGGTAGATGACATCCTTTTGAACGTCTAAGTAGTCGTGCAAGGGCGCCAACTGTTAGGTTCTGTGCTTGTAAACGACAATATCTGTTGTCATCTATGTCTAAGTCTAAGTCGAAACTACTGATCATAAGCTACAATGATGTCAGCTTATTATGTCTATTATGTTTAGTCTGTTGTGTTAGTGTGCTGCTGTTGGTACTCAGACAGTTCATGCCGACCTTTACATAATATTGTGCTCCTTTAAATGCTTGATCTGTTCTTATGTTTTCCTAGTACTGTCGATTTCTTTGAGTTTACAAGATTTCACTAAATCTATGGCATGTGGACATATACTAGAATGGACCAAGCAAACAATGCGACATCTTCGCAGCCGATGTCAAATACAGCAAGTACGCAGCAATATCCCCCTCAACCCCCTATATGGCCTACAGGCTTCATGCAGCAGCCTCCAATGGATTACAGCATGATGGCCAACCTCAATTTTCCTACTCCTGGCCAAGGTCCAACTACAATGTGGGCTACCATGCAGACTGGAAATTCTACTTCCCAATCAACCATGATTCCTGCCTCACAGACTGCTGGACAAAGAAGGGAGGGGCTTTGGGCTTGAATTGAAAAAAGGTGCAACAAACAGAGGGGACAGTACCCTTGTAGACTGAACAGAGCACTTAGCAGCAGATGGGACAAGATTAGAGCTGATGTGAGTAAGTTCTCTAGCTACTACGCAAGAGTTTTAAGAGAGAACCAAAGTGGCTTAACTGATGACGATAAGGTAAGGCAAATCATATAGAGTTTAAATCATGTTAATAATTTAGTAGTGTATACTTGTGATTACATTTGTCTAATTCATCTAATATTTCTGCAGACTTCAAAGGCGGCAACCTTGTTTGCACACGAGGAACAGAAACCATTCCATTATATGCATTGCTGGCATCAACTGAAGGGTGAACCGAAATGGGAGAGTATATGTCAAGGACATTCCTTCCGAGGCTTAAATGCAAAATCTATTGGATCTTCAGGTAATCCATTTGTTGAGCCACTTGAAACTGATAGTGGTTCTGCTGGTTTGACAGGCAAACGGCCGAGAGGTCGTGATTACAGTAAATCTGAGAGAAAGAAAGGTGCATCTTCCTCTTCTACAGAATACTTAAGCCATTTGCAAGAAATGACAGAAAAACAAATTCAGAGGTCAATTGAAAAGTGTGAAAAGAAAGACAAGTGCTCAGAAGAAGACATGGAATTTGAGAAAAAGAGGTTGGAATTGGAAGCACAAAAAGTCATAATTAGACAAAGGGAATTGAAACTTCAAGAACTCGAATCGGCCCAATCACGATTACAGATGCTGTGTTCAACGAATGAGGAAGATGTTGATCCAGAAGTTTGGATTCTCATGAAGGAACAGAAAAAGAAGTTGCAGTAGTTTATTTTTAAGTTTGAGTAATTTTGTAACGTTGTGTGACATGGCGTGGACATCATTCCTGGCGTGGATAGTTTTTATGTGACATCTTTGTTGAGAACATTCTACTTAGTTCGAACCATAAATCATGCAGGACATAATAGCTGTATTTTATGTCGTGTTATGTTGTAATAGACAATAATTGTGGCCAGGAGTGCAAACATGTTAGAAGATTATATGATGCATTTGTATGACATGGATTCGTTTTGAACAATTTATGATGTTTGTACTGAATTCGATTGTTAGCGTAAATTGGTACACAATCATATTATTGCTCTGCTTTACATTTATATGGTCCACATGTTCAAACAATTTATGTATGTACAACATAATTATGTAGGGAGCCCAAACAGGAGTCATATAATAGAGGTTATTTAGGCAAGACGCATAAGTACGACATGACAGTGAATTACAATAACTTATTTGAAGTTGAAACAACGTACGAATGAAACGACATGTTTACATGGTGCCACGTCGAGCCCACAAATGCTCGACAAGATCATTTTGGAGTGAGCACGACCTATCTTGGCGACGAAGATCAAAGTGGTTAATGACCCATTCCGCCCTTCCTTCTCCAATTATTTGAGATGCGTCTATGCCTGAAGTGTTATCTCCAAAATCAGTATTAGCAGCAAAAGGGCCTTCGTCTTCCACAATCATATTGTGCATGATGATGCAAGCTGTGATTATCTCTGTTAAACGATTGCGATCCCAACCATATGCTGGACCACGCAGCACCGCCCACCGTGCTTGAAGAACTCCGAAAGCACGCTCAATATCTTTTCGGCAACTCTCTTGCATTTGTGTGAAATAAACTTTCTTTTCCTCATACGGGTGTCTGATAGCTTTCACAAAAGTAGGCCAGTTGGGGTAAATACCATCAGCTAAGTAATATCCGAAGTTGTAAGCATGCCCATTTACTGTGTAATTGACTGGTGGCATTCGACCAGTTGTCAAAGGGTCGAATACTGGTGATCGGTGCAGCACGTTAACGTCATTGTTTGTCCCTGGCATGCCAAAAAATGCATGCCAAATCCATAGATCATAAGTTGCTACCGCCTCTAGTATCATGGACGCTCTACCATTTCGACCACAAAACTGACCACGCCAGGATGTAGGACAGTTCCGCCACTCCCAATGCATGCAATCTATGGAACCCAACATTCCAGGAAAACCCCTTGACTCGCTACTGTGCATGATACGTGTTATGTCAGCTTCATTAGGAGTCCGTAGATAACAGGCACTAAAATATGCTATGATTGCGCGACAAAAATGATGAAGACATTCCCTAGCTGTAGACTCCTCGATTTGAATGTACTCGTCTACCGCATCAGAAGGTAACCCATATGTAAGTATGCGCAGTGCCGCACATACTTTTTGTAGGGGACCGAGTCCTGGCATGCCTATTGCGTCAACCCTTTGTGTAAAGTATGTATCCTGCTGTTGAAGTCCTTGCAAAATGCGGAGAAACAGAGGCCTACTCATGCGAAACCTAAAGAAAAGAACATAGGATCGTGGTAAATACTATGGAATTATCATAACCTATTAGAATTACATGATGTGCGTACCTTCTATGAAACACGTGCGATGGATACATCGGGTTCGGCCCGAAGTAGTGATGGTGGATAAGGTTTTCTCCAGCAAAATGATCCCTGCGAATGACGCGGCGAGGTAATCCGGACCGTCGTCGGTGAAGGCGTCTAGCCTCAATGTTGAGGGTAAGAAGATTGACAAGCAGAAGTGTTTCGTCGTCACTATCACTTGAATCCGAATCATGTTGCCTATGACTGGGAGACATTTGGAGCAACGGCTTACTTGTGGAACAAGTGGTATATGTAAGTACATCTTTGAAGACAAACATTGCATATATATATAGACGAGAGAAATTTGGCTTCAGGGAGAAGCAACTGGCTTATGTCGGAAGCCAACCTTGGCTTACAACGTAAGTGAAACGTGGCTTTCGGTCGAAGACAAGCGTGACTTGCTGTGTACGACTGAACGAGTATGATTGAAGCATAAGCATGGTTAAATCATATTGCGTACAAATATTTGTAAAATTGTTATGACGGAGTACTATGGAGAAGTAAAGTTTTCCATTACGAAATTAATTTTAAACTAAAATGTTGTATTGCATATTTTTCGTTATTGAAAACAAACAAATAAAAATATTTTTTTCATTTTTATAAAACGAGCGCACAATGCCGCCGGACGTATGAAAACATATAAAATAAATACAAAATTAAGTTGGTTATGTTAGTTATATGAAAATGTATATTTAATGAGTAGAGGGATATATAGGGGAAAATTTAGGGGGAACGGTTGCGGGACGAGTGAATATAGGGGAGAGAATCTTGCTGACGTGGCTGCATAGTAACATTTAGAGGGAAAAATTTAGGGGAACGGTTGCGGATAGTCTTAGTTCTTCACCTCGTATCAGTGCTGCATGCATGCACCTTTAATTGCATACAACGGTTGTTCATTCCTCGGAATGGATCACACACAGCGCCGGCCGTACCAAGTTGCTTTGGTGCATCCGCACGCGGAATGAAAGCACGAGCGCACTGATGGAATAGATATCTGATTCCATTCCATCAGCACGCGGAGTATGCATGTGACCAAAAAAAAAATCTATCATACATAGTTGAAGAAAAGGCGCGGTATATATATGCAGCTTATATATAATTGATGGGCGGGCGTTGCCGTTGCACGCCTATAAATACCGGGCTCCAGCAGCACCCTGAGACACAACAAGCAGCAAGCTACTAGCTAGCCTACTACAGCCTCACTTGTTAGCCTAGCCATAGTCCACACGACAAACTGATCGATGGCGCCCACCAAGAGCCATGTCCTCCTCGCCGCTCTCCTCACCGTCGTCGCCGCCGTCGGCCAGACGCCTCGCGCTGCGGAGGGGTTCAATATTCCTGGTCTTGGCAGCATGCTGAATCCCATTCCCGTCGTCGCCGGTGTAGTGCCGTGCAGCATTGGGAGCTCCATCAACCCGGCGCTGGTGCCGGGGTTCCCTAGTAAGGAGACTGACTAACTGGCTACTTCTGCTGCGCTTGCATGCACGCGTACGTCTTGCATGCATATTGCCAGTTAATTACTTGCCGTTCCCTTATATTATATGTCTCTCTTGTTTCGGTCCCGCCAGACGCCAACGTGCAGCTGATGTGCGGCAGCACCGTGGTGGCCAACGCGACGACAAGCATCACAGGATCCTTCATCCTCACCCCGGTAAACGCTACTCTTGGTCTCTTCAGCTCCATATTGGGCGGCCAGTGCAATGTGGTGGTGACCACACCCCTGGTCGCCTGCAACGCGTCCCTGGCCGGTGCCACTGGGACGCTCACCGCGCCTCTACAGCTCCTTGGCTCCGGCACCGGCATCGTCGGCGGTGGCAGCACAATCATCGGGACCATTGCTGGCCAGCTCTTTACAATCGTCAACGGACTGATCCCTTTCATCACGGGGCTCTTCTCCTTAGCTTAGGTCGATCGGCTGGTAATAAGCTAGAGCTAGCTTCATCTATCTGGTGGTGTGTGTTGATCCGCGACGACAAGGAACTTTATATAAAATACGAATAAATCGGCATCCAGCAATTCGGATCTAATGATCAAGTTACCATATGCTTTCCTTTCTAGCGACACATCCCGTGTACTTGTTACTAAGCTAAGCTCATATATGTAATATATGTGTGGGTATATATAAATAAAGTCTTGCATGTTGTGGTTATATATCTCGTTTGAACTTTTTTTTTTTTGAAGTGATGAAGGAATGATGAAATCATGATAGGTTCATGCAGTCTCGGTCCTATGATTTTGAGGGCCCCAGACGAACTGATTATGGTGAGCCCTCTAGACTATATTAAAAAAATCTATGATATGCAGCGGAGAAGATTAATACTTCGTATGTAAATAATGATGTGCATTGAAATTGGTTTTTAAATATCTAAGACACTATATAATATATATCGATGCAGATTAGCACTTTGCAAGTTGAGAAATAAGAACGACGACCACATAATAACATGAATTCTGATTGCTCGACCGTGCATGCACTACCGGAATTCGGCTCTTTGCCGAGTGCCGGAGTCTTTGCCGAGTGCTTTTTATCGGTCACTCGGCAAAGCCGACTTTGCCGAGCGCCGCACTCGGCAAAGTCATGCGCTCGGTAAATAGCTTATTTACCGAGTACACGACACTCGGCACAGCCAAGCACTCGGCAAAGACTGCTTTGCCGAGCGTCACGCACTCGGCAAATATGGCTCTCGGCAAAGGGCCGTTAGCGGCCGTCTACAGCTGACGACCGTCAGCCTTTGCCGAGTGTCAAATATCTGGCACTCGGCACAGAGAGTCTTTGCCGAGTGTCCTATATAGACACTCGGCAAAGCATATTTTTATTTTTTTATTTTGGCCACCAAACTTTTTGTGGTATGTTCCTACACTATGTAGACCTACATGTACCATTTTGGGACAATTATAACAGTGTTTTCTATAGCTAGTACATTTAGTTTGTTTATTTGAATTTCTTCGAAAAATTTAGATTTGAACTGCAGGTCACTCGAAACTTGGAAAACCGTGCATGCAAAAATGATATCCATGCTACTTAGCACAAGTTACGACCGATTTCACGAACGGATCGGAAACTTCGAGCACCATGCTCACTCAACATGACCGTGAACTTGCCATCCAGGTGTTTAAAAATTGTATAAAACAGAAACAAAGTCAGAAAATCATGAAACCTGTGCACGTGTCATGATATCATATGTAGAGGCTGTGATAAAAATTTGAAAAAGTTTCGAGAAAGCTGTAACGCACTATGTGTACAAACCTAAGAGATCCACATTGAAACTCTATGATTTCATGTGTAGTTCTCTTAGGTTTCTACACATAGTGTCTCACAACTTTGTCCAAACATTCTCAATTTTTATCACAGACTCTACATATGATATCATGACACGTGGACAAGTTTCATAATTTTCTGACTTTGTTTGTGCTTTATACAATTTTTAAACATGTGGATGGCAAGTTCACGGCCATGTTTAGTGAGCATGTTGCTCGAAGTTTCTGGTCCGCTCCAGAAATTGGTCGTAACTTGTGCTAAATAGGACGGGTATCATTTTTGCATGCACTGTTTCCCAAGTTTCGAGTGACCTGCAGTTCAAATGTGATTTTTTCGAAGAAATTCAAATAAACGAACTAAATCTACTAGCTATAAAAAACACTTTTATAATTGTACCAAAATGGTACTTGTAGGTCTACATAGTGTAAGAACACACCACAAAAAGTTTGGTTGCCAAAAATAAAAAAATAAAATAAACTTTGCCGAGTGCTGTTCAGTTAGCACTCGGCAAAGGCGGCTTTGCCGAGTGCCTGTCTGTTGGCGCTCGGCAAAGTATAAAGAACACATCTTTGCCGAGTGCTCTACAGCTAGCACTCGGCAAAGGCGTCTTTGCCAAGTGCCCGAGATCCGGCACTCGGCAAAGTTTATTTTTAATTTAAAAAAAATCTTTGCCGAGTGCCGGATCTCGGGCACTCGGCAAAGAACGTTTTAATAGCTGTTACGACGCCCTCACTCACTGTCTCTCTCTCACTCTCACTCACTCACCCACTCGCTCCCCGCTGTCGCGCCGCCACACCGTCGCACCGCCACCCGCCGTCGCGCCCGGGGTCGAGCACCGCCAGCCGCTCGCGCCCGCCGCGCCCACCGCCGTTGTCACGCATGGCGAGCACTGCAGCGCCCACCGCCGTCGTCGCGCGCCCGTGGCGACCACCGCCGCGCCCACCGCCGCCGTCGTCGCGCCGCCGGCCTCCCAGCCGGTATATTCCCCTTTTTTCTTGTTCTATTTTATTTTCTGTTTTGATTTCTTTTTTATTTCAAATTATAAATTCGAATTCAATTCAAATTTCACATACTAATGCTTAATTCATGAGAGAAAGGAGAAACAAAACAATTCACCCATATCAACATTTGAAAATCTTTATGTTTATTAATTGATTTCAAATTTTAACTTCTAGTTTTGAGATCCAAATCTAATTATGACAACTCACAATATAATATTGTCTTATTTTAAGAAATAATTGTTGAAATATAGGCCTCATGTATAGAGTTGTGTCATTGTTGAGATTTCATATGAAGTTGTATAGAGTATTGTCGGGGACCATAATTAGGGGTACCCTCAAGACGCCTAATTCTCAGCTGGTAACCCCCATCAGCATAAAGCTGCAGAGGCCTGATGGGTTTGATTAAGTCAGGGATCAGTCCATACGAGCGACTTGATCACGCCACGCCCGAGCCTAGCCTCGGGCGAGGGCAGCCGACCCTGAGATGACTCCGTCTCGCCTGAGGTCTCCTCTTTCACGGCAGACGCATCACCGGCTCGCCCGAGGCCCCGCCTTCGATAAGAAGTAACCCTGACTAAATCACCGCGCCAACCGACCAAATCCCTGGGGCCGTCAACGCAAAAGGTAAGACTGACGGATAGCCAGGCTTGGCCAAAAGCGCCAGAGGAAGCTCCGCCCGACCCAGGGCTCGGACTCGGGCTAAGGCCCCAGAAGACGGCGAACTCCGCTCCGCCCGACCCAGGGCTCGGACTCGGGCTAAGGCCCCGGAAGACGGCGAACTCCGCTCCGCCCGACCCAGGGCTCGGACTCGGGCTAAGGCCCCGGAAGACGGCGAACTCCGCTCCGCCCGACCCAGGGCTCGGACTCGGGCTAAGGCCCCGGAAGACGGCGAACTCCGCTCCGCCCGACCCAGGGCTCGGACTCGGGCTAAGGCCCCGGAAGACGGCGAACTCCGCCTCGCCCGACCCAGGGCTCGGACTCGGGCTAAGGCCCCGGAAGACGACGACCTCCGCCTCGCCCGACCCAGGGCTCGGACTCCGCCTCGGCCCCTGCCGAACGACCTCCGCCTCGCCCGACCCAGGAGTTCGGGCTCGGCCTCTGTCTTGCAGGACGGACTCGACCTCGACTTCGGAGGAGCCTCCACGTCGCCCGACTTAGGACACAAGACCGCCACGTCAACAGGAAGCGTCATCATCACCCTGCCCTGAGCCGACTCGGGTCGCAGAGAACAAGACCGGCGTCCCATCTGGCCAGTTCCGCCAGATAGGCAATGATGGCGCCTCACTAGGCCATGACGACGGTGGCTCTCAGCTCCCTTACGAAAGCAGGGAGACGTCAGCAAGAGCACAGCTGTTCCAACAGCTGTCCCTCCGTCAAGCTCCACTGCTTCTCCAACAGCCACGACGCCACACCAACAGGGCGCCAAGATCTCTCCGGCTGCCACCTTGGCATGTACTTAGGGCGCTAGCTCTCCCTCGCTAGACACGTAGCACCTTGCTACACCCCCATTTTGTACACCTGGATCCTCTCCTTACGACTATAAAAGGAAGGACCAGGGCCTTCTTAGAGAAGGTTGGCCTCGCGGGGACGAAGGGCAGGGGCAGGCGCTCTCTCGGGGCCGCCCGCTCCCCTCACCTCGCGCGGACGCTTGTAACCCCCTACTGCAAGCGCACCCGACCTGGGCGCGGGGCGAACACGAAGGCCGCGGGAATTCTCCGACTCCCTCACGACCCGGCTCCGGCCACCTTGCTCTCTCTCTCTCCCCCTTTCGCGCTCGCCCACGCGCTCGACCCATCTGGGCTGGGGCACGCGGCACACTCACTCGTCGGCTCGGGGACCCCCCGGTCTCGGAACGCCGACAGTTGGCGCGCCAGGTAGGGGCCTGCTGCGTGTTGACGAGCAGTTTCCCGTCAAGCTCCAGATGGGCAGTCTCCAACGACCTCTTCAACCCGGGACGGTGCTCCGTTTCGGGAGCCTCGAGTTCGTGTCTCTCGACACCAGCTACGACATGATACTCCTTCCACCGCCGCGCGACGGCGACAATAGTGGCGGACAGCCCGCCCGCCGGCGGCGGAATCGACGACGCCTTTCCCGCGTAGGGGAAGGACAACTTTCGAGCTCGCTCCGTCCTCTCCCTCGCCATCGGAGGAGGAGGCGGGGCAACCAAAGCCGAGCGGGAGGCTGCGCTCCGACGGCTGTCGAGCAAATCGACACCCCCAGCGCCCCAACGGAGGACACGCCAAGCGTCGCCCTCGCGTTCGAGGCAAAGGCGGGCGCCATCCCCCCGCAACACGTCGACTCCGAGCAGGTGGACGACGCCAGCACGCTCACGGAGGGCCTGCAGGACGTCGCCCTCGTACCCAGGACGACGGTGCGATCAGCCCCCGATGTGACCCCATCGCTCCTCGTCGACAAAAAGGTACCGACTGCTACCCATCTTTCGTCATTTCGACTCGACCTCAGCCCGCCTGGCGATCTAGCTTTGGCGGGCGCTCACGTTGAGGCGAGTGCAACCTCTCTGGGGTTTCGTGTGCGGTCGCCTTGGGACTGGTTGACGGGTGTCTCGACCTACGGACCCTCTGGGTCCGAGGAAGATGACGACCCCAGCATCTGCTGGGATTTCTCCGGATCTGGCAACCCTAGTGCCATGCGGGACTTCACGACCGCATGTGACTACTGCCTCTCCGACTGTTCCGACGGCAGCCGCAGCCTTGGCGACAAGGACTGCGGCCCGAGCCGCGAATGTTTCCACATCGAGCTAGGGGATCCCTCCGGAGGCGGCTGTCTCGGCATGCCGGAGGATGGCGATCCCCCTTGGCCAGCGCCTCGCGCCGACATCCCGCGGGAGCTAGCTGTGGTCCCCGTTCCGGCGGGGGGTCACGACCCACAGCTCGAGCAAGTCCGCGGGGCGCAAGCCGGGCTCGATGAGGGAGCGGGAGCGCTCGAGGAAATCCGCCAGAACATCGGGCAGGTATGGGCGAGCCAGCCCCCGGCCGGGGGAATACGTCTCCTGCCCCAAGGTCTCCAGCACCGCATCACCAACGATGCCAGGGACAGACCGCCACCCGCATCTGGCGGAACCGGTCAGGACCTGGCCGCCGCAGCGATGCTCCTCCGCGCGATGCCGGAGTCATCAACCACCGAGGGTCGGCGAATCCAGGGAGAACTCAAGCATCTCCTGGAAGGCGCTGCGGCCCGGCGGGCCGAGAGCTCTGCCTCCCGAAGGCAGGGGTACCCCTCGGAACCTCGTGCCGCGACTTCCCGACTCACGTGGGAAGCCTCGGTCTACACCGGGCGCACGCGCAACACCGCGCCTGCGGCCCCGGGCCGCCTCGGCGACGAACACCCTCATCGCGACCGTCGGGCACGCCTCGACGAAAGGGTGCGCCGAGGCTATCACCCCAGGCGTGGGGGACGCTACGACAGCGGGGAGGATCGGAGTCCCTCGCCCGAACCACCCGGTCCGCAGGTCTTCAGCCGAGCCATTCGGCGGGCGCCGTTTCCGCCCCGATTCCGACCCCCGACTACTATCACAAAGTACTCGGGGGAAACGAGACCGGAATTGTGGCTTGCAGACTACCGCCTGGCCTGTCAACTGGGTGGGACGGACGATGACAACCTCATCATCCGCAACCTCCCCCTGTTCCTCTCCGACACAGCTCGTGCCTGGTTGGAGCACCTGCCTCCGGGGCAGATTTCCAACTGGGAAGATCTGGTCCAGGCTTTTGCCGACAACTTCCAGGGCACGTACGTGCGCCCCGGGAATTCCTGGGACCTCCGAAGCTGTCGGCAACTGCCGGGAGAATCTCTCCGGGACTACATCCGGCGGTTCTCGAAGCAGCGCACGGAGCTGCCCAACGTCACCGACTCCGATGTCATCGGCGCGTTCCTCGCCGGCACCACCTGCCGTGACCTGGTGAGCAAGTTGGGTCGCAAGACCCCCACCAGGGCGAGCGAGCTGATGGACATCGCCACCAAGTTCGCCTCCGGCCAGGAGGCGGTAGAGGCCATCTTCCGAAAGGACAAGCAGCCCCAGGGCCGCCCGTCGGAAGATGCTCCCGAGGCGTCTACTCCGCGCGGCGCCAAGAAGAAAGGCAGGAGGAAGTCGCAAGCGAAACGCGATGTTCCCGATGCAGACCTTGTCGCCGCCGCCGAGCACAAGAACCCTCGGAAGCCCCCCGGAGGCGCCAACCTCTTCGACAAGGCACTCAAGGAAACGTGCCCCTACCATCAGGGGCCCGTCAAGCACACTCTCGAGGAGTGCGTCATGCTTCGGCGCCACTTCCACAGGGCCGGGCCACCTGCAGAGGGTGGCAAGGCCCGCGACGACGACAAAAGGGAGGATGGCCAAGCAGGAGAGTTCCCAGAGGTCCGCGACTGCTTCATGATCTACGGAGGGCATGCGGCGAACGCCTCGGCTCGGCACCGTAAGCAAGAGCGTCGGGAGGTCTGTTCGGTGAAGGTGGCGGCACCGGTCTACCTAGACTGGTCCGACAAGCCCATCACCTTCGACCAGGACGACCACCCCGACCACGTGCCGAGCCCGGGGAAGTACCCGCTCGTCGTCGACCCCGTCATCGGCGACGTCAGGCTCACCAAGGTCTTGATGGATGGGGGCAGCTGCCTCAACATCATTTACGCTGAGACCCTCAGGCTCCTGCGCGTCGATCTGTCATCCGTCCGAGCAGGCGCTGCGCCCTTCCACGGGATCATCCCCGGGAAGCGCGTCCAGCCCCTCGGACAGCTCGACCTCCCTGTCTGCTTCGGAACACCCTCCAACTTCCGAAGGGAGACTTTGACGTTCGAGGTGGTCGGGTTCCGAGGAACCTACCACGCAGTGTTGGGAAGGCCATGCTACGCGAAGTTCATGGCCATCCCCAACTACACCTACCTGAAGCTCAAGATGCCGGGCCCCAACGGGGTCATCACCGTCGGCCCCACGTACAAACACGCATTCGAATGCGATGTGGAGTGCGTGGAGTACGCCGAGGCCCTCGCCGAGTCCGAGGCCCTCATCGCCGACTTGGAAGGCCTCTCCCGAGAGGTGCCGGACGTGAAGCGACATGCCGGCAACTTCGAGCCAGCGGAGACGGTTAAGGCCGTCCCTCTCGACCCCAGTGGCGACACCTCCAAGCAGATTCGGATCGGATCCGGGCTCGACCCCAAATAGGAAGCAGTGCTCGTCGACTTTCTCCGCGCAAACGCCGACGTCTTTGCGTGGAGTCCCTCGGACATGCCCGGCATACCGAGGGATGTCGCCGAGCACTCGCTGGATATTCGGGCCGGAGCCCGACCGGTCAGACAGCCTCTGCGCCGATTCGACGAGGAAAGGCGCAGGGTGATAGGCGAGGAGATCCACAAGCTGATGGCAGCAGGGTTCATTAAAGAGGTATTCCATCCCGAATGGCTTGCCAACCCTGTACTTGTGAGGAAAAAAGGGGGGAAGTGGCGGATGTGTGTAGACTACACTGGTCTCAACAAAGCATGTCCGAAAGTCCCCTACCCTCTACCTCGCATCGATCAAATCGTGGACTCCACTGCAGGGTGCGAAACCCTGTCTTTCCTCGATGCCTACTCAGGGTATCATCAAATCAAGATGAAAGAGTTCGACCAGCTCGCGACTTCTTTCATCACGCCCTTCGGCATGTATTGTTATGTCACAATGCCGTTCGGATTGAGGAACGCGGGTGCAACCTACCAGCGGTGCATGAACCATGTGTTCGGCGAACACATCGGTCGCACGGTCGAGGCCTACGTCGATGACATCGTAGTCAAGACAAGGAAAGCCTCTGACCTTCTCTCCGACCTCGAACTGACATTCCGGTGTCTCAAGGCGAAGGGCGTCAAGCTCAATCCCGAGAAGTGCGTCTTCGGGGTGCCCCGGGGCATGCTTTTGGGATTCATCGTCTCCGAGCGGGGCATCGAAGCCAACCCGGAGAAGATCGCGGCCATCACAAACATGGGGCCCATCAAGGACTTAAAAGGCGTACAGAGGGTCATGGGATGCCTCGCGGCCTTGAGCCGTTTCATCTCGCGCCTCGGCGAAAGAGGCCTGCCCCTGTACCGCCTCTTAAGGAAGGCCGAGTGCTTCACTTGGACTCCCGAGGCCGAGGAAGCCCTCGGGAACCTGAAGGCGCTCCTCACCCAGGCGCCCGTCTTGGTACCCCCAGCTGATGGAGAAACCCTCTTGGTCTACGTCGCCGCAACCACTCAGGTGGTCAGCGTCGCGATCGTGGTCGAAAGGCAGGAAGAGGGGCATGCTTTGCCCATTCAGAGGCCAGTCTACTTCGTCAGCGAAGTGCTGTCCGAGACCAAGATCCGCTACCCACAAGTCCAGAAGCTGCTATATGCAGTGATCCTGACGAGGCGAAAGCTGCGACATTACTTCGAATCGCATCCGGTGACTGTGGTGTCATCCTTCCCCCTGGGGGAGATCATCCAGTGCCGAGAAGCCTCGGGGCGGACCGCGAAGTGGGCGGTGGAAATCATGGGCGAGGCAATCTCTTTCGCCCCTCGGAAAGCCATCAAGTCCCAGGTACTGGCGGATTTCGTTGCCGAATGGGTCGATACCCAGCTGCCAACGGCCCCGATCCAACCAGAGCTCTGGACCATGTTTTTCGACGGGTTGCTGATGAAGACGGGAGCTGGCGCGGGCCTACTCTTCGTCTCGCCCCTCGGGAAACACCTGCGCTACGTGCTCCGCCTCCATTTCCCGGCGTCCAACAATGTGGCCGAGTACGAGGCTCTGATCAACGGATTGCGAATCGCCATCGAGCTAGGGGTCCGACGCCTCGATGCACGCGGCGACTCGCAGCTCGTCATCGACCAAGTCATGAAGAACTCCCTCTGCCGCGACCCGAAGATGGAGGCCTACTGTGAGGAGGTTCGACGCCTGGAAGACAAGTTCTACGGGCTCGAGCTTAACCACATCGCCCGGCGCTACAACGAGACTGCAGACGAGCTGGCGAAGATAGCCTCGGGGCGAACAACGGTTCCCCCAGACGTCTTCTCCCGAGATCTGCACCAACCCTCCGTCAAGATAGGCGACGCGCCCGAGCCCGAGGCACCCTCGGCCTCGTCCGAGGTGACCTCGGCCCAGCCCGAGCCATCCTCGGCTCAACCCGAAGAACCCTCGGAGCCCGAGGGCGAAGCACTGCGCATCGAGGGGGAGCAGAACGGGGTCGTGCCAGATCAAGATTGGCAAACCCCGTACCTGCAATATCTCCACCAAGGAGAACTGCCCCTCGACCAAGCCGAGGCTCGGCGGATAGCGCGACGCGCCAAATCATTCGTCTTGCTGGGCGATGAGAAGGAGCTCTACCACCGTAGCCCCTCAGGCATCCTCCAGCGATGCATCTCCATCGCCGAAGGTCAGGAACTCCTGCGGGAAATACACTCGGGGGCTTGCGGTCATCATGCAGCACCTCGAACCCTCGTCGGGAACGCTTTCCACCAAGGCTTCTACTGGCCAACGGCGGTAGCTGACGCCACTAGAATTGTCCGCGCCTGCGAAGGGTGCCAATTCTATGCGAAGCAGACCCACCTGCCCGCTCAGGCTCTGCAGACGATACCCATCACCTGGCCCTTCGCTGTGTGGGGTCTGGACCTCGTCGGCCCCTTGCAGAAGGCGCCCGGGGGCTACACGCACCTGCTGGTCGCCGTCGACAAATTCTCCAAGTGGATCGAGGTCCGACCCCTGAACAGCATCAGGTCCGAACAGGCGGTGGCGTTCTTCACCAACATCATCCATCGCTTCGGAGTCCCGAACTCAATCATCACCGACAATGGCACCCAGTTCACCGGCAAAAAATTCTTGGATTTTTGCGAAGAACACAACATCCGGGTGGACTGGGCCGCCGTAGCTCATCCCATGTCGAATGGGCAAGTAGAGCGTGCCAACGGTATGATCTTGCAAGGGCTCAAGCCTCGAATTTACAATGATCTCAACAAGTTCGGCAAGCGATGGATGAAGGAACTCCCCTCGGTGGTCTGGAGCCTGAGGACGACGCCAAGCCGAGCCACGGGTTTCACGCCGTTCTTCCTGGTCTACGGGGCCGAGGCCGTCCTGCCCACGGACCTGGAATACGGCTCCCCGAGGACGAGGGCCTACAACGAAGAAAGCAACCAAGCTAGCCGAGAAGACTCGCTGGACCAGCTGGATGAGGCTCGGGACAGGGCCTTACTACACTCGGCGAGGTACCAGCAGTCCCTGCGACGCTACCACGCCCGAGGGGTCCGACCCCGAGACCTCCAGGTGGGCGACCTGGTGCTTCGGCTGCGGCAAGACGCCCGAGGGAGGCACAAGCTCACGCCCCCCTGGGAGGGGCCGTTCATCATCGCCAAAGTTCTGAAGCCCGGAACGTACAAGCTGGCCAACAATCAAGGCGAGGTCTACGGCAACGCTTGGAACATCCGACAGCTACGTCGCTTCTACCCTTAAGATGTTTCCAAGTCATTCATATACCTCACACCCACGCAAAGTTTAGTCAACAAGGAAGGGTCGGCCCCGCCTCGGCAAAAGCCCGACCCTCCCTCGGGGGCTAAAAGGGGGGAAACCCCCTCTGCGTCAAAACTTTCCTCGAACAAAAAAAAAATCTCTTTTACCAGAACATCTTTCGTGCTTTTTGACTACTTCGAAAAGTGGGTCCCGGAAACGACGGGGTACACGTAAGCAGCCAAGGCTGACCGAGCCGAGGGACTCCTACGCCTCCGGGATACGGATACCTCACTCATCACCTTCTGCGATAAGTAACTCGCGCTCGGATAAGGTGAATCCGCGGATCGAACGAGTCTTTACGTACGGAAGCCCTTCTGTCGAAGCGATTCTTCGAGCCTTCTGGACCGAGTCGGTGACAGGGCCTCATGGACGGGTAAAAGTACGCGTAAGCGGCAAGGCCGACCGAGCCGAGGGACTCCTACGCCTCCGGGATACGGATACCTCACTCATCACCTTCCGCGAGAAGCAACTCTTGCTCGCACTAACATCCCTGCTACCGACGGAAAGTCCAGATACTCGAAACAAGAGGAAAAGAGACGCAACTTTATAACACAGCAAGGGTGTGTGTTCTGGCCTCGACGGCCGCGCAAGGCCCACGCTACAAGACGATTTGACCCTGCAGGCTCGGATCTTGACGCTGGAAGAGGGCGATGACACCCTCGGCGTCGACAACACCTTCGGCAAGGTCCGACCTAGCCTCGGACGGCGACACGGTCCGAGGGCCTCCGCTCCGAAGGACGACGTCATCACCACGCTCGAGCAATCTCTGCCAGGGACTTCTCCGAGAACCCGGCCCGAGCGGACGGCTCGGCCGGCCACCTCCGGGGCCTCGGCTGACCGCCTTCCAAGGGCGCCAGCTCGATCCGAAGCCTCGGCTGAGCAACTCCGACGACAATCCTGCCGACGGACAACCCGGCTAGGCTCCGGCTGGCCAGGTTTCATTTCCGAGCCAACTCCGCCTCTGCTCGTGCTGATATCGCTACCCCTGGCCTCGGCTCGTCGAAGAGCGGCCGAGGGGTCTCTTTAACTAAGCTAGAGGAGCCTCGGACAACAGGGCCGACCGAGCCGAGGGACTCCTACGCCTCCGGGATACGGATACCTCACTCGTCACCTTGACACGGGGTGACTCATGCTTGGTGAAGCGGTTCAGACAATCAGCAGACGAGTCTTAGTGCTCGGAAATGAGGAAAAAAACACGGCTCCGCGCCGTAATTTCATACATGTTCAGGCCCCAAAAGCCGAAATGAACAAGAAACCCGGCACTCGAAGTGCCATTTACAAACGGAACTCCGGTTCCCCCCCTGCAGGTACGAACAACCCCACTCGATGGGGGAGGGCCTGCGGGGCAGCAGAAGGCCGACGAACGGCACGTCGCCGCCCGCCCCGGCAGCGGCGACGATGAAGACGTCTGTCCTGGGGGGCCCGACAGCAGCAGTGATGGCCTCAGGGCGGATGCTGCTGCTGGGAGGCCCCCACCCTTGCCCAAACTCGAGAGGCAAGGACGGGCAGAAGGCCGTAGAGTCGGAGGTCGGTCCGTGGCCACCCTCGGCCGTCACGCCGGCGGAAGAACCTCTTCCAGCTGCCGTGGCGGGAGGCGACACCGGGGGCGGCTCCGAGATTGCTCGGCTCAGAGAGCCGGGCACGCTGCAGCTGTTGGCGCCACGGACGACTCCCGCCCTTCCCCTCGATCACTTAGGGAAGGAGCGGATCACCACCCGCGCGGGGGCCAACCCCGACCCGGCACACGCCCCTCCTCAGCCCTGGTGATGAAAATCCTTGAGGCTGAGGAAGTGGCGGATGCCGCAGCCCGGCTCGCTTTCCCCCACCATCAAGCCGGAGGTCGCCACCCTGGGTGACCGCCGGTGGAGGGGTGCAGCCGGGCTGCATGATGAAAATCCTTGAAGCCGAACGATGGCTGAAAGGTACCAACTCCCACGGAGTTGCGTCCTCCAACGACGGGGCGAAAAGGCGACGGTCTCCCCCATCCGGGGGCCTGGAAGACGGAGAGACACAATGCATAGGGGAGGAAGGAGACATGGTCGCCTTACGAAGGGGGTCACCCTCCTTTTAAAGGCAACTCCCCCTGCTTACACCCTCGACCGTCACGGGCTGAGTCTTCTCCAACGCGCCTCCAAAGTCCTCCCCTGCGACGCGGGGGCTGGGGCCCGCCTGTCATGCAGATCGGCTCTAAGAAGAAGCCGAACCGTCGCGCACGACGCACGCAACCACCCAGCGGTTACAAGCAATCCTCCACTTTCGCCCAGACCGGCGGGCGAAAGGGGCAGGCGGCCATGCAGGCGGCATGCAACCGCGCCAAGTGGACGCGCCTCTCCGACTCCTGACAGGCCAGCGCGACGGCTCAAGCCCACGCGTCGTGCAACTGGCGCGCCGGTTGCTGCATGCGAGCCGCTGTGCCGCTCGCTCCACCACCGCACCTCCTCGATTGCGGAACCGATACCGCGATTCAAGGCGGCCCAGCCCGCGACCCAGCGGCGCCAGCCTGGCGCAGTGGACAAACGCGGTCAAAGATGGGCCGGCAGTAATGACGGTGGCAGGCGCGCGAGAGCAGCGGTCACGCCATCCGCCAAGCTCATGTCCCATCCGGAGGCAGCAAGAGAACCCCCTCTCACGGCGTGAAGACGACGCGCCCGTGACCCGTACCTCGAACGGCTCGCGCACGCGCAACGGCAACCTCGCCAACTACTCACCCCGGCGCATTAACTCTGCGGCTCGACGGACAGTGCTACAGGCGGGAGCGGCTGGCGACGTTTCGCCTTCGCCAAAACAACCACGCCGAAAAAGGTACGCCACGACGTTCAATTTCGAATCCTTTTTCCCTTTTCCTTCTTTCTCTATCTCTTGCAACAGGGACCGAGAAGGGGGATAACCCCAAAGGGATCCTTCCCCGTGAAGGAACTAGGCTCCGAGCCTCCCTACTGATCAGGGGTTCGAAGGCTGGCCCCCCGAAGGGTTCAACAGCCGCCTCAGATCGCGTGGGCCCGACACCCACTACTGGTCAGGGGTTCGAAGGTCGGCCCCCGAAAGGTTCCACGACCGCCTCAGGCTACTCGGGCTCCGTGCCCCCTACTGATTAGGGGTTCGAAGGCTGGCCTGTCGAAGGGTTCACAGTCGCCCCAGACGCCGAGCGAGGGATGACCAGGGGTACGTTCGATACATAACCAAGGCTCGGGCTGCGCTCCCGAGGTACCCTAGGACATTTCCGAGACCAGCGGGAACGACTCTGTAACGGAATCCCATCGGAGGGAGGCAACGAGCCCTCGGACCCCGTCGCTAGGGGACCGGGTCCGGCAGATCACCCGCAGGTACTTTTGGGCGTGCCTCCGGGCCCCTAGCCGACCCCCAACGAACGGGGCACGGACGTCCACTCGGATTACCCGATCGCAGCTCACCGGAGACACCATGTTCGGTGCCCATCGAGGGTAACATGGCGCACTCCCCCCCTCCTCCTTGCGGAAAGGCGACGTAGGGGCGTATATAAAAAAGCCGAGTCTGTCCCTGACCGTCCTCTCGCTCCGTGCGGAGGCTCGGGGGCTGCTCTCGCAAACCCGGCTCCGGCCGAACCGTTGACGGCGTCAACATACCAGCTCGAGAACTTGGGCCCCGACAGTGCACCTGGGCTACGCCCTGCTCGCATGAGGGAACCGCCAGACCAGCCGAGGCATTACGCAAGGCATTAAGACCTCGGAGGAGTGAAACCACTCCTCCGAGGCCTCGGGGGCTACACCCGGCGGGTGCGCTCGCGTGCACCCACCGGAACCAAGTACCACCGAGAAAGGCTGGTCCCCTTGCAAAAAAGTGCGACGCAAGCCTCCAAGCGAGTGTTAACACTCTCTTCGAGGCTCGGGGGCTACTGTCGGGGACCATAATTAGGGGTACCCTCAAGACGCCTAATTCTCAGCTGGTAACCCCCATCAGCATAAAGCTGCAGAGGCCTGATGGGTTTGATTAAGTCAGGGATCAGTCCATACGAGCGACTTGATCACGCCACGCCCGAGCCTAGCCTCGGGCGAGGGCAGCCGACCCTGAGATGACTCCGTCTCGCCTGAGGTCTCCTCTTTCACGGCAGACGCATCACCGGCTCGCCCGAGGCCCCGCCTTCGATAAGAAGTAACCCTGACTAAATCACCGCGCCAACCGACCAAATCCCTGGGGCCGTCAACGCAAAAGGTAAGACTAACGGATAGCCAGGCTTGGCCAAAAGCGCCAGAGGAAGCTCCGCCCGACCCAGGGCTCGGACTCGGGCTAAGGCCCCGGAAGACGGCGAACTCCGCTCCGCCCGACCTAGGGCTCGGACTCGGGCTAAGGCCCCGGAAGACGGCGAACTCCGCTCCGCCCGACCCAGGGCTCGGACTCGGGCTAAGGCCCCGGAAGACGGCGAACTCCGCTCCGCCCGACCCAGGGCTCGGACTCGGGCTAAGGCCCCGGAAGACGGCGAACTCCGCTCCGCCCGACCCAGGGCTCGGACTCGGGCTAAGGCCCCGGAAGACGGCGAACTCCGCTCCGCCCGACCCAGGGCTCGGACTCGGGCTAAGGCCCCGGAAGACGGCGAACTCCGCCTCGCCCGACCCAGGGCTCGGACTCGGGCTAAGGCCCCGGAAGACGACGACCTCCGCCTCGCCCGACCCAGGGCTCGGACTCCGCCTCGGCCCCTGCCGAACGACCTCCGCCTCGCCTGACCCAGGAGTTCGGGCTCGGCCTCTGTCTTGCAGGACGGACTCGACCTCGACTTCGGAGGAGCCTCCACGTCGCCCGACTTAGGACACAAGACCGCCACGTCAACAGGAAGCGTCATCATCACCCTGCCCTGAGCCGACTCGGGTCGCAGAGAACAAGACCGGCGTCCCATCTGGCCAGTTCCGCTAGATAGGCAATGATGGCGCCTCACTAGGCCATGACGACGGTGGCTCTCAGCTCCCTTACGAAAGCAGGGAGACGTCAGCAAGAGCACAGCTGTTCCAACAGCTGTCCCTCCGTCAAGCTCCACTGCTTCTCCAACAGCCACGACGCCACACCAACAGGGCGCCAAGATCTCTCCGGCTGCCACCTTGGCATGTACTTAGGGCGCTAGCTCTCCCTCGCTAGACACGTAGCACCTTGCTACACCCCCATTTTGTACACCTGGATCCTCTCCTTACGACTATAAAAGGAAGGACCAGGGCCTTCTTAGAGAAGGTTGGCCTCGCGGGGACGAAGGGCAGGGGCAGGCGCTCTCTCGGGGCCGCCCGCTCCCCTCACCTCGCGCGGACGCTTGTAACCCCCTACTGCAAGCGCACCCGACCTGGGCGCGGGGCGAACACGAAGGCCGCGGGAATTCTCCGACTCCCTCACGACCCGGCTCCGGCCACCTCGCTCTCTCTCTCTCCCCCTTTCGCGCTCGCCCACGCGCTCGACCCATCTGGGCTGGGGCACGCGGCACACTCACTCGTCGGCTCGGGGACCCCCCGGTCTCGGAACGCCGACAAGTATAGTCCTTATAAATATATGAGCAATGCACATGCATAGGACACCTTTCGGCGATTCACGTACTCTCACTACCTTCAAATTGCTTAGTCTTTGATGTTTTTTTGGTAACCTACCTTTGGACTTAGATGTGACTTGCATTCATCGTGTCGTTTGTATATGTGCGTGTTAGCCATCGTGCTGTTAGATCTATTTGCAGGTTTTGGAAACCTCCCCGTACAGGGGAAGTGCTGCCGATTTTTTTGACATGCTTGTTTATTTTTTTACAGAGAAGATACTTGTCTTCCTAGCCACTGCGGGTCTACCTGCACCGCGTCGCGTCGCCACTGCACCAACCCGCCACAGCCCCGCTAGCCTGACTCCACCGCCACCCTAGGTATAACCTCTATTTCCGCATCATGGTCGTAGATCACGTAACCCAGTTAGGCGTCTCCCGTTCGAAAGAGATACGGTGTAGATATGCAGATCTTTGCATATCTACAAATGTATCAGTTTCGAATTGTCCACGTTTTTTAGACAACCCGTGGTTGCGTAGATGGTGTTAGTTTCCATGCTCTACTCCGGTCCAAGACAGAGTTTCTGCGTCACCTCCCTGTTGTTCTCCGGACAGTACACTCTCCCTGCCAGGACGTGTATCCGGAGAATAGCGGGGAGGTGCTGCCGAAATTCTATCTCGGATCAGAGTAGAGCATGGAAACTAACTCCATCTACGCAACCGCGGGTGGGATTAGGACCTATCCTCACCTATTAGAAGGTAGGAACGTAGTGTACATGCATTACATGTCTATATTAAACTATACTCGGTTATATATGTTAGAGGATGGAGGACCGTGAGTGGATGTACACGGGCCGCGTAAGACGTAATGATGTCACCCCAGAATGGATTAAGAAGACCGATGCTTTCGTGGAACGGGCATATGGCGAAGTTGCTAAAGGAGCTAGCGTAGTCCCTTGTCCGTGCAGCAAATGTGACAACCAGAAAAAAAAACCAAAGAAGGCCATGGTAGAACATATTTGGAAGAATGGATTTACGCCGGACTATACTCGGTGGATCTTCCATGGTGAAGCGCATCACACGAGAGAGGAGGTGGTGAGACAACGCGTCGAGGATTACGATGCTGATGCCGGGGTAGCGGACATGTTAAACGACTATCACGAGGCACAATTCGCCGAAGGACGTACGGAGGACGAGCCAGAGGCGACCGCAAAGGCATTCTACGACATGTTTGACGCGGCACAGAAACCCCTTCACGGCAAGACAAAGGTTTCTCAACTGGATGCCATTGGGCGTATAATGGCGTTCAAGTCGCAGTATAGCATGAGTCGAGACGCCTTCGATGGTTTGTTGACAGTTATTGGCAGCCTGCTTCCGGAGGATCACGTTCTGCCAAAGAGCATGTACGAGGCACAGAAACTCCTTCATGCACTCAAGATCACGTATGAGCATATACATGCTTGTCCGAAGGGCTGCGTCCTATTTAGGAAAGAACACACTGAGGCAAAGTACTGTCCGAAGTGTAAATCATCTAGGTTCATGGAGGTAGACTCTGGTGATGGACAGATGAGGCAGCTCGACATCCCCGTGACAATCCTATGCCACCTTCCGTTCATACTGAAAGTCGCCTAGACGGGGGTGAATAGGGCGAAACTGAAATTTACAAAAATAATCACAACTACAAGCCGGGTTAGCGTTAGAAACAATAACGAGTCCGCGAGAGAGGGTGCAAAACAAATCGCAAGCGAATGAAGAGTGAGACACGTGGATTTGTTTTACCGAGGTTCGGTTCTCGCAAACCTACTCCCCGTTGAGGAGGCCACAAAGGCCGGGTCTATTTCAACCCTTTCCCTCTCTCAAACGGTCCCTCGGACCGAGTGAGCTTCTCTTCTCAAATCAACCGGGAACAAAACTTCCCCGCAAGGACCACCACACACTTGGTGTCTCTTGCCTTGGTTACAATTGAGTTTTGATCACAAGAACAAATGAGAAAGAAAAGCAAGCGATCCAAGCGCAAGAGCTCAAATGAACACGACAAACCACTCTCTCTAATCACTAAGGCTTGATGTGGAGTTGGGAGAGGATTTGATCTCTTTTGAGTGCTTTGGAATGAATGCTAGAGCTCTTGTAAGGTGTTGAAGTGTAGAAACTTGGATTGCCATTGAATGTGGGGTGGTTGGGGTATTTATAGCCCCAACCACCACAAAGTGGCCTTTGGAGGGCTGCTGTCGCATGGCGCACCGGACAGTCCGGTGCGCTAGCCCACGTCAGCAGAACGTTGGAATTCGACCGTTGAGCTCTGTCTTGTGGGCCCGCTTGGCTGTCCGGTGGTGCACCGGACAAGCACTGTAGGCTGTCCGGTGTGCCACCCGCGCGTGCTCTGCTCCTCTGCGCGCTGGCGCGCATTAAATGCTCTACAGGTGACCGTTGGCGCGCGAAGTAGTCGTTGCCCGCTGTCACACCGGACAGTCCGGTGTGCACCGGACATGTCCGGTGAATTATAGCGGACGAAATCCCGAAGCTGGCGAGTTCCAGAGCCGCTCTTCTCTGGGGCACCAGACACTGTCCGGTGTACACCGGACAGTCTGGTGAATTATAGAGGAGTGCCTCTGGATTTTCTCGAAGGTGAAGAGTTCAGCCTGGAGTGCCCTGGTGCACCGGACACTGTCCGGTGGTGCACCGGACACTGTCCGGTGGCACACCGGACAGTCCGGTGCGCCAGACCAGGGCTGCCTTCGGTTATCCCTTGCTCTCTTTGTTGAACCCATTTCTTGGTCTTTTTATTGGCTTAGTGTGAACCTTTTGCACCTGAAGAACTTATACACTAGAGCAAACTAGTTAGTCCAATTACTTGTGTTGGGCAATTCAACCACCAAAATCATTTAGGAAAATAGGTGTAAGCCTAATTCCCTTTCAATCTCCCCCTTTTTGGTGATTGATGCCAACATAAACCAAAGCAAGTATAGTAGTACATAATTGAACTAGCTTGCAAAATGTAAGTGCAAAGGTTACTTGGAATTGAGCCAATATAAATACTTATAAGATGCACATGGATTGTTTCTTTCTTATTTAACATTTTGGACCACGCTTGCACCACATGTTTTGTTTTTGAAAATTCTTTTGTAAATTCTTTTCAAAGTTCTTTTGAAAATAGTCAAAGGTAAAGGAATAAGATTTTGTGAAGCATTTTTCAAGATTTGAAATTTTCTCCCCCTGTTTCAAATGCTTTTCCTTTGACTTAAACAAAACTCCCCCTCAATAAATTCTCCTCTTAGTGTTCAAGAGGGTTTCAAGATACCAATTTTTGAAATCCCCTCCTTTTAAACACAATAAGATACCAATTTGAAAATTACCAATCGAAAATAATTTTAAAATTAGTGTGGTGGTGCGGTCCTTTTGCTTTGGGCTATACCTTCTCCCCCTTTGGCATGAATCGCCAAAAATGGATACTTAGAGTGAAATATAAGCCCTTGGCTAACTACTTTCTCCCCTTTGGTAAATAAAATATGAGTGAAGATTATACCAAAGCCGGAGTCCTTTTGCTTCATGCTTTCTCCCCCAAAGATGAAGCGTGGCTTGGAGCGACGGCGAGGGATGAGTTACGGAGTGGAAGCCTTTGTCTTCGCCGAAGACTCCAATTCTCTTTCAATATACCTATGACTTGGTTTGAAAACGACTTGAAAACACATTAGTCATAGCATATATAAAAAAGACATGATCAAAGGTATATGTTTGAGCTATGTGTACAAGACATCAAAAGAAATTTCTAGAATCAAGAATATTCAACTCATGCCTAAGTTTGGTAAAAGTTTGTTCATCTAGTGGCTTGGTAAAGATATCGGCTAATTGATCTTTAGTGTTAATATAAGCAATCTTGATATCCCCCTTTTGTTGGCGATCCCTAAGAAAATGATACCGAATGGCTATGTGTTTAGTGCGGCTATGCTCAACGGGATTATCCCCATGCGGATTGCACTCTCATTATCACATAAAAGAGGAACTTTGGTTAATTTGTAACCATAGTCCCGCAGGGTTTGCCTCATCTAAAGCAATTGCGCTCAACAATGGCCTGCGGCAATGTACTCGGCTTCGGCGGTTGAAAGAGCGACCGAATTTTGCTTCTTTGAAGCCCAAGACACCAAGGATCTTCCCAAGAACTGACAAGTCCCCGATGTGCTCTTTCTATTAATTTTACACCCCGCCCAATCAGCATCCGAATAACCAATTAAATCAAATATGGATCCCCGAGGGTACCAAAGCCCAAACTTAGGAGTATAAGCCAAATATCTCAAGATTCATTTTACGGCCGTAAGGTGAGATTCCTTAGGGTCGGATTGGAATCTTGCACACATGCATACGGAAAGCATAATATCCGGTCGAGATGCACATAAATAGAGTAATGGACCTATCATCGACCGGTATACCTTTTGATCGACGGATTTACCTCCCGTGTCGAGGTCGAGATGCCCATTTGTTCCCATGGGTGTCTTGATGGGCTTGGCATCCTTCATCCCAAACTTGTTTAGAATGTCTTGAGTGTACTTTGTTTGGCAAATGAAGGTGCCCTCTTGGAGTTGCTTGACTTGGAATCCTAGAAAATACTTCAACTCCCCCATCATCGACATCTCGAATTTTTGTGTCATGATCCTACTAAATTCCTCACATGTAGATTCGTTAGTAGACCCAAATATAATATCATCAACATAAATTTGGCATACGAACAAATCATTTGCAAGAGTTTTAGTGAATAAAGTAGGATCGGCCTTGTCGACTTTGAAGCCATTTGCAATAAGGAAATCTCTTAGGCATTCATACCATGCTCTTGGGGCTTGCTTTAGCCCATAAAGCGCCTTAGAGAGCCTATAGACATGGTTAGGGTACTCACTGTCTTCAAAGCCGGGAGGTTGCTCAATGTAGACCTCTTCCTTGATTGGTCCGTTGAGGAAGGCACTCTTCACGTCCATTTGATAGAGCTTAAAGCCATGGTAAGTAGCATAGGCTAATAATATACGAATTGACTCAAGCCTAGCTACGGGTGCATAGGTTTCACCGAAATCCAAACCTTCGACTTGGGAGTATCCCTTGGCCACAAGTCGAGCTTTGTTCCTTGTCACCACACCATGCTCGTCTTGCTTGTTGCGGAAGACCCACTTGGTTCCTACAACATTTTGGTTAGGACGTGGAACTAAGTGCCATACCTCATTCCTCGTGAAATTGTTGAGCTCCTCTTGCATCGCCACCACCCAATTCGAATCTTGAAGTGCTTCCTCTACCCTGGTTGGCTCAATAGAGGAAACAAAAGAGTAATGCTCACAAAAATGTGCAACACGAGATCTAGTGGTTACCCCCTTATGAATGTCGCCGAGGATGGTGTCGACGGGGTGATCTCGTTGGATTGCTTGGTGGACTCTTAGGTTTGGCGGTCTTGGTTGTTCATCCTCCTGGTCTTGATCATTTGTATCTCCCCCTTGATCGTTGTCGTCATCTTGAGGTGGCTCATCACTGTGATTCTCTCCTTCATCAACTTGAGCCTCGTCCTCATTTTGAGTTGGTGAGATGCTTGCATGGAGGAGGAAGGTTGATCTTGTGCTTGAATTGGCTCTTCGGATTCCTTAGGACACACATCCCCAATGGACATGTTCCTTAGCGCGATGTACGGAGCCTCTTCATCACCTATCTCATCAAGATCAACTTGCTCTACTTGAGAGCCGTTAGTTTCATCAAACACAACGTCACAAGACACTTCAACAAGTCCTGAGGACTTGTTAAAGACTCTATATGCCCTTGTGTTTGAGTCATATCCTAGTAAAAAGCCTTCTACAGTCTTAGGAGCAAATTTAGATTTCCTTCCTCTTTTAACAAGAATAAAGCATTTGCTACCAAAGACTCTAAAATATGAAATATTTGGTTTTTTACCGGTTAGGAGTTCATATGATGTCTTCTTGAGGATTCGGTGTAGATATAGCCGGTTGATGGCGTAGCAAGCGGTGTTAACCGCCTCGGCCCAAAACTGATCCGGTGTCTTGTACTCATCAAGCATGGTTCTTGCCATGTCCAATAGAGTTCGATTCTTCCTCTCCACTACACCATTTTGTTGTGGCGTGTAGGGAGAATAGAACTCATGCTTGATGCCCTCCTCCTCAAGAAAACCTTCGATTTGAGAGTTCTTGAACTCCGTTCCATTGTTGCTTCTTATTTTCTTGATCCTCAAGCCGAACTCATTTTGAGCCTGTCTCAAGAATCCCTTTAAAGTCTCTTGGGTTTGAGATTTTTCCTGCAAAAAGAATACCCAAGTGAAGCGAGAATAGTCATCTACAATAACTAGACAGTACTTACTCCCGCCGATGCTTATGTAAGCTATCGGGCCGAATAGGTCCATGTGTAGGAGTTCCAGTGGCCTGTCAGTCGTCATGATGTTCTTATGTGGATGGTGAACACCAACTTGCTTCCCAGCTTGGCAAGCGCTACAAATCCTGTCTTTCTCAAAATGAACATTTGTTAGTCCTAAAATGTGTTCTCCCTTTAGAAGCTTATGAAGATTCTTCATTCCAACATGGGCTAGTCAGCGGTGCCAGAGCCAACCCATATTAGTCTTAGCAATTAAGCAAGTGTCGAGTTCAGCTCTATCAAAATCTACCAAGTATAGCTGACCCTCTAACACTCCCTTAAAAGCTATTGAATCATCACTTCTTCTAAAGACAGTGACACCTACATCAGTAAAGAGACAGTTGTAGCCCATTTGACATAATTGGGATACGGAAAGCAAATTATAATCTAAGGAATCTACAAGAAAAACATTAGAAATGGAATGGTCAGGAGATATAGCAATTTTACCCAAACCTTTGACCAAACCTTGGTTTCCATCCTCGAATTTGATAGCTCGTTGGGGATCTTGGTTTTTCTCGTATGAGGAGAACATCTTTTTCTCCCCTGTCATGTGGTTTGTGCACCCGCTATCAATAATCCAACTTGTACCCCCGGATGCATAAACCTACAAAACAAATTTAGTTCTTGACTTTAGGTACCCAAACAGTTTTGGGTCCTTTGGCATTAGAAACAAGAACTTTGGGTACCCAAACACAAGTCTTGGAGCCCTTGTGTTTGCCCCAACAAACTTGGCAACTACCTTGCCGGATTTGTTTGTAAGCACATAAGATGCATCAAAGGTTTTAAATGAAATAGCATGATCATTTGATGCACTAGGAGTTTTCTTCTTAGGCAACTTAGCACGGGTTGGTTGCCTAGAACTAGATGTTTCACCCTTATACATGAAAGCATGATTAGGGACAGAGTGAGACTTCCTAGAATGAATTCTCCTAATTTTGCTCTCAGGATAACCGACAGGGTACAAAATGTAACCCTCGTTATCTTGAGGCATGGGAGCCTTGCCCTTAACAAAATTAGACAATTTCTTAGGAGGGGCATTAAGTTTGACATTGTCTCCCCTTTGAAAGCCAATGCCATCCTTGATGCCAGGGCGTCTCCCATTATAGAGCATACTTCTAGCAAATTTAAACTTTTCATTTTCTAAGTTATGCTCGGCAATTTTAGCATCTAATATTGCTATATGATCATTTTGTTGTTTAATTAAAGCAAGGTGATCATGAATAGCATTAATATCAACATCTCTACATCTAGTGCAAATGGAAACATGCTCAACGACAGATGTAGAGGGTTTGCAAGATTTTAATTCTACAACCTTAGCATGTAATATATCATTTCACTTCTAAGGTTAGAAATGGTAGCATTGCAAACATCAAAATCTTTAGCCTTAGCAAGCAATTTTTCATTTTTATCTCTAAGGCTAGCAAGAGAAATGTTCAATTCATCAATCTTAGCAAGTAAATCAACATTATCATCTCTAAGATTGGGAATTGAAACATTACAAACGTGAGAATCAACCTTAGCATTTAAACTAGCATTTTCATTTCTAAGGTTGGCAATTAAATCATGGCATGTGCTTAGCTCATTAGATAATTTTTGACATTTTTCTACTTCTAGAGCATAAGCATTCTTAACCTTAACATGCTTCTTATTTTCTTTAATAAGGAAGTCCTCTTGAGAATCCAAGAGATCATCCTTCTCATGAATAGCACTAATCAATTCATTTAATTTTTCTTTTTGTTGCATGTTTAGGTTGGCAAAAAGAGTACGCAAGTTATCCTCCTCTTTTCTAGCATCATCCTCATCACTAGAGGTTTCATATTTGGTGGAGGATCTTGATTTTACCTTCTTCTTTTTGCCGTCCTTTGCCATGAGGCATTTGTGGCCGACGTTGGGGAAGAGAAGACCTTTGGTGACGGCGATGTTGGCGGCGTCCTCGTCGGAGGAGTCGGAGGAGCTCTCGTCCGAGTCCCATTCGCGGCATACATGAGCGTTGCCACCCTTCTTCTTGTAGTATTTCTTCTTCTCCTTTCTTCTCCCCTTCTTGTCGTTGTCCCTGTCACTATCACTTGATAATGGACATTTAGCAATAAAATGATCGGGCTTACCACATTTGTAACAAACTTTCTTGGAGCGGGGCTTGTAGTCTTTCCCCCTCCTTTGCTTGAGGATTTGGCGGAAACTCTTGATGATGAGTGCCATCTCCTCGTTGTCGAGCTTTGAGGCGTCAATGGGTGTTCGACTTGGAGTGGACTCCTCCTTCTTTTCCTCCATCGCCTTTAATGCCACTGGTTGTGCTTCGGACGTGGAGGGATCTTCGAGCTCGTTAATCTTCCTTGAGCCCTTGATCATATACTCAAAGCTCACAAAATTCCCGATTACTTCCTCGGGAGTCATTAGTGTATATCTAGGATTGCCACGAATTAATTGTACTTGAGTAGGGTTAAGGAAAATGAGTGATCTTAGAATAACCTTAACCACTTCGTGGTCATCCCATTTCTTGCTCCCGAGGTTGCGCACTTGATTCACCAAGGTTTTGAGCAGGTTGTACATATCTTGTGGCTCCTCCCCTTGGCGAAGACGGAAGCGACCGAGCTCCCCCTCGATCGTTTCCCGCTTGGTGATCTTGGTGAGTTCATCACCCTCGTGTGCGGTCTTGAGCACATCCCAAACTTCCTTGGCGCTCTTTAGTCCTTGCACCTTGTTGTATTCCTCCCTACTTAGAGAGGCGAGGAGGATGGTTGTTGCTTGGGAGTTGAAGTGCTCGATTTGGGCCACCTCGTCCGCATCATAATCCTCATCCCCTACGGATGGTACCTGCACACCAAACTCAACTACATCCCATATACTTTTGTGGAGTGAGGTTAGATGAAATTTCATTAAATCACTCCACCTTGCATAATCTTCACCATCAAAAGTTGGTGGTTTGCCTAATGGGACGGAAAGTAGAGGTGTATGCTTAGGAATGCGGGATAGCGTAGGGGGATCTTACTAAACTTCTTGCGCTCATGGCGCTTAGAAGTGACGGACGGCGCATCGGAGCCAAATGTGGATGGTGACGAAGTGTCGGTCTCGTAGTAGACCACCTTCCTCATCTTCTTGTGCTTGCCGCTACTCCGATGCGACTTGTGGGAAGAAGACTTCTTCTCCTTCCCCTTCCCCTTGTTACGGGACTCTTCCGATGAGTGGCTCGTAGTGGGCTTGTCGCCGGTCTCCATCTCCCTCTTGGCGTGATCTCCCGACATTACTTTGAGCGGTTAGGCTCTAATGAAGCACCGGGCTCTGATACCAATTGAAAGTCGCCTAGAGGGGGGGTGAATAGGGCGAAACTGAAATTTACAAAAATAATCACAACTACAAGCCGGGTTAGCGTTAGAAAACAATAACGAGTCCGCGAGAGAGGGCGCAAAACAAATCGCAAGCGAATAAAGAGTGAGACACGTGGATTTGTTTTACCGAGGTTCGGTTCTCGCAAACCTACTCCCCGTTGAGGAGGCCACAAAGGCCGGGTCTATTTCAACCCTTTCCCTCTCTCAAACGGTCCCTCGGACCGAGTGAGCTTCTCTTCTCAAATCAACCGGGAACAAAACTTACCCGCAAGGACCACCACACACTTGGTGTCTCTTGCCTTGGTTACAATTGAGTTTTGATCACAAGAACAAATGAGAAAGAAAAGCAAGCGATCCAAGCGCAAGAGCTCAAATGAACACGGCAAACCACTCTCTCTAATCACTAAGGCTTGATGTGGAGTTGGGAGAGGATTTGATCTCTTTTGAGTGCTTTGGAATGAATGCTAGAGCTCTTGTAAGGTGTTGAAGTGTAGAAACTTGGATTGCCATTGAATGTGGGGTGGTTGGGGTATTTATAGCCCCAACCACCACAAAGTGGCTGTTGGAGGGCTGCTGTCGCATGGCGCACCGGACAGTCCGGTGCGCCATCGGACACTGTCCGGTGCGCCAGCCCATGTCAGTAGACCGTTGGGGTTCGACCGTTGAGCTCTGTCTTGTGGGCCCGCCTGGCTGTCCGGTGGTGCACCGGACAAGCACTGTAGGCTGTCCGGTGTGCCACCCGCGCGTGCTCTGCTCCTCTGCGCGCGCTGGCGCGCATTAAATGCTCTGCAGGTGACCGTTGGCGCGCGAAGTAGCCATTGCCCGCTGTCACACCGGACAGTCCGGTGTGCACCGGACATGTCCGGTGAATTATAGCGGACGAAATCCCGAAGCTGGCGAGTTCCAGAGCCGCTCTCCTCTAGGTCACTGGACACTGTCCGGTGTACACCGGACAGTCCGGTGAATTATAGCGGAGCGCCTCTGGATTTTCCCGAAGGTGAAGAGTTCAGCCTGGAGTGCCCTGGTGCACCGGACACTGTTCGGTGGTGCACCGGACATTGTTCGGTGGCACACCGGACAGTCCAGTGCGCCAGACGAGGGCTACCTTCGGTTATCCCTTGCTCTCTTTGTGGAACCCTTTTCTTGGTCTTTTTATTGGCTTAGTGTGAACCTTTTGCACCTGAAGAACTTATACACTGGAGCAAACTAGTTAGTCCAATTACTTGTGTTGGGCAATTCAACCACCAAAATCATTTAGGAAAATAGGTGTAAGCCTAATTCCCTTTCACATACCGAGGATCCAGCGTCTATACATGACAGTGGAATCCACGAAATAGATGACATGGCACAAAAAAGGCAAACGATACAATCCTGACAAGATGGTTCACGCATCCGATGGTGAAGCATGGACCCACTTTGATGCCATTCACCATGAGAAAGCCAAAGAGGCTCGTAATGTTCGTGTTGCGCAGGCCACAGATGGGTTCAATCCCTATGGAATGACCGCTGCCCCATACACATGTTGGCCCGTGTTCGTTATCCCCATCAATCTCCCCCCCCCCCGGCGTATGCTTTCAAAGACAGAACATATTCGTGTCATTGATAATTCCTGGACACCCGGGGAATAAAATGGGCGTGTACATGGAGCCTTTGATTGATGAATTGGTCCGTGCTTGGGAGGAAGGGGTATGGACGTACGACCGAGCTACGAAGACAAACTTCAAAATGCATGTTTGGTACCAGTACTCCATGCATGACTTTCCGGTGTATGGGCTATTTTGCGCCTGGTGTGTTCACGGTAAGTTCCCATGCCCAGTTTGCAAGGAAGCGCTTAGGTTTATTTGGTTGAAGAAGGGTGGTAAATATTCGTCATTCGATAAACATCGACAATTTCTCCCTCCTGACCATGCATTCCGACTAGACATCAAGAACTTTACGAAAGGTATCGTGGTGACAGACCGCCCACCTGCAATGATGACTGGTGCCGAAGTTCGCGAACAGATAGATTACTCGTGGCCAACCCAGAATGTGGTTTTGTGGGATATGGTGAGCAACATATGTGGACACATAAGTCGGGCTTGACTCGGCTCCCCTATTATGATGACCTGCTCCTTCCACACAACCTTGACGTGATGCACACTGAAAAGAATTTTGCTGAGGCACTTTGGGCAACAATTATGGAGATTCCTGATAAGTCAAAGGATAACGTAAAGGCAAGAGTTAGGGCTGGGCATTCGGTTTTTTTTGAAACTTCGGTTCGGTTTTTCGGTTTTTAAAAACTTCGGTTTTCTAGACATTAGAAACCGATCGGTTTTCTTGAAAATGAAAAACCGAGAAGTTCGGTTTCGGTTTTTTACTTCGGTTTTTCGGTAAAAACCGAATACCAAACTTATACGCATGACAACACATACAACAAGTTTATATGATAAATTACACATAATTTTAAAAAGTAAAAATTATATAGGTACAAATATTTAGAGATACATCATACATCATATATAAATAAGTGAATAACAATTTAATTGCTTCACACATATAGTTCACATAATCAAATAGTCAAATTTTAGAATTGATAAAGTTTGGTAATTCGGTTTTTTGGTATTTCGGTTTGGTATACGGTGAAAACCGATTACGATACCGAAAACCGAACTTTTGAGATACAAAAACCGAAACCGAACCGAACTACCGAAAAAACTGAAATTTCGGTTCGGTTCGGTACGGTTCGGTTCGGTTTTTGGTTTATGGTTAAAAAGTGCCCACCCCTAGCAAGAGTGGATCTGGCAGAGTTATGTGATAGACCAAACCAAGAGATAAAGCCGCCTAGTGGTGGTAAGACATGGAGAAGGCCTAAGACCGATTTCGTCCTAAGCAGGGCCCAGAGGAAGGAAGTACTACAGTGGATCAAGATGTTAATGTTCCCTGATGGGTATGCAGCTAACCTTAGTAGGGGGTGAACTTATCTACTCTGCGAGTATTAGGGATGAAGATTCATGACTTCCACATATGGATTGAACGAATTCTTCCGGCGATGGTTCGAGGCTATGTCCCTGAGCATGTCTGGCTAGCGCTTGCAGAGTTGAGCTATTTCTTCCGCCAGCTTTGTGCAAAAGAGTTAGCTCAGACCATGATTGCAGACTTGGAAAGGATGGCACCCGTGTTACTGTGTAAGCTGGAGAAGATCTTTCCACCCGGCTTCTTCAATCCGATGCAGCATTTGATTCTTCATCTCCCGTATGAGGCATGAATGGGGGGGCCCGTGCAGGGACGTTGGTGCTATCCAATCGAGAGATGTCTAAAGACTATCCGAAAGAAATGTAGAAATAAATGCAAAATCGAGGCTTCCATTGCAGAGGCATACATACTGGAGGAGGTGTCAAACTTCACAACAACTTACTATGGTTACAAACTGCCGAGTGTGCATAATCCACCCCCTCGTTACAATGATGGCGACAATGAATCGAACCTCAGCATTTTTCGAGGGCAACTCGGAAGCGCGAGTGGTTCGACCACCAAGACCCTGAGACATGAAGAGTGGCGCCATATCATGCTATATGTATTGACCAACCTTGAAGAGGTGACGCCATACATGGAGCAATTTCTTCATGAATTCTGGCGTCGATCAAGGGACCCAACTCCACAGGAATATGATACCCTTCTTGGAAAGGGTGCGGGAAATGGATTGCCCGATTTCATTTCTTGGTTTAAACGTAAGGTACGTGCTTAGTTTGTCATTTGAAGTTGCTCTTACATGCGAATAATATAACAATCTAGCGTGTTTGAACTTGCAGGGCCAAAGAGAGCCGTCTATGAGTGCCGAGTTGAGACAAGTAGCCAATGGCTTTGCCTATAGGGTCAGGAAATTTTCTGGGTATGACGTCAATGGATACCGTTTTCGCACAACAAGCTACGACCAAAGTCGGCCCAATCGAAAAACCACGTGTTCTGGAGTCTTTACGCCCGGGCTTGACGAGGTCGAGTATTATGGAAGAATTGAAGAAATATATGAACTCAATTTTTATGGTTCCAAACCTCTTACTCCAGTGATATTCAAATGTCATTGGTTTGACCCTGAAGTTACGAGACGGACACATTCTAATCTTGGGCTAGTCGAAATTCGACAGGATTCCATCTTACCAGGAGACGATGTCTATATTGTGGCCCAACAGGCCACACAAGTGTATTATCTTCCATATGCGTGCCAAACGAAACAACATCTTAAGGGTTGGGATGTTGTGTATAAGGTATCACCGCACGCTAAATTACCTGTTCCAAACGATGAAGGTTATAACTTAGACCCGGACACATATGACGGAGAGTTCTTCCAAGAAGATGGACTCGAAGGGCGATTTGAGATAGACTTAACCGAAGCGATCGGAATGGAAGTAGATATTAAAACGCCGGATGATGAAATGGTTGTTGATGAGGAGGATGAGGTACAAAATGAGAATGACTTAGAAATGCTTGAAGGCAATGCCAATGACGAAATTGCGCCTTCAGATGGTGTTGACTATGAAATGGTTGATAGTGATGATGACACTTATGATCCGGCTAACCCGGACACATATGAAGATTATTTTTAATCGATGTAATGCTATATTTCATTTATTTTGCATATGTTTCTAAATACATTTTTTATCTGTGTTTAATTGCTTACTCTTAATTGCAGGTTGTTGAACAAAGATGGTGGGCGGTGGGACGAGGACGAGGAGGGGGAGGGGGAGGGGGAGGAGGAGCACCCGTAGGACGGAGGAGGAGGCGCAGCAGGACGACGCCGTACAGCAGCAGGTGGAGCAGCAAGCCGCTGTCGATGCGACGCAGCAGGACGACGACGATGCGGCGCAGCAGGACGACGACGATGACGTCGCTCAGCAGGACGTCTCAGTGTAACGCCCCGAATTTTGCAGTTGAATTTTTTCTTTTCTTTACTCGCCAAATTCGGGCGTTACCTTTTCTTTTTCTTTTTCCCTCGCTAGACCTTGATCTTTTCCAAAGTTTTAGCGGGATTCGGTTTGGAACTCCCGTGTAAGAAAAACTCTAAAATACTTTATGTTGTTTGATGCACCATGCCGAACCATGCATTTTTTTTATTGTTTGAAAGTGCAAATGCATTCATCTAGGAAGATCGGATTTCGAAAATAAGGAGAAAACCTTTTCTTTCTTTTCTTTTTCTTTCTCTCTCTCCTCTTTTTCTCTCTCCCGCGCCGTGGGCCGTCCCTGGCCGGCCCAGCCGCCCCCTGCGCGCCCCCCTTTGGGCCCAATAGGCCCAACCGCCCCCCCACCCCCTCCCCTTTTCCCCCAACTTCCCCTCTCTCTCCCTCTCATTTTCCCTATCCCCACCCTAGCCGCCGCCGCCCCTACCCCCTAGCTCGGTCGCCGTCCCCTGCTCGGCCGCCCCCTGCCGGTTCGGCCGCCCGACCCGGTGAGCCCCCTCCTCCCTCCTCCCTCCCTCTCCCCTCCTCTCTCCTTGGCAGCCCAGCCGCCCGGCCGCGCCCTGGCCCCGGCCATGCTTGGCCCCCGGCCGCGCCCTGGCCCCGGCCGCTTGGCCGCCTGGCTCGGCCGCCCGCCTGGCCGCCCTGGCCGCGCGCCCCCCTGGCCGCCTGGCCCTTGGCCGCCCAGCCCCCTGGCCGTGCCCCCCTGCGCGCCCCCGACTCAGCCGCCCTGGCCGCCGGTTCGACCGCCCCAGCCGCCCAGCTCGGCCGCCCGCGCCCGCGCCCGCGCCCAGCCCAGCCGCCCTGCCCCCGGCCGGTTCAACCGCCCCCCTGTTTTTTTATTTTTTTTATTTTTTTTTATTTTATTTTATTTTATTTTATTTTATTTTACTTTCTGTGACCATAGTTATTTTATTTTAGGTAGGCTAATCATTGTTCGGGCTATTGAAATAGGAAGTTTAATTTAGAACTTCGCTGCGCTAGTTGATTCACGTAATTAATTGTTTATTTCATTCAATGTTGATCAACTTAAAATGACTAGGTTTCCATTAGTGTATATAACAGAATTCTTTTGTTAAGAACCAATTGTAACTAATCATTAGTGCATAAACTTTAACCCCCTGCGAGACCCTTTCCCGTTTCTTTCTAACCTTAATGAATGCGATATCGAATGTCATACTTGATGCATACTCGCTTTACTTGTTCCCTTGTATGGTGTACTGTTCTTTTGTATTAAATATATGGATGTATGTATGTTTGCGCTCGCATAGAGAACGATCCGGTCGAAGAGCCCGAGGAATTCGCAGGAGAAGCCCCTGAGCAGCAGTCGGTTGGTGGAGGCAAGTGTCCTTTGACCTATCTCTGTCCTATTCATTCTTTAATTCACCTCCCGCATTACACATTTATACCTAAGGATTGACTAGCTTTTGTTATCCATGTCCTTGTTTACCTATTTGGGTCGGATTATTACTGCTTAGTCTGATGCTATTGCCCAACTCTAATCAATGAACATGATGTGATTATCTATGATACGCTGTTTTCCCCTTCTTATTTATGATCATACTTGTGGCATTTAAGGGGACTCGAGCGGTTTCTCGAGTGCCTCTCCGTAAGGACCTGTTCAATGGATGACCGCCCGGGAAAACAGTGCAACCATGAGGGTGGAAAGGGACGCCCTTAGCTGAATAATTAGAGGAACCGGGGTGTAGTTCGCTTAGCCGTCGTGCCGTCAATGGGGCTCGGTGTATGCGGCTCGCTCTGCCAAGGTTGATTTGTCCCTTGGGGAGGAGTGCGGTACATTTAGGAAACCTAATGGGTGGCTACAGCCCCGGGGAATCTTTGTAAAGGCTACGTAGTGAGACCCTGCCTATTCACCTTGGTAGTGTTTAAGGGTTTGATCGGCCCGAGGCAAGAGGGAATCACGGCTTGTGGGTAAAGTGCGCAACCTCTGCAGAGTGTTATGAAACTGATATATCAGCCGTGCTCGCGGTTATGAGCGGCCAAGGGAGCTCCAGAGATTAGTGATACTTGATCAGAGACATTTTGGTACAGGTGGCAATGAGATTGATGGTTCTGATTATGATTATGGTGCTGGTAAGTGGTATTCTTTCCGTTTGGAAAGGATACATTGGGTTAATAACGTGGGTTAATGTTAAAACCTGGCTCTCTACTAGTAAGTAATAACCTGACCAACTAAAAGCAACTGCTTGACTTATCCCCACATAAAGCTAGTCCACTACAGCCAAACGGGATGCTTGCTGAGTATGTTGATGTGTACTCACCCTTGCTCTACACACCAAACCCCTCCCCCCAGGTTGTCAGCATTGCAACCACTGCTCAGGAGAAGATGAAGCTGTGGAAGGAGACTTCCAGGAGTTCCAAGACTACGACAAGTTCTAGGTGTGGGTTAGCGGCAACCCCCAGTCGGCTGCCTGTGAAGGCCGCGGTTATCTACGTTTCGTTTTCGCACTTTGATTTATTGTAAGAACTATATGGACGTCTCAGACGTATGATGTAATCGACTATTGTTTCCCCTTTTAATACTATTTGAGCACTGTGTGATGATGTCCATGTTATGTAACTGCTGTGTACGTGAATAACTGATCCTGGCACGTACATGGTTCGCATTCGGTTTGCCTTCAAAAAACCGGGTGTGACATAAGTGGTATCAAAGCCGTGCTGACTGTAGGACCGCTAACCTAGAGTAGAATGGTCGTTCTAAGGATTATAGACCTCTGTCCTTGCCTTGACTTTGGTACCCCTTCAAAAGTTGGTCCTACTGACCAAACCTATGTTCTACTATATATTATAGCTTGCTGAAAATTTTGTTTTATTCTGATCCTTCATTTATTTATGATTCATTACTTGTTGGTCATATTAATTCTGTTCTCACTCCTTTGCTTGCGATGTCTTTTGTAGATGGCTCGTCTTAGACACACTGCACGAAAGTCCGTCATCCCCTTCTTACCCTCCCGCCTTGCTGAGCGTCCGCTTCGCCGTCCCGTGGCCGGACAGTCCAGCCACTTAAAGAGACTGCACCACCGCCTGCATGAGGAGCAGGAACGTCGACGACAGGAGCAGCAGGGCTCTTCCTTCTCGCTCCAGCAGGAGATAGAGTCTGTGAGGAGCTGCTCTCCTGTGCTTCCCCTGGAGGCGCCCCCTGCACCACCACTGGGCGTCCCAGCTTCTGGAGTAGCTGCTGGAGGAGACCCAGACGACGGAGGTGGCGACGACAGCTTGAGCCACGACATCGACCTCTCTGCTGACCATGGGCCGGAAGGATGGGTTGCTCGACCCATCACTCGCGACGCTGCTCGCGAGTGTCACTTCCACGACGCGCTCGACACCCTGCTACGTCGGGCACTTGACCGGCGTACTTGGTCCATCGAGTATCGCTGTGTGGTCTACCAGCATAGTCGCGGGGTCTACCCGGACCGCTGGGAGGCGACCTGCTTGGTGCGCCGTCCGGAGAACAGTCTCCAGGGCGCGGAGGCTTGCTCAGAGCACTATTCTATCTCTGAGCGGGACTCAGCTGAGGCAGCCATGCAGGATGCTGCACGGCGTGCGCTTTCGCACTACTGCTCGGTTCTCGGTGGGGTAGCTGACGGTCTTGACCTGAAGTATTACCCCCGCCGTCCATCTGGCAGCATAGGAGGCGTGATTGTTTCACCTGCTGGTGAGGACAATCCTAGGTTGAGCAGCACAGTCAACCTAGCCGCCGTGCTAAACACGGAGCTAGACCATGCATTAGACGAGCTGAGTAGGGCTCGTGCTGAAATCGCCCTGCTGCGGGCTGAGCGCGCGGAACGTCGTCACTTGGATGATGGTTCCCCCGCTCCCGTTGGGACTCAACACCCGTACCGCTCACCTCGGCGTGGACTCCAGTCTTATGGCAATCCTGACTGCAAGACCAAGATAAATCTAGAACCATAGCTCGTTAGAGTTGGATCTTGTAATTAATACGAAATATATATACATAGAAGCTTCAGTCTTAGCGTTAGTCTCGGTCTTAGTTAGTCTTAGTTAGACAGGGTAGTTTGCTATATCCTGTGCATTTATGTTTGTCATGATGAACTATGTTTGGTTTGGATCTTTGTAATGATTGTCACCAGAGTGTGGGTATCCCCTGCATTTTGGCTTACCTATTATGTTAATGGAGTTAGTTATATAGTTGGGAAAACCCTTTATTCCACTTTCCTCTTTATCTGAGAAGCTGTGTGGTCTGTGTTGGAGATCAGTGAAGATGCTCATCTATTCAGTGCTGTTGGAGAATTCTATACTCTTTTCTTATGCTGCAAGATTTGCCAGATCAGTTCTGATGTGTGGTTGCGTTCTGCAGATGTCAGAGAACAGGCGCAGAGGAGGAAGGCGTGCTCAGCAGGAGCAAGCCGCTCCGCAGGATGAGGCGCCCCAGCAGCAGCAGCTGCCACCCCCGCCCCCGATGTCGATCGAGCAGATGTTTCTGATGCAGACTCAGGCAGTTCAAGCCATCGGTCAAACTCTGGCCGCCATTCAGCAGCAGCAGCAAGCACCACCCCAGCCTCAGATGCCTCAGATGCCTAGAGACAAGCGTGCTGAATTCATGAGAGGTCATCCACCAACGTTCGCTCACTCTTCTGACCCCATGGATGCTGAAGATTGGCTGCGCACTGTGGAGCGGGAGTTGCATACCGCTCAGTGTGATGACAGGGAGAAAGTCTTGTATGGTCCCCGTCTGTTGAGAGGAGCAGCCCAATCATGGTGGGAGTCTTACCTCGCCACCCATGCCAACCCCGATGCCATCACTTGGGAAGAGTTCAGAGATAGCTTTCGTCAGTACCATGTGCCTGCAGGTCTGATGACAGTGAAGAAGGAGGAGTTCCTGGCCCTTAAGCAAGGGTCAACATCTGTCAGTGAGTACCGGGACAGGTTTCTGCAGTTGTCTCGCTATGCTCCTGAAGATGTCAACACCGACGCCAAGCGACAATACCGTTTCTTGAGAGGCTTGGTTGACCCTCTGCAGTATCAGCTGATGAATCATACCTTCCCGACATTCCAGCACCTGATTGACAGAGCAATCATGACAGAAAGGAAGCGTAAGGAGATGGAAGATCGTAAGCGCAAGATCAATGGACCCCAGCCTGGAAGCAGCAGTCGTCCTCGTTTCTCAGGCAATCAACCTCAGCAGTTCAGGCAGAATCAGCGTCCACCTCAGCAGCATCAGCAGCGTCAGCAGTATCAGCAGTTCCAAAGGCAGTATCCTCAGCATCAGTACCAGAATCGTCAGAGCAATCAGTCAGGAGGAGGTCAGCTTCAGAGGCAGAATCAGCAGGCACCTCGTCTTCCTGCCCCCGCAACTCAGCAGAGCAATCAGGCAGCACCAGCTCAGGTTGGAAACAGAGCATGTTTCCACTGTGGAGAGCAAGGCCATTGGGTGATGCAATGTCCGAAGAAGGCAGCCCAGCAGCAGTCAGGCCCCAATGCCCCAGCAAAGCAGAATGTGTCCCAGCCTGGATCAGGCAACCGCCCTCAGCAGCGCTATAATCATGGAAGATTGAATCACTTGGAGGCTGAAGCAGTTCAGGAGACTCCCGGCATGACAGTAGGTATGTTCCCAGTCGACTCCCATATTGCAGAAGTGTTATTTGATACCGGAGCAACACATTCTTTCATTACTGCATCATGGGTAGAAGCGCATAATCTTCCAATTACTACCATGTCAACCCCCATTCAAATTGACTCAGCTGGTGGTAGAATTCGAGCTGATAGCATATGTTTGAATGTAAGTGTGAAAATAAGGGGGATAGCGTTTCCCGCTAACCTTATAGTAATGGGTACTCAGGGAATAGATGTCATTCTAGGGATGAATTGGCTAGATAAGTATCAGGCAGTTATCAGTTGTGATAAAAGGACAATCAAGTTGGTGTCCCCACTAGGAGAGGAAGTGGTGACCGAGTTAGTCCCGCCTGAGCCGAAGAGAAGAAGTTGTTATCAGATGGCTGTCGATAGCAGTGAAGCAGACCCGATTGAGAGTATCAAGGTTGTGTCTGAATTCCCAGATGTGTTTCCAGAGGACTTACCGGGTATGCCACCAGAGCGGAAAGTTGAGTTTGCCATAGAGCTTCTTCCTGGAACCGCCCCTATCTTTAAGAGAGCTTACAGAATATCTGGACCGGAGTTGGTTGAGCTTAAGAAGCAGATTGATGAGCTGTCAGAGAAAGGTTACATCCGGCCAAGCACCTCGCCTTGGGTCGCCCCTGTCTTGTTCGTGGAAAAGAAAGATGGCACCAAGAGGATGTGTATCGATTATCGAGCTTTGAATGAAGTCACGATCAAGAACAAGTATCCCTTGCCCAGAATAGAAGATCTGTTTGACCAGTTAAGAGGAGCCAGTGTGTTCTCCAAGATTGATCTGAGGTCAGGTTATCATCAGCTCAGGATCCGGCCTTCGGACATTCCGAAGACGGCATTCATTACCAAGTATGGTTTGTATGAGTTCACAGTGATGTCTTTTGGTTTGACCAATGCACCAGCGTTCTTTATGAACTTGATGAACAGTGTATTCATGGATTATCTCGATAAGTTCGTGGTGGTATTCATTGATGACATTCTGATTTATTCTCAAAGTGAAGAAGAACATGCAGATCATTTGAGGATGGTATTGCAGAGATTGCGAGAGCACCAGTTGTATGCAAAGTTGAGCAAGTGTGAGTTCTGGATCAGTGAAGTCCTGTTCTTGGGTCACATAATCAACAAAGAAGGATTGGCTGTGGATCCGAAGAAAGTGGCAGACATTCTGAACTGGAAAGCGCCAACGGATGCTCGAGGAATCAAGAGCTTCATTGGAATGGCCGGATATTATCGGCGATTCATTGAAGGGTTTTCGAAGATTGCGAAACCAATGACAGCGTTGCTAGGCAACAAGGTTGAGTTCAAGTGGACCCAGAAATGCCAAGAAGCCTTCGAAGCGCTGAAAGAGAAGTTGACAACAGCGCCTGTCCTAGTCTTGCCTGATGTGCACAAGCCCTTCTCTGTGTACTGTGATGCTTGTTACACAGGTTTGGGATGCGTGTTGATGCAAGAGGGAAGAGTTGTGGCTTACTCGTCCCGACAGCTGAAGGTTCATGAGAAGAATTACCCAATCCATGATCTAGAGTTGGCAGCAGTGGTTCACGCACTGAAGACATGGAGGCACTATCTGTATGGACAGAAATGCGATGTTTACACAGATCACAAGAGTCTGAAGTACATATTCACTCAGTCAGAATTGAATATGAGACAGCGAAGATGGTTAGAGTTGATCAAAGACTATGAGTTGGAGATCCATTACCATCCAGGCAAAGCGAACGTAGTGGCAGATGCTTTGAGCAGAAAGAGTCAAGTCAATCTGATGGTCGCTCATCCGATGCCTTATGAGTTGGCCAAAGAGTTTGACAGGTTGAGTCTCGGATTTCTGAACAATTAGCGAGGAGTCACAGTTGAATTGGAACCTACCTTGGAGCGCGAAATCAAAGAAGCGCAGAAGAATGATGAGAAGATCAGTGAGATTCGGCGACTGATTCTAGATGGCAGAGGCAAAGATTTTCGAGAAGATGCAGAAGGCGTGGTATGGTTCAAAGACCGCTTGTGTGTTCCCAATGTCCAGTCCATTCGGGAGTTGATTCTTAAGGAAGCTCATGAGACAGCTTATTCGATTCACCCTGGCAGTGAGAAGATGTATCAGGATCTGAAGAAGAAATTCTGGTGGTACGGAATGAAGAGGGAAATCGCAGAGCATGTGGCTATGTGTGATAGTTGTCGGCGAATTAAGGCAGAGCACCAGAGACCAGCTGGATTGTTGCAACCGTTGCAGATCCCTCAGTGGAAATGGGATGAAATCGGTATGGATTTCATAGTCGGATTGCCTCGCACTCGAGCCGGCTACGATTCCATTTGGGTAGTAGTGGACCGTTTGACCAAGTCAGCCCACTTCATACCTGTCAAGACCAGCTACAACAGTGCAGTATTGGCAGAGTTGTATATGTCTCGGATCGTTTGTCTTCATGGTGTGCCAAAGAAGATAGTGTCAGACAGAGGAACGCAGTTCACCTCTCATTTCTGGTAGCAGTTGCATGAAGCCTTGGGCACGCATCTGAATTTCAGTTCAGCTTATCATCCGCAGACAGATGGCCAGACTAAAAGGACCAATCAAATTCTTGAAGACATGTTGAGAGCCTGTGCGTTGCAAGATCAGTCCGGATGGGATAAGCGATTGCCTTATGCAGAGTTTTCCTATAACAACAGTTATCAGGCCAGTTTGAAGATGTCACCATTTCAAGCGCTTTATGGAAGGAGTTGTAGAACTCCGTTGCAATGGGATCAGCCTGGAGAGAAGCAAGTGTTTGGGCCAGACATTTTGCTTGAAGCCGAAGAGAACATCAAGATGGTCCGAGAGAATCTGAAGATAGCGCAATCAAGACAGCGAAGCTATGCAGACACAAGAAGAAGAGAGCTGAGTTTTGAAGTCGGAGACTTTGTCTATCTGAAAGTGTCACCGATCAGAGGAGTCAGAAGGTTCGGAGTGAAAGGCAAGCTAGCACCCCGCTACATTGGTCCGTATCAAATTCTCTCAAAGCATGGAGAAGTGGCCTATCAGCTCAGTTTGCCAGAGAATTTGTCAGCTGTGCATGATGTCTTTCATGTGTCTCAGTTGAAGAAGTGCTTGCGTGTGCCAGAAGAGCAGTTGCCAGTGGAAGGTCTGGAAGTCCAGGAGGACTTGACCTATGTTGAGAAGCCAGCTCAGATCCTTGAGATTGCAGATAGAGTCACCCGAAGGAAGACCATCAGAATGTGCAAAGTCAGATGGAATCACCACTCTGAGGAAGAAGCAACCTGGGAGCGTGAAGATGATCTAATGGCTAAGTACCCAGAGCTCTTTGCTAGCCAGCCCTGAATCTCGAGGGCGAGATTCTTTTAAGGGGGATAGGTTTGTAACGCCCCGAATTTTGTAGTTGAATTTTTTCTTTTCTTTACTCGCCAAATTCGGGCGTTACCTTTTCTTTTTCTTTTTCCCTCGCTAGACCTTGATCTTTTCCAAAGTTTTAGCGGGATTCGGTTTGGAACTCCCGTGTAAGAAAAACTCTAAAATACTTTATGTTGTTTGATGCACCATGCCGAACCATGCATTTTTTTTGATTGTTTGAAAGTGCAAATGCATTCATCTAGGAAGATCGGATTTCGAAAATAAGGAGAAAACCTTTTCTTTCTTTTCTTTTTCTTTCTCTCTCTCTCCTCTTTTTCTCTCTCCCGCGCCGTGGGCCGTCCCTGGCCGGCCCAGCCGCCCCCTGCGCGCCCCCCTTTGGGCCCAATAGGCCCAACCGCCCCCCCCACCCCCTCCCCTTTTCCCCCAACTTCCCCTCTCTCTCCCTCTCATTTTCCCTCTCCCCACCCTAGCCGCCGCCGCCCCTACCCCCTAGCTCGGCCGCCGTCCCCTGCTCGGCCGCCCCCTGCCGGTTCGGCCGCCCGACCCCGGTGAGCCCCCTCCTCCCTCCTCCCTCCCTCTCCCCTCCTCTCTCCTTGGCAGCCCAGCCGCCCGGCCGCGCCCTGGCCCCGGCCGCTTGGCCGCCTGGCTCGGCCGCCCGCCTGGCCGCCCTGGCCGCGCGCCCCCCTGGCCGCCTGGCCCCTGGCCCCTGGCCGCCTGGCCCTTGGCCGCCCAGCCCCCTGGCCGCGCCCCCCTGCGCGCCCCCGACTCAGCCGCCCTGGCCGCCGGTTCGACCGCCCCAGCCGCCCAGCTCGGCCGCCCGCGCCCGCGCCCGCGCCCAGCCCAGCCGCCCTGCCCCCGGCCGGTTCAACCGCCCCTAGGGCCGGTTCAACCGCCCCCCCTGTTTTTTATTTTTTTATTTTTTTTTATTTTATTTTATTTTATTTTACTTTCTGTGACCATAGTTATTTTATTTTAGGTAGGCTAATCATTGTTCGGGCTATTGAAATAGGAAGTTTAATTTAGAACTTCGCTGCGCTAGTTGATTCACGTAATTAATTGTTTATTTCATTCAATGTTGATCAACTTAAAATGACTAGGTTTCCATTAGTGTATATAACAGAATTCTTTTGTTAAGAACCAATTGTAACTAATCATTAGTGCATAAACTTTAACCCCCTGCGAGACCCTTTCCCGTTTCTTTCTAACCTTAATGAATGCGATATCGAATGTCATACTTGATGCATACTCGCTTTACTTGTTCCCTTGTATGGTGTACTGTTCTTTTGTATTAAATATATGGATGTATGTATGTTTGCGCTCGCATAGAGAACGATCCGGTCGAAGAGCCCGAGGAATTCGCAGGAGAAGCCCCTGAGCAGCAGTCGGTTGGTGGAGGCAAGTGTCCTTTGACCTATCTCTGTCCTATTCATTCTTTAATTCACCTCCCGCATTACACATTTATACCTAAGGATTGACTAGCTTTTGTTATCCATGTCCTTGTTTACCTATTTGGGTCAGATTATTACTGCTTAGTCTGATGCTATTGCCCAACTCTAATCAATGAACATGATGTGATTATCTATGATACGCTGTTTTCCCCTTCTTATTTATGATCATACTTGTGGCATTTAAGGGGACTCGAGCGGTTTCTCGAGTGCCTCTCCGTAAGGACCTGTTCAATGGATGACCGCCCGGGAAAACAGTGCAACCATGAGGGTGGAATGGGACGCCCTTAGCTGAATAATTAGAGGAACCAGGGTGTAGTTCGCTTAGCCGTCGTGCCGTCAATGGGGCTCGGTGTATGCGGCTCGCTCTGCCAAGGTTGATTTGTCCCTTGGGGAGGAGTGCGGTACATTTAGGAAACCTAACGGGTGGCTACAGCCCCGGGGAATCTTTGTAAAGGCTACGTAGTGAGACCCTGCCTATTCACCTTGGTAGTGTTTAAGGGTTTGATCGGCCCGAGGCAAGAGGGAATCACGGCTTGTGGGTAAAGTGCGCAACCTCTGCAGAGTGTTATGAAACTGATATATCAGCCGTGCTCGCGGTTATGAGCGGCCAAGGGAGCTCCAGAGATTAGTGATACTTGATCAGAGACATTTTGGTACAGGTGGCAATGAGATTGATGGTTCTGATTATGATTATGGTGCTGGTAAGTGGTATTCTTTCCGTTTGGAAAGGATACATTGGGTTAATAACGTGGGTTAATGTTAAAACCTGGCTCTCTACTAGTAAGTAATAACCTGACCAACTAAAAGCAACTGCTTGACTTATCCCCACATAAAGCTAGTCCACTACAGCCAAACGGGATGCTTGCTGAGTATGTTGATGTGTACTCACCCTTGCTCTACACACCAAACCCCTCCCCCCAGGTTGTCAGCATTGCAACCACTGCTCAGGAGAAGATGAAGCTGTGGAAGGAGACTTCCAGGAGTTCCAAGACTACGACGAGTTCTAGGTGTGGGTTAGCGGCAACCCCCAGTCGGCTGCCTGTGAAGGCCGCGGTTATCTACGTTTCGTTTTCGCACTTTGATTTATTGTAAGAACTATATGGACGTCTCAGACGTATGATGTAATCGACTATTGTTTCCCCTTTTAATACTATTTGAGCACTGTGTGATGATGTCCATGTTATGTAACTGTTGTGTACGTGAATAACTGATCCTGGCACGTACATGGTTCGCATTCGGTTTGCCTTCAAAAAACCGGGTGTGACACTCAGGTTCTGGCTCCTTAGGTTCGAGGAGTATCTACCTGCGAGGTCCCGCGAGTCTCCCTCCGCGACCCATACTTCGTGACAGACGTCCGCTGATACGACCTGATGGAGAGAGGTAGGTAACTTTAGATGTTGTTGCTACTTTTTCATATTATATGTTCAAATTAATAATAGAAACTAATTCTTTATCTTAATCACTTGGACAGGTCTTGGATGATTTTGGAGATTGCAGGGGGTCACGGCCGCAACCCTAATGGCATCCTCGGCCTTCTATGCAGGGAACACTTCCCTGGACTTGTCGAGTACGCCGGAGTGATGAGCCCAGGATACACCTTCGACCACTACGCCGTCGCCCCCGATGCAGTAGATCGGGACGGCAGACAATTCAACAACAAGGCGGAGCGGGTGAAGCAAGAGCTGTGGGTAAGTCTTCCTCGCACTATATTGTTTAATAAGTCGCATTTGTTGCATATTCTTGAAATAATGTATGGATACATCGTCTTTGTATGTAGGATTTCTTCAGATGCGAGGCTGGATACGAGGCCAGGGCGGATGCGGTGGCTACGATGAGCTGTAAGAAGCTCGTCGTGGACATGCACTACGAGGCGCGCATCCAGGCCATCGTCACTTACCACGGCTCCGTCCTTGGGGAGAAGGTGACCAAGAAGGACGCCCGAACCATGTCGTTGACTCCGGACTAGTACTTGCAGGTAAATACAAAACTTTATTATTGGTACTAAATATGCTTAATTTTATCTTCTGATATGCGGTGTACTTGTATTTTTTTAGATGATTCCTCATTGGTGCGCCGCGCATCCTGAGTGTTGGGAGCAGATGGTGCAGAGGTGGTGCTCGGCTAAGTGGGATGAGGCGCACAACGCTAGCCGGGAACGGCGTTTGATGATGCAAGGTCCCTCCCACCATCAAGGCAGCCGCAGCCTGGGCACACGCTCTTTTTTATTTAGGTATATAACTTTCGATTAGACATGATTTCTAACCATCTCGTTGGTTTTCTCGCAGTCGGCGGCACATGGTGGCGCGCCTTGCTCCACGTTCTCGGCATATGCTATGGCCCACAAGGGGAAGGCAACGTCCGACGTCACCTACAACCCGGATGACGGGCCCGAGGCGTACACCAACCCTGCCATCCACAGCCGCCTCAGTGAGTACACCGCCATGGCCAAGGAGGTCCATGGGCCAGATTACGATCCGAGGACCGAGGACATCGACGGAGATGTCCTCATGAGGGTCGGAGGAGGCAAGAGGCATGGGCGGTACTGGATTGCCGACGGGGCAATCGACTCGTCCTTCACTCCCACTCTCTCTCAGGTGCGAGCAAGGAGCACGAGCGCGAGCCCAGCCATACGACCTCGGCAGGACAGCTCACAGCATCGCATCCAGCAACTCTAGGTTATTCATTATCTATTCATCATTCATTGATTATTATATATCTTCTCTTTGCATTATCGTAACATTAGGGCGAAATATTACAGACTCAGCTAGATGATGAGAGGAGGCAACATGAGGAGCTGGAGAAGAGGATGGCGGAGATGTTCGCGTACATGCAGAGCCTTGGCGCCGCACAGGGTCATGCTCCACCACCTCCGTTGTTCCCTGCAGCTGACCCTGCTGAGTTCACTACTCCTGTGAGTATCAAAATTTTAGTACTGCATGATATATATTCATATGTTCTCACACATATAATCTCTTCTCTGTGCAGGGTCAATCGGTGGCGTCGAACAACCCTCACGCTTCGTCCAACCCTTCGCCGAACCAGTCCAGATGCCCACCTCGTTGATGATCTATTTTGTGATGATCCAGACTTATATTTGTGAGTGTTGGTGATGTTAGTTAGACTTGGTCTTGTGAGATACTTGGTGATGTTAGTGATGATCCAGACTTATATCTGTTTTGTGATGATCCTGACTTATATTTGTGAGACTTATATTAGTGAGACTTTGTGATATATATGGTGTTGATGATAAATGTGTTCATTCTGTGATGCGATTGATATATAATGTGATGTGAATTATATATATCTTTTGTTTGTTTGGATGGAACAGCAAAAACAAATAAAAAAGGGACATCCTGGTCACTTTGCTGAGTGTAACACTCGGCAAAGGGTAGCTTTGCCGAGTGCTATGACCTTGGCACTCGGCAAAGAAGGAAACCTGGGAACCGGTAAAGCCATCTTTGCCGAGTGCTGACCATGGCACTCGACAAAGAAGGAAACCTGGGAACCGGCAAAGCCATCTTTGTCGAGTGCTGTTGCCAAGGCACTCAGCAAAGAGACTGGCAAAGGGGCCCACTGGAGGACTCTTTGCCGAGTGCCAGTCCACTAGACACTCGGCAAAGAAGCCTCCTTTGCCGAGTGCCTATGAGAGCTCTCGGCACAGGGACTGGCGGTGGGGCCCACTGGACCCGTCTTTGCCGAGGGCCGTTAGAGCAAACACTCGGCAAAATTAGTTTCTTTGCCGAGTGCCAAAGAAGACACTCGGCAAAGGATCTGTCACCGTCACTTGGCGCCGTGACGGTGACTTTTCTTTGCCGAGTGTCAAATGACACTCGGCAAAATTCTTTGCCGAGTGCCCGACAAAAAGTACTCGGCAAAGAGGTTGTTGCCGATGTACAGTTCGCCGTGCGTTCTTTGCCGAGTGTAAAATAGCCTTTGCCGAGTGTCTGAGACACTCGGCAAAGGAGCTGTGTCCGGTAGTGATGCCTGGAGGCTGGAGCAGTGGCGCTTAGCGCCCTGGAATCCTGGAGGGCTAGATTGGCGAGATGGCAAATGACGATCACGTAGAGGGTATGGTCGTACAGACGCGCTACGATTTGCGCGTGATGACTAGGCAGTGGGCAACACGTGTCGCGTGGTCCGTGTGCGTCGGTATCCGTGTGCCTAACCCTACCATCTTGTTAGCTACCTATACTATTTTACTACTAGTATATAGTCTGTGCTAACTCTATGTTCCTAAGAAGGGTAAGAGTGGGGTGAACGACGACGGTGGTGGCGCGAGGGGAGGGGTTAACGGCGGTGTGGACGTGAGGAGGAGATGGCTGAAGGATGATCCAAATAATATTGTCCATCAGATTTAAGTGAGCAAGAGAGATGATGATATTCAACGATCTGAACCGTTGATTTTGCTGTTGTGTTAAGTATGAGTGTAATTTATTTGGTGGATTTAGTAAAGATTATGAGTGTGTGGATTATTTGGTTGGATGAGTTTTGTAAAGCGTAAACTAGTGTATTATATTATGATATAGATACTAATTATTGGGCCCCTATTACTTTTGGGCCCCCGGGCGTCGCCTCTGTTGCATGGGCTCAGGGCCGGCCCTGGGTTCATGGTGTTTCCTGTCTACTCCCCTATTTCAATTTATAATTTATTTTACTTTTTTATCTTAAATTTGATTGACTCATCTTATTAAAAAATCATAATTATTGTTTATTGTAATATTGTTTCGCACATAATATATTTTAAGTATGACTTTGATTTTTTTATTTTTGTAAAAAAATTAAAATAAGACAAGTCGATACAACTTAGTAAAAAAAGTCAAGCGGATTATAATTTGTGACGGAGGAAATACTACAACCGTCCCACACCTATATCCAGTGATCTATCTGTTCTATTTATAAGAGAATAGGGCTTCTTGTGCCGCTTCTAGAAATTAAACCTCCTCTCATGCTGCTACATAAGTATATCATATGAATTTTTTTTTTCAGTATTGCCTCACTGTTTTCACGGGCAATACACGTAGCAAACCGACGCAGTTATAACGACAATGCCATGTGATGATGTGTATGCTATAGCAGGCTATATTGGAATCATGCTTTAAACCAATATGTTTTTGGATATATAGAATTATTGTAGGTCCTGGCAGAACCTATAATTAGTATGAAAAATGTCACCACTCAAATCCATATGAAAAGAAGTTATTTCATACTAGAGTATTGCTAGTTTTAACATTTCTCAAATAGATTAAATGACTAATTTTTTTCCTTTGTTATGTACATTGGTTTACATGTGCAAGATAGCTGCATGTCTATTGGACAACATTGCCATTCATATCTACTTTACTTTTGAAAATAAAAGCGTTGAAATAAACCCGGTTCTCTTCAATAGAGACATAATCACTCCATTGTGGTGGGGGGCAATAAATCTCATGTAAAGTGCTTTGAATTTTTGAATAGTGTATGTAGTAGACTAGTAGTGCGAGATCATGTGACGGTGACTCTAGGGCCGGATGTCTCCGTTATCTACACCGTTGTGAGCTAGGTTATTTTTGCAGGAATGCAGGAATACTAGTTTTTTATTTTTCCTAATAATTTTAAGTTAGAATTTTGTCTATATAAATTGTATCTGTAGCAGTCCAAACAGCTAAGCACGACAGACATGTAGCAGTCCAAACAGCTAAGCAAGTAGCAGTCTAAACAAATTTGCCTGTCGATATGAATTTAATCCTGTTGACTCTTGTTCCAGAGATATTGTGTTTCATCAGTCATTCAAAATCAAAATCCAGAAGCCATATAATCTAAAATTATTGCATTCAATGTACAAACGTATTAGTCTGGGCAAGTGGCCTCCTAAGCGGGAGCGATTGATAATTTTGCTATTATTATTTATGGGTTTCGTCAATATATAATCAGACCTACAAATCATAGACACAGATGATCCGACCAGTCATAAACACTGGATGTAATAATAACAGAGTCAAAATTGAGAGTGACAAAATAACAAATTTCTCCATCTGCGGAGGGCGAGGCTTTCTAGCTTTATCCTATTTCTACAGAGGCAATATGAAGTGGCGAAACTTCTACCGCCTATTTCTACAGAGGCAATATGAAGTGGCGAAACTTCTACCGCGACACTGTGGTTTGAAGTGGCAAGACACTTTCGGGTCCAGCTTCCTCTGCTTCAGAGGATCTATCAGTGACAGTCTTTGACATATCGAACATCCTTTTGAGAGTCTTTGTGAAGCATGTCCGGTGTTCATCTGCAGAGGCATTGATGAACTCGTGGATGTGATCCCTCAAATCTGAGACGAACGATGTACCGGGTACATTCTTTCGGCATGAATTTGCAGCATGTTTTGAATCAAGTTGGTGTGGTCCTTCAGGTTGGGTATGACCAGACATCATCACGTCAGACTGCAAATGATGCAAACAGATGTAAGCCATAGCACGAGAGAAAGTGAGAAACCAGTTCATCACCCAAAGGGGAACTTGTTTACAAAACTACTTCTCAATTGGGTTTGGCAGAGTGCAATACAATCATACAAGAACTAGGCTTTCAGGAGTCACATTGGTATTGTATCCTAATGATTGGAGTATTTCTCAAATTTAGAATAATAAAAAATGCATATTCCAATCAACCATTCACGAATAAAAGTATGAAAGCTACATCACCCAAAAGAAACACGCAGAAAAATGCCAAACATGCAGTACTCCCAAAGGGAACTGAAACTCGCTTTAAACACCCCAGGTGACTTGTTTAAAAATATGTTTCTCACTGGGGCTTGACAGAGTGCAGTGCAAACATACAAGGACTAGGCTTTCAGGAATCACATCGGTACTATATCCCAATGATTAGAGTATTTATAAAATTTAGAATAAGCAAAAATGCATATTCCAACCAACCATCATGAGTAAAAGTATGAGAGCTACAAAGCTATATAGAGCCATTGAGGCATGCCATTAGTTGAACCATTGACTCCAGGACGAGATAAGTCCGTTTTGGGTGCCTTTCTGCGCAAGATACTAACCACACAATAATTTGTAAATAAATATGACACGGAGACAGCTAAGCTGTGGATTACCTAGTCAAATATTTAGTATTGATCCAAAATAGGACATTAGGACATCATAACATTGTCTGTCAGGAGATATTATGCCCACTCAACATTGACAGGTCATAAAATGTCTAGGGCTCTAGGAATAATTGAATACTGGTGCTAAGATAAAATATAGCATTGAAACATAGTGCATAGTGCATCAGATGCTCATTTAATTGTTAACACACAAACATAGAAAATAGTGCACGAAAAGATCCTCTCATTTTCATTGTCAAGACACAAAAACTATGAAAGGGACCGGTGTATGTAGGGGTGGTAATGGATTACGGTCCAAATGTTTCTTCACGATTCGTTTGAACTCTTAATTATTTTAGTTTAAAAATGAATTGAAATAGAGCCTGATCCTAAAATGATAGGATCCTTAAATTTCGTAGTGTGAAATTTAGAGCCCATTATCACCCCTAGGTGTATGCAAGAATTGTGAAACATATAGTCCCTCATTATTTTTCAAAGTTTCAAAGAATAAGGGCAACGCATGATATCAACAGTACTAGATTAAAATTAGGAGTGAGGATATCTCAGATTAATAGCGAAAAAATTACTAGTATTGAGCTGAAAAGAAAGAGCAGTTAAATGGTACCCCTTAACTGTTAAGACTCTTCTGTGAATATGCAATAAGACAGCACTGTCTCCAACCCATGAGACCATTATATAAGACATAGCCGCGAAAACCATATCTAGGTGAAGCATGCAAGTGGCTAATGAGTCACCATGCTTCTCTCTGTATCCACAAACCTCAAGATAAAACACGAAGACGTTATAGAATATCAAAACGAGAATAGTCAATTATTCATTCAGCATCAGGTCTAAAAGAACACTAAAAAAAGGCAGAGCCAGTGCTGGAGGCTCCAACCTGAGTGGGGTGGTCTAGGGTATGGGTCCAGAAGAACACTACAGGCACTGAATTTCAGTATCTCTTCTTTTTTTTCCTTTTGCGAGGAAAACACTTTCATATTGATCTACAGGAAACTATAAAAATCAGTTGGTTTATGCCGAGTTGTGGGTTGGTGTCAGAGAAGGAACCACACTAGGCAGGGTGACACCTTCGATTGGCACAACACGAGTTAATATAGGTGTGCTTACTGACCAATCCACACAGGGGTTGCTGCCATGGTCTGGCTGCGGTATGTGGTTGGCTAATTAGCCACCAAGACCAAATACAGACTCAAATCGAGTCAAGGCGCGGACCCAGTAAAAGACATGTACACCCAATAAAATTTGCAAAACAAAATCGATGTTGGTAGGCATAATACATGTACATGCTGGTAATTAGATTCGAGCCGAATACAAATAGCTGAAGTTAGGGTTTGAGTGATTGGTTTCAGCATAGCATGAAGGGAAGGGGTGGATGTACTCGTCGCCGGCGAAGGGCCCCGAAGAATTCCTGACGAAGTGTCCGACGAAGACTCTTAGGGCGGAGGCGGCGGCGGCGTCGATCGCGCACGCGGGGCAAGGAGAAGCGGAGGAAGAGGCAGAGCCGTGGAGGCCGCAGGGGTAAACCGCCGGGATCCGGGACTGTATGGCGCGTCCAGCAGACCTGGATGTTGTTTCGGTCTGATTCCAACCGAAATTCGGTTTTACAAAGTTTTTTTTTTGATTTTTTTGAAATTCAAACAGAATTTCCAAAAGATTCTGGCGGATTTCGATTCCACCGAACAGCGGGACCAAAAAAAATGGTGGGTTTCACGGAACACGACTGGTTTGGTGGACAGAGAAATGAAGGGTTCTATGTCCACCAAACCAGCCCCAAGCGAGGTTTCAATCCTTGGACCTAGGTCACTTCTGTATATAACTAAACTTCTAATAATGTGTTTATCTTTTAAAACTCATGAGTTATTTTTATGTGATCCAGTTAGAGTTATGCGTCGTTTGAATATCGATGTTGGAGGGCGTAGAATTGAATTTGGTTCGATACCAAATCAGTCATGCTATTGAAATTATATACAATTTTAATTCTATTGTTTAGATGCCACTGAATTGGAGTTTGGAATTGTGTGGCCCAATTCCACTGTTGGGGGCCTTCGTCCTCCGAAGGTCCTCAAAAACATGATTTGACAATGTTTTCCAAGTGGATTATGTGAACAGGTACCTTCGGACTCAGAATTATGAACATGAAGTACGGTCAGGACGAAGCCTAGACTAGACGAAGGACGAGCTGATTACCAAGCTCCACGAAGGATGATGCACAGCCGAAGCTGTGCGCAGGGAAGCTTCGTCGCGATAGCAGAAAGGGGAACCGACTTAAAGATGAAAAGACTACGTGAGCCTTGACAGATTTCCATAAGGCATTAACGAATGTAATGGACATGGATGTAATTTTACGTGGGCTGCGTCCCGCGTCTATAAATAGATGAACAGTACTCCCGTACTGTTCACGCTGACTTGGCATTGGCTTTTGCGTCACGCTTGTACTTTTACCTTCTCTCGAGACCGAAGGTACATTTGTAATTTGAAATCATTTCTATTTCTTCATGTTAATAAAATAGAAATGATTCTGTGATGTTCATATTATACCTCATGCTTTATATGAATCCTTCGTCATTACTTGTTATATTTACGAAGGTATGTCTCTTGCGACCTTCGTCCGAAACTCATTATTTCCCGAAGGGGAATAATGTTCTGAAGGACGAAGGACTTTAACACTTAACACTTTTTATGTTGCCTTGTTCTTAACTCGAAGTATTTGAGAACAAGTCCCCAACATTGGCGCCCACCTCCGGTGAACTCACTTCCACTTCGAGCTTTTTGAACACCTTCGGAAGCTATAGACCTTCGCCATGGCGCCGAAGAAAGCTTCAGCGACTGGGGCTGCAGCATTGCAACCGCTGGACCACAACCAGGAGACCGTCTCTCTTCGGGAGGCCCGACGCTTCAGGAGGATGAACTAGACCAAGAAATCAGGGATATGGAGATACTTCATCAACAGGTGCAGAGGAAGAAAGAGAAGATGGCCAGGCTAGCTGAGCTGCAAAGGCAGATAGATGAAGCTGCTGAAGAAGTCCGTCATCTTACTCACGATGAGCAAGACCGAAGGCCTCAACAAAAAGACCTTCGTCAGGAGGGCTTCTTCAACGAAGATGACTGGTATGAAAATTTCCATCATGGAAATTTTGTTTTCGATGATGCCTCTCCTCTGTCCGCTGAGCTGCAGGCTACACCCTGGCCTTCATCCTATAAGCCACCCCAGCTTCCTATGTTTGACGGCCACTCAGACCCAAAGCAGTTCTTGATGAGCTACGAAGCAACAGTGTCTTCGTATGGGGGCAATGCTGCAGTCATGGCAAAGTCCTTCGTCATGGCCGTCAGGAGTGTTGCTCAGACCTGGTATTCTTCCCTTCGACCAGGAACCATTACCTCGTGGCAGAAGCTGAAGGATATGTTGTTAACCAGCTTTCAAGGATTTCAGACGAAGCCGGTTACTGCTCAAGCCTTGTTCCAGTGCACTCAGGATCATGAGGAATACCTTCAGGCGTATGTCAGAAGGTTCTTGCGTTTGAGGGCACAGGCACCAACGGTGCCCAATGAAATTGTCATCGAAGCCATGATCAAGGGGCTTCGTCCTGGACCTGCAGCCCAATACTTTGCTAGGAAGCCTCCTCAGACTCTGGAGAAGCTGCTCCAAAAGATGGATGAGTACATTCGTGCTGATAATGACTTTCGCCAAAGAAGGGAGGAGGCCTTCAGATTTTCTGAGATGACCAGGGGCTTCGGGGGAAGATTCTATCCGAGGCATGTCAGGTCCATCCACAACACTCAAAATGATGATAAGGGGAGTCAGCAGAACAGGCCGCAGTGCTCCTCACAGGCTTCGGGGCAACATCAAACTTTCTTTCGGCCACCAGCTCCAAGAGGCAGAGGCGCCAGGGGCTTCGGCGGGAGATTTGGAGATCAACCAAGGAGGACATTTTGCTTATTCTGCGGTGAGAACAAGGGCCATACCACCAGGATGTGCCATGTCACCATCCAGAAACAAAAGGAGCTAGCAGAAGCTGCAGCGCAACAGGGACAGCCGAAGCAGGTCATGCATACTGCTTCGTACCATCAGCCTTACATCCCGGAATATGTGGGCAACCACCCTGCAGTTTCCGTAGCTTCGGCGAGTCAACCTCAAGCTTCATGGCAACAGCCCCCGCCTCCACCTCCGCTGCAACAAGGCCAACAGCCAGAAGGGAGCCAATATGTTCCGCACCAAAGGGATCTCAGAGAGCAATCTGAGGCTCGCACAGTCAATAGTACTGTGCCAGAATCGAAGCACATTTATTGACAGATATCCTACTTTGATAACAGTCTTTTCCGTTAAAGTTCTATTTTCTGTGTAATAAAGAACATTTCAGTTTTCATATAATAGTTTCGTGGTTGGTTATGAGGAAAATCTATCTTCTCCATAGGCTTAAGTTGCTGAAGTTTAAATATTTGCGGTAACAAGGAGGACCTTCGAATTATTAAAAATCCTTCGAAGCAACAAAAAGTCGTTCTAAGGAACGCAGAGTAAGTTGCCGAAGTTACAAAAAGCCGTTCCAAAGGGAGCGCAGTGTAAGTTTTTTGCTCCAAAGACGTTCCTAAGGGAATGCAGAGCATACAGCGAAAAGTCAACGCTGATACCGCCTAAGTAAAAGGCGAAGAAGCTCCAAAGACGTTCCTAAGGGAATGCAGAGCTTATACCGCCTAAGTAAAAGGCGAAGAAGCTCCAAAGACGTTCCTAAGGGAATGCAGAGCTTACAAGTATATTCTGTGTATATCTTCGGAACAAATGTCATTTGCATAACATAACATCATCACATCATTTTGCATAGCATAAGCATCATACATCATGTTGCACATGGCAAAAGAAGGGGACACAGTATCGACCTTCGAAAGGATGCTTTGAGAGAGTAGATTGTGTAAAGTCACGAGGGAATACAATGATAATCTTCGGAAAATAGCTTCGGAGAATGTTTACACGAAGCATGGATGCGATTTATCAGAACAGTTTTAACGGAGAATGTTTTCTTCACGAAGCATGAAAAGAAGGGAAGGTGTTTTTTCGCCGAAGGCTCAAAAATGGTATGTATGTAGAATTTCATGCATCGTAAAGAATTGAATAATGAAAAGAGACTTGTATATTACATTCAAATGTACAAAATATTACAAAGATCACACTTCCAATGTTTTTTCTAATAACATTTAGTCTTCTCTTAATACTGCTTCGGCGGCCTCATTTAGAAGTTGATCAACAACTTTATCCATGATAGCTTCGGCCATTCGTTTAATCTCGTCATCTCCTTTTGTGTGGGGGTCGGCAGTCGATCCAGCAGGTTCTGAGGGAAGACAACATTTCTTCATTACTATCACAAATCGCGAGCAAAGTTTGAAATAAAAAATTATAACACAATAAGAACGACTAATTAATACCTATTTGCCCTTCGGCAGCTTCTGTCACTTTTCTAGCATCATAAATGCCCTTTTCACTCCTTTGAATGATTTCTTGCGCCATTCCTCGGCCGCCGTCGTTCCAGATATCAGTAAAGAATTTGCCACCAACCACGCTTGCTTCGGCCGAGGGGTCTTTGATGTCTTCGGAGGATAAGGCAGCTTCGGACTGAGCTAAAGATTTTACATGCCCGCAACCCTTCTTCTCTAAGACAGAAGCAATTCCCCTGGCGCCCGAAAAAGCGCAGATGTCGCCACGACTACTCAGAATCTCCTCGAAGGCCTCTGCTTCGTGACTAATCCATTCCAGTGGACCTTCGGGATTGCCTCTTGAGAAATTCTCTTCGCTGGAAAAGGCGCCCACGCTGGCGAAGCTGGTTTTAATTTTATTCACGCATTCCATGGATTTTTCGTAGCATTTTTTCTTAGAAGACCGAAGTTCTTCCACGGTTGCCTCCAAATGATCAGCCCATTGGTCGCTGCATTCCCGTCTTGTTTCTTCAAGTATGCGCTCTTCTTTCGCCCGGGCCAGTTGTTTCTGAAGATCTTTAATCTCGCGTTTGTGAGCTTCGGTCTGAATCTTCGCAGCAGCTTCGTCCTTTTTTACTTTGTCTACTAATGTAAGCAGAATTTTGTCTTTTTCTAGAGCTTCGTTTCTCAGTTTAATAACTTCTGAACGTAAATTGTTGAACGCAATTTCGTAGCTTTCATCTTCGGCGCTCTTTTGTGCCCTTAATGCGTTGCTTAGAATTAAACCCTATACAAAAAAGAATCTATATAAGAATAAAAGAAAGAATTACGTAATAAAAATTTTTTCAAGCGTCTAATTCCCATACCTTTAAGCTATTGTATGCAAGACTGTCTGCGAGATCTTCCTTCGTCATAGCACACAATCCAGCTTCGAGCTTCGGGAAACCCATACTTCTAGCCATCTCCCGGCAGACAGATAATTCTTTGTTATCAGGGAGGCAGTATAGGAAGTCATCTTCATTTGTCCCATTGAATACTATCGCTCCCTTCGGATACTTTAGCTCTCTAGCATAGTAGTTAGCTTCGTAAGTTTCCTCTTCGGATAATTTCTTCCCCGAAGCATGTCGCACGATGTAATCGCGTGCGCTGGAAGGAGCTTCGGGGGCGGCAGTGTCAATTTCTTTAACCAAAGCTGGTTCTGATATGTTCTCGGTCTCCAAAGATTGTTCCTTGGTGGGCTCTGAGGGCCCAGCTTCAGCTTCAGGTTGTTGTTTCGAAGCTTCAACAACTTCAGCTTCGGTAGACACTTCAGCAACTTCAATAGTCCTTTTTGGAGTTGTGCTTGAAGACTTAATTGTTTCCAAAACATCTAACACGTTCACCATTCTTTTTCTTCTCGGGGACACCGACGGCCCCTTTTGATTTTCTGTTGTTTCAACAGTTGCTGAGGGACTTAAGATTTCCGATATTTTTCGCTCTTCAATCTTCGGTTTTTCTGCTTTTTCTGCCAGAAGCGCTTCAGTTTTCTCTTCTATCTTCGGCACTGGAGCTGGTTCTATAGCTTCAGAGGCCAAAGAGACTTCACCAATAAATTTTGGCACTATGGCCGGCTCAATAAAGCGCGCTCGGTGGGTGAGCACCTTCATCTTTTTCCTTTGCGGCGCTGGCTCACTAGTGGCACTTGTGGTAGCTTCTGTCGCAGGAGAAGGAATTTTTCTTTTGCGACCCAGTACCGGATAATGATAGTCAGGGTAGACAAACCCGACTGCGTCGAATACTCGGTTGAGCCTTTTCTTCTTTCGGCCTCCGAAGGCTGCTGATAACGCGGTATTTTCGGCCTTCGAATATGCCCCAAGCAGTTCGTCACTTAATGTTTCAATGCTTTTCAACCAGTCATCATCAGGTTCAACAAATTTATCTGCATATTTGAATGTGTATTTCAGTCTGACCAGTCCGCCTTCGTCGGAATCTTTGATGGTCTCCTTCGGCATTTCCCACTTTTCTGCAAGTGGCCACACCCTGAAAGCAATGTGCTCTTGGACCAAGTCCCTTGTCCCAATGAAAGAGCAGATTACGCCGAAGGCCCTTTGGCATTCCTCGGCCGCTTCATCCATTTCAACCTTCGGCCTTCGAAGTCCGAAGCGTTGCCAGATGGGGCGCATAATGATCCTCTTGACATTTTCTTGCGCTGTTAAGTCATTCTTTACATAGAACCATTCAGTCATCCAGGCTCCGGGCCACCTCTTCCGAAAAGTTGGCACAGGGCGGCTTGACCCGGAGCGGGCACCGAAGCTGTAACACCCAAAATTGTTGTGATATTGTTCTTTTCCCCAGGGCTTCGTCTCATATAACAACTCATGAATGTTGCAAAAACTTTTAGCATTTGGTTCTAAACCTTGGCTTCTTGCAGCCCAGACAAACATTCCCATTCTTATGATAGCTTTGGGAGTAAGTTGATGAAGGTAGACTTGAAATGTTTTTAGTACCTCAACAACAAAGTTGCTTAGCGGAAATCGAAGCCCAGCCTTGAGAAAGCTTCGGAAAATTACAACTTCATCTTCATCGGGGGTGGGAGAAGTCTTTTCTCCAGCGTCAGCCCTCACAATAGATATATCTCGAAAATACCGCCCCCTCATATTATCAATATGGCTCTGCTTGATAGTAGTTTTCCCGAAAACCGTGTGACTTGGTCGCCATGGTCGATCTTCGGATTCTTCCCCACCACTTTCTGCATCAAAACTGTCGCTGTCATCAGTATCTTCGAACAAACCTTCAAGAATTTCCTTGGTGATTTTCTCTGTGTTGGTTTCCGCCATCGCTATAAGGAACCCCAAGTTCTTCTCTTCGTCGAGGCTCAGCTTCGTCTCAGCAGCAATCTTCTTACCTTCAGACATCTTCGGAAGCGCTCAAAAACTGTTTTCAGGGCCGAAGCTTTAAAAACAAAAAGATCAGCAAATCTTAGTGCACAAGAGCTAAAAATGTAGTGGGCCGAAGCAGACGGCAAGAGCGTGTACCAAATAAGTTTGCGGTATGATCTTATTTATACGCCCAGGGCGTTGAAAATTGAAAGACCCCACTTGTCGGTGAATGTTGCTATTCTAGCAAAGGGAAGGTGTTTTTTCGGACCTTCGGCTCAAGGCCTTCGTCCATATCGCAATCTGAATTTATTAACAAATTAATATTGCGAGGGGCTACTGTTGGGGGCCTTCGTCCTCCGAAGGTCCTCAAAAACATGATTTGACAATGTTTTCCAAGTGGATTATGTGAACAGGTACCTTCGGACTCAGAATTATGAACATGAAGTACGGTCAGGACGAAGCCTGGACTAGACGAAGGACGAGCTGATTACCAAGCTCCACGAAGGATGATGCACAGCCGAAGCTGTGCGCAGGGAAGCTTCGTCGCGATAGCAGAAAGGGGAACCGACTTAAAGATGAAAAGACTACGTGAGCCTTGACAGATTTCCATAAGTCATTAACGAATGTAATGGACATGGATGTAATTTTACGTGGGCTGCGTCCCGCGTCTATAAATAGATGAACAGTACTCCCGTACTGTTCACGCTGACTTGGCATTGGCTTTTGCGTCACGCTTGTACTTTTACCTTCTCTCGAGACCGAAGGTACATTTGTAATTTGAAATCATTTCTATTTCTTCATGTTAATAAAATAGAAATGATTCTGTGATGTTCATATTATACCTCATGCTTTATATGAATCCTTCGTCATTACTTGTTATATTTACGAAGGTATGTCTCTTGCGACCTTCGTCCGAAACTCATTATTTCCCGAAGGGGAATAATGTTCTGAAGGACGAAGGACTTTAACACTTAACACTTTTTATGTTGCCTTGTTCTTAACTCGAAGTATTTGAGAACAAGTCCCCAACATCCACGCAATACAGAGGAGTGATATTCTGTATTGGGAGAGTTTCTAGTTATAGTCTAATTCAAGGGAATTGAGTCTTTGATTCTAAATCTCAATGCCATATGCAACCAAATAATAGAATTATGAAAAGCTGATTCTAATTTTTAATTTCGTGCTCCAATATATATTCCAAGTGTGGGGATTTCATTTGTATTTTATTTTCATTAAAAAACTTCACCACAGGAGCAAGGATGATGACATGGCAAGAATTTAATAAGTAGAGAGATCATCTAAATGAAAAATTAGGATACATGATTTTATACATAAAAACCGATGTTGCATCTTTAGAAATAGTGTAACAAAACTATCCCTTAAAAATAACTTTAATACTTGTTTGGTATCATCACAATTTTGCACTATAGCATTACGATGTTCCAGACCCATAGGCACCAAATCTACACTTCTATACTAATCTATTATCTATATCTATATCTATACTTAATCTATTAAGAATCTGATGTTACATCTTTAAAAACAGTGTAACAAAACTATTCACTGAAAATAACTTTAATGCTTGTTTAGTATCATCACAGTTTTGCACTATAACATGACGATGTTCTAGACCCATAGGCACCAAATCTATACGTCTATACTAATCTATTATCTATATCTATATTTATATCTATACTTAATCTATTAAGAACCTAATATGGACACCTGGTGATACCACGACTTCACCCCTCCGCTACTACACCATGCAAAACAAGAACTTGAACCTATACCCACTTACTACAAACATTTAGGGATAACCATCATACCACACATACCTTAGTGTTTATAAATAAAAAATAACTATATTTGAATAAATATCTCAATACTTATTTATCTATACTACTCTATTAAGAATCTAATGTGGGCACCTGGTGCTACCAAAGCTTTACCCTCCATGTTGTGCCCCCGACTGGTTTTTTGATTGGTTCTCCTATCCCTCTCAGCTACTGCCCCGTGGACATGCTAACACTCTAGGTCCGCCCCACGCTCTCTGACTGGTTCTCCTACCCCTCTCTCAGCTACTGCTCTATGGATTCCAGCGCCCACACAGCCAGCTACTGCGCCTGCTCAGCATCCGACCCCACCCACATAGATACCACACCACGCAAAAAAAGTACAGAGCAAGCACTCGAACCCACACCCCAACTCTAGAAATTTAGGGTTAACCTAGAGATGGCAATGGGTAAAAACCCGCTGGGTATCACTTGCCCAAACCCATACCCGTGAAGAAAAAACACGCCCGTTAAAAAACTCATACCCATGACGGATATAAAATTTTGCCCAAACCCATGCCCATGTAGGTTTCGGGTACCCAACGGGTTTCCCATACCCACTAACATCAACATAAAAAATAATTCATCATGTAAATGATAGTCAATATATTAATAAGTTAGGATAAAAAAGTGATAACTAATTTTAGCTTAAACTTTGTTACATAGAGTTTATTTCACTTAGAACATATTCAATTAATTATATTATGAGACATATTTGTAAGATATGTTGATTTTAAGGCGGGTTTTAAAAACCCGTGGGTTTGCGGGTATGGATAGTGGAAGAACAAACCCATGACCACGTACCCGTTGGGTTTCTATTTAAACCCATTAACAGACCTATGGGTAGAGAAATTTGTCTAAACCCATACCCTAATAGAGCAAAAACCCATCGAGTTTTGGGTAGCGGGTACTGTTAGTCACTTGTTCTCAAATGCTTTGAATCAAGAACAAGGCAACACAATTGTTAGAGATTAAGGACCTTCGTCTTCCGAAGTATTATCCCCACTAGGGCATAATACTCATCAGACGAAGTCGAGAAGGACATACCTTTTTCAATTAACATGCGAATAAGAATACATAAAGATGAAGACAGCAACCACATCTTACTAATTCATTCATATTTATATTCCATAAAAGCATGCAAGAATATCAACATGATTAATATTACATTGATACCTTCGGTTTGCTCGAAAGTGTGGATGCGAGAGAATGAATACAATCAGCGTGAATAGTACGGTGTTACTATTCATCTATTTATAGGCACAGGACACAGCCCGGACAAAAGTACATTTATGTCCTTGACATTCATCTATAAACATAATGCGAATCATTAAGAATTGAATAGTCTTTGTCCCTTTTTGGTCTTCAACAGACTTCATCTTTGTCATCACGTCAAACCGAAGCTCTTCGGCTATAGCTTCATTATTCATTTTCTTCACCTTCGGGTTATGTTTCCACCCTGTCATGAGAGAAAACCTTCATCCTGAAGTCGAAGCCCCTCTGTAATAGCCCATGTCATACTGGAAACATATGGTTAGTTATGTTTTTGAGGACCTTCGGAGGAAGAAGGCCCCCAATAGTAGCCCCTCGCAGTGTTGATTTGTTTCTTTGTAACAAATTTAGACTATGACGTGAACGAAGGCCTTTAGCGAAGTTCCGAAAAACACCTTCCCTTTGCTAGAATAGTGAAACACACTGACTTGCGTGACCCACCAATCTGTGGTCCACATGGCTGATGAGAAAAAGACCATTGACCCGTTGCTAGCCGGGTTTCACGAAGCTATGGACAAAACCAACATGGAGAAGATCACCAATGAGATGTTAGCTGGAATATCTAAAAACTCTAGCGATAGTGAGAGCTTCGATGTAGAAAGTGGAAATGAAGATGTCGAAGATCGGCCATGGATACCGAGCCATGTTGTCTTCGGAAAGTCGACTATTAAACAAGGGCAGATCCAAGCAATGAGGGGGAGATACTTTCATGATATTTCAATCGTTAGAGCTGGACGGGAGAATAATGTTCCTCTTCCCGAAGCTGACGAAGTGGTGATTTTCAGAAGCTTCATGAAAGTTGGACTTCGATTCCCTTTGGACAAAATGTTGGTCGAAGTTCTGAAAACTTTTGAAATTTATCTTCACCAACTTACTCCCGAAGCTATTGTCAAAGTAGGGGTTTTTATATGGGCCATGAGGAGCCAAGGATTAGAGCCAGATGCTAGGTGTTTCTGCAATATGCACGAGCTATTATATCAGACGAAGGCAACTAGGAAAGAGCAATATCATAACAATTTTGGCTGCTACAGCTTCATACATCGCGCCGAGGCAAGCTACCCTGTGCCGACATCTCGGAAAAAGTGGCCAGGCTCCTAGATGCAAGAATGGTTTTATGTGAAGGTTGATCTGAGTGAGAGGGGAGATATAAAAGGGGTTATCAGCGCCCTCTATGGTCTCGCTTCGGCATCAGGAGGCCGGTCATTGCAGTTGGAAACAACGTGCAAGCTTGTCGGAGGACGAAGGCCCCCAACACGAAGGTTCTCCTCCTGTGTAAAAATATATCTGCTAGAGACATATCATGTGCTATAGTATGTTCTTTCATGGTCTGACAAATATTTTCAAAGAAGCAACTTTTCCTTGTTTCTCCATGGTTCTTTAGTGATGAAAAATGATGTATGATGCGATATGATATGATGGTATGATGCGAAATGCTATTTGTGCCGAAGGTAAAAAACCACACGAATACACACCCAGCCTCTGCATCACATTGGAAACGACTTTGGAGTCCCTTCACCTTTTACTTAGGTGATATTTCAGCTATGCATTCCCTTAGGAACGACTTTGGAGCTAAGCTCTGCATCCCCTTAGGAACGACTTTGGAGCTTCTTCACCTTTTACTTAGGTGGCATTTAAGCTCTGCATCCCCTTAGGAACGACTTCGGAGATTCTTCACCTTTTACTTGGGTGGCATTCAAGCTCTACATTCCCTTAGGAACGACTTTGGAGCTTTGTGACTTACTCTGCATTCCTTTAGGAACAACTTTGGAGGTTTGTGAACCGCTCTTGTTACACTCAATGGTGTAATCATAGCCTTATTACATTAGACTGAAGGTTATACCTTCTTGTATTGTCTCTTTTTTAGAGGAAAATGTAAATACAAGAATAAGTAAAAATACATTGGACTAAAACACTCTTTTGTGGAAGCGTTGTGCCGTCTTCAATAGATATGCCTCGACTCGGGCACAATGTTGTTGACTATGCGAGCTTCAGGCTCCTCCCAAAGGTCACGCTGTTGTTGAATCTGCCGATGCCCTTCTGGCTGTTGATTGTGACTCGAGGCAGGCGCAGTGGTGGTGGTGGTGGCAACTGATCACAGGAAGCTTGAGAATGACTTGCCGAAGCAACAGAAGTCGTAGGCTGTTGATTGCCTACGTACTCAGGGATATATGGAGCGTAGCACGAAGCAGTATGCAGGACCTGCTTCGGTTGATTCTGCTGTGCTTTGGCTTCAGCAATTTCCTTCTGCTTCTAGATCGTGACTTGGCACGTCCTTGTTGTGTGTCCCTTGTCTTTGCCACAGAATAGGCATAACAGTTTCTTGGGCTGATTACCATACCTTCCCCCAAAGCTTCTCCCCCTCTGTCTCTTGGGGTTGGAGGCCTGTAAGAAGTCTGTTGCATTCCCGAAGACTGTGATATGTGCTGGCTGCTCTAAGCATGGTTGGTCCTGTCATCATTTGCGTTGGGATTGTGTATTGTTCTGACATGCCTGGGGTGAATGAATGTCGCCTGGAGGGGGTGAATAGGCAAGTGGAAACTTTTTCAACAAAAACTAGAAATGAACTGGGTAAAACCGGTTCAATCGGTTTGCACGAGCTCAACTAAAGAATGAGATATAAAACTGAATTAATCTCGAAATCCACCCAGTTAACTTTGGAAATGAGATGTTCTAGTTGATCCATAGGGTTCAAAGTAGTAGATCTGTGAAGGACACTTCTCAAAATCCACACACCAAAAAGATATAAACAAATCTTTCACGGAATGGTGAGAGAACGAAGAACACGAATAAGCACAATGAACAAGAACACAAGAGACACAAGATTTATCCCGAGGTTCAGTCACACCACCAAGGTGCCCTACTTCCTCGTTGAGGCACCCATAAAGAGCCGGGTCTCTTTCAACCCTAATCCTCCCTTTGCCGACCACAAAGGTCAAGCTCACACACTAATCTTTGCTCAAACAAGCGGGTAATACAAACGTTCTTGTGGTCTTCCACAAGATTTGGAGACTCACAAGAGACACCTAGTCGTCTAGGAGCTAGAAGCTCCAAGAGTAATGAATCCACAAAGAACTCGATGTAGTACCAAATCTCGAATGAAGAAGAGCAAGAGAGATTTGGAGATGAAGCACAAAACCGTAGCTCTCAAACTCACTCAAAGATTTCTCTCCAAAGATTTGAAATGGGAGAGGCAAGAGATGTGAGAGAGAGAGAGAGTGGGAGGTGTTCTTCAAGTTAGAAATGGACTTTGGGTCATGCTCTTGTGTGGGGAGAGATGTAGGAGTGAGTATATATAGGTGGGGCTTCAAAACTTGTCGTTGGACTGATTTTGGCTGTGGAGGACTGGTTGAACCGCCCCTAGGACCGGTTCAACTACCTGGGGCAGGCTGACAGTCAGTCAGACTGCATGTCAGATTGCAAAAACAGGTCCTAACACCGGTTGAACCGCCCCTAAGACCGGTTCAACCGCCTGGGGGTCAGACTGGCAGTCAGTCTGCCAGTCAAGAGGTCAGACCGGTCAGGTGACCCTGACACTGGTTGAACCTCCCCTAGGGCCGGTTCAACCGGTTTTGACCAGTGAGGTCCGGGAAAAAACCCTGGCTGAACCTTTCCTAGATCTCAGTTGAAGTTGAAGTTTGACTGGAGTTGAGAAAGCTCAACTAAGCTGAAGTTCAACTCAGCTGAAAAGCTCAGCTACAGCTGAAGAAGCTCAACTCAGCTGAAGTTCAGCTCAGCTACAGCTGAAGAAGCTCAACTTAGCTGAAAAGCTCAGCTGCAATTGAAGAAGTTCAGCTGCTTTTCAATAAGAACACTCTAGGTTTCTCAAACCTAACCATGGTCAACCATAGAATTTTAAAGAGATTTTTGGTTTTCAAAAAATAGCTTTTGAATATAGAGGCTTGAGCTTTGGCAAACACCAACCTTCTTTTTGGATCCCCTTTATAGTACGATGATTCCTATATTCAAATTAAATAAAATTAATTAAGTAAACTCCTTGAGTCATTGGTGTCTCATGTGTGATTTCTCCATGGCGTTACTTCATAAGGATCACAAACATCTTTGTCTCACATTTTGAAGTAAACACAAATCAAACCCTATGACTTGTACCATATCACCATATATGTGTTCAAATCATGGCTTCAAGTCACCTCACTGATGCATCAACATATTATAACTCTTCATAGCTGATTAGTTCATCGACTTAGTGCAAGTACTCTCTTCTTCACCTTAGCCATAGTACCTCGGTCCACAAGCCGTCGCTTGGCCTTCACCTTCGCTTAGTTCCTCAAAGCCCTTTCCTTGCTATCTTCACCCTATCAAGTCATTCTTGAGTTACATCATATTGAGCATCCATTGAGAGAATCATTTCTTCAATATTGTGAACCTTGCTTGAATGTATTCTAGACATAATTGTTAAGATCAATCAAGCTCTAGTTTGATTCTCATAGAAGCATATATGGACTTGTCGGGGACCATAATTAGGGGTACCCTCAATACGCCTAATTCTCAGCTGGTAACCCCCATCAGCATAAAGCTGCAGAGGCCTGATGGGTTTGATTAAGTCAGGGATCAGTCCATACGAGCGACTCGATCACGCCACGCCCGAGCCTAGACTCGGGCAAGGGCAGCCGACCCCGAGGTGTTTCCGTCTCGCCCGAGGCCTCCTCTTTCACGGCAGACGCATCTCCGGCTCGCCCGAGGCCTTGCCTTCGTTAAGAAGCAACCCTGACTAAATCACCGCGCCGACCGACCAAGTCACTGGGGCCTTTTAACGCAAAGAGTAAGACTGACGGGCAGCCAGGCTTGGCCAAAAGCGCCATAGGAAGCTCCGCCCGACCCAGGGCTCGGACTCGGGCTAAGGCCCCGGAAGACGGCGAACTCCGCTCCGCCCGACCCAGGGCTCGGACTCGGGCTAAGGCCCCGGAAGACGGCGAACTCCGCTCCGCCCGACCCAGGGCTCGGACTCGGGCTAAGGCCCCGGAAGACGGCGAACTCCGCTCCGCCCGACCCAGGGCTCGGACTCGGGCTAAGGCCCCGGAAGACGGCGAACTCCGCTCCGCCCGACCCAGGGCTCGGACTCGGGCTAAGGCCCCGGAAGACGGCGAACTCCGCTCTGCCCGACCCAGGGCTCGGACTCGGGCTAAAGCCCCGGAAGACGACGAACTCCGCCTCGCCCGACCCAGGGCTCGGACTCCGCCCTGGCCTCTGCCGAACGACCTCCGCCTCGCCCGACCCAGGAGCTCGGGCTCGGCCTCGGCCATGCAGGACAGACTCGACCTCAGCTTCGGAGGAGCCTCCACGTCGCCCGACCTAGGGCACGAGTCCGCCACGTCAACAGGAAGCGCCATCATCACCCTACCCCGAGCCGACTCAGGCCGCAGGGAGCAGGACCGACGTCCCATCTGGCTAGCTCTGCCAGATAGGCAATGATGGCACCCCGCTGGACCCATGACGACGGCGGCTCCCAGCTCTCTTACGAAAGCAGGAGGACGTCAGCAAGGGCCCAACCACTCCGACAGCTGTCCCTCCGCCAAGCTCCATTGCTTCTCCGACAGCCACGACGCCACACTAGCCGGGTGCCAAGATCTCTCCGGCTGCCACCTTGGCATGTACTTAGGGCACTAGCTCTCCCCCGCTAGACACGTAGCACCTTGCTACACCCCCATTTGTACACCTGGATCCTCTCCTTACGCCTATAAAAGGAAGGACCAGGGCCTTCTTAGAGAAGGTTGGCCTCGCGGGGATGAAGGGCAGGGGCAGGCGCTCTCTTGGGGCCGCTCGCTCCCTTCACCCACGCGGACGCTTGTAACCCCCTACTGCAAGCGCACCCGACCTGGGCGCGGGACGAACACGAAGGCCGCGGGATCTCCGACTCCCTCACGACCCGGCTCCGGCCACCTCGCTCTCGCTCTCTCTCCCCCCTTCGCGCTCGCCCACGCGCTCGACCCATCTGGGCTGGGGCACGCGGCACTCTCACTCGTCGGCTCGGGGACCCCCCGGTCTCGAAACGCCGACAGTTGGCGCGCCAGGTAGGGGCACGCTGCGTGTTGACGAGCAGTTTCCCGTCAAGCTCCAGATGGGCAGTCTCCAACGACCTCTCCAACCCGGGACGGTGCTCCGTTTCGGGAGCCTCGAGTTCATGTCTCTCGACAGCGGCTACGACATGGTACTCCTTCCACCGCCGCGCGGCGGCGACAATGGCGGTCGACAGCCCGCCCGCCGGCGGCGGAATCGACGACGTCTTTCCCGCGTGGGGGAAGGACAACTTTCGGGCTCGCCCCATCCTCTCCCTCGCCATCGGAGGAGGAGGCGGGGCAACCGGGGCCGAGCGGGAGGCTGCGCTCCGACGGCTGTCGAGCAAATCGACATCCCCAGTGCCCCAACGGAGGACACGGTAGGCGTCACCCTCGCGTTCGAGGCGAAGGCGAGCGCCATCCCCCCGCAACACGTCGACCCCGAGCAGATGGACGACGCCAGCACGCTCACGAAGGGCCTGCAGGACGTCGCCCTCGTACCCAAGACGACGGCACGATCAGCCCCCGACGTGACTTCGTCGCTCCTCGTCGACAAAAAGGTACCGACTGATTCCCATCTTTCGTCATTTCGACTCGGCCTCAACCCGCCTAGCGACCTCGCTTTGGCGGGCGCTCACATCGAGGCGAGTGCAACCCCTCTGGGGTTTTATGTGCGGTCGCCTTGGGACCGATTGACGGGCGTCTCGACCTACGGGCCCTCTGGGTCCGAGGAAGATGACGATCCCAGCGTCTGCTGGGATTTCTCTGGATCTGGCAACCCCAGTGCCATGCGGGATTTCATGACCGCGTGCAACTACTGCCTCTCCGACTGTTCCGACGGCAGCCGCAGCCTTGACGACAAGGACTGCGGCCCGAGCCGCGAATGTTTCCACGTCGAGCTAGGGGATCCCTCCGGAGGCAGCTGTCTCGGCATGCCGGAGGATGGTGATCCCCCTAGGCCAGCGCCTCGCGCCGACATCCCGCGGGAGCTAGCTGTGGTCCCCGTTCCGGCGGGGGGTCACGACCCACAGCTCGAGCAAGTCCGCGGGGCGTGGGCTGGGCTCGATGAGGGAGCAGGAGCGCTCGAGGCAATCCACCGGGACGTCGGGCAGGTATGGGCGGGCCAGCCTCCGACCGGAGAAATACGTCACCTGCCCCAAGGTCTCCAGCACCGCATCGCTAACGATGCCAGGGATAGACCGCCACCCGCATCCGGCGGGACCGGTCAGGACCTGGCCGCCGCAGCGATGCTCCTCCACGCGATGCTGGAGTCATCAACCATCGAGGGTCGGCGAATCCAGGGAGAGCTCAAGCATCTCCTGGAAGGCGTTGCGGCCCGGCGGGCCGAGAGCTCTGCCTCCCGAAGGCAGGGGTACCCCTCGGAACCTCGCGCCGCGACTTCCCGACTCATGCGGGAAGCCTCGGTTTATACCGGGCGCACGCGCAACACCGCGCCTGCGGCCCCGGGCCACCTCGGCGACGCGCACCCTCATCGCGACCGTCGGGCACGCCTCGATGAAAGGGTGCGCCGAGGCTATCACCCCAGGCGTGGGGGACGCTACGACAGCGGGGAGGATCGAAGTCCTTCGCCCGAACCACCCGGTCCGCAGGTCTTCAGCCGGGCCATTCGGCGGGCGCCGTTTCCGCCCCGATTCCGACCCCCGACTACTATCACAAAGTACTCGGGGGAAACGAGGCCGGAATTGTGGCTTGCGGACTACCGCCTGGCCTGTCAACTGGGTGGGACGGACGACGATAACCTCATCATCCGCAACCTCCCTCTGTTCCTCTCCGACACTGCTCGCGCTTGGTTGGAGCACCTGCCTCCGGGGCAGATTTCCAACTGGGAGGATTTGGTCCAAGCTTTCGCCGACAACTTCTAGGGGACGTACGTGCGCCCCGGGAATTCCTGGGACCTCCGAAGCTGTCGGCAACTGCCGGGAGAGTCTCTTCGAGACTACATCCGGCGATTCTCGAAGCAGCGCACCGAGCTGCCCAACATCACCGACTCCGATGTCATCGGCGCGTTCCTTGCCGGCACCACCTGCCGTGACCTGGTGAGCAAGTTGGGTCGCAAGACCCCCACCAGGGCGAGCGAGCTGATGGACATCGCCACCAAGTTTGCCTCCGGCCAGGAGGCGGTCGAGGCCATCTTCCGAAAGGACAAGCAGCCCCAGGGCCGCCCGTCGGAAGATGCTCCCGAGGCGTCTGCTCCGCGCGGCACCAAGAAGAAAGGCAGGAGGAAGTCGCAAGCGAAACGCGACGCTCCCGACGCAGACCTTGTCGCCGCCACCGAGCATAAGAACCCTCGGAAGCCCCCCGGAGGTGCTAACCTCTTCGACAAGGCACTCAAGGAGACGTGCCCCTACCATCAGGGGCCCGTCAAGAACACCCTCGAAGAGTGCGTCATGCTTCGGCGCCACTTCCACCGGGCCGGGCCACCCGCGGAGGGTGGCAGGGCCCGCGACGACGACAAAAGGGAAGATCGCCAAGCAGGAGAGTTCCCCGAGGTCCGCGACTGCTTCATGATCTACGGAGGGCATGCGGCGAATGCCTCGGCTCGGCATCGTAAGCAAGAGCGTCGGGAGGTCTGCTCGGTGAAGGTGGCGGCACCAGTCTACCTAGACTGGTCCGACAAGCCCATCACCTTCGACCGGGACGACCACCCCGACCACGTGCCGAGCCCAGGGAAGTACCCGCTCGTCGTCGACCCTGTCATCGGCGACGTCAGGCTCACCAAGGTCCTGATGGATGGGGGCAGCTGCCTCAATATCATCTACGCCGAGACCCTCAGGCTCCTGCGCGTCGATCTGTCATCCGTCCAAGCAGGCGCTGCGCCCTTCCACGGGATCGTTCCTGGGAAGCGCGTCCAGCCCCTCGGACAGCTCGACCTTCCTGTCTGCTTTGGAACACCCTCCAACTTCCGAAGGGAGACTTTGACGTTCGAGGTGGTCGGGTTCCGAGGAACCTATCACGCAGTGCTGGGAAGGCCATGCTACGCAAAGTTCATGGCCATCCCCAACTACACCTACCTGAAGCTCAAGATGCCGGGCCCCAACGGGGTCATCACCGTCGGCCCCACGTACAAACACGCATTCGAATGCGATGTGGAGTGCGTGGAGTACGCCGAGGCCCTCGCCGAGTCCGAGGCCCTCATTGCCGACCTGGAAAACCCCTCCCGGGAGGTGCCGGACGTGAAGCGACATGCCGGCAACTTCAAGCCAGCGGAGATGGTTAAGGCCGTCCCTCTCGACCCCAGTGGCGACACCTCCAAGCACATCCGGATCAGTTCCGGGCTTGACCCCAAATAGGAAGCAGTACTCGTCGACTTTCCCTGCGCAAACGCCGACATCTTTGCGTGGGGTCCCTCGGACATGCCTGGCATACCGAGGGATGTCACTGAGCACTCGCCGGATATTCGGGCAGGAGCCCGACTCGTCAAACGGCCTCTGCACGGACGACGCACGGGGGCTACGCCCTTCTGAAAGTTCCCTTTGGCCCGGGAACAGGATCTGGATGTCGCCTAGAGGGGGGGGGTGAATAGGCGAATAAAACTTATTACTTTAAAACTTAAATTCTTACTCTACTCGAAGACTTAGTACGCAGTGGAGTGAGAAGACTCTTCGAGTAAGTTGCAGCGGAATGGAAGATCCTGTCTCAAAATGTCCTGCACTTCAAATCAAGCTTATACCACAGATAAGTATTGAAGTGCAGATATAAAGATGAGTAAGGCAGAGAGTCAGGATAGAACAGAGCACACAGACGCAAGGGTTTATCCCGAGGTTCGGCCAAGCCTGAAATGCTTGCCTAGTCCTCGTTGGAGTTAGCCACACCTGGGCTTGGAGTCTATTTCAACTCCTTCCTCCGTTTGCTCAGATCTGTCAGTATGACAGATATAGCCTTTCACTATTGAGTGGGGTTACAACAGAACCGCGGCTGCTTACAAACTTCTTGGCAGCACCCCGGCAGAGTAACGATACGCTCAAGACCTTGCTCTAGCTCTTAGCAGCACTACTCCTCTCTCTAAAGGCTTATAGCTGTGCCTTCTACACAAACTATAGAGTTACACACAAGAGGGAGAGCGAGAATTGATTCCAGTGAAGTCTACACTTGTTGGCTGCACTTGTACCCCTCTTGGAGGCGCCTAGGAGTCCCTTTTATAGACCCAAGGGGCCTAGGAGCCGTTGGAATCCCATTTGGAAGGCAATACTTTCTTTCTGTCGGGTGGCGCACCGGACAGTCCGGTGCACACCGGACACTGTCCGGTGCCTGATTTCTTTCCTTTTATGGCGAAGCCGACCGTTGGCAGTCTTGGAGCCGTTGGCGCACCGGACATGTCCGGTGCACACCGGACAGTCCGGTGCCCCCTTCCGACCGTTGGCCCGGCCACGTGTCGCGCGCAGATTCCTCAGCCGACCGTTGGCCCGGCCACGTGTCGCGCGCAGATTCCGCAGCCGACCGTTGGCTCACCGGACAGTCCGGTGCACACCGGACAGTCCGGTGAATTTTAGCCGTACGCCGTCGGCAAATTCCCGAGAGCGGCCACTTCACGCCGAGCTAGCCTAGCGCACCGGACACTGTCCGGTGCACCACCGGACAGTCCGGTGCACCCAGACTGGACAGACTTTGGCTGCTCGAGCCATCTCTTCTCCAACTCGATTTTTTCTGTTTCCAGCACTTAGACACAATACATTAGTCCATAAAACAATGTACTAAGTCTGAGAAACATACCTTTATGTTAATTATTATATCCATAGCATTTCACATGCTTGAGCTTTGATGTTGGACTCATAAATCATCAAGTCGGCTTGACTTGATCTAGATTGACATTTCTTAGCTCCAACATCCTGCAAAGGTCACATAGAACATCTCCAAACATAGCCACAACCCAAACTAAAGATTAAGGTGAACTCAGCTCTTTTGGGCTGCTTCCAGTTCTGGTTTTGACACTTGTTCTCCTTCTAGTGACCTTGATCTCTTTCTTAGAGCTTGATCTTGAGCCTTATGACTTACACCACGTAACTGTAGCTGTTACCTCATTGGTTGTAAGTCACGTCCTTATGTAGTGATCCTTTATGTGCCGTAGCTGTTCTCAACTCGATCACCCTTGACTTTGCAAGCCTTCTTCTTCACCCTTGGCTTTGGGTTCCTCAGCCTCCTTGACCTTCTCCCGTGCACTTGGTACCTCGAAGCTTTTCTTGCCTCCGTCCTTGGCTTGATCAGTTGTCTCCGAGCTACGCACCCGAGTCTCACTTTATACAATGTTCATCTTACTTGTGATGTCCATTATGTATCCATAATCCAGTTCTTGGACAATCACATTTGTTCACTTGTGTTGAACCCTGTAAGCTTTACCTTAGGCACCTGTTCAACACTTAGTACACTTGTTAGTCCTTTAATTGAGTTGTCATCCAAACACCAAAACTCACAAGAGAGCTTTCAATCTCCCCCTTTTTGGTGATTGATGGCAACACAATTAAAGCTTACATAAGAATAAGATTTGAAGCACAAATTTGAATTCTAAGTTTATAGAATGCTCCCCCTAAATATGTGCTTACTTCAAGAACCTAATTTTGGCCTCAGACGCCAATTTGCACATACTTAGGCAATTCGAAACATTTCTACACCTTAGCACTTTTTAGGATGCATTGAGTCAAGAATCAAACATGATGCTATAACACACAAATGCACATAATCAAGGTTAAACACCATTCAAAAATAGTGGATATATCACAGGAATATCAACCTACCACTATTCATCATTAAGATACCAATTCAAACTAATACCAATTTAAAACAATCTTAAAGCACCATCAACCACATGGCTATCTATTACACTATAGAAGCCAAATAATTCATCGCAGCGGAAATACTAGTCCATATGAGCAACATTGCAAGAAACATATGAATATCACACTTGGCAAAGCTCAAACTAACACACTCAAACTAACACATCACCCATTAGGATAAGCTTTATGAATATCACACTTGGCAAAGCTCAAACTAACACACTCAAACTAACACATCACCCATTAGGATAAGCTTTCCTCTCAGGTTGAGATAAGCTTTAATACACAAATTCTCCCCCTTTGACATCAAACACCAAAAACCATACTCAAGCAAGAACATATGATGATGTCAAGGGACAGCAGGGTGTTAAGGAGGAAAACGACAATCAAAACTCCCCCTTACTTATTGAGCATATGCCCGATCAACATTTAGGCAAGATACATATATGCAAAAAGATTAATACTCCCTTTGTACCTTTACCATGTTGTAGTGTACTTCCCATCTTGAAAGTATCTAATCTCTCAAGAGCTTCTTCACACTTGTGCCTGATTCTTTATCCTTACTTTTTCTTGTTGCTAAGACATCAAACTTAGAACAAGTTATAGTATTGGGCACAAGAAGAAACTTCTATTCTCATGATTATCAAAAGATGTCAATTGAAGCGAACTATTACAGCTACCAATTGAAAGATACCAATTGCAAAGTTCATTTATTATCATGGCTCCATGATATTTAAGCATCTATTATCACCGGATATTATAGAGCATGAGCAATCTAAAAATATGCATTTACTCACAACTTGAGATACCAATTTCTTGACTTACAGAGGTACCCAAGTCCTGATTGCTCCATTTCTTGCTTATCTTCTTTTCCACCTAGAGACTATACAAGATTGCTCAAGAAACAGTTAGTCTCAAAAGACACAAGTTATGTGTGCTCCCCCTCAAGGTGTGCATCAAGTATTTGAATGACTTGCACTTTGCACATTCTAGCTTCCTTAGAACTAGAGGGGATCACAACATACCTTGGTCAAGGCATACTCTACCACGTTCATCACCAAAAGATGCCAATTTGCATATCAAATGAAAAACCACTTAACACCAATTGAAGGCTAAATGAAAGGTCAACAATGCATGCCTCAGTGGTACTTAAGCCAATTCAATACTCAAGAAAGTATAACATTTACACGCAACTTGTACATGCTTCATACTTAACTATCATTGCGTATACCAATTCAAGATCAACACAATCATGTATATAAAGCGAAATATCTAAGCATGTCATAATTAAGAAGGTTTCTTAGATGCACAAAAGAAACAACATTTTAAAGGCATAAATTACCTAAGCTAAGATATTACCAATTGAAAGACAAGAACATAGCTATGATCACAATGAATGGAATTTCAAGTATATTTAATGAAATTGCATAGCTCCATTTTCCATACTTTTGCCGTTATGAGAGCCCTTGTTATCACCAATTCAGGGGTCCTTTTGCTTACGCACCTCATAGCTCAAAAGGGCACGACATGGATTTGAAATTCACACAGTACCAAACTAGGATAATCATGTGAACATGGACTAAACAAAAAGTCATATTTGCACATAGTATTACTTACAAAAAGTTACAGGTTTATCCATATACACCAGGAGAGTTAATCGTTGTGGATATAACAAATGAAAGAGCTACCAATGAATGATTCAAAAGATATATCCTATAGAGCACCAGTCATGATTAAGCAACCATCATTATGATCCATTTAACACAGGCAATCATAAAGCATAACTACTCTAAGGACAGGTAGCACATCAAGCCAACTTAAGAGCAATACTAAATTGCAATGATGTACTTAAGATACACGGGTACCGTCCTTTGGTGAGCAGGTTGTAGATTCTCATCAAGGTCCTTTACTTGATTCACCAATAATGATTCAGGACCTACACACCTTATTTCACTTGAGATGAACATGGGATTAGTGTTTCACAATAAAGGCACCAAAACAATTAACAGCTTAAGCATAGAGTTTAAAATAACCGTCTTAAGCTCTCCCATGGTCTCCAGTCCATCTCAAGGCACCTGCATGGTCTAGTTAGCACAGTTTGGTACCCATCTCGGGATGGGTCCATAATGATCATCTAAGTGTGCCTTTGGTACCCATATTGCCTTTGTGCTAGTTCTAGGTGATCTCGTTATAGATCTAGCACAAGTGTATGATTTGGGTCTCCTACCCGAATAAGATTGACACAAATTCACTTGCTTAGAAATCTTACCTTTATAACATACCTTGGATAGATGACCCTGCTCACCACACTTGTAGCAGAAACGTCGCTGAACTTGACATGACGCTTGCTGTGTGTCATTTTGCTTAGTGAGGGTCATCTTGGAGGGTGCACGTCTTTGATTTTTCATGAGCGGACATGAAGTGATCATATGGTCCTTATCGTTGCATCCAAAGCATCTCCTCATTCCTTCATCCTTGTCTTTGTGTGGACAAGACGCAATGAAGTGACCTAATTCCTTGCACTTGAAGCACCTCCTTTTTCCTCTTCCCTTTTTGCTCTTGGATGACATAGTGAGATGATCAGTGCAAACAACATGACTAATTGAATTTTTACCTTTTTCCTTGTTCATGTTGATTTCTTCATTTATTGCTTTAGGAACATCCTTCTTATGGAGTTTAACACTTGCTGCGGTTTCTCCCGTCTCAAGCTTCTTCATCACGCGTCCGTGGATATCTTGAGGAGGTTGAGCAATGTGTCTTCTCCTTAGTTGCTTTGCTTTCTTGTTCCTTTCTTTTGATCCTGCAGCTTGATGCTCATTCAAAAATTTGCTTTCTTTTGACCAACAGGGGTTAGCACATGGTGATATATTATCTAAATGTGCACATGTGCAAGAATGAGGTTCACATGAATTTAAGTTTGAAATTACAACCTCATGAGCAACATTAAGCATGATATGGTCATCAACTAATTCATTATGAGAATAAGATAGCATATCATATTTTTCACTTAGAGCAAGTTTTTCTAAATTTATCATTTCTACTTGACTCTTAAGCATAGAATTCTCAGTTTTAAGTTGAGCAACATCAGATAATACATCATGATTATTTCTTTGCTCAAGTAAAATAGATTCATACCGTTGGACCAAATTATCATGAGAGCACTTTAGCTCCTCATGTTCTTTGGTTATCTTCTCCAGGCTGTCGTTGGTTTTGATGAGAGTCTCCTCTAGCCTGAGAAGCGTCTCGCCTTGTTCCTTGTTCCTCCTCAACAATTTAACCAAGAGCACTTTGTCTTCTTTGTTGAGAATGGTGTAGAACCGGCGAATCTCCTCTTCTTCCATATCACCAGTCTCATTTTCCCTGTCATTATTTTTAGTGGAAGCAATACAGGAAAATGTACCTAGTGGTGATGAAGACTCATCCTCGCTATCATCCTCATATTCCTCCTCATCATCGCTTTCGTCTCCATCATCATTGTTAGCAATAAGACACTTATAACTAGTGGAAGACAAACCTGTCGGTGAGGTGGATTCATCGTTTGGGTGCCATCGTTCTTGTTCTTCTCCCTTTGAATGGTTAGTATCACAAGCAGTATAGGGAGTAGAAGTAGTACAATTTGCCACAAAATATTTTACTTTAATTCTATTCCATAAATCATGAGCATCAACAATTAAATCATTACCACTACTTATGATGGCAAAATAAGCACCTCTAGAAAGAGAATCAACTAAGATGCTGCAAGCACGGTGATTGAGAGAAAAACATCTTAGTTCATCATTAGAGGGATTTTTACTAATATCAGATGGAAAAATACTTCTCCTAAAGATCTGTCTCAAATCAGAATCAACACTCATGAAAGCATTATAAATAGAGACAGACCAAGATTTGTAATTAGAGCCATCGCCTAAAAGAAGTTCTACAGTTACCTCTTGTGACGACATCGTTATCTCCGGACGGCTAAGCCCACACTGGAGAGGCCTAGCTCCGATACCAATTGAAAGTTCCCTTTGGCCCGGGAACAGGATCTGGATGTCGCCTAGAGGGGGGGGGGTGAATAGGCGAATAAAACTTATTACTTTAAAACTTAAATTCTTACTCTACTCGAAGACTTAGTACGCAGTGGAGTGAGAAGACTCTTCGAGTAAGTTGCAGCGGAATGGAAGATCCTGTCTCAAAATGTCCTGCACTTCAAATCAAGCTTATACCACAGATAAGTATTGAAGTGCAGATATAAAGATGAGTAAGGCAGAGAGTCAGGATAGAACAGAGCACACAGACGCAAGGGTTTATCCCGAGGTTCGGCCAAGCCTGAAATGCTTGCCTAGTCCTCGTTGGAGTTAGCCACACCTGGGCTTGGAGTCTATTTCAACTCCTTCCTCCGTTTGCTCAGATCTGTCAGTATGACAGATATAGCCTTTCACTATTGAGTGGGGTTACAACAGAACCGCGGCTGCTTACAAACTTCTTGGCAGCACCCCGGCAGAGTAACGATACGCTCAAGACCTTGCTCTAGCTCTTAGCAGCACTACTCCTCTCTCTAAAGGCTTATAGCTGTGCCTTCTACACAAACTATAGAGTTACACACAAGAGGGAGAGCGAGAATTGATTCCAGTGAAGTCTACACTTGTTGGCTGCACTTGTACCCCTCTTGGAGGCGCCTAGGAGTCCCTTTTATAGACCCAAGGGGCCTAGGAGCCGTTGGAATCCCATTTGGAAGGCAATACTTTCTTTCTGTCGGGTGGCGCACCGGACAGTCCGGTGCACACCGGACACTGTCCGGTGCCTGATTTCTTTCCTTTTATGGCGAAGCCGACCGTTGGCAGTCTTGGAGCCGTTGGCGCACCGGACATGTCCGGTGCACACCGGACAGTCCGGTGCCCCCTTCCGACCGTTGGCCCGGCCACGTGTCGCGCGCAGATTCCTCAGCCGACCGTTGGCCCGGCCACGTGTCGCGCGCAGATTCCGCAGCCGACTGTTGGCCCGGCCGACCGTTGGCTCACCGGACAGTCCGGTGCACACCAGACAGTCCGGTGAATTTTAGCCGTACGCCGTCGGCAAATTCCCGAGAGCGGCCACTTCACGCCGAGCTAGCCTAGCGCACCGGACACTGTCCGGTGCACCACCGGACAGTCCGGTGCACCCAGACTGGACAGACTTTGGCTGCTCGAGCCATCTCTTCTCCAACTCGATTTTTTCTGTTTCCAGCACTTAGACACAATACATTAGTCCATAAAACAATGTACTAAGTCTGAGAAACATACCTTTATGTTAATTATTATATCCATAGCATTTCACATGCTTGAGCTTTGATGTTGGACTCATAAATCATCAAGTCGGCTTGACTTGATCTAGATTGACATTTCTTAGCTCCAACATCCTGCAAAGGTCACATAGAACATCTCCAAACATAGCCACAACCCAAACTAAAGATTAAGGTGAACTCAGCTCTTTTGGGCTGCTTCTAGTTCTGGTTTTGACACTTGTTCTCCTTCTAGTGACCTTGATCTCTTTCTTAGAGCTTGATCTTGAGCCTTATGACTTACACCACGTAACTGTAGCTGTTACCTCATTGGTTGTAAGTCACGTCCTTATGTAGTGATCCTTTATGTGCCGTAGCTGTTCTCAACTCGATCACCCTTGACTTTGCAAGCCTTCTTCTTCACCCTTGGCTTTGGGTTCCTCAGCCTCCTTGACCTTCTCCCGTGCACTTGGTACCTCGAAGCTTTTCTTGCCTCCGTCCTTGGCTTGATCAGTTGTCTCCGAGCTACGCACCCGAGTCTCACTTTATACAATGTTCATCTTACTTGTGATGTCCATTATGTATCCATAATCTAGTTCTTGGACAATCACATTTGTTCACTTGTGTTGAACCCTGTAAGCTTTACCTTAGGCACCTGTTCAACACTTAGTACACTTGTTAGTCCTTTAATTGAGTTGTCATCCAAACACCAAAACTCACAAGAGAGCTTTCACCTTCCCCCACTCACACACGAGAATCAGTCATCAAGGAAGGGTCGGCCTCGCCCCGGCAGAGCCCGACCCTCCCTCGGGGGCTAAAAAGGGGGAACCCCTCTCGTCGAGTTTGGATGCGCCTCTCCGCGTCGAAAAAATTCTTTTTTCGATCAAGATGGAGTTTTTGCGTTCTCCCGGATGCGTCAGAAGCAGGGTCCCGAGGAGCGAACTTGGGTACAAATAAGTGGCGAGACCGACTGAGCCGAGGAACGCCTATGCCTCCGGGCAAGGGACGCCTCACTCATCGCCTGCCATGAAAAAAGACCCAACTCGGGAAATCACCCTGTTGTTGACAAGTCGGGCCAGGCGCGCAAATTGAAACAGAAAAGAGTATGACTTCACGCAAGAGAAGTAAAGTGTCCAGGCCTCGGCGGCCGCGGCAAATCACACATCCAACAGAAATTGTCCCAACAAAAGTCAGGTGTCGCCTTGGGAAGGCGCCGCGCCCTCAGCTCCACTCCCGCCGTCGGTAGGGTCCACCTCCGCTTCCGGCGGCGGCACAGGAGGAAGAATCTCCGCCTCGAAGATGGTCGCCAGCGCCGCGCTCGGACCCGCAGCGACCGCGTCGAGCCGCTGAACTTCCGCCAGGGCCGCCTCGTCCTCGTCAGGAAGGCAATACCCCTCGCTGACCCGCTCCAGGTCCACGACATAGTGGGAAGCGAGCACGGCGAAGGCCCGCCTGACGCCGTGGTGTAGCGCCCCGCGGACTTTATCGCGCGCGTAACCACCTAGGGCATGAAGACGGCTTTGGGGGGAGCTTCCTGAAGGGACGTCGCCGGGACCAAGGGTCCGATAGACATCCGAGACGGCCTCGGACATGGCCGCGAGATCGGCCTCCCTCTGCTCAGCAGCCCCGGCGAGCGCCTCGGCGAGCGCTTTGGCAGACTCGTCGAGGGCAGACTCGAGCTCTGCGAACAACCAGAAGAAAGACCTCAAACACAAGCGGAGGAAACGAACAAGAACGAGAACCGAGGACGGTCGAAGCATACCTCCGGCTCGGACGCGCTGCTCCGAGGCCGCGACTTGGGCCGCGGCCAGGTCGGCCGCGAGGGTCTTGGCCCGGTTTTCGGCCTCGGCAGCCTGACCCCGGGATTGGTCCCGCTCCTCGGCAACCTGGGCGAGCTCCGACCGCTGCCGTAGCGCCTTCGTGCGCGCCGCCGCCGCCTCGGCCCTCAGGTCAGCGCAGAGCAACTGGAGGTCCGCTATCTTAGCGTCCTGCTGAGAAAGGCGCGCGGTAGCCCCGGCGAGCGAAGTCCTCAGGGACCGCAGCGAGCCCCAGACGTCGGCCTCGCGGCGGATGAACGACGACTTGGCGGCGCTCCGGTCCGTCAGATCCTGGAAAGGAAAACAAGGCATCACGACGGACGCCTCGCTCGCAGAAGGGAGAAGGTATGCCTGAAACCATTACCTGGAGGATTTTGGGGACGTCCCCGCAGAGAACCTCCAGCGACGATCGGAGCGACCCCACCGTTGCTTCCGCACGCTTGCGGAGCTCATCCCAGGACTGGTCCTCCTGCTCGTCGTCAAGAACGAAGATAGGGTCCGAAGCCTCGCGGGTCCGGAATCGGAGCAACTGGCCTCGGGCCTCGGGGCTCCGCCGCACTGCGACAAGGCTGCCGCCCGCCTGGATGAGCTGCGCGTCCACGCCCACCTCTTCCGAGGCCCTGGGCGCCGGCGCTGTGGCCGACTCAACGTCGGCAGCAACCATATGCTCTCCGACTGGGACGGCGCCAACTGCGGTGGCGGCAGGCACCGGCATGGCCGACACGGCAGGCGGGCTCGGGACCGCGTCGGCGCCGGCCGCCTCCCCGATCACGATGGCCGCCTCGGCAGAGGAGCCCGCCTCGGGGACCTGCTCCCCCGGGACATGCGATGCCTGAGCCCCATGCGGCAAAGCGCCCTGTGAAAGGGCCGGCTGAGCGGCGGGGCCCGGGATGGCGCCAGGCGCCTGGACCGACGCCGTCTTAAGGACCTTCCGGGGTGCCAGGTCAGTAGGGCCATGGCTCCGCTTGCTGGAAAAAAGAAGAAAGGGAAAATCACGGCCAAGACGTATGAATGAAGCGCCGGGACGGAGACATTCCAAGGTACTTACCCGCTCCGGGCCATGATCCACTGTGCCTGGGGGGAGGTCTCTTGGCTCCCGCTCCCTGGGACCACCGCCGAGGTCCGCCTCGCCGACAGCCCTGGCACCGCCCTCGCCTTGGGCGCCCCTGACGCCCGGGAGGCGGACTGCCTAGGCGCCGCCATGGCAACCTGAGGACCACTCCCCCGCGCTGCCGGCGCGGGGGACGGCTCTCGAGGAACGAACCCCTCGGCCCGGCTCCCTGGAGTCACGTCAGCTCCTCCAGCCGAGGGGTCAAGTACCCTCTCAGGTTGCCCCCGCCCCTCAGGTCGGGGATCCGGCGTCTCGGCCCCAGGAACCGACGACATCGGCCCGCTCGGGGGCTGACTCGACAGCTCCCGGCCACACCCCAAGCTGGGGCTGAGGCCGAGACGGGCGGCCATGTCGTCCTCCTCCTCCTCATCATCGTCGTCGTCGTCGTCGGATGTCTCCGGCGACAGCTCCCTGGGGAGTCCTTCCCTCTCCTGCTGGCGACGACGTTTCTCCAGGGCGTCCCGAGCCCGCCTCCGCTTGCGGGCCCGGGCCTTCTCCGCGTCCTTTTTCTTTTTCTCCTCCTCCGCGGCGACCCGCCGCGCTGCCCGACCCACCGCGTCCTCCAGGACCCGCGGCAAGGAGGGTTTGTGCCGCCCCACCTCCTAAAAAGGGGGGAGGGGGAAAGAAACCCCATCGTGAGAACCAGGAGTAACCCGGTATATGAGGAAGGAAGGAGCGAGCACTCACCAGAGCGACGCACCCCTGGTCGGGGCGCATTCGAGGCTGGGAGAAGGCGTGGGGGTCCGGTTTCCCCATCGCGGCCGACACCCGCCATTGGAGGGCGTCACAGGGAAGAGGATCAGGGGACATCCGTGACCCCTCCCAGTCGGCCTCCAGGGTCATCTCCCAAAGCGACAGTCGCCGTTCCGCCAGGGGGAGCACCCTCCGACGGTGGAAGGCGGCAACCACTCCCGCGGCGGTGAGCCCTTCCTCCCGCAACGCCTTCAGGGCCTAGAGAAGAGGTTCGAGGTTCTTCTGCCTCTCGTGCGGAGTCTCGTGGCGCCAGGCGTCGGGAGCGGCGGTGACAACCCGCTGAGAGAACGGCGGGAGCGACTCTCCGTCATTCCGGAGGTAGAACCACCGTCGCTGCCAACCCTTGTTTGAGGATGCGAGGACGGCAGGGATATACTGCAACGATCGCGACTGCCTCAACAAAAGGGTGCAGCCGCCGGCCCGCACCGCTGTGCGGACCTTCCTCTCCCCCGTCGGCGAAGCAAAAAGCTCGGCGAAGAAGAGATGGGTCCACAAATCCCAATGGGGGGCGATCCCCAAATACCCCTCGCACACCGCTGCGAAAATAGTGGCCTGCGAGATGGAGTTGGGGGTGAGGTTGTGCAACTCCACCCCGTAATGGAATAGGATGGCCCGCATAAAGCGGCTCGTCGGCACACCAAATCCCCGCTCATGGAAGGAGATGAAGCTCACGACGTATCCCGGCGGAGGGGATGGAGTGACTCCACCCGCGGGAGGAATCCATTCCGGCCGCTGCTCATCGGTGAGAGGGCGGAGCAAACCCTCGCCGACGAGGTCCTCCAAATCACCCGCCGTCACCGTGGAGAAGGGCCACGGGTCGCGCGGTGGGATGATGGTCACCCGGTCAGCCATCGCTGAAGCAGAAGGGGTGGCGGCGCGAAAGACAGGGGAAGACGGTTTTCTTTTCCCTGGCTAGATCTCTCAGACTGCGAAAAACCTAAGGGGGAGACAAGAAGTGGAGTCGAGAACCATCACCGGGCCCGCTCCGGGATATATAAAGACCAAGGTAACGACGGTTCCAACGTACCGCCCGAACCGGACGCGGGGTTCAAAAAAACACAAAACGAAACAGCCGTTCCTCGAACGGCTCGCGCACGCAACGGCAGCCTCGCCGACCGCTCGCCCCGGCGCATTAACTCCGCGGCTCGACGGGCAGCGCTTCTGGCAGGAGCAGCTGGTGACGTTTCGCCTTCGCGACCACATCAAAAAAGGTACGCCACGTCGTTCAATTCCGTATCCTTTTTTCCTCTTTCTCTATCTCTTGCAACAGGGACCGGGAAAGGGCATACCCCCAAAGGGATCCTTCCCCGCGAAGGAACTAGGCTCCGGGCCTCCTTACTGATCAGGGGTTCGAAGGCTGGCCCCCCGAAGGGTTCAACAGCCGCCTCAGATCGCGTGGGCCCGACACCCACTACTGGTCAGGCGTTCGAAGGTCGGCCCCCCGAAAGGTCCCACGACCGCCTCAGGCTACTCGGGCTCCGCGCCCCTTACTGATCAGGGGTTCGAAGGCTGGCCCCCCGAAGGGTTCACAGTCGCCTCAGACACCGAGCGAGGGATGACCAGGGGTACGTTCGATACATAACCAAGGCTCGGGCTGCGCTCCCGAGGTACCCTAGGACATTTCCGAGACCAGCGGGAACGACTCTGTAACGGAATCCCATCGGAGGGAGGCAACGAGCCCTCGGACCCCGTCGCTAGGGGACCGGGTCCGGCAGATCACCCGCAGGTACTTTTGGGCGTGCCTCCGGGCCCCTAGCCGACCCCCAACGAATGGGGCACGGACGTCCACTCGGATTACCCGATTGCAGCTCACCGGAGACACCATGTTCGGTGCCCATCGAGGGTAACATGGCGCTCTCCCCCCCTCCTCCTTGCGGAAAGGCGACGTAGGGGCGTATGTAAAAAAGCCGAGTCTGTCCCTGATCGTCCTCTCGCTCCGTGCGGAGGCTCGGGGGCTGCTCTCGCAAACCCGGCTCCGGCCGAACCGTTGACAGCGTCAACATACCAGCCCGAGAACTTGGGCCCCGACAGTGCACCCGGGCTACGGCCTGTTCGCATGAGGGAACCGCCAGACCGGCCGAAGCATTACGCAAGGCATTAAGACCTCGAAGGAGTGAAACCACTCCTCCGAGGCCTCGGGGGCTACACCCGGCGGGTGCGCTCGCGCGCACCCACCGGAACAAAGAGCAACCGAGAAAGGCTGGTCCCCTTGCAAAAAAGTGCGACGAAAGCCTCCAAGCGAGTGTTAACACTCCCTTCGAGGCTCGGGGGCTACTGTCGGGGACCATAATTAGGGGTACCCTCAATACGCCTAATTCTCAGCTGGTAACCCCCATCAGCATAAAGCTGCAGAGGCCTGATGGGTTTGATTAAGTCAGGGATCAGTCCATACGAGCGACTCGATCACGCCACGCCCGAGCCTAGCCTCGGGCAAGGGCAGCCGACCCCGAGGTGTTTCCGTCTCGCCCGAGGCCTCCTCTTTCACGGCAGACGCATCTCCGGCTCGCCCGAGGCCTTGCCTTCGTTAAGAAGCAACCCTGACTAAATCACCGCGCCGACCGACCAAGCCACTGGGGCCTTTTAACGCAAAGAGTAAGACTGACGGGCAGCCAGGCTTGGCCAAAAGCGCCATAGGAAGCTCCGCCCGACCCAGGGCTCGGACTCGGGCTAAGGCCCCGGAAGACGGCGAACTCCGCTCCGCCCGACCCAGGGCTCGGACTCGGGCTAAGGCCCCGGAAGACGGCGAACTCCGCTCCGCCCGACCCAGGGCTCGGACTCGGGCTAAGGCCCCGGAAGACGGCGAACTCCGCTCCGCCCGACCCAGGGCTCGGACTCGGGCTAAGGCCCCGGAAGACGGCGAACTCCACTCCGCCCGACCCAGGGCTCGGACTCGGGCTAAGGCCCCGGAAGACGGCGAACTTTGCTCCGCCCGACCCAGGGCTCGGACTCGGGCTAAAGCCCCAGAAGACGACGAACTCCGCCTCGCCCGACCCAGGGCTCGGACTCCGCCCTGGCCTCTGCCGAACGACCTCCGCCTCGCCCGACCCAGGAGCTCGGGCTCGGCCTCGGCCATGCAGGACAGACTCGACCTCGGCTTCGGAGGAGCCTCCATGTCGCCCGACCTAGGGCACGAGTCCACCACGTCAACAGGAAGCGCCATCATCACCCTACCCCGAGCCGACTCAGGCCGCAGGGAGCAGGACCGACGTCCCATCTGGCTAGCTCTGCCAGATAGGCAATGATGGCACCCCGCTGGACCCATGACGACGGCGGCTCCCAGCTCTCTTACGAAAGCAGGAGGACGTCAGCAAGGGCCCAACCACTCCGACAGCTGTCCCTCCGCCAAGCTCCATTGCTTCTCCGACAGCCACGACGCCACACTAGCCGGGTGCCAAGATCTCTCCGGCTGCCACCTTGGCATGTACTTAGGGCACTAGCTCTCCCCCGCTAGACACGTAGCACCTTGCTACACCCCCATTTGTACACCTGGATCCTCTCCTTACGCCTATAAAAGGAAGGACCAGGGCCTTCTTAGAGAAGGTTGGCCTCGCGGGGACGAAGGGCAGGGGCAGGCGCTCTCTTGGGGCCGCTCGCTCCCTTCACCCGCGCGGACGCTTGTAACCCCCTACTGCAAGCGCACCCGACCTGGGCGCGGGACGAACACGAAGGCCGCGGGATCTCCGACTCCCTCACGACCCGGCTCCGGCCACCTCGCTCTCGCTCTCTCTCTCCCCCCTTCGCGCTCGCCCACGCGCTCGACCCATCTGGGCTGGGGCACGCGGCACTCTCACTCGTCGGCTCGGGGACCCCCCGGTCTCGAAACGCCGACAGGACTGATAGTACTATGGTCAAGCCAATCCACGGTTCCTCATATCTTATTCACTTTGGCTTGACCAATCCTCTTAATCACTCCATCCTCTATTCTGATCATACGTATATAGTGATTTCTCAGGTCTTGTCCATAAATTCAAACCAATATAGAGATCATATTATATCCATTTCTATTGTCTCACTGGTTATTTAACCTTGTTTGAACCTTTGTTCATTGTCATTATACACTATTCAAGTATGTTCATCATACTGAATTTCCTGTTCAACACTTAGCAAACTTGTTAGTCTTTTAAATGTGTTGTTATCCAAATCACCAAAACTCACAAAAGGGATGAATGCACTTTCAATCTCTCCCTTTTTGGTGATTGATGACAACACATTTAAAGCTTACATAAGATTTGATAAATAAGATTTTGAATCCTATGATATAATTTCCTCTCCCTAAATATGTGCATTTCAGAAAATACCAATTTTGTACTCAAATGCCAAAAGCACATATTTGGGTCAAAGAATGGAGACAACTTATATCATACTATTCATGGGGTGCAGTGTGTCATAAAATAAACGTGATGCTCATGACATAGAATGCACTTATCAACTTTCTACATCTTATGTTTTTCTTATGATTCCCCCTTTTTGTTAATTATATCTCCCCTTCTAAAAAGTCTTCTAACACTTAGTTACATAAGACTAAAGGTAAGCTTTAATGCAAAATTTCTCCCCCTTTGTCATAAATCTCCAAAAAGGATACAAAGAATATAAAGGGTAGAAATTATGATTAAGCGAGATGTGAACACACTATCATGAAAAGGATCCTTAGATGGCACAAAGGTAATGGGTAAGTGTCATAAGTGATGCACCTTTACCTTTTACCTTTTCAAGGGGTTTCCAGACTTGTGTTGGATTTAGAATTCATTTGCAAGCTCTTGTTGGCATAATTGTGACATAGGTCCCACATATCAAATGAATATTGTCATACTAATTGAAAGATAAATCTTGATACCTGGAGTCTAGATGTTACCTAGCATTTTCTTATCATAACAAGAGGCAACATGAAAATTGCACAAGTATGGATTATACAACTAGTGATCATGTACGAAAATACCAATTGAAAAAACACCAATTGATACAATTTGATATATAAATAGATCACTAATTTCATATTACACTAAGTTCTCCTCAAGTTTTATTGCACACACATATATATAATCATGCAACATAAGGAACATGTGCACTATTTATCAATTAAGTTCTAGACACGAGAATTTATAAGCTATGCTACTTTAGACATTTGCAATCCGAAAGGATGTGATACATATTTACCAATTTTAGATGACGTTGGAGTAGCATATACAAGAGAAACTCATTCTCTTATGAAATATATAAAAGATACATTTATTGGAGCAAAGAATCTTTGATACCCATCAAAATTTGCAGTGGAAGCGATTTTCTTTGCCCGAAAATTCCTTTATAATATGAGACTACACACATAATAGACTTGGAAATAAAGTTAGTCTCAAATATTCAAATTATAGACCATTCTCCCCCTAAATGTGTGCATACAAGTGATGAATACTTGTTTTACCTTATGCACTTGGACTTGTGAGGCCAGGGGAATAAGTTCTACAATTTGAACCTTGGTACAAACAAAGTATGAAAATGTGAAATTGTACCATTGAAGGAATTATTCATAAAAAAATATACTAATAGACATGATATGCAATATTTTAAGCCAAGATTCTTGAGAAGTTAGCATGTTTGACTCATACCTCACTAAGATGACTTAAGACTAATTTATGACATCACCACAAGAGGTATTAATCAAATATCTAGAGATTTTTTAATCATCACCACAAATGCAACCTTATGGTGTGACTTAAGATATTGCATATACATGCACACACTAGCATGTAAGAGCCTAGATACACAAATGTAATACAATAGTTCGTGGAGTGACACACCTTTGTTCCACACCACATGGTCTCCATTATAATCATGAATTTCCATCTTAGCTTTTGATAGGCTTGACATTTCAAAGAGAAACTTATCCTCTTTAAACGATCAAGAGAAACTCATTTTCTTGATAGGTTTAAGAGAAACTCATTTTCATTTCTATGGAACCATTCATCCTCATTTGTTGTTCTCCAAGGTGTGAGACTACACAACATGAACTTGAAAGAAATCATTAGTTTTCACAAGATATAGGCTAAACTCTCCCTCAATTTGTGCATGCAAGAGTACACAAAGTACACTTATGCACATCAACAATACGAGGTTGAATGAGATGTTTGCACTATATCTTGGTTGAACATTACATGCTTTATATAGATGATGAAAATTAAACCAATTGAAGGTTTAAGGACTGAAAGTATATCAATTGAAGTCCTGAAAGGTAAAGCATGCTGATATAAACCTCAAACCTCATAATGAAGGATATCATATATATATGTCACTACATCTTCATTATTTGGTTGACAAAAAATATATAACTCCCTTCTTGAATCACTGTGATCTCTTTTCTCTTTACGATTTCATCCAACCAAGTGATCTTGAACTTCTTTCATCTTTTCTTGATTCGATCATACTTGATATGAAACCTATTGAAACTCAATGATTGAAAGAACCAAGACTCTTATATTTGTAGATTTTGAATCCATCTTGAAAGCACTTGGAAGGACCTTGTTGAAGCACTTAGAAAAAGAGAGCATTAAAAACACAAGAGAGGGTTTCACAAATGATTATCCTTATATGTGCATGGCAAATGAATCATCATTCTTAAAATCCATAAGGATAGATTAAATTCCTTTAAATTAGTGCACATATATGGTTGATGTCAAAGTTATATGCACTATTGAACATTTTGTATTGCAAGGAAATTAACCTATACTATGGTACATTCCACTAAGGATAAAATACTAAAACAACTGAAGGAGAGGAAGTTTTCATACCTTGGCCTCTTATCAACTTCATCTTACTTTAGTTGAATTGTATCCTTTAAGCTTGTAATTTATCCAATTTAAAACAAGCACCATCTCTTAATATAGATTTTCTATGGATAAACTCAACACAAGAGATGGCATTAGTAGCACAAGCACTAGTTTTTTTATTTAGCAACCTTTTTATGTGGAAGGCAAGCGAGTTGCTAAAATAGAGAAACCTCATAATATGGACTAAATTTCCCTTGAGCCCTAATGCACAATATATTTTGAATGACATGGATAATATGCATGGTTGTTCAATGAAGTCTAAAGGGCTGACTTAATCCATATTATGGTGAGTGTCTAATATAAAAGAATCAAATCCAAATTAACTAGACAGAGAATACGTCACATAATTTTGGATTGTTAACCATATGATAATATTCATTCATCTTCCAATTGGACCTTTATTTCATAATCAACAACTGATGTATATCCTCAAGTGCTTCTTTTTCCTTAGTGGCTACACAAGTCACAAAAGAGATAAGATTTGAAAATAATATGGACTTGAGATTCAGTTGTTACCATCCTTGCTACTATCTCCAAATATGATTTATACATTCATTATCGAGCACCCAACTTGATCCATTGAATAAGTGATCCTGCAAAACAAGTTTAAGCTTCATATCTTGGTACCCAATTTGAATTGGGTCCTTTGAGATTAGTAGTAAGAGCCTTGGGTACCCACACATTCCTTATTGTGGCCTTTCTCTTTGTGTAGGCATCCACATATACTTGACAAGCATCTTACTATGGTTCTAAGTTAATATGTAAACTCATAGATAAGAGTTAGAGTTAAGAATAGGAGCCTTTTCTCCTTTTCTTGATACATCATTGTGTTGCCTTCTTGATGATGAACCTAGCTTGACCTTGGGTGCACCTAGCTTATCAAGGTTAGTCACACAAGCATTCATATCATAAAGACAAGTCATACATGGAATTTACAACTTAGTGATCCAATTCAATGTGAAGCATATGGATACCAATTGAAGTAGATTTCTAAGATATCAAAATATGGGTTTCCAAAATTTAGAGAGTATGGATCACTAATTGTACCTTTTACAGTTTAAAAATCATATCCATGTTAGTGCATATGTATGTCATGAATATCAACAAAAAGATTCTTATGCACTTTTAGATTTAACGATAAGTGAATTTTAAACTGCATCAAGAGTAGCTATTTAGAAAACAAAGATTACAATCCATATGAATGAGATACAAATTTACCATTTTGGATTGTCTTAGTATAGCTTACTCAAGGGAAACTTATTCTCTACGACACAAGATATATAATGTTCTCCCACTAGATATGTGCATCAAGTATTTGAATGACTTGCCACATGCACTTTCAATTCAGTTAAGAGTCTCATGAGGAGTACATTACATATCATGGCCAAGGCATGAAAATTTGCAATGAATTAACTTATCCTTAAGAATACTTACCACCAAGTAGAGTGTACCATTTGTTATACCAATATGAAAGATCCTACTATCTGTGGTGGTGTCATTGTAGTATTCTTCTTTTCACCATTTGTGGAGACTTCCTTCTTTACCTTGTTATCTCTTTTCCTTTTAATACTAGTTGAAAAGGAACTTTGAAAAGAGATATTAGTAGTACAAGGAAGTGTTTAATGAATGTGATCTTTAGATATGAATTGCAAACAAATCATCATTTATGAGGCATGAAGGCATAAATTAAATTCCTTTTAAGTTAATGCACATGGAGGAGTGAATTAACAATATGTATTAATTTACAAATTTAAGCAAAAAGGAATTTAACCTTCATATTGACATTTCTTTCCATAGAATATATTATTACCAATTGAAAGAATGCCACTTGAAAGGAACTACAATTGATCAACTACCAATTGAAGCAATTTGTTCCATACCTTTGCCTTGAGCATTCCTAATCTTTCTTTTAGATGAATATTAACATTTAGTGCTTGTGATTTTACCAATTGAAAGAGCACAATCTCTACTATGAATTTCCATGAAATATCTTAAAAGAGATTGCATTTGAAACACAAGTAATAGCTTCCTATTTAGCAACATTTAGTATATGAATGACAAGAAGCTTACTAAAATAAGAAAACCTCATGATATGAACTAAATTACCCTTACAAGCATCATGCATAACACTGATTTAAACAAGGTAAAAATAGCATGATTATTTAGTTAAGTTTATATGGCAAGTTTAATTCATAGCATGATGAGTGATTAATGTAGAAGACTCAAAACCAATTTAAACAAGAAGGAATACATCACATAGTATTGGATTGATCTTCTTTGAATGTTGAATGGCACATTCCATATGAGAAACACATTCTCATGTTGTGAGACTACATAAACATTTAGATAGAAACATTAGTCTCACAACTCTAGTCATATAGAGAATTTCCCTTTTGGTAAGTGCTTTAAGAATTTGAATTTCTTACTTAGCACTCTATTCATTTAAGAACATGGGATAATACTATTTATGTCTAGGTCATGGCAATAATACGATAATAAATTTGAAATATGCCACAAATTAATTATCATCAATTAAAGTATGTAGATTGCCACATATAAGAATAACAAATATGCAATCTACCATATGATTGGAACTATTCAAAGATAAGGTAAAATATTTTAAGTTCATTCTCGAGTGCTTCATTCTTTCTTTATGTAGCTACGAAACACAAAGGAATATATTAATTAAAAACAATGTGCACTTAAGATTTAATTGTTACCATCCTTTGGATATCCTTAGTTGTAGGCCTTTTCCCACAAAGTTAATCCTTATTCCCTACAACACAAGTTCTTGCTAGAGATGAATATGAAGTTGGTGATATGACAACTCAATTCATCTTTGGGCCAATCTTTAAAAAACAGTCAATGTAAGATTGATAGCTTGAGATAAGAATTGAGTTAAACTGCTCAACCACCCCCAAAGCTTCATATCATCTCTAGGTACCTGCAAAACTTATTAAGTATACTTTGGTGCCCATCTCATGATGGGTCCATCCAGGTTAGCCAACAAGGATTTAGGCACCCAAATAGCCTTGGTCCTAGAATGTGGTGAACTCATCACCTTTTTAGCACAAGAGTCAAATTCGGGTCTCCTAAGCAAATCTGTAACACCCCAGGTGTTTATATTCCGCTCGACAACGAGTACGGATTTAAGCACGCGATATCAGTGGATAAAACAGATGCTGAATTTTAAACATTTTCGCCTATCGCGATTTTAATATCGCATCAGTTTCGTCTGTCGCGAGTGCGATATCGTTTTTATTTCTATTTATCCGAGCTCTTCCTAAATTTTTGTGATGTTCGGAACATCGTTGCTTCGAAAATCGGTGCGTCCGGTGATTATTTAAATTCATCGCTCGCGCGAATACGAAATCGGATGCCCGCCCCAATTTGATGATTTTATCCCGAGCAAATTAGTTTGAACGTGACGACTAAAATGTTCGAGGCAAAATAATTTGTATCGCGCGTTGTCTGAGTGAAATCGTGCATGCGAATATGATTCAATTTATCCATCCGCACGTTGTTTCGACGACAAAAAAATCGTGTATATGTTGGCAGATATTGTTTCGGCTAATTTCGGTCGAATCACGCAGAACAAATTATCCATGGATGTGGAACCAGGTGTTCAGATGCGAATGAAATTATTTGAATTCAAATCAAATTGAACACCGTCCGAAATATTGTTGTTCACACCGTTCGGATTTGTTTCGACGACGTCTCGCCCCGATCCAAAACTTCAGATATAAATAACTGATTAAGATTCATATGGTTCCGAAGTATTCACCAAGTCAAATATCCAGGACAAAAGTAGATGAATTTATCCGATTCCAAAGTATCTGCGATTCTCGAAACAAAAAAAGAAGAAAAGAAAATCAAAAGAAAATATCCTTGGATCCTATCTAATCCCACCGCTCTCCCACAGATCTTTTTCCACCCGCGCGTGATGTTTCCTCCTTATCTTCTCCTGACGTGCGCTTCTTATCCTCTTCTCCCACAGGCACGCTCAGATTTTTTCTCCATCCCGTGCCAGCCTTCATCTTCCAGCCGCCGCCCGACGAGCTCTTCTCCATCTCCCTCCGCGCCCGTGGCTCCTCTGCTTGCGGCTGGACGCGCGTGTGCCAGGGAGCGCTCCCTCCTCCCTCGTTTCCCTGGCGCACAGACTTCTCTTTTCCCCAGCTTCTTCTTGCACACCGGTCGCTAGGTCCTCATCACCTTCAGACATGGCCACCGAGCTCGGTCTCTGCTACTCCCTGCACTCGCCGGCGCTCCTCCCATGGCTGCTGCGCCGCGCGCCCCTAGTTTTGGCCCCTGTCTCCCTGCTCGTCTCCCATGGTGGCCGAGCTCTAGTGCCGCACCCATGCTTAGCGCCCAGGCTATGGCCACGGCTCTCTCCGGCTCGTCGTTTCTGAAAGGGAATTAGGCTTACACCTAGTCCCTAAATAATTTTGGTGGTTGAATTGCCCAACACAAATATTGGACTAACTAGTTTGCTCTAGTGTATAAGTTATACAAGTGCAAAAGGTTCACACTCAGCCAATAAAAAGATCAAGTTTTGGATTCAACGAAGGAGCAAAGAGGCAACCGAAGGCACCTCTGGTTTGGAGGCACCGGACTGTCCGGTGTACACCGGACAGTGTCCGGTGCGCCACCGGACAGTGTCCGGTGCACCAGAGGACTCCAACTCGAACTCGCCACCTTCGGGAATTTCTCAAGGCGCTCCGCTATAATTCACCGGACTGTCCGGTGTACACCGGACAGTGTCCGGTGCTCCAAGGAAGCGCGGCCTCCGCAACTCGCCAGCCTCGGGATCGCGCAGCAGCCGCTCCGCTATAATTCACCGGACATGTCCGGTGTGCACCGGACTGTCCGGTGTAACCACGGAGCAACGGCTATTTCGGCGCCAACGGCTACCTGCGGCGCATTCAATGCGCGCTCTGCGCGCGCAGAAGTCAGGCGCGCCCATACTGGTGCACCGGACAATGAACAGGAGATGTCCGGTGTGCACCGGACATCCAGGCAGGCCCAGAAGTCAGAAGCTCCAACGGTCAGAATCCAACGGCATTGATGACGTGGTGGGGGCACCGGACATGTCCGGTGTGCGCCGGACTGTCCGGTGCGCCATCGAACAGACAGCCTCCCAACGGCCACTTTTGGTGGTTGGGGCTATAAATACCCCAACCACCCCACCATTCATTGCATCCAAGTTTTCCAGCTTCCAACCACTATACAAGAGCTAGCATTCATTGCAAAGCACACCAAAAGAGATCAAATCCTCTCCCAACTCCACACAAAGCCCTAGTGACTAGAGAGAGTGATTTGTAGTGTTCATTTGAGCTCTTGCGCTTGGATCGCTTCTTTTTCCTTCGCATTCTTTCTTGTGATCAAACACTCCTTGTAATTGAGGCAAGAGACACCAATCGTGTGGTGGTCCTTGCGGGAAGTTTGATTCCCAAGTGATTTGAGAAAGAGAAGCTCACTCGGTCCGAGGGACCGTTTGAGAGAGGGAAGGGTTGAAAGAGACCCGGCCTTTGTGGCCTCCTCAACGGGGAGTAGGTTTGAAAGAACCGAACCTCGGTAAAACAAATCCACGTGTCTCACTTCATTATTCGCTTGCGATTTGTTTTGCGCCCTCTCCCGCGGACTTGATTTTATTTCTAACGCTAACTCGGCTTGTAGTTGTGTTTATTTTTTGAGAATTTCAGTTTCGCCCTATTCACCCCCCCTCTAGGCGACTTTAAATTGGTATCAGAGCCCGGTGCTTCATTAGAGCCTAACCGCTCGAAGTGATGTCGGGAGATCACACCAAGAGGGAGATGGAGACCGGCGACAAGCCCACTACAAGCCAAGGGAGCACTTCATCGGAAGAGTCCCGCACCAAGAGGAGGGAGAAGAAGAAGGACTCCTCCAAACGGAAGGAGAAAAGATCTTCCTCTTCTCACCACAAAGAGAAGAAGGAAAAATCTTCTTCTCACAAGTCGCATCGGAAAGGCGACAAGCACAAGAGGATGAGGAAGGTGGTCTACTACGAGACCGACACTTCATCAACATCCACCTCCGACTCTGATGCACTGTCCGTAACTTCTAAGCGCCAAGAGCGCAAGAAGTTTAGTAAGATCCCCTTACACTATCCCCGTACATCTAGACATACTCCATTACTTTCCGTTCCATTAGGCAAACCGCCAACTTTTGATGGCGAAGATTATGCTAGGTGGAGTAATTTAATGAAATTTCATCTAACCTCACTCCACAAAAGTATATGGAATGTTGTTGAGTTTGGAGCACAGGTACCTTCTGTAGGGGATGAGGATTATGATACGGACGAAGTGGCCCAAATCGAGCACTTCAACTCCCAAGCCACAACCATACTCCTCGCCTCTTTAAGCAAGGAGGAATACAACAAAGTGCAAGGGTTGAAGAATGCAAAGGAGATTTGGGACCTACTCAAGACCGCGCACGAGGGTGATGAACTCACCAAGATCACCAAGCGGGAAACGATCGAGGGGGAGCTCGGTCGCTTCCGTCTTCGCCAAGGGGAGGAGCCACAAGATATGTACAATCGGCTCAAGACCTTGGTGAACCAAGTGCGCAACCTCGGGAGCAAAAAGTGGGATGACCACGAGGTGGTTAAGGTTATTTTAAGAGCTCTTATTTTCCTTAACCCCACTCAAGTTCAATTAATTCGTGGTAATCCTAGATATCCACTAATGACCCCCGAGGAAGTTATCGGGAATTTTGTAAGCTTTGAATGCATGATTAAGGGCTCAAATAAGATCAACGAGCTTGACGAACCTTCCACATCCGAGGCGCAACCGGTGGCCTTCAAGGCAACAGAGGAGAAGAAGGAGGAGTCTACACCAAGTAGACAACCAATTGACGCCTCCAAGCTCGACAATGAGGAGATGGCCTTAATCATCAAAAGCTTTCGGCAAATCCTCAAGCAACAGAAGGGGAAGGATTACAAATCCCGTTCCAAGAAGGTTTGCTACAAGTGTGGTAAGCCCGATCACTTTATTGCTAAATGTCCATTATCAAGTGACAGTGACAGGGACAACGACAAGAAGGGCAAGAGAAGAGAAAAGAAGAGTGTAAGGAAAATGGACCCCGGGCCTTTTGGCTAATTAAGTTTTGGTGTTTGATGAACAACACAATCCGTGAACTAATAAGTTTTCTAGTGTTTGTGTTTATAGTTCACAGGATGCGAAGAGAATTGGACCAAGGCAATGAGGATGCAACACCTCAAAAGAAGACATAAAAAGATGCATAGGAGTCCAAGACTCAAGAACAAAGAAGCCCGAAGAAATCAGCAAAGAAATCCAAGACGAGGGCTGTCAGTCAGCGCCTGGTGGCGCACCGGACATCGGTGTCCGGTGTGCACCGGACTGTCCGGTGAGGAACCGGACAGTCTGCGCAGAGAGGCCGCAGGCAGGCGCTCTCTGGCTGTAGCACCGGACTGTCCGGTGTGCACCGGACTGTCCGGTGTGCCAACGGGCAGAAGGCAACGGTCGAATCCAACGGTCGGATCCAACGGTCGACTGCTACAGGCGCCAACGGTCGGCTGACGTGGCGGCACCGGACATGCTACAGTTCAGTGTCCGGTGTGCACCGGACTGTCCGGTGCACCCGTCGACAGAAAGCTGCTGCTTTCTGTCCAACGGCTAGTTGGGGGCTTGGAGGCTATAAATACCACCCCAACCGGCCATTCTCTAGTGTGAGAGCCCAAGCAACATACCAAGACACATAGTGCATATTTCCAAGAGCTCAAACACCCAAGTGCTTAATAGAATCACTCGGTGATTAGCGTAGGTGCTTTGCGAAGTGCTTAAGTTAGTTAGACCGCTTTAGCGCTTGCTCTAGGTGAATCCTAGTTAGTTGAGTGAGTTTTGTAAAACCACACAACCCCTCGGCTCTTGCGTGAGTCGTTGTATTTGTACCGAGTGGGGCGAGAGTCTTGCGAGACCGTGACAACTGCGTTTGTGTCACGGCCGCCACCGTGTACCGGAGGGAACGAGGCCCGCGGCGTTTCGGCCGGAAGCTCGATAGTGGAGACGGCGGGGAGCGTCCGAGAGGAGCCGGAAGTGGAGCACCACTTGCGCGTGGAGAAGGCCCGCGGCTCTCTACGGAGTTACTCGACCGTGGTGCTTGGCCCTCGCGTGGGCTTCCCTTTGCGTAGGGGCACCAACGAGGATTAGTCGGGACCTTGCGCGGTTCCGGATACCTCGGTAAAAATACCGGCGTCATCCACGAGAGTTTGCTTCTCTACTTAGCTCTTTACATTCCGCATTTATATTAAGCATTTAAGTTTCAATCTTGTAGTCATACTTATTTAGTGTAGATTGATCCACGAGACTTAGCTTCTCTACTTGCTAGAATGGCTTGTTACCTAGAGGCCGTTGATCTAGGTGTTTGGAGAGTCACTCGTGACGGGATGAAACCCCTCAAGAATCCCGAGAAACCCACCACGAGTGAGGAAAAAGAAATCCATTTAAATGCTAGAGCCAAAAATTGCTTGTATGAATCTCTTAGCATGGATATTTTCAATCAAGTATTTACCCTGAAAACTGCTAATGAGATTTGGCTAAAATTGCATGAGCTCCATGACGGCACATCCAATGTCCGTGAACAAAAACATTGCCTAGTCTTAAATGAGTATAATTCTTTTGCTATGAAAGATGATGAGCTTGTTAGAGACATGTATTCTCGTTTGAATCTAATTATCAATGAGCTCAATTCCATTGGCATTAATAAGCTAGGTGATGCGGACATTGTGAGGAAGATTATCTCCCTGCTACCACAACAAAGATATGGGAGCATCATCACCATCCTTCACAACATGGAGGACTTGAGCAACATGACCCCGACCATTGTGATTGGGAAAATCGCGGCCTTTGAGATGTCGCGTAAAATGAGTCGGGGAGAGGAGCCAACTACCTCAAGACCGTATGCTTTTGCATGTGATGAAAGGAAGGGCAAAAAGAAGGCTCCCACTCCAAGTTCCTCAAGTGAAGAAGAGGAAGAAGAAGAAAGTGATGATGATGAAGATAATCAACCATGCACATCATCCTCCGAAGACGAAGAAACAATCCGACGCGTCGGAAAGGTAATGGGGATGATCCGCAAGATTAATCTAATGGGTGTGCCCCTGCAGGTCGAGGATCTTCTCTTTAACATTGACAGGAAAAAGCAAAGGAAGAGAGGATGCTTCGCATGTGGGGAGAAGGGCCACTTCAGGGACAACTGTCCAAATATGGCCAAACCCAAAAAGGAGAGGAGCAAAGGCAAGGCGCTCACAAGTGTTAGAACTTGGGATGATTCTTCAAGTGAAGATGAACCTCCAAGGACGCGCAGCCACCGATCCTCGTCACGATCATCACGGTCATCACACAAATGCCTTATGGCAAGAGGTAACAAAAGCATTCCATCCTCTAGTGATGAAAGTAGCAGTGATGATGAAGGTGAGGGAAAGGCCTCTCTAGAAGAACTTGCGGAAGCCGTTAATTTTTTTCAGGATGTTTGCACTAAGCAAAAAGCTCAACTTAAAACTTTGAAAAATAAGTTGGTTAGCTCTCAAAATGATTACAAAGGTTTGCTAGAAAAATTTGAAACTTTTGCAAACTTAAATAGTGAGCTATCAACTAAAATTGAGCTATTAGAATCTAGTGCTCCATCCACTGCTACCGATGATAGCCTTATTAAAAAAAAATGAAAAACTTAAGGCTAAGTTAGCTAGCTCCCAAGAAGCTATTGAAAATTTGCTAGAGAAAATGGAAATTCTTAGCATACACAATAATGAGCTAACTACTAAGCTAGAAAACATTGGTAGCACCCCAGCAGCATCTTTAGTTGAAATACCTGAAATAATTAAGAAAGATGCTTCTACTTCCTGCTTTGATTTAATTGATGATTCTAACCCCTGCAACCAAGTCGTTGTTGAGAATATTGTTGTAGAGACATGTACGGATGAGGTTGCAAAGGAAAATGAACAATTAAAGCAAGAAGTGGCTCGCCTTGGCAAGGCTTTGTATGACAAGAAAGGCAAAGCCAAACAAATCCGACCTCCACAGGATAACACCAATGCGGGAGTGAACAAGCCTGTAGAGGGAGAAACTGTGATTTGTAGGCTATGTCACAAGGAAGGCCACAAGTCTTTCCAATGCAAGGTGATGACCGGGGATAAACAAAGGCAAAAGCTCAAGCAAAAGCCATCAAGCAAAATCTCCAACACCTACATCAAAAAGGTGAACAAAAAGGATGCTACACCATATTTGATCAAGAAGAAAAAGAATGGAAAGGTGATAGCAATCAAGGCAAACAAGCAAGCCAACAAAGGAAAAGGAGCCAAACGCATCTGGGTGCCAAATGAAATAATCTCAACCATGAAAAGCACCAAGAAGGTTTGGATCCCGAAAGGGAAGTAAGTGGACCGAAGGTCTACGGGAAATTTGGAGACTTGGCAAATTTGGATGTATATCATGGGATACATCATATTGGATCAAGTTTATTGCCAAGTGGGTTAGTGAAAACTTTGGACCCAAATTTCCCACCCATGACTAAGGTAACCAGTTTTATTGTATTCTTCATTTTTAGATATGCGTATCTATTTACCTTCTATCTAGTTTACCTTTCTTGCCTAGTATTACAATTGTTATGTACTTTTGTTTAAAATCATGCATACTAGGTAAATCACATGGTAGGATTGCTTGCTTTTAATTCATATACTTAAGCAAACCTACATGGTTTAAAATGTTTATTTAAGCTCGGCACATAGCTTCTATATCACTCCTTAGTAAATGATGCATAAATTGAAACTTTTGATTTCTCCAAAGTGTATCATTTAACTTATATGTGCCAAAGTTTGGATTATAGATAATTTGCCCTTCTTGATATCAAATCAAAGTGCATGTCTCCTACAAGTATTCAAAACTTGTATGCACACCTTTAGGGGGAGGTTACTCTATAATCTAACACTTTGAGACTAACACCTTTTCAAGTCTATTTCATATGATAGTCTCATTGTAAGGAAAATGAAGTCCCCGGAGAAAGACAACAATCTTCCACTGCAAAATCTCCAAGAACTCTTATGTCTCTCAAGCTCACCATTGACTTTCAATTGGTATCTTTTGAGACTACATTCAGTATCATTTACATGTCTTCTCCAATATTTGATTAGACTATATTTTATATCATATGCTTCCTTGTTGCAAAAATGCATAAGTAGTTAACTCATATTCTGTTACCTATGCATAAGGGAAGTCAGTCTTTTCAAACCATGTCTTGCACCTCTAATTTTTCACATCCTTTTTCCTAAGTAGAGGATCTCTGTCAGGGGGAGTATTTCTTCATCTCTAAAGGGGGAGAAAAAATTCTTTCTAAAGGAGAATACTCATTTAGGGGGAGTAATCTTTTGAGGACTCCTTCAAGTGGTATCATTCATATTGTTTAAATTAATATCCTGCATTTGTGGTATCATTTGATAGATTTCTTGATGAGGGCAAGCTTTTATTTACTTCCTACATGCTTTTAATGTCTTCCTTTTCGGTGGTTGATGCCAAAGGGGGAGAAGTTTAGTGGCCAAAGCAATGAAAACTATATCAAACACCAAACACCACCAATTTAAAATTTTATATCTACAAATGGCTTTTCAAGTGGTTTTGGTTATTCGGTCCAAAAATAGGAAGTAAGTGAATTATGGAGTTAGGGGGAGGCTTAAGTCCATAATATCACATTGTGGGGACAATCATGCATCTTAGCAAGTAGATTGCATATTTTCACTCAAATACTTGTATTATTTGCTTGCTTTGGTTGTGTTGTCATCAATCACCAAAAAGGGGGAGATTGTAAGGAAAATGGACCCCGGGCCTTTTGGCTAATTAAGTTTTGGTGTTTGATGAACAACACAATCCGTGAACTAATAAGTTTTCTAGTGTTTGTGTTTATAGTTCACAGGATGCGAAGAGAATTGGACCAAGGCAATGAGGATGCAACACCTCAAAAGAAGACATAAAAAGATGCATAGGAGTCCAAGACTCAAGAACAAAGAAGCCCGAAGAAATCAGCAAAGAAATCCAAGACGAGGGCTGTCAGTCAGCGCCTGGTGGCGCACCGGACATCGGTGTCCGGTGTGCACCGGACTGTCCGGTGAGGAACCGGACAGTCTGCGCAGAGAGGCCGCAGGCAGGCGCTCTCTGGCTGTAGCACCGGACTGTCCGGTGTGCACCGGACTGTCCGGTGTGCCAACGGGCAGAAGGCAACGGTCGAATCCAACGGTCGGATCCAACGGTCGACTGCTACAGGCGCCAACGGTCGGCTGACGTGGCGGCACCGGACATGCTACAGTTCAGTGTCCGGTGTGCACCGGACTGTCCGGTGCACCCGTCGACAGAAAGCTGCTGCTTTCTGTCCAACGGCTAGTTGGGGGCTTGGAGGCTATAAATACCACCCCAACCGGCCATTCTCTAGTGTGAGAGCCCAAGCAACATACCAAGACACATAGTGCATATTTCCAAGAGCTCAAACACCCAAGTGCTTAATAGAATCACTCGGTGATTAGCGTAGGTGCTTTGCGAAGTGCTTAAGTTAGTTAGACCGCTTTAGCGCTTGCTCTAGGTGAATCCTAGTTAGTTGAGTGAGTTTTGTAAAACCACACAACCCCTCGGCTCTTGCGTGAGTCGTTGTATTTGTACCGAGTGGGGCGAGAGTCTTGCGAGACCGTGACAACTGCGTTTGTGTCACGGCCGCCACCGTGTACCGGAGGGAACGAGGCCCGCGGCGTTTCGGCCGGAAGCTCGATAGTGGAGACGGCGGGGAGCGTCCGAGAGGAGCCGGAAGTGGAGCACCACTTGCGCGTGGAGAAGGCCCGCGGCTCTCTACGGAGTTACTCGACCGTGGTGCTTGGCCCTCGCGTGGGCTTCCCTTTGCGTAGGGGCACCAACGAGGATTAGTCGGGACCTTGCGCGGTTCCGGATACCTCGGTAAAAATACCGGCGTCATCCACGAGAGTTTGCTTCTCTACTTAGCTCTTTACATTCTGCATTTATATTAAGCATTTAAGTTTCAATCTTGTAGTCATACTTATTTAGTGTAGATTGAAACTTAGCCTTTGCGGTAGAGATAGCAACACTTAGACAAAACCTAGTTTGCACATTCTAGATTTGATTATTTGCATAGGTTTTGCTCTAGGGATTTAATTGTGGCCTAGTTTAGTAAAAGTTTTAGAAGTCCTAATTCACCCCCCCCCCCTCTTAGGCGTCACCCGTTTCCTACAAAGAGGTATCACAAGAAGAAGGGCGGCGATGCCCACGTGTGCCGCGAGTGGAACTCCGACGAAAGCTCCACCGACTCCTCCTCCGACGACGAGGACGCGGCCAACATCGCCGTCACCAAGGGACTCCTCTTCCCCAACGTCGGCCACAAGTGCCTCATGGCAAAGGACGGCAAAAGGAAGAAGGTTAAATCTAACTCCTTCACTAAATATGAATCTTCTAGTGATAATAATGCTAGTGGTGAGAAAGATAATTTGCGTATCCTTTTTGCCAACCTTAACATGGAACAAAAAGAAAAATTAAATGAGCTAATTAGTGCCATCCATGAAAAGGACGATCTCTTGGACTCCCAAGAGGACTTCCTAATCAAGGAAAATAAGAAACATGTTAAGGTTAAAAATGCTTATGCTCTAGAGGTAGAAAAATGTAACAAATTATCTAGTGAGCTAAGCACATGCCATGACACTATTGACAACCTTAGAAATGAAAACGCTAGATTAATTGCTAAGGTTGATTCTCATGTTTGTGATACTCCAATTCCCAATCTTAGAAATGATAATGATGATTTGCTTGCTAAGATTAAGGAATTGAATGATTCTCTTGCTAGCCTTAAGATTGAGAATGAAAAATTGCTTGCTAAGGCTAAGGATTTTGATGTTTGCAAAGCTACTATTTCCGACCTTAGAACTAAAAATGATTTGTTACATGCTAAGGTTATTGAATTAAAATCTTGCAAACCCTCTACATCTAATGTTGAGCATGTTTCTATTTGTACTAGATGTAGAGATGTTGATATCAATGCTATTCATGATCACATGGCTTTAATTAAACAACAAAATGATCATATAGCCTTATTAGATGCCAAAATTGCCGAGCATAACTTGGAAAATGAAAAGTTTAAATTTGCTAGAAGTATGCTCTATAATGGGAGACGCCCGGGCATCAAGGATGGCATTGGCTTCCAAAGGGGAGACAATGTCAAACTTAATGCCCCTCCAAAGAATTTATCTAACTTTGTTAAGGGCAAGGCTCCCATGCCTCAGGATAACGAGGGTTACATTTTGTACCCTGCTGGCTATCCTGAGAGCAAAATTAGGAGAACTCATTCTGGTAAGTCTCACTCTGGCCCTAACCATGCTTTTATGTATAAGGGTGAGACATCTAGCTCTAGGCAACCAACCCGTGCCAAGTTGCCTAGAAAGAAAACTCCTAATGCATCAAATGATCATGCTATTTCATTCAAAACTTTTGATGCATCATATGTTTTAACTAACAAATCTGGCAAGGTAGTTGCCAAGATTGTTGGGGGCAAACACAAGGGCTCCAAGACTTGTGTTTGGGTACCCAAAGTTCTTGTTTCTAATGCCAAAGGACCCAAAACCGTTTGGGTACCTAAAGTCAAGAACTAAAATTGTTTTGTAGGTTTATGCATCTGGGGGCTCAAGTTGGATACTCGACAGCGGGTGCACAAACCATATGACAGGGGAGAAGAAAATGTTCTCCTCATATGAGAAAAACCAAGATCCCCAACGAGCTATCACATTCGGGGATGGAAATCAAGGTTTGGTCAAAGGATTGGGTAAAATTGCTATATCACCTGACCATACTAATTCCAATGTTTTTCTTGTAGATTCTTTAGATTACAATTTGCTTTCCGTATCCCAATTATGTCAAATGGGCTACAACTGTCTATTTACTGATATAGGTGTTACTGTCTTTAGAAGAAGTGACGATTCAATAGCATTTAAGGGAGTGTTAGAGGGTCAGCTATACTTGGTAGATTTTGATAGAGCTGAACTCGACACTTGCTTGGTTGCTAAGACTAACTTGGGTTGGCTCTGGCACCGCCGACTAGCCCATGTTGGAATGAAGAATCTTCACAAGCTTCTAAAGGGAGAACACATTTTAGGACTAACCAATGTTCATTTTGAGAAAGACAGGATTTGTAGCGCATGCCAAGCCGGGAAGCAAGTTGGCACTCATCATCCACACAAGAACATCATGACTAGTGACAGGCCTCTGGAGCTCCTACACATGGACCTATTCGGCCCGATCGCTTACATAAGCATCGGCGGGAGTAAGTACTGTCTAGTTATTGTGGATGATTGTTCTCGCTTCACTTGGGTGTTCTTTTTGCAGGACAAATCTCATACCCAAGAGACCTTAAAGGGATTCTTGAGACGAGCTCAAAATGAGTTCGGCTTGAGGATCAAGAAAATTAGAAGCGACAATGGGACGGAGTTCAAGAACTCTCAAATTGAAGGCTTCCTTGAGGAGGAGGGCATCAAGCATGAGTTCTCTTCTCCCTACACTCCACAACAAAATGGTGTAGTGGAGAGGAAGAATCGAACTCTATTGGATATGGCAAGAACCATGCTTGATGAGTACAAGACACCGGATCGGTTTTGGGCCGAAGCGGTCAACACCGCTTGCTACGCCATCAACCGGTTATATCTTCACCGAATCCTCAAGAAGACATCCTATGAACTCCTAACCGGTAAAAAGCCAAATATTTCATATTTTAGAGTTTTTGGTAGCAAATGTTTTATACTTGTTAAAAGAGGTAGAAAATCTAAATTTGCTCCTAAAACTGTAGAAGGCTTTTTACTAGGATATGACTCAAACACAAGGGCATATAGAGTCTTTAACAAGTCCTCAGGACTTGTTGAAGTTTCTTGTGACGTTGTGTTTGATGAGACTAACGGCTCTCAAGTAGAGCATGTTGATCTTGATGAGATAGGTGAAGAACAGGCTCCATGCATAGCGCTAAGGAACATGTCCATTGGGGATGTGTGTCCTAAGGAATCCGAAGAGCCTCCACATGCACAAGATCAACCATCCTCCTCCATGCAAGCATCTCCACCAACTCAAATTGAGGATGAGGCTCAAGATGTTGAACAAGAAGATCAAGAAGATGAGCCACCTCAAAATGACGGCAACGATCAAGGGGGAGATGCAAATGATGAAGACAAGGAGGATGAACAACCAAGGCCGCCACACCCAAGAGTCCACCAAGCAATACAACGAGATCACCCCGTCGACACCATCCTCGGCGACATTCATAAGGGGGTAACTACTCGATCTCGTGTTGCACATTTTTGTGAACATTACTCTTTTGTTTCCTCTATTGAGCCACACAGGGTAGAGGAAGCACTTCAAGATTCGGATTGGGTGATGGCGATGCAAGAGGAGCTCAACAATTTCACAAGGAATGAGGTATGGCATTTAGTTCCACGTCCTAATCAAAATGTTGTAGGAACCAAGTGGGTCTTCCGCAACAAGCAAGACGAGCATGGTGTGGTGACAAGGAACAAAGCTCGACTCGTGGCCAAGGGGTATTCACAAGTCGAAGGTTTGGATTTCGGTGAAACCTATGCACCCGTAGCTAGGCTTGAGTCAATTCGCATATTATTAGCCTATGCTACTTACCATGGCTTCAAGCTTTATCAAATGGACGTGAAGAGTGCCTTCCTCAATGGACCAATCAAGGAGGAGGTCTATGTTGAGCAACCTCCCGGCTTTGAAGACAGTGAGTACCCTAACCATGTTTATAGGCTCTCTAAGGCGCTTTATGGGCTCAAGCAAGCCCCAAGAGCATGGTATGAATGCCTTAGAGATTTCCTTATTACTAATGGCTTCAAAGTCGGCAAAGCCGATCCTACTTTATTCACCAAAACACTTGATAATGATTTGTTTGTATGTCAAATTTATGTTGATGATATTATATTTGGGTCTACTAACAAATCTACATGTGAAGAATTTAGTAGGATCATGACACAGAAATTCGAGATGTCTATGATGGGGGAGTTGAAGTATTTTCTAGGATTTCAAGTCAAACAACTCCAAGAGGGCACGTTCATTTGCCAAACAAAGTATACTCAAGACATTCTAAGCAAGTTTGGAATGAAGGATGCCAAGCCCATCAAGACTCCCATGGGAACAAATGGGCATCTCGACCTCGACACGGGAGGTAAGTCCGTGGATCAAAAGGTATACCGGTCGATGATTGGTTCATTACTCTATTTATGTGCATCTCGACCGGACATTATGCTTTCCGTTTGCATGTGTGCAAGATTCCAAGCCGACCCTAAGGAATCACACCTTACGGCCGTAAAACGGATCTTGAGATATTTGGCTTTTACTCCTAAGTTTGGGCTTTGGTACCCTCGAGGATCCACATTTGATTTGATTGGTTATTCGGATGCCGATTGGGCAGGGTGTAAGATTAATAGGAAGAGCACATCGGGGACTTGCCAGTTCTTGGGAAGATCCTTGGTGTCTTGGGCTTCAAAGAAGCAAAATTCGGTCGCTCTTTCTACCGCCGAAGCCGAGTATATTGCCGCAGGCCATTGTTGCGCGCAATTGCTTTGGATGAGGCAAACCCTACAGGACTACGGTTACAAATTAACCAAAGTTCCTCTACTATGTGATAATGAGAGTGCAATCCGCATGGCGGATAATCCCGTTGAGCATAGCCGCACTAAACACATAGCCATTCGGTATCATTTTCTTCGGGATCACCAACAAAAGGGGGATATCGAGATTTCATACATTAACACTAAAGATCAATTAGCCGATATCTTTACCAAGCCACTTGATGAACAATCTTTTACCAGACTTAGGCATGAGCTCAATATTCTTGATTCTAGGAATTTCTTTTGCTAATTTGCACACATAGCTCCTAAATATACCTTTGATCATGTCTCTTTTATATATGCTATGACTAATGTGTTTTCAAGTGTATTTCAAACCAAGTCATAGGTATATTGAAAGGGAATTGGAGTCTTCGGCGAAGACAAGGCTTCCACTCCACTCTACTACTCATACTTCGCCGTCGCTCCGCTTCCACTCTCCGTCTTTGGTATAATCTTCACTCATATGTTTCATTTTGCCAAAGGGGAGAAAATAGTTAACAAGAAAGGGCTTATGTCTCACTCAAAGTATCCGTTTTTGGCGATTCATGCCAAAGGGGGAGAAAGTATGAGCCCAAAGCAAAAGGACCGCACCACCACCCTAATTTTAAAATTGATGATTTTCAATTGGTAAATTTCAAAATTGGTATCTCTTTGTGTTCTAAAGGAGGAAGTAGTATTTCAAAAAAATGATTTATCAAAACCCTCTTGAACACTAAGAGGAGGATCTCATTTAGGGGGAGTTTTGTTTAGTCAAAGGAAAAGCATTTGGAACAAAGGAAGAAAATTTCAAAACTTGAAAATGCTTTGCAAAATCTTATTCATTTACCTTTGACTATCTTGCAAAAGGACTTTGAAAAGAAATTACAAAAGAGTTTGCAAAAACAAAACTTGTGGTGCAAATATGGTCCAATATGTCAAAAACAAAGAAAACAATCCATGCGCATCATGTAAGTATTTATATTGGCTCAATTCCAAGCAACCTTTGCACTTACATTATGCAAACTAGTTCAATTATGCACTTCTATATTTGCTTTGGTTTGTGTTGGCATTGTTGGGGACTTGTTCTCAAAGGCTAAAAGTTAAGAACAAGGCAACATAGAAAATGTTAAATGCTAAAGTTCTTCGTCCTCCATCACGTTATATCCTTTCGGGATATAAAGAATTTTGGACGAAGGTTACGAAGGGCGTACCTTCGTAAACATAATAACGAGGGATGAGGTATTCAAATAAATCATGAGGTGTAAAATAAACATTTAAATGTTACCACAAAATCATTTCTGTTTTTACTAACATGAACGAATATAAATGATTTCAAGTTACGAATGTACCTTCGATCCTGAGGAAAGCGAGAAATACAAGTGTGATGCGAAGGCAAATGACAGGTTCGCGTGAACAGTACAGAGGTATTGTTCATCTATTTATAGACACAGGTCACAGCCTGTGACAGATTACAATTATGCCCCTTGCAAAAGTTTACAACATTGACTCAGACCTCTATGGATAAAAAGGTCATTCTATCTCTATGTCGGTTTATAACACCGAAGCTCCATGAAAAGGAACCTTCGGCCATCTCCTGGGGACGACTTCAGCCGAAGCTGCTTCTTCGTGTAAGACCTTCGGCGCACCGAAGCATGGCCCCAACAGTAGCCCCTTTCGCGGTGCTAGATCGTTTTTCGTAACGAGCTTGACCCGTGAAAAAAGCCTCTTCAGCTTCGGGAAGCCGAAGGTCCAAAAAACACCTTCCCTGAGCTCGTTGCGGAGAGACGATCCGGCTTCCGAGCGCGTGCCAGGCCCACCTTGCAGAGTTACTGTTTGATGTTTGCGGTCCACTGCACAGCGAGTACAAGTGACTGCCCGCTTGGTGTAAAAATCCTGCCGCTTCGCCTTCTTTCCTGCAGCACTATATAAACGGACGGGTAGGTGTGAAGTTACCACAGCATTCATTGCTATTTGCACTGTTTTGCTGCCAAAATTTTTAACCATAGCCGAAGCTCGACTCTCAGAATCGAACGAAGGTCCACCTCGACATCTGCTTCGTCAGAAAGAAAGGCTTCGGGAGAAAAGAAAAAAGAAAAAAGTATCTAACTTCCCCAAACTCAGAATCAAATGGCGAGAGTGCGATCTACTGCCAAAGTTGCACGTGAGGGAGACGAAGCCGAAGGTTCGAATACTGTGCCCATCTCCGAAGCGATGCAGCGTTCCGGACTGGTGACTGCGGAAGACATGCCCACTGCTGAAGCAAACCCGACAGCTGCCGAAGAAGAAGAAGAGAATATTGAAGGGACTGATCCCGAAGATGACTATCGCATTGCCATGCCCAGCAAACCCAGCCACCTGGATTTTGGGAAATCAACTGTTTCAAAGGCTGATCTTTCGAAGATGGTGAAAGCAGGTTATTTTAATGAAAATCAGAAGAAGCTACTTCGCTTCGGGAGAGAAGAAACCACCCCGAAGCCAGAGAAGGACGAGATTGTTATCTTCAAGAGCTTTTTAAAGGCTGGGCTGAGATTCCCTCTTCACGAGATTATTGCGGAGATACTGAAGAGGTTTGGTATCTATCTTCACCAGTTAACTCCTAACGCTATCGTTAGGCTTAGCGTTTATATTTGGGCCCTCCGAAGTCAAGCAGTGGAGCCATTTGCCGACAGTTTCTGTCGAGTTCATGAGTTACATTATCAAACAAAGGCCAGAAAAGATGGGCTACACGATAACTTCGGCTGCTACAATTTTGCCTACCGGAAAACCGCAAAGTTTCCTGTGATCAGCTACCGAAGCAAATGGCCAGCAGGCTGGAAATCAGAATGGTTCTATGTCAAGGTTGATGACAACAAAGAGAAGCTTGTGCAAAGTCCACTCGAGCTGATCTTCGGAGAAACCCGACCCCGCTGCAACATGACACCAGAGGGTCAAACACAACAGGCAATGGATGAATTCGGAATTATTGCAGAACATATCAGTACCAGGGATCTGGTTCAAGAATTCTTGGCATTCAGAGTCTTCCCTACTCTGAAAGAATGGGAAATGCCAAAATTAAAGGGGGAAAAGAAGGAGGGGGAACTTGTCCGGCTTCCATATCACTTCAAATTCAAGCAATACTTTAAGAAGCCCTGCCAAGAGTGGTTGGACACAGTCGAGGTGATGTGTAATGAAATTCTGGGGAATTATTCCAAAAAAGAAGATCAACTAATGACGGCGGCCTTCGGCACCCGTCCGAAGCGAAGGCTGAACCGAGTGCTTGATGCCCTGGGCTTCGAGTACACTGACTATGAACGGCTGAACAAGGGTGCTGAGGGCCAAAAAAGAAAAAGAGTGGCCGAAGCTCTGGACAAGGGTGAAGAAAGGCCAGCAAAAGAGAAGAAAATTCCCAAGAAAAGAAAAATATCAACTCCGAAGCGAAAATTATCCGAAGAAGAGGGGACCCCCACACCACCTTCTACCAGCGACGTGGAGGAAATTTTAAAGGTAATGACTGAACCCGTGCCCACGAAGCTAAGTCCACTAGGGCCTGAACTGACGAAGCTTTTTCGAAAGGTGGAAGAGCCGGAACAAACGAAGATAACCAAACCAAAGCGGCAAAGAATTATTGCAGTGACCGAAGTTATCGATAAGACGCCGCCGAGGGCGTCAATTCAGAAAACGGCAGCTGCTGAAGACACAACAAACGTCGAAGTCGCACCTTCGGAGGTCGCGGCTACCGAAGCCGCTACAGCCGAAGATGTGAACTTAGAAACTACTATTGAGGACATTGACAAAATTTTGGAAGACATGGCTACAGAAGAAGCTGCCATTGCTGCTGAAAAAACCATGGCCGCAGTGCCTGAGAAGGGGAAAGAAATGGCCGAAGATACTTCGGACGACGAAGCTTACATATTTCAAAATTTAATTGGGCAAAAACTATCGAGGGCCGAAACGGAAGAACTTAAGGACTATGCCAAATCTTGCGGCTACAAGGCAGGAGCCCTTCTATTTGGAGGCATTGATGACGAAAAATTGGGCTGCATTCGAGACCAAACTAGAGCTAAGGTCATCGGTACTCTATCAAAGAGTATCGGTTTTCCGAAGCTAGAGACAGATATCAGCCGCTACCGACGACAACATATCGTCGGCAGCTTATTTTATTCCAACTTCAAGGTAAACAACTTTTATCTGACTTCTATTGTTTTTAATAATGGAAATATGCCTAACAAAGGTTGTTTATTTGCAGAGCATGCTTCTGAGCAAAGCTCTGAGGATGCAGCAAGACTTGGAGGACAAAAAACACGAAGCTATAATCGAAAATTTAGAGAGCAAGATAAAAGAACAATCAGCTATCATTGAAAAGAAAGACTTCGAGCTCCAATCAACCGAAGGCCTGCTGGCAGAGACTGAAGCTAAAGTATCAGAGTTGAATTCAAAGCTTATCGGCCAATCAAAACAATTTGAACAAGAGAAGCTAGAGCTTAATTCGAAGCTTGAAGCCGAAGTCCAGGCCAACTCAGAATTGAAGAAATCATTAACAAGCCTTCAAGACAGATGCTTGAAATTTAGCAATAATTGTATTGAACGATTAAAAAAGATATTTTACTCTGTTGGAGCCAGCAGCGGGAAATTTAAGCCTTCAGCGGAAAATTTACCACAAGCCTTCGATCATATTGAAGCTGAAATCGAAGAACTTGACGAAGTTATAGCCGGGCACGGTGACTTCTGTGCCTGGGTAGCTTCTCGGGGTACCGCTGCTGCGTTCCTGAAGGCCGGCTGCGAGCATGGGAAAATCGTCAACAGGCCCAACTTCACCCTGTCTCCATCAATCCTGGACGATATACCTGACCTCGCCCGAAGCATCTCAAATAGATTCATAAAAATGATATGGACAAAAGGCGGGCGGGAGAAGGCTGGGGACGAAGCTCGAAGTCATCTTGAACCAGTAAGAAATGACACTTCGTACTTACCTTCCCCTTTGCACTTGATTTTTACTCACGATGGGATTTATGTAGGATGACGAAGGTGAAGATAATGCTTAAGATGTGTCGCCGAAGCTGTCGCCGAAGCTGAAGCTTAATGAAGATCAGTAGAAGTATTCTATAGGAAATAACTCAGGATACTTTTGTAACAACTTGTGTAAATACAATTAAACTATTCTCAAGGAACTTTGTACATACCTTGTAATATATTCTTACCCTTCTACTGAGGCGCTTTGATGTGGACGAAATCAGTATTTTGAGCCGAGGGCGAAAAAACACCTTCCCTTCTTTTCGTACACAACGAAGCATAAGAGACCAATTTTTTGCCGAAGCTTTTCTTTTACATAACGAATCATAAAAAACCACTTCCCCTTTTTTCCGAAGCTTTTCTTTTACATAACGAATCATCAAAAACCACTTTGGTATATAAATGCTATGAATGAATGCTTATGCATGCAAATGCCATGATGTAATGTAATGTGCGAATGAATGTCCAAAACATATGTCCGAAGCCACACTCTCAGCCATTATTTCTTTAGAACCAATCACACATTAGCTCTGCATTCCCTTAGGAACGACTTTGGAGCTTCTTCGCCTTTTACTTAGGTGGTATAAGCTCTGCATTCCCTTAGGAACGTCTTTGGAGCTTCTTCGCCTTTTACTTAGGCGGTATCAGCGTTGACTTTTCGCTGTAAGCTCTGCATCCCCTTAGGGACGTCTTTGGAGCTTCTTCTCTTTTTTTTTTCAGTTTCGGCACTCGATGGTGCGTTCTCAGCTTTTACATTTACATTCTTTGGGGGATTTTGCTCTTATAAAACTAAAAAAGGAAATTACAGATGATGGCCCCATTAAAAACCTTTCTCCCCCTTTAGAAAGGAAAAGGGTGCCATGAAAAAGAAAAGAAAAAACATAAAAAGTTACATTAAGTTATACATAAAATCGCCGAAGCTCATCCGCATTCCAAGATCTTGGAATTTCGTTGCCATCCATGTCCTTCAATCTGTACGAACCAGGCCTTGACGAGGATGCTACTAAGAAGGGCCCTTCCCATTTCAATTGTAACTTGCCCACTGTATCTGGGTTGGCCACTCTCCGAAGCACCAAGTGTCCCGGCTCAATATTTTTTAGCCGGACCTTTCTATCTCGCCATTTGACTGTTTCAGCCTGGTACTTATTGATATTTTCCACGGCTTGAAGCCTGATCCCTTCTAAGGCATCTTTTTCCACAAGACAAGCATCTTCGGTACCTGATTCTGCCGAAGCTACCACTCTTATTGATCCAACTTTAGCTTCTTCCGGAGTTATTGCTTCGTCACCGAATAATAACTTGAATGGGGTAAAGCCTGTAGACCTTGATGTTGTTGTATTGTGGCTCCACACCACTTTGGTCAACTGATCTGGCCACTTTCCCCTTGGTTGATTGAAGATTAACTTCATTATTCCTGTCATTATGATGCCGTTGGCCCTTTCAACAAGCCCATTCGACTCCGGATGCCTGACTGATGCAAAATGGATCTTCGTTCCAATTTGATCACAGAAATTTCTGAAAGCTTCGGAGTCGAACTGCGTTCCGTTATCTACAGTGATGGCCTTCGGTACCCCAAAGCGACAGACAATATTCTGCCAGAAAAACTTTTGGACAGTGGCCGAAGTTATTGTGGCTAATGGCTTCGCCTCAATCCACTTGGAAAAATACTCCACAGCTACTATAATATATTTTAGATTCCCTTGGGCCGGTGGTAATGGACCCAATAAGTCAAGGCCCCACCTTTGCAATGGCCGGATGGGTTGTATCAGCTGTGTCAAAGACGAAGGTTGCTTTTGATCTCTTGCACATTTTTGACAACCTTCGCACTTTTGAACTAACTCCGCTGCATCCGAAGCTGCCTTCGGCCAATAAAATCCTTGGCGGAACACTTTTCCAAGTAACGGCCTGGATCCGATGTGGGATCCACACAGGCCTGCATGTATCTCTTTCATCAACTCTATACCTTCGGCTCTAGATAAGCATTTGAGCAGCGGAGCGCAAACTCCATGTTTGTATAATTCCCCTTCTATCATGATATACGGACGAGCTCTTGCCTCTATCCTTTTATTATAAGCTTCGTCATCTGATAGGAAGTTGCCCTGAAGGTAAGAGATTATTTCAGTTCTCCAATCTTCGCTGTAAACAGGAGAAATATTGAGGACTGCTCTTTCAAGGAGCTCCACTGAAGGTGCCTTTATTGTTTCGAAGAAGACATCCGAAGGTAACGGCAGCCCCTGTGCTGCAGACTTGGCTAATAAATCAGCATGCTCGTTTTGTCCTCGAGGGATATTCTTGACAGAAAATCCTTCGAAGGAGGCCTCGATCCTTCGGACCGTGTCTAGGTATTTTTCAAGCTTCGGGTCTTTAGCCTTGCAACTTTTGTCAATATGACCCGAAACAACCTGGGAATCAGTTTTAAGAATCGCCCTTCTGATTCCCATTGCCTTTAGTTTCCGAAGACCCAGGAGCAGGGCTTCGTACTCAGTTATATTATTTGTGCAGCTGAAGTCAAGTCTTGCTGCATAGCAAGTTTTAACCTTGGATGGTGAGACCAACACAGCAGCTGCACCTGCTCCGAAGGTTCCCCAAGAGCCATCACAAAACACTGTCCATACTTCGGCATCTTTATTTGCTTCTTCGTCCTGAGCCCCTGGCGTCCAGTCGGCAATGAAATCCGCCAATGCTTGAGACTGGATTGAGGATCTATGCACATAATCAATGTAAAATTCATTGAGCTCCGCAGCCCATTTCCCAATACGCTCAGTAGCTTCTCTATTTCTCATGATATCCTTCAACGGCTGCGAAGAAGGAACAATAATGTTGTATGCCTGAAAATAATGCCGAAGCTTCCTGGATGCCATTAAAACGGCATACAATACCTTCTCCAGCTCTGTATAATTTTTCTTTGAGACACTAAGGACCTCAGATACAAAATATACTGGGACCTGCTTCTTGACTTGTCCATCAAACTTCTCCTGGACAAGTGCCGCACTTACTGCTGAGTGCGAAGCTGCCACATATAACAACAGAGGAGCCCCTGGCATTGGTGGAGTTAATGTTGTTAGATCTATTAAGTATTGCTTCAGCTCTTCGAAGGCTTTTTGTTGACTTGGGCCCCATTGAAAGACTTCAGCTGACTTCAGCACCTCGAAGAATGGTAAGTTTCTTTCTGCTGATCTGGATATAAATCTGTTGAGAGATGCCAGCCTTCCTGTTAATCTTTGAGCCCCCTTTCTTGTGGTTGGTGGCTCCATTCGAAGTATAGCTTCGATTTTATTTGGATTAGCTTCGATTCCCTTTGTTGAAACCAAGCATCCGAGAAATTTACCCTTCTTCACTCCGAAGACACATTTTTCTGGATTCAGCTTCAGACTAGCTTGTCTGAAACTGGCGAAGGTCTCCTGCAGATCAGCAATATGATTTTCCTGCTTCGTGCTTTTTACAATAATGTCATCGACATAAGTCAACACATTTCTGCCTATCTGAGACTGGAGAACCTTCGCTGTCATTCGGCTGAAACTCCCTCCGGCATTTTTGAGCCCCTCAGGCATCCGAAGATAGCAATATGTACCACTTGGGGTTATGAAGCTAGTTTTTGGCTCATCTTCCTTCTTCATCCAAATTTGATGATAGCCTGAGTAGCAGTCTAGGAGACTCATGAGCTCTGAAGAAGCTGCTGCATCGACTAAAGAGTCTATCCTTGGCAGCGGGAATTCATCCTTCGGACAAGCCTTGTTGAGATCTGTGAAATCAATACACATTCTCCACTTGCCATTGGCCTTCTTCACCATAACAGTGTTAGCTAGCCACTCTGGATACTTCACTTCTCTGATAACTCCTGCACTGAGGAGTCTTTTTACTTCATTGCGAGCCCCTTCGGCCTTGTCATCAGACATTTTCCGAAGCCTCTGCTTTCGGGGTCTGAAGGATGGGTCAACATTGAGCGAATGTTCAATAACATCCCGATTTACTCCACAGAGATCATTAGCTGACCATGCAAAAACATCTTTGTTGTTGAATAAAAACCTTATCAAGGTTTTCTCCTGATCCTCAGATAATTGCGAGCCCAACAACACCTTCTGCTCTGCTATGTCTTCACACAATAACATGGGCTTCGGCTGATCCGCTGAAGCTGCCTTCTCCCTCCTGAATTTGTACTGTTCACAAGCTTCAGCTCCATCTATGTTACGGATTGCCTTGGAGTCAGTCCAGCTTCCTTCGGCCCTTCTAGCAGCTTCCTGGCTTCCATGAATAGCAATAGGCCCTTGGTCCGAAGGTATCTTCATGCAGAGATAAGCTGGGTGAAGAATTGCTTCGAAGGTATTAAGAGTACCACGGCCAATGATAGCATTGTAAGGATACTCCATGTCAACAATATCAAACACAATTTGCTCAGTCCTTGTGTTGTTAACAAATCCGAAGGTTACCGACATGGTAATCTTCCCAAGTGCTACAATCTGTCGCCCTCCGAAGCCACAAAGAGGGTGCGTAGCATCATGAATCTTGTCTTCGGGCTCTTGCATTTGCCTGAAGGCTTTAGCAAATATAATATCAGCTGCACTGCCTGTATCAACTAGGACATTGTGGACCAGAAATCCTTTGATCACGCAGGAGATAACCATGGCATCATTGTGAGGATAATCCTTAAGCTGAAGGTCTTCCTGAGAGAAAGTAATTGGAATGTGGGACCATTTTGACTTGATGAAGGGTCCCTGCACTCCAACATGCTGCACCCTTCTCTGAGCCTCCTTCTTCTGCTTCTTGTTAGCCGGCTCTGAGCAAGAACCGCCTGTTATCGGGAGCACCAGCTTCGAAGCCGAAGCAGCTCCAGCTTGATTGTTGAACGAAGCCATCAGCTCAGAAAAGTGGAAGTGAGTTCACCGGAGGTGGGCGCCAATGTTGGGGACTTGTTCTCAAAGGCTAAAAGTTAAGAACAAGGCAACATAGAAAATGTTAAATGCTAAAGTTCTTCGTCCTCCATCACGTTATATCCTTTCGGGATATAAAGAATTTTGGACGAAGGTTACGAAGGGCGTACCTTCGTAAACATAATAACGAGGGACGAGGTATTCAAATAAATCATGAGGTGTAAAATAAACATTTAAATGTTACCACAGAATCATTTCTGTTTTTACTAACATGAACGAATATAAATGATTTCAAGTTACGAATGTACCTTCGATCCTGAGGAAAGCGAGAAATACAAGTGTGATGCGAAGGCAAATGACAGGTTCGCGTGAACAGTACAGAGGTACTGTTCATCTATTTATAGACACAGGTCACAGCCTGTGACAGATTACAATTATGCCCCTTACAAAAGTTTACAACATTGACTCAGACCTCTATGGATAAAAAGGTCATTCTATCTCTATGTCGGTTTATAACGCCGAAGCTCCATGAAAAGGAACCTTCGGCCATCTCCTGGGGACGACTTCAGCCGAAGCTGCTTCTTCGTGTAAGACCTTCGGCGCACCGAAGCATGGCCCCAACAGGCATCAATCACCAAAAAGGGGGAGATTGAAAGGGAATTAGGCTTACACCTAGTCCCTAAATAATTTTGGTGGTTGAATTGCCCAACACAAATATTGGACTAACTAGTTTGCTCTAGTGTATAAGTTATACAGGTGCAAAAGGTTCACACTCAGCCAATAAAAAGATCAAGTTTTGGATTCAACGAAGGAGCAAAGAGGCAACCGAAGGCACCTCTGGTCTGGAGGCACCGGACTGTCCGGTGTACACCGGACAGTGTCCGGTGCGCCACCGGACAGTGTCCGGTGCACCAGAGGACTCCAACTCGAACTCGCCACCTTCGGGAATTTCTCAAGGCGCTCCGCTATAATTCACCGGACTGTCCGGTGTACACCGGACAGTGTCCGGTGCTCCAAGGAAGCGCGGCCTCCGCAACTCGCCAGCCTCGGGATCGCGCAGCAGCCGCTCCGCTATAATTCACCGGACATGTCCGGTGTGCACCGGACTGTCCGGTGTAACCACGGAGCAACGGCTATTTCGGCGCCAACGGCTACCTGCGGTGCATTCAATGCGCGCTCTGCGCGCGCAGAAGTCAGGCGCACCCATACTAGTGCACCGGACAATGAACAGGAGATGTCCGGTGTGCACCGGACATCCAGGCAGGCCCAGAAGTCAGAAGCTCCAACGGTCAGAATCCAACGGCATTGATGACGTGGTGGGGGCACCGGACATGTCCGGTGTGCACCGGACTGTCCGGTGCGCCATCGAACAGACAGCCTCCCAACGGCCACTTTTGGTGGTTGGGGCTATAAATACCCCAACCACCCCACCATTCATTGCATCCAAGTTTTCCAGCTTCCAACCACTATACAAGAGCTAGCATTCATTGCAAAGCACACCAAAAGAGATCAAATCCTCTCCCAACTCCACACAAAGCCCTAGTGACTAGAGAGAGTGATTTGTAGTGTTCATTTGAGCTCTTGCGCTTGGATCGCTTCTTTTTCCTTCGCATTCTTTCTTGTGATCAAACACTCCTTGTAATTGAGGCAAGAGACACCAATCGTGTGGTGGTCCTTGCGGGAAGTTTGATTCCCAAGTGATTTGAGAAAGAGAAGCTCACTCGGTCCGAGGGACCGTTTGAGAGAGGGAAGGGTTGAAAGAGACCCGGCCTTTGTGGCCTCCTCAACGGGGAGTAGGTTTGAAAGAACCGAACCTCGGTAAAACAAATCCACGTGTCTCACTTCATTATTCGCTTGCGATTTGTTTTGCGCCCTCTCTCGTGGACTTGATTTTATTTCTAACGCTAACTCGGCTTGTAGTTGTGTTTATTTTTTGAGAATTTCAGTTTCGCCCTATTCACCCCCCCTCTAGGCGACTTTTAGTTTCCCTTCGCCCAGCTAGAGTCCTCGACGAGCCGCCCCCTCCCTGCTCTGGCTCATCTGCGCACGTGCCGCACCCAGCTCCCTCTGCTGGTTGTGCTCCTCTTCCCCGCGAGTCCCTCTGATTTGTCTTGCTCGCTCCTGAGACGGGGAGTTCCTGCGCGCGTGCTCTGTTTTCCCCAGCCGAAGCTCCCTGACATTCGTCTTGGCCGTCGTGCCCGTCCTGACTCCCTGCTCGGCTTCGAGCTCGCCCATGGCTGCGCACAGCGTTCTTGTCGATGTTGTACTGTTGTCGTTGATGTGGAGCTCGCCTTGCTCCTCGCGTCGCTGTTCGTCGAGCTTATCCAACACTCACTTCGTTGTGGCCGTTAGACTGCCGTTTATCTTGCTGTCGCAGCTCCTCTGTCATGGTTGATCTTGGTTTCCTCCTTTCCTTCGTGTCACCGACCGTCGACCTTGTTGTTGCCTCACAGCGCTCGGCGCTAAGCTCGTCCGTGCACTCGGCTCTCACCAGGGTCGCCTGAGCTGGTCGTCGATCTCCTATTCGCCATGGTCACCACGTCGGTTGTCCCTATCTAAGCCAACCCAGCTCACCGGCACGCGTGCCTGTCCATATCGCCAGCAGCTTGGTCTCTATGTGTGTCTCCCTTAGCATCTCGACACCGGAACTCCATCATGTCTGTATGTGTGTGGAAGAACGGAGTCGATGGAGAAGGCAGTGAAGTCCGCGTGGTGCTCACCACATATTCGACGTAATGGCAGAATCAGAAATCGTAGCTATGCTCATGGCCTTCAAGATAGATCAAATTATTGGTGAGCTGTCGTCGCTCTCGCCTTTTGTTTTAATATTTCTCATTAGTTTGGTATACTTGCGCTGTTAATGTGAGCCGGTGACGTGCGCATAAATTGCAGTAGTGAGTTAGTGCCAGAATAAAATTTGATCGGGTAGAATAGTGAAGTCTAGTACGTCGCTCGTCACGTATTTGGTGTTATGCGCGGACCAGGAAGCGTCATTGATTTCGTGGGTTCAAGTAGGATTTTAATATGGTAAGCTAATTCGCCACTTCCAATATTTGGTTTAATGGATGGAGTGATAGGTATGTATGTCGCGACGATTATCCCACTTGTAGCTCGGGCACGTATTTATTTGATGCTTGTTGGAATACGGGGTTACATGTAGCGGGGTAATTGTGTCCACGATTGTGAAGTCATCGTGCTGCATAGCTAAGTTCAGGTTAGGCGAGAAGAATTAAATCGGTGTTTCGTATCCGATGAGTGGTCGAATTAATAATATAACAGATAGGTTAAATATTTTATCTGGCTAGCTAGTAAGTTCTGACGATGTTGCCATGCCGATTTAGTTTGCTTAAATAAATTAATGCTTTGCTATTAGACATTTTAATTAGCGGGTGGGTGATGCGAAGTCGTCCGGTCTGGTAGTTTAGAATGTTGACGTGCTTCTGTTCATGTTTTAAGACTTAAATGTCTTAGACTAATGAATTTAGAATTATTAAGTTTTTGGTGTCGAACTTTAACTAAGGCAAGTTGAGCGTGAATATATATATACTATTGTTTGACGATATATGAAATACCTTTGAATAGGCTAGAGAAGCGTAATTATTACGCGTAGTCGTATATCGATAACTAGTGTTTCCGTATGAAATAGTACAACGTCTCGCTGTTAGGTGTTTAATTCGCGGACATGTAGTAATATTTAGTCTCATACTATTCCTGTTTATATGCATTCATGTGCATTATGCAAATCATTTAGGTACGTTTATTAACTACGTGATGCGGAGAACCAAAGCGAAGTCGACCACAAGATGTTGCTGCGCGTGAGCTTCTCCGCATGGTGATGCTGATGGACGAACCTGAAGATGGATAATCTGACGAATGCCAAGGCTAAAGATGGACGTCAAGTGATCGACGTCTAACAAACACTAACCTAGTGTTCTTCCAGGCAAGCCCCGGTGCATTTGCCCCTTCCTTGTGTTTTTAAAAAGATTTTTATACACTTTAAGTCTAGTGAAATGTGCATTAAGTTTATAGGAGTTGCTTGCAAACCCTTTGATGCATTGCCTACCTTGATATCCATACCTTTATAGATACTTCTGGTGAAGTATCAAAATATGATTTACAAAAAAATGCTTAGCCCTGCTTGTAAGCAGATAGAGTTTGTCCTTTGCACTTATGCCTAGCTCAGGTTTATCCTAAGGAAGGATGACTTGTACCTGCAAGAATATTTTCATTGAGAGCATGGTGGGATCTTACTGCAAAGTTCCCTATAATGCTCTTTTCATCCTTAGGAACACAAAACAATCTTAAGGGTGGAAGTACTTAAATCGGGACTTGGGCTAGGAACAGGTGATGTTCCGTCTGGGTCAATTAAGGATTGGATGCGTATGTAGGCCTGTATGATCAGGGACTATCTTAACTGGCCACACGCCCTGGAAATGGGACAGGGTAAGCTTGAACCCGACTATTCCATACGTGAAAAGACAACCGCGCACTAGGCGTGGGAGATGGTGGGAGTAGCGTGTACCCTCCTGGCTAGAGGCTGGATGGAGGAGTACTGTGCTCCCAGGTAGCGCGGACCGGTTCACGTTGTGGAGGATCTATGGGAACGGTTGACATATGCAAGGGTTAAGTGCTACATATGTCGTGTGGTTAGAGATCCTCAACTGAGTAAATCGATTCGGATCGCCGTTATATCCCCGGACAGTGGAGACTTGATCTCTGACCTATAACCTAAGTCAGGATGTAAACATTATGAGTAAAAATGATGTTGTATTGATGAGATGGTGAAATTAGACTAGGTGCAAACAGAGTCTATTAATATTTAATCTAGCGTTAAAATAGTGAAAGTAAGTACTCACTTTAGTAAGCTATTTCTGCAAAAATATCTAAGTTGATTCTTGCTAAGAGCCTCTCCTTGATTCCTAAATCCAACATACCCTTGAGAGTCTTTTCTTTAGTCGGGTAAGTCTTGCTGAGTAATTCCATACTCAAGGTTTTATTCCCTGTTGTTTTTCAGGTTCTAACCTTGTGCTGCTGTGATGGTGTTAAGTGCCGGTGGGCTCGGCCTTCTTATAAGTCTAAGTAACTTCTTCTATACTTCTTATTGAGGATGGTCATTTGAGCTAGCATATATTTCAAACTTAAACTTTTGTAATCACTCCGATAAAATAATATAAAACTTTCGTAACTTGTAAAATTTGGTAATAAGATTTGCGCTGCAAAAATATTGGTGTGTGTGATTTGTGTTACTTAATCCCGCGATTTTAGTTGTAAGTGGTTTATCCGATGTCCTTGGGGCAATCGGACGGATCCTGTTAAGTTATATGGTGCACATGCATAGCAGTCTGAGGTCTTTGAGACAAGGACAGGTGCATGTGGGCCCAATAACTTGGGAGGTTCTGCCATATAATCTGAATGTATTGACAAGTTAGGCTTAGGAGTTTTACCCTTTGGACAAACCTTGAATAGATGACCTTTTTCACGGCAATTATAGCAAATGTGGTGCTTGTCCTTGCAATGCATTTGCCCTTTGCTTTCATCCTTTTTGATGGTCATCTTTCTTGATCGTGCAAGGTTTTAGTTCTTCATGTGGGGGCATGTGAAAGTCGCCTAGAGGGGGGTGAATAGGCAGAATTTGAAATTTACAAACTTAAAGCAAAACTACAAGCCGGGGTTAGCGTTAGAATTAAACTCGAGTCCGAAAGAGAGGGCGAAAACAAATCAAAGTCAAATAAGGCGGATGACACGATGATTTGTTTTACCGAGGTTCGGTTCTTGCAAACCTAATCCCCGTTGAGGTGGTCACAAAGACCGGGTCTCTTTCAACCCTTTCTCTCACTCAAACGGACACCTATACCGAGTGAGCTTTCTTCTCAATCAAATGGGTCACTAAGACCCCTACAAGGACCACCACAACTTGGTGTCTCTTACTTTGATTACAAGTGTCTTGAGAACAAGAAAGAGGAAGAAGAAAGCGATCCAAGAACAAGAACTCAAATAACACGGGCAAAACTCTCTCTCTAGTCACTATTTCTTTGGAGTGGGAATGGGACTTGGAGAGGCTTTGATTCTCTTGAATTGTGTCTTGTATTGATTGCACAAGCTCTTTTATTGAATGAGATGTCTGAAAACTTGGATGCTTGGAGTGGTGGTGGTTGGGGGGTATTTATAGCCCTAACCACCAATTCAACCGTTGGGGAGGCTGTCTGTCGATGACACTGTCCGGTGTGCCAGCCACGTCACCCAACTGTTAGGGTTCTGGCGGTTTCGACCGTTGGAGCTCTGACATTTTGGGGCACCGGACAGTCTGGTGCCGCACCGGACATGGACTGTTCACTGTCCGGTGCGCCTTCTGGCGCTGCTCTCACTCTACGCGAACTGTCCGCGCACTGTTCACTTGTACTGTTCACTTTTGCAGACGACCGTTGGCGCAGTAGCCATTGCTCCGCTTGGTGCACCGGACAGTCCGATGAATTATAGCGGAGTGGCTCTCTAGAAACCCGAAGCTGAGGAGTTTAGACTGTACGGTCCCTGGTGCACCGGGCACTGTCCGGTGGCACACCGGACAGTCTGGTGCGCCAGACCAAGGCAGCCTTCGGTTTCTTTTGCTCCTTTCTTTTCGAACCCTAACTTGATCTTTTTACTGGTTTGTGTTGAACCTTTAGCACCTGTAGAATGTATAATCTAGAGCAAACTAGTTAGTCCAATTATTTGTGTTGGGCATTCAACCACCAAAATCATTTAGGAAAAGGTTTGACCCTATTTCCCTTTCAGCATGAACCAATTTCATGACCCTTCTCCTTGCATCCATAGCACCTTCTATCGCTTCTCTTTGATCTTTCTTTGTTGAAGCACATAGGTACATTGTTAGAGCAAATAATATGAGCATTAATTTTCTTACCATGAATTTCGCCCATGCCCTTCTTGGAAAGCTTGGTATTCTTTTGAAGAGGTTTTGTGGATGCTAAGGTTGTCCCCTTCTCAAGCTTTTTCACCAAATTATCACGATTATCTTGAGAAGGTTGAGCATGACACTTTCCCTTCAATTGAGTCAAGCTCCTTCTTAGCCTCTCATTTTCTTCCTTGAGCTCATTGTTTTCTTTTGCATAGGAAACATTACTTGTTCCTGAAAATTTTAGCTCAATGGAAGATTGGCTTTCTTGAGAGCAACATTTGTTAGCACATGATAATATAGTTTCTATTTGAGTACATGTGCATAAGTGAGGTTGGTATGCTTTCAAATTAGTTAACACAACCTCATGAGCCATTTCTAACATGATATGTGAATCCATAAATTTATTATGAGAGCACACAAGCATATCATGTTTTTCTTGCAAAGCTAGATTTTTAATATTTAACTTTTCTATCATGTTCTTGAGCGTAACATTTTTATTTTCTAATTGAGAAATATATGATGAATGATTAACAACTCTAATTTGCTCAATTGAAATGTCTTCATACCTTTGGACCAAATCATCATGAGAGCACTTTAGCTTCTCATGCTCTTTAGTCAACTTCTCTAAGTCTTTGATTTTTCTGATGAGGAAGTCTTCTTGCTTATGAAGCATTTCTTTTTGTTCTTCCGCTCTTTTCATGAGTTTGAGCAAGCTCATCTGATTTTTCTTGCTTAGTTGAGCGAAGAATTGTTGAAGATCATCATCATCTTCACTATCACTTTCTTGCTCCTCCTCATCCTCACTTTCGCTTTCACTGTCACTCCCATTAGCGATAAAGCACATATGAGAAGTGGATTTGATAGACGAACCTTGTGAAGAGGTGGATTCGTGGTTTGGTCTCCATCGGTCATTTTCTTCTTCTTCAATCTTGTTCTTCGCCTCATCTTCCTTCATTTTGAGGAACATCCTTTCGGCGATTCTCATGGCAAGATCTATTGCCCTAGGATCAACATCTGCACCAAAAGATGAAGTCGAGATAACCTCAACTTTTTCAAGCTTAGAAGCACTTTCATTTCTTAGTCCCCCCAACATGATATTTTCTCACGCGGTTAAGCGTTAGAACGAGGATTAGGCTCTGATACCAATTGAAAGTTGCTTAGAGGGGGGTGAATAGGCAAGTGGAAACTTTTTTAACAAAAACTAGAAACAAACTGGGTAAAACCGGTTCAACCGGTGTCAAAATCGGTTCAATCGGTTTGCACGAGCTCAACTAAAGAATGAGATATAAAACTGAATTGATCTCGAAATCCACCCAGTTAACTTTGGAAATGAGATGTTCTAGTTGATCCACAGGGTTCAGAGTAGTAGATCTAGGAAGGGCACTTCTCAAAATCCACACACCAAAAAGATATAAACAAATCTTTCACGGAATGGTGAGAGAACGAAGAACACGAATAAGCACAATGAACAAGAACACAAGAGACACAAGATTTATCTCGAGGTTCAGTCACACCACCAAGGTGCCCACTTCCTTGTTGAGGTGCCCACAAAGAGCCGGGTCTCTTTCAACCCTAATCCTCCCTTTGCCGACCACAAAGGTCAAGCTCACACACTAATCTTTGCTCAAACGAGCGGGTAATACAAACGTTCTTGTGGTCTTCCACAAGATTTGGAGACTCACAAGAGACACCTAGTCATCTAGGAGCTAGGAGCTCCAAGAGTAATGAATCCACAAAGAACTCGATGTAGTACCAAAGCTCGAATGAAGAAGAGCAAGAGAGATTTGGAGATGAAGCACAAAAATCGAAGCTCTCAAACTCACTCAAAGATTTCTCTCTAAAGATTTGAAATGGGAGAGGCAAGAGATGTGTGAGAGAGGGGGAGATGTTCTTCAAGTTAGAAATGGAGTTTGAGTCATGCTCTTGTGTGGGGAGAGAGGCAGGAGTGAGTATATATATAGGTGGGGCTTCAAAACTAGCTGTTGGACTGATTTTGGCTGTGGAGGACCGGTTCAACTGCTTGGGGCAGGCTGACAGTCAGACTGCAGGTCAGACTGCAAAAACAAGTCCTGACACCGGTTCAACCGGCTAGGGGTCAGACTTGCAGTCAGTCTGCCAGTCAGGAGGTCAGACCGGTCAGGTGACCCTGACACCGGTTGAACCTTCCTAGGGCCAGTTCAATCGGTTTTGACCAGTGAGGTCCAGGGAAAAACCCTGGCTGAACTTTTCCTGGACCCTAGTTGAAGTTGAAGTGCAGTTGGAGTTGAGAAAGCTCAACTCAGCTGAAGTTCAGCTTAGCTGAAAAGCTCAGCTGCAGCTGAAGAAGCTCAACTCAGCTGAAGTTCAGCTCAGCTACAGCTAAAGAAGCTCAACTCAGCTAAAGTTTAGCTCAGCTGAAAAGCTCAGCTGCAGTTGAAGAAGTTCAGCTGCTTTTTAATAAGAACACTCTAGGTTTCTCAAACCTAACAATGGTCAACCATAGAATTTTAAAGAGATTTTTGGTTTTCAAAAAATAGCTTTTGAATATAGGGGCTTGAGCTTTGGCAAACACCAACCTTCTTTTTGGATCCCCTTTATAGTACGATGATCATATACTCAAATTAAATAAAATTAATTAAGTAAACTCCTTGAGTCATTGGTGTCTCATGTGTGATTTCTCCATGGTGTTGCTTCATAAGGATCACAAACATCTTTGTCTCACCTTTTGAAGCAAACACAAATCAAACCCTGTGACTTGTACCATATCACCATATATGTGTTCAAATCATGGCTTCAAGTCACCTCACTGATGCATCAACATATTATAACTCTTCATAGTTGATTAGTTCATCGACTTAGTGCAAGTACTCTCTTCTTCACCTTAGCCATGGTACCTCGGTCCACAAGCCGTCGATTGGCCTTCACCTTCGCTTAGTTCCTCAAAGCCCTTTCCTTGCTATCTTCACCCTATCAAGCCATTCTTGAGTCACATCATATTGAGCATCCATTGAGAGAATCATTTCTTCAATATTGTGAACCTTGCTTAAATGTATTCTAGATATAATTGTTAAGATCAATCAAGCTCTAGTTTGATTCTCATAGAAGCATATATGGACTGATAGTAATATGGTCAGCCAATTCACGGTTCCTCATATCTTATTCACTTTGGCTTGACCAATCCTCTTAATCACTTCATCCTCTATTCTGATCATATGTATGTAGTGATTTCTTAGGTCTTGTCCATATATTCAAACCAATATAGAGATCATATTATATCCATTTGTATTGTCTCACTAGTTATTTAACCTTGTTTTGAACCTTTGTTCATTGTCATTATACACTATTCAAGTATGTTCATCATACTGAATTTCCTGTTCAACACTTAACAAACTTGTTAGTCTTTTAAATGTGTTGTTATCCAAATCACCAAAAATCACAAAAGGGATGAATGCACTTTCAGTGAAGTCTTCCTCCGAAGCCCCTAGTCATCTCAGAATACCTGTACGCTTCCTCCCTTCTCTGGCGGAAATCATTGTCAGCATGGATGTATTCATCCATCTTTTGGAGAAGCTTCTCCAAGGTATGTGGTGGCTTCCTTGCAAAATATTATGCTATGGGTCCTGGTCGGAGCCCCTTGATCATGGCCTCGATGACAATCTCATTGGGCACTGTAGGCGCTTGAGCTCTCAGTCGCAAGAACCTTCGGACGTACGCTTGGAGGTACTCCTCATGGTCCTGTGTGCATTGGAACAAAGCTTGGGCAGTAACTGGCTTCATCTGGAAGCCCTCGAAGCTGGTGACTAGCATGTCCTTCAGCTTCTGCCATGACGTAATTGTCCCTGGCCGAAGAGAAGAATACCATGTCTAAGCCACACTTCTAACTGCCATGACTAAGGACTTCGCCATGACGACAGTATATTGCCCCCATACGAGGATATTGTTGCCTCGTAACTCATTAGGAACTGTTTTGGATCTAAATGCACATCATACATGGGGAGCTAAGGTGGCTTGTAAGATGGTGGCCACGGGGTAGCCTGTAATTCTGCTGCCAAAGGAGAAGCATCATCGAAAGCAAAGTTACCATGGTGAAAATCGTCGTACCATTCATCTTCATTGATTGGGCTCTCTTGACGAAGCTCCATGTATTGGGGCCTTCGGTCTTGGTCATCCTGAGTGAGATGACGCATTTCCTCAGCTGCTTCATCAATCTTCCTCTGAAGGTCGGCTAGCCGAAGCATCTTTTCCTTCTTCCTTTGTACTTGCTGGTGAATGGCTTCTAGATCCCTGATCTCCTGATCCAACTCCTCCTCCCGAGGTGTTGGGCTAGTAGCCTTTCTCTTCTGGCTCCTAGCTTCTCGCAGGGAGAGTGTCTCCTGGTTTGTGCCTAGTGGTTGCAGAGCAGCCCCTAGCGTTGTTGTCTTCTTCGGCGGCATGGTGAAGCTGAATGCTTGCCGAAGGTGGTCGTTTGAGTTCACTGGAGGTGGGCGCTAATATTGGTCACTTGTTCTCAAATGTTGTGAATCAAGAACAAGGCAACACAATTGTCAGAGATTAAGGACCTTCGTCTTCCAAAGTATTATCCCCACTAGGGCATAATACTCATCAGACAAAGGTCGAGAAGGACATACCTTTTTCAATTAACATGTGAATAAGAATACATAAAGATGAAGACAGTAACCGCATCTTACTAATTCATTCATATTTATATTCCATAAAAGCATGTATGAAAATCAACAGGATTAATATTACATTGATACCTTGAGCTTGCTCGAAAGTGTGGATGCGAGAGAATGAATACAATCAGCGTGAACAGTACGGTGCTACTGTTCATCTATTTATATGCACGTGACGCAACCCGGGCAAAAGTACATTTATGTCTTTGACATTCATCTATAGACATAATATGAATCATTAAGGGTTGAATAGTCTTTGTCCCTTTTTGGTCTTCAACATACTTCATCTTCGTCATCACGTCAAACCGAAGCTCTTCGGCTATAGCTCCATTGTTCATTTTCTTCACCTTCAGGTTATGTTTCCACCCTGTCACGAGAGAAAACCTTCATCCCAAAGCTGAAGCCCCTCTGTAATAGCCCATGTCATACTGGAAACATATGGTTAGTTACATTTTTGAGGACCTTCGAAGGAAGAAGGCCCCCAACCCATTGCCATCTCTAGGTTACCCATTTGCCACGGGGTTGATTGGACCCCATACACCTCTACCAAGGAAGCGAGGCAGGCTAACACTATGAGGTCTTTACAAAGTTCCACTAGCTTCAGAAAACCCACTACAGTTTCTAGGAAGCTCCAATGCAGGGATCCCTCGCCTGACCGCCATCGCAGCAAAATCAACCCAAGGGCCTCCCCAAACTGACCACTCCCCTACTACTCTTGCCCCTATCGGGTAAGGTAGTCCTCCACTAGCTTTTCTAGTAAGTCAGCCAAGGGCGTCCCAAACCACCCTTGTTGTAGCACTGTTATCCAAGGTGGTCGCTCCATGTTCTAATTAACATAATGATCTTATCATGAACAGTAAATAACAAACTGATAATAAAAGTATGATCATGAATAATGTGTATCTTCATACCCAAAAACCATATAAAGCAATAGCAGGAACTACCCAAAAATTCTGTGGTAAACAAGCTATAAAGATAGCCAAACTAGGGTAACCTACTGGGTCCCATCAATATTAACCTATGCAGATCATTATGATTAATAAGGACATGACTGGGTAAAAAGAAGTGATCAAGGGCACAACTTGCCTTCAACGAGCTCCTGCTCAGCAGTCTCCACATACTGAACCCCTGGTTCCTCTGTGGCTTGCTCGTCTACTCGAATCAATACAAACAAACATGGTATAGCAGAAATTAACATCACACCAAACAATAGATCAGAATGCATGACAATATTCTACGCGTCGAAACAAGATCGTAGGAACAAAAATCACTAAATTCGGAGTTACGGTTCTCTAGTTATGAATTTTTGAAGTTATTTAGTACTTAGAATAGAGTAATTCAAGTGAATAATTTTAATTCAAGTTTCATGACTAAACAGAGGTTCTAGGTGATAGACAATATTAAAACAAAATTAATGCCACTGGAATGAATCAATTTGGAGTTAAAATGAATAAAATATGAATTTCATAAGTTTCTAGAATTACTTTTGTATGAAAAATCAATTTCTATATTATTTTTCTCAATTTCCCTGGCTACTGGACTGCGCACATAAAAACAGAGGAACTCGAGGACTAGAGCGCAAAAGTGTTCAAGACTCAGCTACTTACGCACTGGACGGTGGGTTGATATTTTACTTTCCAGGGGGCTTATGTGGAAATCTACGTGTGCGAAGGGGTATAAGGAATTATCAGCCGCCAGATCTGGCTACAACGGCTCAGATTAGAACCACGCTCACCACGAAACGAAGCGCGAGGATAGTCATCGGATCAACCATCAACTGATCTGATTAGCTCCGTACTGACCCATTGTGCGGACCATTGACCAACCCATCAACGGTGAGTATTCAATTTGCCCTAGCCCCGCCGGATCCCGATCCAATGGATCGACTCGTTAGCGAGTCGATCAACTGCTCACGGGAGTCTTCCCCGTCACCAGCCAAACCACCCAGCGATGCCACCGCCGCCCATGGCAAGTGCCCGCCGAAGTCCGACGATCAGGTCCAAAGACGACCCCTCCCGGTTCCAACCCGTCAAGCAGTTCTCAACGAACTCAATCCTACGTTCAATTTCTACAATCAGGCATCCTGCGCTACTGCCCACTACACAATGTGGTCAAACGGTGATGAGGCAACTACGACGACGAATTCACAGCCCCACCGTTGCCCCCATTCGGTAATACGCGGTGCGGAACGTCCCTAGGCATGCGGTGAATGGAACAGGGAAAAGCATGCCGCGTAGGAGGTAGTGATTTGCCCCGGCGGCGACGAGCGGAGGATCCACAATGCCCTGACTCGAATCGACGGCCAATTGGTGATGCTCCCAGTCGCGGCACCAAGTGAGGATGTTACGCCCGACTTCTCACCAAAGCGGTCGCTGCCGACACGGTTGTTGGTGAGACAAGCCCCAACTGTAGAATTTCTCGGTGCGGCGACGTGCTCCCTGACTCCTCCCTCCGAACTCCCTCTGATGATGATGGCGGCTAGGTTTTCTGGTTCTGGGCGATGTGGTAAGGTCAATCGCTTCAGAAGCTGGAGAAAGGGCCTTATAATGTGGAGGCGAGGGGAGGGTCCGCAGGGCTGATTCGCCGGCGAGATCCCGCGTAGGATCTCGACGAGTTTGTTCAAGCAGTGCGCGGAGGCAGCTGTTCCGGGGCCACCTGCCAGCGTTGAGGCCGAGAGGGTATGCGACGTTCTGAGGAAAAGTCAGCGTGTGGGCCCCGCTTGTCGGCGAACTCCGTGACCCAAATGCACACGATGTGTGACTAGTGGGGCCCAGGTGTCGGCGCAACCGCGCGGAGGCGATGTAAGTGCCGCGCACGGGTAAGGTGGGCCGCGCAGGTCGATTTCGGCCGAGTTGCAGAATTCTCATTTCCTTTTCTTTTTATTTTTCCATTTTCTTTTCTACTTTTACAAATTCAAATTCCAATTGGAATTTTTAAATTCAAACTTGTGGCAAATTCACTCTGAGATTATATTGGGCAATTAAAAGTACCAATATATTTATATATATTCTTTATATTTTCCATTTTCGAATTTAGGTTTCAATCCAAATCTTCAACTTATTATTTTATTTTTATTGGTATTATTTTTACTATTATTTAATGCACAACTAAACTCCAATATAATGCATGGCTTACTTTAGTTGTCTTAATCATTTGTTTTTCTCATATGTGTTTATTATCAGGTGATAATGAGTATGAGGCAAAACATAGGATGAGATGTACTCTCTTATTTTCATTTACAAATTGGGTATTACATAGTGTCTCTTAAAGTTTTCAAGCTAAAGCTAAGAAAATATCTACCAAACGTATCCTTATATAGATGTTTCTTACCAGAAATGTTTTCTATTCTATAGAATTTAATGAAATTAAAATAACCAACACATTTTGTGTCCCTCGACAAATTACGGTGATTTCTTTATTCATAATACTAGTAGGTTTCACTTAAAAAGAAGTTGGCGTAGAGGACAGTCTCATGCCATTAGGCTAGTAACGTACCTCTAAATCTATTATCGATATTCGTCCTTTACGATCTTCTTTAAAAAAATCTCTCCTTTATATCTTTTCCTTATCCAACAATGTTCTCTATATCTCGTTCTCTAAACGTAAATATTTATATTAGACGTAAAATATTTATATTAGAGACATATTTTATTTTTAATTTTTGTACGTACATATTTATCGTATTCTAAAATGTATTGTACATATTTTAGTTTTGCTAAATATGTTATTTTAAATATTAAAATGGATATAGAAGAGTAGAGAGAAACTCTTTATATAGCAGTGTCATCTATATTTAGAAGACAGTTTAGAGGACGCGGTAGAAGATATAAAGAAAAGAAATCTTCTCTAAAATTTAGAGTATAGGGCACTTTGGAGGATGTGTTGGAGAGAGTCTAAGGATAGCCAATAAGTAGGAAGGGATAGTGTCATCAAATCAATATAAGGGTAAAAGTGACGCTAGAATACGTACATGCATTAAGTGGTCAGATCCACTGTATATACGAGACGACGGTGAAGCATGGGGTTGCAGTTATGGCTAATAGGTAGATTTCTTCCTATTAAACCGATGCAGCTCGCTCGCCAGGCGTAGCATCCACGTCGTCCAAAAAATCTTGGCCGCCTGTGTCTGCTGCTACTTCACATCTTGTCCGCACACGTGGCTGGTGCTGTTTCATTTGCCTACCAACCGGTTCCTGACTTGCCGCTCTGCCTTCCAGTTCCCACGAAAAAGGAAAAAAGAAAACTCAAGAGCCCAGGCTTATCTAGAAACCTCGCTGACCCTCGAGGCCTCGAGTAGCTATGAAGCAGCGAGGCGACGACGGTGCTGACGGCGCAGCTGCTTTCGCCGGCTGTCTGGATTGCAGGTCCTCTGACCATTGCTTTTTGCGGTAAAGAGACCCTTTCCATACTATCCTTCGCTTTTCGTGCCGGCAGGGAGGCAACGCTGTCGCCGCTGCCGACAGCGACGACGCTGCTGCCGCCTTCGGTTTCTAACTCCTTCGACCATCGCTTTTCTGAGGTAAAGAGAGCCTTCGCATGTTTACCTTCACTTTTCCCTGATTGGCGCTTACTGTAGCTTCCGTGTCCAATTCGTTCGTCTCCTTTAGATCCGTTTTGCTATCTTTTCCCTGATCGGTGCTACTTTAGCTTCCACGTCCGATTTGTTCATCTCCTTCCGATCCGTTTTGCAGTGCGCACTCCACTGTGTGCTTTCCCTCGCCTTTTTGTAACATATTGCAAACCCTGAGTCGGTTTCCCCCCATAAAAATACTGCAACAAGCTCTAGCGTTACTTTTCATATGCTTCAGCCAGTTGATGCTCCCCTGCCTCCACACATGCGCTAGCACAGTTCCAATGCTACATCAAAGTAACGCTTCTTGATTACTGATAATGTCAAATCCTAGCTTTTTAGCGTTTCTTTTCTCCCCTAAAAATGAGTTCAGGGTGTAGTATTTTCCCAAAGGATGGGAGATCCATTCTCCGATACAAAAAAGTGAGTCTAAGGATGCAATATTTTCCTAAAAAAGGAAGAGTTCTTGCTAACATTTCTTATCTTGGTTTTATGAAGGAGGTATTCCTTTTTCATAAAGTCACATAATAATTATGTAATTTCATCTTATTGTATTGGCTTCTATAAGTATTTTATCCATGTTCCAGATAATATGAGCAAGCAACTTTTATAAGTCTTTAATATGTGATTTCCATGGTCATATCTCATTTAAAAGGAAAACTTCATGTATTCATATTACAAATGATAATTTAAGAGCCCTGGCAAAAGGGATAATGATTAAAACTTGAATGATCATAATTGCCATGGTTACATTGCTATGTCAATCGTGTGTTTTTTGCTTACTATTTCCCCTCTATAATTGTATGCATCTATGTGGCTATATTTTTATGCTCTTTTTGATGCTTCCACTTTGCTTCTGTAGTTGTTTGTGTTTTGGAATCAAGGTGCACATTTGCATGAATTGGATCTTTCAGCGACCAGACCATATAGGTACATATTGTGTTAATTCATACTACCTATGTAAGTTACTGTTACCTTTTAATTCCCCCCATATATTGATTTGTGTGCAGTATGCGTGTGTCTACCTAATGATATGTGTCGGGGACCATAATTAGGGGTACCCTCAAGACGCCTAATTCTCAGCTGGTAACCCCCATCAGCATAAAGCTGCAGAGGCCTGATGGGTGCGATTAAGTCAGGGATCAGTCCATGCGAGCGACTCGATCACGCCTCGCCCGAGCCTAGCCTCGGGCAAGGGCAGCCGACCCCGAGATGTTTCCGTCTCGCCCGAGGCCCCCTTTTTACGGCAGACACATCTCCGGCTCGCCCGAGGCCTTGCCTTCGCTAAGAAGCAACCCTGACTAAATCGCCGCGCCGACCGACCGAGTCGCAGGGGCATTTAACGCAAAGGTAGCCTGACACCTTTATCCTGACGAGCGCCGCCCGGCAGAGCCGAAGTGACCGCCGTCACTTCGCCGCTCCACTGACCGGTCTGACAGAAGGACAGCGCCGCCTGCGCCATTCCGACTGCAGTGCCACTTGACAGAGTAAGACTGACAGGCAGTCAGGCCTTGCCAAAGGCGCCATAGGAAGCTCCGCCCGACCCAGGGCTCGGACTCGGGCTAAGGCCCCGGAAGACGGCGAACTCCGCTCCGCCCGACCCAGGGCTCGGACTCGGGCTAAGGCCCCGAAAGACGGCGAACTCCGCTCCGCCCGACCCAGGGCTCGGACTCGGGCTAAGGCCCCAGAAGACGGCGAACTCCGCTCCGCCCGACCCAGGGCTCGGACTCGGGCTAAGGCCCCGGAAGACGGCGAACTCCGCTCCGCCCGACCCAGGGCTCGGACTCGGGCTAAGGCCCCGGAAGACGGCGAACTCCGCTCCGCCCGACCCAGGGCTCGGACTCGGGCTAGGCCCCAGAAGACGACGAACTCCGCTTCGCCCGACCCCAGGGGTCGGACTCCGCCCTGGCCTCTGCCGAACGACCTCCGCCTCGCCCGACCCAGGAGCTCGGGCTCGGCCTCGGCCATGCAGGACAGACTCGACCTCGGCTTCGGAGGAGCCTCCACGTCGCCCGACCTAGGACACAAGTCCGCCACGTCAATAGGAAGCGCCATCATCACCCTACCCCGAGCCGACTCGGGCCGCAGGGAACAAGACCGGCGTCCCATCTGGCTAGCTCTGCCAGATAGGCAATGATGGCGCCCCGCCAGACCCATGACGACGGCGGCTCTCAGCTCCCTTACGGAAGCAGGGGGACGTCAGCAAGGGCCCAACCGCTCCGACAGCTGTCCCTCCGCCAGGCTCCGTTGCTCCTCCGACGGCCACGACACCACACCAGCTGGGTGCCAAGATCTCTCCGGCTGCCACATTGGCATGTACTTAGGGCGCTAGCTCACCCTCGCTAGACGCGTAGCACCTTGCTACACCCCCATTGTACACCTGGATCCTCTCCTTACGCCTATAAAAGGAAGGACCAGGGCCTTCTTAGAGAAGGTTGGCCGCGCGGGGACGAGGACGGGGCAGGCGCTCTCTTAGGGCCGCTCGCTTCCCTCACCCGCGTGGACGCTTGTAACCCCCTACTGCAAGCGCACCCGACCTCGGCGCGGGTCGAACACGAAGGCCGCGGGATTCCCACCTCTCTCACGACTCGTCTCCGGCCACCTCGCTTTCCCCCCTTCGCGCTCGCCCACGCGCTTGACCCATCTGGGCTGGGGCACGCGGCACACTCACTCGTCGGCTTAGGGACCCCCTGGTCTCGAAACGCCGATAGTTGGCGCGCCAGGTAGGGGCCTGCTGCGTGTTGACGAGCAGTTTCCCGTCAAGCTCCAGATGGGCAGTCTCCAACGACCTCTCCAACCCGGGACGGTGCTCCGTTTCGGGAGTCTCGAGTTCATGTCTCTCGACGGCAGCTACGACATGATACTCCTTCCACCGCCGCGCGACGACGACAATGGCGGCCGACAGCCCGCCCACCGGCAGCGGAATCGACGACGTCTTCCCCGCGTGGTGGAAGAACAACATTCGAGCTCGCCCCGTCCTCTCTCCCGCCATCGGAGGAGGAGGCGGGGAACCAGGGCCGAGCGGAAGGCCGCGCTCCGTCGGCTGTCGAGCGAACCGACGTCCCCAGCGCCCCAACGGAGGGCGCGTCGGGCGTCAACCTCGCGTTTGAGACGAAGGCGAGCGCCGTCTCCCCGCGACACGCCAATCCCGAGCAAGTGGACGACGCCAGCACGCTCGCGGAGGGCCTGCAGGACGTCGCCCTCGTACCCAAGACGACGGCGCAATCAGTCCCCGACGTGACTATGTCGCTCCTCGTCGACCAAAAGGTACCGACTGATCCCCATCCTACGTCATTTCGACTCGGCCTCAACCCGCCTAGCGACCTCGCTTTGGCGGGCGCTCACGTTGAGGCGAGTGCAACCCCTCTGGGGTTTCGTGTGCGGTCGCCTTGGGACCGATTGACGGACGTCTCGACCTACGGGCTCTCTGGGTCCGAGGAAGATGACGATCCCAGGATCTGCTGGGATTTCTCTGGATTTGGCAACCCCAGTGCCATGCGGGACTTTATGACCGCATGTGACTACTGCCTCTCCGACTGTTCCGACGGCAGCCGCAACCTTGACGACAAGGACTGCGGCCCGAGCCGCGAATGTTTCCACGTCGAGCTAGGGGATCTCTCCGAAGGCAACCATCTCGGCATGCCGGAGGACGGTGATCTCCCTAGGCCGGTGCCTCGCGCCGACATCCTGCGGAAGCTAGCTGTGGTCCCCGTTCCGGCGGGGGGTCACGACCCACAGCTCGAGCAAGTCCGCGGGGCGCAGGCCAGGCTCGACGAGGGGGCAGGAGCGCTCGAGTCGATCCGCCGGGACGTCGGGCAGGTATGGGCGGGCCAACCCCCGGCCAGAGAAACACGTCATCTGCCCCAGGGTTTCCAGCACCGCGTCGCCAACGATGTCAGGGACAGGCCGCCACCCGCATCCAGCGGGGTCGGTCAGAACCTGGCAGCCGCAGCGATGCTCCTCCGCGCGATGCCGGAGCCATCAACCACAGAGGGTCGGCGAATCCAGGGAGAGCTCAAGAATCTCCTGGAAGGCGCCGCGGCCCGGCGGGCCGAGAGCTCTGCCTCCCGAAGGCAGGGGTACCCCTCGGAACCTCATGCCGCGACTTCCCGATTCATGCGGGAAGCCTCGGTCTACACCGGGCGCACGCGCAACACCGCGCCTGCGGCCCCGGGCCACCTCGGCAACGAGCACCATCGTCGCGACCGTCGGGCCCGCCTCGACGAAAGGGTGCGCCGAGGCTACCACCCCAGGCGTGGGGGACGCTACGACAGTGGGGAGGATCGGAGTCCCTCGCCCGAACCATCCGGTCCGCAGGCCTTCAGCCGGGCCATCCGGCGGGCGCCGTTTCCGGCCCGTTTCCGACCCCCAACTACTATCACCAAGTACTCGGGGGAAACGAGACCGGAATTGTGGCTCGCAGACTACCGCCTGGCCTGCCAACTAGGTGGAACGGACGACGACGACCTCATCATCCGCAACCTCCCCCTGTTCCTCTCTGACACTGCTCGCGCCTGGTTGGAGCACCTGCCTCCGGGACAGATCTCCAACTGGGAGGATTTGGTCCAAGCCTTCGCCGGCAACTTCCAGGGCACGTACGTGCGCCCCGGGAATTCCTGGGACCTCCGAAGCTGCCGGCAACAGCCGGGAGAGTCTCTTCGGGACTACATCCGGTGATTCTCGAAGCAGCGCACCGAGCTGCCCAACATCACCGACTCAGATGTCATCGGCGCGTTCCTTGCCGGCACCACCTGCCGTGACCTGGTGAGCAAGTTGGGTCGCAAGACCCCACCAGGGTGAGCGAGCTGATGGAACTCGCCACCAAGTTCGCCTCTGGCCAGGAGGCGGTCGAGGCCATCTTCCGAAAGGACAAGCACCCCCAGGGCCGCCCGACGGAAGAGGCTCCCGAGGCGTCTACTCCGCGCGGCGCCAAGAAGAAAGGCAAGAAGAAGTCGCAAGCGAAACGCGATGCCGCCGACGCAGACCTTGTCGCCGCCGCCGAGTACAAGAACCCTCGGAAGCCCCCCGGAGGTGCTAACCTCTTCGACAAGATGCTCAAGGAGACGTGCCCTTACCATCAGGGGCCCGTCAAGCACACCCTCGAGGAGTGCGTCATGCTTCGGCGCCACTTCCACAGGGCCGGGCCACCCGCAGAAGGTGGCAGGGCCCGCGACGACGACAAAAAGGAAGATCACCAAGCAGGAGAGTTCCCCGAGGTCCGCGACTGCTTCATGATCTACGGAGGGCATGCGGCGAATGCCTCGGCTCGGCATCGCAAACGAGAGTGTCGGGAGGTCTGCTCGGTGAAGGTGGCGGCGCCAGTCTACCTAGACTGGTCCGACAAGCCCATCACCTTCGACCAAGCCGACCACCCCGACCACGTGCCGAGCCCGGGGAAATACCCGCTCGTCGTCGATCCCATCATCGGCGACGTCAGGCTCACCAAGGTCCTGATGGATGGGGGCAGCTGCCTCAACATCATCTACGCCGAGACCCTCGGGCTCCTGCGCGTCGATCTGTCCTCCGTCCGAGCAGGTGCTGCGCCCTTCCACGGGATCATTCCTGGGAAGCGCGTCCAGCCCCTCGGACGGCTCGACCTTCCTGTCTGCTTCGGAACGCCCTCTAACTTCCGAAGGGAGATTCTGACGTTCGAGGTTGTCGGGTTCCGAGGAACCTACCACGCGGTATTGGGGAGGCCATGCTACGCGAAGTTCATGGTCGTCCCCAACTACACCTACCTGAAGCTCAAGATGCCGGGCCCCAACGGGGTCATCACCGTCGACCCCACGTACAAACACGCGTTCGAATGCAACGTGGAGTGCGTGGAGTACGCCGATGCCCTCGCCGAGTCCGAGGCCCTCATCGTCGACCTGGAAAACCTCTCCCGAGAAGTGCCAGACGTGAAGCGACACGCCGGCAATTTCGAGCCAGCGGTGACGGTTAAGGCCGTCCCTCTCGACCCCAGTGGCGACACCTCCAAGCAGATCCGGACCGATTCCGGGCTCGACCCCAAATAGGAAGCAGTGCTCGTCGACTTTCTCCGCGCAAACGCCGACGCCTTTGCGTAGGAGTCCCTCGGACATGCCCGGCATACCGAGGGATGTCGCCGAGCACTCGCCGGATATTCGGGCAGGAGCCCAACCCGTCAAATGGCCTCTGCACGGATGACGCCCGGGGGCTGCGCCCCTCCGCGTCGAGATTGGGTGCACTTTTCCGCATCAAAAATTTTCGATCAAAAAGGGGCTTTGGCGTTCTCCCGGCTATGTCAGAAGCAGGGTCCCGAGGAGCGAACGTGGGTACATGTAAGTGGCGAGGCCGACTGAGCCGAGGAACTCCTATACCTCCGGGTTAGGGACACCTCACTCATCACCTGCCACGAAAAATGACCCAACTCGGGAAGTCACCCTATTATTGACGAGCTAGGCCGGACGTGCAAATTAAAAGAAAGGAGAGTACGACTTCATGCAAGAAAAATAAAGTGTTCAGGCCTCGGCGGCCACGGTAAGGCGCACATCCAACAGAAACTGTTCCAACAAGAGTCAGGCGCCGCCTTGGGAAGGAGCCACGCCCTCAGTTCCGCTCCCGCCGTCGGTAAGGTCCACCTCGGCTTCCGGCGACGGCGCAGGAGGAAGGATCTCCGCCTCAAAGATGGTCGCCAGCGCCGCGCTCGGACCCGCGGCGACCGCGTCGAGCCGCTGAACCTCTGCCAGGGCAGCTTCGTCTTCGTCAGGAAGACAGTACCCCTCACTGACCCGTTCCAGGTCCACAACGTAATGGGAAGCAAGCACGGCGAAGGCCCGCCTGACGCCGTGGTGTAGCGCCTCGCGGACTTTGCCGTGCGCGTAATCACCCAAGGCTTGAAGGCGGCTTTGAGGGGAGCTTCCTGAAGGGACGTTGCCGGGCCTAAGGGTCCGATAAACGTCCGAGACGGCCTCGGACATGGCCGCGAGGTCGGCCTCCCTCTGCTCGGCAGCTCCGGCAAGCGCCTCGGCGAGCGCCTTGGCGGACTCGTCAAGGGCGGACTCGAGCTTTGCGAACAACCAGAAGGAAGACCTCAAGCACAAGCAGAAGAAACAGACAAGAACAAGAACCAGGGACGGCCAAGGCATACCTCCGGCTCGGGCACGCTGCTCCGAGGCCGCGACTTGGGCTGTGGCCAGGTCGGCCGCGAGGGTCTCAGCCCGGCTTTCGGCCTCGGCAGCCTGGCCCCGAGATTGGTCCCGCTCCTCGACGACCTGGACGAACTCCGACCGCTGCCGTTGCGCCTCCGCGCGCGCTGCCGCCGCCTCGGCTCTCAGGTCAGCGCAGAGCAACTGGAGGTCCGCTATCTTAGCATCCTGCTGAGAAAGGCGTGTGGTAGCCCCGGCGAGCGAGGTCCTCAGGGATCGCAGCGAGCCCCAGACATCGACCTCGCGGCGGATGAACGACGACTTGGCGGCGCTCCGATCCGTCAGATCCTGGGGGAAGGAAATAGGGCGTCACGACGAACGCCTCGCTCACAGAAAGGAAAAGGTACGCCTGAAACCGTTACCTAGAGGATTTTGGGGACGTCCCTGCAGAGAACCTCCAGCGACGACCGGAGCGACCCCACCGTTGCTTCAGCACGCTCGCGGAGCTCGTCCCAGGACTGGTCCTCCTGTTCATCGTCGAGAACGAAGACAGGGTCCGAGGCCTCGCAGGTCCGGAACCGGAGCAACTGGCGCTGGGCCTCGGGGCTCCGCCGCACAGCGACGAGGCTGCCGCCCGGCTGGACGAATTGCACGTCCACGCCCACCTCTTCCGAAGCACTGGGCACCGCCGCAGCAGCCATCCCGACGCTGGCAGCAACCAGTTGCTCTCCGACTGGGACGGCGGCGACTTCAGTGGCGGCAGGTGCCAGCATGGCGGGCACGACAAGCGGGCTCGGGACCACCTCGGCGCCAGCCGCCTCCCCTATCACGATGGCCGCCTCGGCAGAAGAGCCCACCTCGGGAACCTACTCCCTAGAGATAGGCGACGCCCGAGCCCCCTGCGGTGAAACGCCCTGCGAAAGGGTCGGCTGAACGACAAGGCCTGGGGCGGCGCTAGCCGCCTGGACCGACGCCGTCTTAAGGGCCTTCCGGGGTGCCAGGTCGGTCTGGCCATGGCTTCGCTTGCTGAATAAAAAAGAGAAAGGGAAAGTCACGGTCGGGACATGTGAATGAAGCGCCAGGACGAAGACATTCCAAGATACTTACCCGCTCCGGGCCATGATCAACCGTGCCTGGGGGGAGGTCTCTTGGATCTCGCTCCCCGGAACCGCCGCCGAGGTCCGCTTCGCCGACAGCTTCGGCACCACCCTGGCTTTGGGCGCCCCGGACGCCCGGGAGGCGGGCTGCCCAGGCGCCGCCACGGGGACCTGAGGGTCGCTCCCCCGCGCTGCCGGCGCGGGCGGCGGCTCTCGGGGAACGGATGCCTCGGCCTTGCTCCCTGGGGTCGCCTCAGCTCCTCCGGCCGAGGGGTCAAGTACCCTCTCGGGTTGCCCCCGCCCCTCAGGCCGGGAACCCGGCGTCCCGACTCTGGGAACTGAAGGCATCAGCCCGCTCGGGGGCTGGCTCGACGGCTCCTGGCCACGCCCCGAGCCGGGGCAGAGGCTGAGACGGGTGGCCATGTCGTCCTCCTCCTCATCACCGTCGTCATCATCTTCATCGGGTGTCTCCGGCGACGGCTCCCTTGGGAGTCCTTCCCTCTCCTGCTGGCGACAGCGCTTCTCCAAGGCGTCCCGAGCCCGCCTCCGCTCGCGGGCCCGGGCCTTCTCCGCGTCCTTCTTCTTCTTCTCCTCCTCCGCGGCGACCCGCCGCGCTGCCCGGTCCACCGCGTCCTCCGGGACCCGTGGTAGGGAGGGCTTGTGCCACCCCACCTCCTAAAGAAGGGGGGAAAGAAACCCAATCGTAAGAACCAGGAGCAACCCGGTGTATGAAGAAGGAAGGAGCGAACACTCACCAGAGTTACGCACCCCTGGTCAGGGCGCATCCGAAGCTGGGAGAAGGCGTGGGGGTCCGGCTTCCCCATCGCGGCCGACACCCGCCATTGGAGGGCGTCGAAGGGAAGAGGATCAGGGGACATTCGTGACCCCTCCCAGTCAGCCTCCGGGGTCATCTCCCAAAGCGGCAGCCGCCGCTCCGCCAAGGGAAGCACTCTCCGACGATGGATGGCGGCAACCACTCCCGCAGCGGTGAGTCCTCCCTCCCGCAACGCCTTCAGGGCCTGGAGAAGGGTTCGAGGTTCTTCTTTCTCTCGTGTGGAGTCCCATGGCGCCAGGCGTCGGTGGCGGCGGTGACAACCCGCTGGGAGAACGGCGGGAGCAACTCACCGTCATTTCGGAGGTAGAACCACCGGCGCTGCCACCCCTTGTTCGAGGACGCGAGGACGGCAGGGATGTACTGCGACGCCCGCGACTGCCTCAACAAGAGGGTGCAGCCGCCGGCCCGCACCGCTGCACGGACCTTCCTCTCCCCCGTCGGCAAGGCAAAAAGCTCAGCGAAGAAGAGATGGGTCCACAAATCCCAATGGGGGGCGATCCCCAAATACCCCTCGCACACCGCTACGAAGATAGCGGCCTGCGAGATGGAGTTGGGGGTGAGGTTATTGAAAGGGAATTAGGCTTACACCTAGTTCCTAAATAATTTTGGTGGTTGAATTGCCCAACAAAAATATTGGACTAACTAGTTTGCTCTAGTACATAAGTTATACAGGTGCAAAAGGTTCACACTCAGCCAATAAAAAGATCAAATTGTGGATTCAACAAAGGAGCAAAGAGGAAACCGAAGGCACCTCTGGCTGGGGGCACCGGACTGTCCGGTGTACACCGGACAGTGTCCGGTGCACCAGAGGACTCCGACTTCAAACTCTTCGCCTTCGGGAATTCTCGGATGCCGGCGCGCTATAATTCACCGGACTGTCCGGTGTACACCGGACATGTCCGGTGCTCCAAGGAAGCGCGGCCTCCGCAACTCGCCAGCCTCGGGTTCGCGCGGCAGCCGCTCCGCTATAATTCACCGGACATGTCCGGTGTGCACCGGACTGTCCGGTGTGCACCGGACTGTCCGGTGTACCAGCGGAGCAACGGCTATTTCGGCGCCAACGGCTACCTGCGGCGCATTTAATGCGCGCTCTGCGCGCGCAGTCGTCAGGCGCGCCCATACCGGTGCACCGGACAATGAACAGTTGATGTCCGGTGTGCACCGGACACTCAGGAGGGTCCAGAAGTCAGAAGCTCCAACGGTCAGAATCCAACGGCATTGATGACGTGGCGTGGGCACCGGACTGTCCGGTGTGCACCGGACTGTCCGGTGTGCCATCGAACAGACAGCCTCCACCAACGGTCATGTTTGGTGGTTGGGGCTATAAATACCCCAACCACCCCACCATTCATTGCATCCAAGTTTTCCACTTCTCAACCACTTACAAGAGCTAGGCATTCAATTCTAGACACACAAAAGAGATCAAATCCTCTCCAATTCCACTCAAGCCTTTAGTGACTAGCGAGAGAGATTTGCCGTGTTCTTTTGAGCTCTTGCGCTTGGATCGCTTTCTTTCTTTCTCACTTGTTCTTGTGATCAAAACTCAATTGTAACAAAGGCAAGAGGCACCAATTGTGTGGTGGCCCTTGCGGGGAAGTTTTGTTCCCGTTTGATTGAGAAGAAGAAAAGCTCACTCGGTCCGAGGGACCGTTTGAGAGAGGGAAGGGTTGAAAGAGACCCGGCCTTTGTGGCCTCCTCAACGGGGAGTAGGTTTGCGAGAACCGAACCTCGGTAAAACAAATCTGCGTGTCACACCCTTCATTTGCTTGCGATTTGTTTTGCGCCCTCTCTCGCGGACTCGTTTATATTTCTAACGCTAACCCGGCTTGTAGTTGTGATTATTTTTGTAAATTTCAGTTTCGCCCTATTCACCCCCCCTCTAGGCGACTTTCAATTGGTATCAGAGCCCGGTGCTTCATTAGAGCCTAACCGCTCGAAGTGATGTCGGGAGATCACACCAAGAGGGAGATGGAGACCGGCGACAACAAGCCCACTACAAGCCAAGGGAGCACTTCATCGGAAGAGTCCCGCACCAAGAGAAGGGAGAAGAAGAAGAACTCCTCCAAGCGGAAGGAGAAAAGATCTTCCTCTTCTCACCACAAGGAGAAGAAGGAAAAATCTTCTTCTCACAAGCCGCATCGGAGTGGGGACAAGCACAAGAGGATGAGGAAGGTGGTCTACTACGAGACTGACACTTCATCAACATCCACCTCCGACTCTGATGCACCGTCCGTAACTTCTAAGCGCCAAGAGCGCAAGAAGTTTAGTAAGATCCCCTTAAACTATCCCCGAACATCTAGACATACTCCTTTACTTTCCGTTCCATTAGGCAAACCGCCAACTTTTGACGGCGAAGATTATGCTAGGTGGAGTGATTTAATGAAATTTCATCTAACCTCACTCCACAAAAGTATATGGAATGTTGTTGAGTTTGGAGCACAGGTACCATCAATAGGGGATGAGGATTATGACACGGACGAAGTGGCCCAAATCGAGCACTTCAACTCCCAAGCCACAACCATCCTCCTCGCCTCTTTAAGCAAGGAGGAATACAACAAAGTGCAAGGGTTGAAGAATGCTAAGGAAATTTGGGACCTACTCAAGACGGCGCACGAGGGTGATGAACTCACCAAAATCACCAAGCGGGAAACGATCGAGGGGGAGCTCGGTCGATTCCGTCTTCGCCAAGGGGAGGAGCCACAAGATATGTACAACCGGCTCAAGACCTTGGTGAACCAAGTGCGCAACCTCGGGAGCAAAAAATGGGATGACCACGAGGTGGTTAAGGTTATTTTAAGAGCTCTTATTTTCCTTAACCCCACTCAAGTTCAATTAATTCGTGGTAATCCTAGATATCCACTAATGACCCCCGAGGAAGTTATCGGGAATTTTGTGAGCTTTGAATGCATGATTAAGGGCTCAAAGAAGATCAACGAGCTTGACGAACCTTCCACATCCGAGGCGCAACCGGTGGCCTTCAAGGCCACGGAGGAGAAGAAGGAGGAGTCTACACCAAGTAGACAACCAATTGACGCCTCCAAGCTCGACAATGAGGAGATGGCCTTAATCATCAAAAGCTTTCGGCAAATCCTCAAGCAACGGAAGGGGAAGGACTACAAACCCCGTTCCAAGAAGGTTTGCTACAAGTGTGGTAAGCCCGGTCACTTTATTGCAAAATGTCCTATGTCTAGTGACAGTGACAGGGGCGACGACAAGAAGGGCAAGAGGAGAGAAAAGAAGAAGTACCACAAGAAGAAGGGCGGCGATGCCCACGTATGCCGCGAATGGGACTCCGACGAGAGCTCCACCGACTCATCCTCCGACGAGGACGCTGCCAACATCGCCGTCACCAAAGGCCTCCTCTTCCCCAACGTCGGCCACAAGTGTCTCATGGCCAAGGACGGCAAAAAGAAGGTAAAATCAAGGTCCTCCACTAAATATGAAACATCTAGTGATGAGGATGATGATAAAAATGAGGAGGATAACTTGCGCATTCTTTTTGCTAACCTCAACATGCAACAAAAAGAAAAATTAAATGAATTGATTAGTGCTATACATGAGAAGGATGATCTCTTGGATTCTCAAGAAGAATTCCTTATTAAAGAAAATAAGAAGCATGTTAAGGTCAAGAATGCTTATGCTCTAGAAATGGAAAAATGTGAGAAATTAACTAGTGAGCTAAGCACATGCCATGACACTATTGCCAACCTTAGAAATGAAAATGCTAGATTAATTGCTAAGGTTGATTCTCATGATTGCAATGTTTCAACTTCCAATTCTAAAGATGATAATATTGATTTACTTGCTAGAATTGATGAGTTGAATGTTTCTCTTGCTAGCCTTAGAGATGAAAAAGAAAAATTGCTTGCTAAGGCTAGAGATTTTGATGTTTGCATTTCTAACCTTAGAGATGAAAATGATATACTACATGCTAAGGTTATAGAATTTAAAACTTGCAAACCCTCTACATCTACTGAGCATGTCTCCATTTGTACTAGATGTAGAGATATTAATGTTGATGCTATCCATGATCACCTAGTCTTAATTAAAAAACAAAATGATCACATAGCACAACTTAATGCTAAGATTAGTGAGCATGACTTAGAAAATAAAAAATTTAAATTTGCTAGAAGCATGCTCTATAATGGGAGACGCCCTGGCATTAAGGACGGCATTGGCTTCCAAAGGGGAGACAATGTCAAACTTAATGCCCCTCCAAAGAATTTATCTAACTTTATTAAGGGCAAGGCTCCCATGCCTCAGGATAACGAGGGTTACATTTTGTACCCTGCCGGTTATCCCGAGAGCAAAATCAAGAAAATTCATTCTAGGAAGTCTCACTCTGGCCCTAACCATGCTTTTATGTATAAGGGTGAGACATCTAGTTCTAGGCAACCAACCCGTGCTAAGTTGCCTAGAAAGAAAATTCCTAATGCATCAAATGATCATGCTATTTCATTTAAAACTTTTGATGCATCATATGTTTTAACTAACAAATCCGGCAAGGTAGTTGCCAAAATTGTTGGGGGCAAACACAAGGGGTCAAAGACTTGTGTTTGGGTACCCAAAGTTCTTGTTTCTAATGCCAAAGGACCCAAAACCGTTTGGGTACCTAAAATCAAGAACTAAAATTGTTTTGTAGGTTTATGCATCCGGGGGCTCAAGTTGGATACTCGACAGCGGGTGCACAAACCACATGACAGGGGAGAAAAAGATGTTCTCCTCATATGAGAAAAACCAAGATCCCCAACGAGCTATCACATTCGGGGATGGAAATCAAGGTTTGGTCAAAGGATTGGGTAAAATTGCTATATCACCTGACCATATTATTTCCAATGTTTTTCTTGTAGACTCTTTAGATTACAATTTGCTTTCCGTATCCCAATTATGTCAAATGGGCTACAACTGTCTATTTACTGATATAGGTGTTACTGTCTTTAGAAGAAGTGATGATTCAATAGCATTTAAGGGAGTGTTAGAGGGTCAGCTATACTTGGTAGATTTTGATAGAGCTGAACTCGACACTTGCTTGGTTGCTAAGACTAACTTGGGTTGGCTCTGGCACCGCCGACTAGCCCATGTTGGAATGAAGAATCTTCACAAGCTTCTAAAGGGAGAACACATTTTAGGACTAACCAATGTTCATTTTGAGAAAGACAGGATTTGTAGCGCATGCCAAGCCGGGAAGCAAGTTGGCACTCATCATCCACACAAGAACATCATGACTAGTGACAGGCCACTGGAGCTCCTACACATGGATCTATTCGGCCCGATCGCTTACATAAGCATCGGCGGGAGTAAGTACTGTCTAGTTATTGTGGATGATTATTCTCGCTTCACTTGGGTGTTCTTTTTGCAGGACAAATCTCATACCCAAGAGACCTTAAAGGGATTCTTGAGACGGGCTCAAAATGAGTTCGGCTTAAGGATCAAGAGAATTAGAAGCGATAATGGGACGGAGTTCAAGAACTCTCAAATTGAAGGCTTCCTTGAGGAGGAGGGCATCAAGCATGAGTTCTCTTCTCCCTACACTCCACAACAAAATGGTGTAGTGGAAAGGAAGAATCGAACTATATTGGACATGGCAAGAACCATGCTTGATGAGTACAAGACACCGGACCGGTTTTGGGCCGAGGCGGTCAACACCGCCTGCTACGCCATCAACCGGTTATATCTTCACCGAATCCTCAAGAAGACATCCTATGAACTCCTAACCGGTAAAAAGCCAAATATTTCATATTTTAGAGTTTTTGGTAGCAAATGTTTTATTCTTGTCAAAAGAGGTAGAAAATCTAAATTTGCTCCTAAAACTGTAGAAGGCTTTTTACTAGGATATGACTCAAACACAAGGGCATATAGAGTCTTTAACAAGTCCTCAGGACTTGTTGAAGTTTCTTGTGACGTTGTGTTTGATGAGACTAACGGCTCTCAAGTAGAGCAAGTTGATCTTGATGAGATAGGTGAAGAACAGGCTCCATGCATAGCGCTAAGGAACATGTCCATTGGGGATGTGTGTCCTAAGGAATCCGAAGAGCCTCCACATGCACAAGATCAACCGTCCTCCTCCATGCAAGCATCTCCACCAACTCAAATTGAGGATGAGGCTCAAGATGTTGAACAAGAAGATCAAGAAGATGAGCCACCTCAAAATGACGGCAACGATCAAGGGGGAGATGCAAATGATGAAGACAAGGAGGATGAACAACCAAGGCCGTCACACCTAAGAGTCCACCAAGCAATACAACGAGATCACCCCGTCGACACCATCCTCGGCGACATTCATAAGGGGGTAACTACTCGATCTCGTGTTGCACATTTTTGTGAACATTACTCTTTTGTTTCCTCTATTGAGCCACACAGGGTAGAGGAAGCACTTCAAGATTCAGATTGGGTGATGGCGATGCAAGAGGAGCTCAACAATTTCACAAGAAATGAGGTATGGCATTTAGTTCCACGTCCTAACCAAAATGTTGTAGGAACCAAGTGGGTCTTCCGCAACAAGCAAGATGAGCATGGTGTGGTGACTAGGAACAAAGCTCGACTCGTGGCCAAGGGGTATTCACAAGTCGAAGGTTTGGATTTTGGTGAAACCTGTGCACCGTAGCTAGGCTTGAGTCAATTCGCATATTATTGGCCTATGCTACTTACCATGGCTTCAAGCTTTATCAAATGGACGTGAAGAGTGCCTTCCTCAATGGACCAATCAAGGAGGAGGTCTATGTTGAGCAACCTCCCAGCTTTGAAGACAGTGAGTACCCTAACCATGTTTATAGGCTCTCTAAGGCGCTTTATGGGCTCAAGCAAGCCCCAAGAGCATGGTATGAATGCCTTAGAGATTTCCTTATTACAAATGGCTTCAAAGTCGGCAAAGCCGATCCTACTTTATTCACTAAAACTCTTGACAATGATTTGTTTGTATGCCAAATTTATGTTGATGATATCATATTTGGGTCTACTAACGAATCTACATGTGAAGAATTTAGTAGGATCATGACAAAGAAATTCGAGATGTCAATGATGGGGGAGTTGAAGTATTTTCTAGGATTCCAAGTCAAGCAACTCCAAGAGGGCACCTTCATTAGCCAAACGAAGTATACTCAAGACATTCTAAGCAAGTTTGGAATGAAGGATGCCAAGCCCATCAAGACACCCATGGGAACCAATGGGCATCTCGACCTCGACACGGGAGGTAAGTCCGTGGATCAAAAGGTATACCGGTCGATGATTGGTTCATTGCTTTATTTATGTGCATCTCGACCGGACATTATGCTTTCCGTATGCATGTGTGCAAGATTCCAAGCCGACCCTAAGGAATCACACCTTACGGCCGTAAAACGAATCTTGAGATATTTGGCTTATACTCCTAAGTTTGGGCTTTGGTACCCTCGGGGATCCACATTTGATTTGATTGGTTATTCGGATGCCGATTGGGCGGGGTGTAAGATTAATAGGAAGAGCACATCGGGGACTTGCCAGTTCTTGGGAAGATCCTTGGTGTCATGGGCTTCAAAGAAGCAAAATTCGGTCGCTCTTTCTACCGCCGAAGCTGAGTATATTGCCGCAGGCCATTGTTGCGCGCAACTGCTTTGGATGAGGCAAACCCTGCGGGACTACGGTTAAAAACTAACCAAAGTTCCCCTTCTATGTGATAATGAGAGTGCAATCCGCATGGCGGATAATCCCGTTGAGCATAGCCGCACTAAACACATAGCCATTCGGTATCATTTTCTTCGGGATCACCAACAAAAGGGGGATGTAACACCCCAGGTGTTTATATTCCGCTCGACAACGAGTACGGATTTAAGCACGCGATATCAGTAAATAAGATGGACGCTAAGGTCTAATTATCGTCATTCATCGCGATTTTAATATCGCATCTGTTCCGTTTGTCGCGAGTGCGACATCATTTTTACTTCTATTATTTGGGCTCTTCCAAAAAAAATTCGTGATGATCGGAACATCGTCGTTCTGAAAATCGGTGCGTCCGATGATTATTTAAAATTCATCGCTCGCGCGAATACGAATTCGGAAGCCTGACACACTATGATGATTTTATTCTGAACAGATTAATTTGAACTCGACGACTAAAATGCTCGAGGTAAAATAATCTGAATCGCGCATTGTCTGAGAAAAATTGTGCGTGAGGTTATAATCCAATTTATTCTTCAGCACGATGTTTCGAAGACAAAATCGCGTATTCGTTCGCAGATATTGTTTCGGCTAATTTCGGTCGGATCACGTCGAACAAATTATCAGTGCCGAAATCAGTTTATTTCGGTCTGTCGTTTCTTCCCCGGATTCAAAACTTCGGATATAAATAGCGGATGAAAATTTATCTGACTCCGAAGTATTCACTAAATTAAATCCGGTCTAAATATTGTTGTCGATCTTATTTAGTTCGACCCTTTTATATATCTTTTAGACCCTTATTTCATACCCCAAAATATCTGCATTTCGCTTTTGTAAAAGAAGTAAAAAATGGGAAATATCTTTTCAGATTTTTCCTGAGCCGTCCCTATCCCCAAACCGCCCTCTCTCTATATTTATTTTTTCTTCATCTCTATCCTGCCGCCGCCCAGGCTTCTCCCGAGTGATCGTGCACCTTGCTGGTCTGGCCGTGGATTTCTTCCTCTCCCCTGCGAGCTCCACTAGTCCGACCCCAAGCTGAGCTCCATCCGTGGCGACTAGCTAAACTCCATCCCGCGTCAAGTATTCAAGCAGCGTGCTTTTTCTCCATTCGTGCAAACAGTCAAACACCCAGCCGTTGTCATGCATGGTGCTGCTCTATCTCTCTAGCCGTCAGCCATTTATTCTCGCTCCAACGTGATCAACGTCCATACCTCAGCCTCCTTGCTACAGTTTTGGTCCCGCTTTGGAGCTCGCTGGTGCCGTATGGTCAGCTCTCTATTCGTCTCTACGCACAGCTTCCCAAACTCCATGGCCGCTTCCCTGCTCGCGTCGTGGTCTCCCAGCTCGTCGGTGTTCCCAGCTCGCCCTGTCTGTGCGTCGTGCTCCCTTATCATGGCTTTCTGCTTCTTCGTCGTGCGCGCAGTGTTTCGTCGTCCCTCGTCGTGCCGAGTTCTCCTCTACACGCAGCCGCGTCCCACTGCTTGGCTACGGCTCAACCGTCGCGCTCGGTTCTGCCCATTTCGCCGTGCGCGGGTCTCGTCCGTGTCGTCGCTGTCGGGTTCCCTCGCCAAGTCCAGCCCCCTGTTGACGCGCCGTCATTTCTTGGTCGCGTCGTGCTGTTTCCCTGCGCGCGTCGAGCTTTCGTGTCGAGCTTTCGTGTCGAGCTGTTGAACATGTCCTCCCTTTCTTGTGACTTTGTCGTCGCTAGAACCCTCACTAGATTCGTGTCCTCGCCAGCTCGCTCCAAAAATGATCTCGTCGTCGTTCCGTGAGTCATCAAGAAATCTCGAAAATTGGGTGAAGACGAAGCTAGCAGCATTGTATTTCCCAAGTGCTTGACACAAGAGCTGAACCAGAATCCTTGCCGTGTTCATGGATAGCGCGTCAGATTTAGAATGGTACGTTAATTAATCGCGTGATGCGGAAGACAAGCCAAGTCGACCCCGAGCGCGGACTACTCCGCAGGATGAAGCTGATGGACGAACCGGAAGATGGATAATCTGAATGAGTGCCAAGCCAAAGGATACTCGCCAAGTGGTCGCCTAACAAACACTAACCTAGTGTTACTCAGGCAAGCCCCGGTGCATGCAACCCCTTTCCTTGTGTTTTTAAAATACTTTTCGCACACTTTAAGTCTAGTGAAATGTGCATTAGGTTCATAGGAATTGCTTGAAACCCTTTGATGCATTGCTTTCCTTGATATCCATACCTTTATAGATACTTCTGTGAAGTATCAAAATTATGATTTACAAAAATGCTTAGCCTTGCGTAGATCTTGTGGATAGAGGTTGTCCTCAATTTAACCCGGGAGATGATGGCTTCTACCTGCAAGAATATTTTCACTGGAGCAGTGATGGGATCTTACTGCAAAGCTCCCTGTGATGCTCTTTTCATCCTTGGGAACAGAAACAATCCTAAGGATGGAAGTATGTAAATCGAGACTTGGGGTAGGAACAGGTGATGTTCTACCCAGGTTGATTAAGGATTAACGCGTATGTAGGCTTGATGATCGAGGACCCTTTAACTGGTCACATGTCTCGTCATGGGTAAGCCTTGCCTCGGGCAGACTAAGGCCGGAATAAGATAACACGAAATGGGAGTGGAGCGGTGGCGAGAGTAGCGTGTACCCTCCGTGGCAAGAGGCTGGACGGTGGTGTATCTGTGCTCTCGGTTTGCGTGAACCTGATCCGGTCTTAAGAACCCCGGTGGCGGGTTGACATATGCAAGGGTTAAGTGCTACATATGTCGTGTGATTGGAGATCCTCAGCTGAGTATAATCGATTCGGATCGTCGTACCTTCGCGGTTATGAAGACTTGGTCACTGCCCTGCAACCTAAAGTCAGGATGTGAACACTATGGATAAAAATGATGTTGTATTGATGAGATGTTGAAATTAGACTAGATGCAAATAGAGTCTATTAATACTTAATATGGCGTTAAAAGATTGAAAGTAAGGACTCACTTTAGTAAGCTACTTCTGCAAAAATATAAGTTGATTTTTGCTAAAGCCTCTCCTTGACTCCTATTTATCCAGCATACCCTTGAGAGTCTTTTCTTTAGTTGGGTAAGACTTGCTGAGTAATTCCATACTCAGGGTTTTATTCCCTGTTGTTTTTCAGGTTCTAACTTTGTGCTGTTGTTGATGGTGTTAAGTGCCGGTGGGCTCGGCCTTCTTATAAGTCTAAGTAACCCTTCTATACTTCTTATTGAGGATGGTCACTTAAGCTAGCATATATTTCAAACTTATACTTTTGTAATCACTCCGATAAAATAATATAAAATTTTTGTAACTTGTAAAATTTGGTAGTAAGATTTCCGCTGCAATAATATTGGTGTGTGTGATTTGTGTTACTTAATCCCGCGGTTCTGGTTGAAAGTGGTTTATCCGATGTCCTTGGGGCAATCGGACAGATCCTGTTGAGTTATCTGGTGCACATGCATGGCCGTCTGAGGTCTTTGGGACAAGGACGGGTGCATGTGGGCCCAATAACTTGGAGGTTCTGCCACAGGGGATATCGAGATTTCATACATTAACACTAAAGATCAATTAGCCGATATCTTTACCAAGCCACTTGATGAGCAATCTTTTACCAGACTTAGGCATGAGCTCAATATTCTTGATTCTAGGAATTTCTTTTGCTAGTCTTGCACACATAGCTCATAAATATACCTTTGATCATGTCTCTTTTATATATGCTATGACTAATGTGTTTTCAAGTATATTTCAAACCAAGTCATAGGTATATTGAAAGGGAATTGGAGTCTTCGGCGAAGACAAAGGCTTCCACTCCGCTCTACTACTCATCCTTCGCCGTCGCTCCACATCACTCTCCATCTTTGGTATAATCTTCGCTCATTCATTTTATGACCAAAGGGGGAGAAAGTACTTCATTGGGCTCTAATGATTCCGTTTTTGGCGATTCATGCCAAAGGGGGAGAAAATATGAGCCCAAAGCAAAAGGACCACACCACCACCCTAATTTTAAAATTGATGATTTTCGATTGGAAAATTTCAAAATTGATATCTCTTTGTGTTCTAAAGGGGGAGCAAGTAGTATTTTCAAAATTGATATCTTAAAACCCTCTTGAACACTAAGAGGAGACTCTATTTGAGGGGGAGTTTTGTTTAGTCAAAGGAAGAAAATTTCAAAACTTGAAAATACTTTGCAAATCTTATTCATTTACCTTTGACAATCTTGCAAAAGGACTTTGAAAAGAATTTACAAAAGAATTTACAAAAACAAAACTTATGGTGCAAATGTGGTCCAATATGTCAAAAACAAAGAAACCAATCCATGCGCATCATGTAAGTATTTATTGGCTCAATTCCAAGTAACCTTTGCACTTACATTATGCAAACTAGTTCAATTATGCACTTCAATATTTGCTTTGGTTTGTGTTGGCATCAATCACCAAAAAGGGGGAGATTGAAAGGGAATTAGGCTTACACCTAGTTCCTAAATAATTTTGGTGGTTGAATTGCCCAACACAAATATTGGACTAACTAGTTTGCTCTAGTACATAAGTTATACAGGTGCAAAAGGTTCACACTCAGCCAATAAAAAGATCAAATTGTGGATTCAACAAAGGAGCAAAGAGGAAACCGAAGGCACCTCTGGCTGGGGGCACCGGACTGTCCGGTGTACACCGGACTGTCCGGTGTACACCGGACAGTGTCCGGTGCACCAGAGGACTCCGACTTCAAACTCTTCGCCTTCGGGAATTCTCGGATGCCGGCGCGCTATAATTCACCGGACTGTCCGGTGTACACCGGACATGTCCGGTGCTCCAAGGAAGCGCGGCCTCCGCAACTCGCCAGCCTCGGGTTCGCGCGGCAGCCGCTCCGCTATAATTCACCGGACATGTCCGGTGTGCACCGGACTGTCCGGTGTGCACCGGACTGTCCGGTGTACCAGCGGAGCAACGGCTATTTCGGCGCCAACGGCTACCTGCGGCGCATTTAATGCGCGCTCTGCGCGCGCAGTCGTCAGGCGCGCCCATACCGGTGCACCGGACAATGAACAGTTGATGTCCGGTGTGCACCGGACACTCAGGAGGGTCCAGAAGTCAGAAGCTCCAACGGTCAGAATCCAACGGCATTGATGACGTGGCGTGGGCACCGGACTGTCCGGTGTGCACCGGACTGTCCGGTGTGCCATCGAACAGACAGCCTCCACCAACGGTCATGTTTGGTGGTTGGGGCTATAAATACCCCAACCACCCCACCATTCATTGCATCCAAGTTTTCCACTTCTCAACCACTTACAAGAGCTAGGCATTCAATTCTAGACACACAAAAGAGATCAAATCCTCTCCAATTCCACTCAAGCCTTTAGTGACTAGCGAGAGAGATTTGCCGTGTTCTTTTGAGCTCTTGCGCTTGGATCGCTTTCTTTCTTTCTCACTTGTTCTTGTGATCAAAACTCAATTGTAACAAAAGCAAGAGGCACCAATTGTGTGGTGGCCCTTGCGGGGAAGTTTTGTTCCCGTTTGATTGAGAAGAAGAAAAGCTCACTCGGTCCGAGGGACCGTTTGAGAGAGGGAAGGGTTGAAAGAGACCCGGCCTTTGTGGCCTCCTCAACGGGGAGTAGGTTTGCGAGAACTGAACCTCGGTAAAACAAATCCGCGTGTCACACTCTTCATTTGCTTGCGATTTATTTTGCGCCCTCTCTCGCGGACTCGTTTATATTTCTAACGCTAACCCGGCTTGTAGTTGTGATTATTTTTGTAAATTTCAGTTTCGCCCTATTCACCCCCCCTCTAGGCGACTTTCAGTTATGCAACTCCACCCCATAGTGGAACAGGATGGCCCGCATAAAGCGGCTCGTCGGCACGCCGAATCCCCGCTCGTGGAAGGAGACGAAGCTCACGACGTACCCCGGCGGTGGGGATGGAGCGACTCCGCCCATGGGAGGAATCCATTCTGGCCGCTGCTCATCGGTGAGAGGGCGAAGCAAACCCTCGCCGACGAGATCCTCCAGATCACTCGCCGTCACCGTGGAGAAGGGCCATGGGTCGTGCGGCGAGATGATGGTCACCCGGTCAGCCATCGCCGAGCGGAAGGGGTGGCGGCGCAAAGGACAGGGAGGGCGGTTTCCTTTTCTCTGGCTAAGTCTCTCAGGCTGCAAAAAACCTAAGAGGGAGACAGGAAGCGGAGCAGAGAACCGTCACCAGACCCACTCCGGGGTATATAAAGACCAAGGCGAAGACGGTTCCAACGTTCCGCCCGGACCGGACGCGGGGTTCAAAAACGCGAAGCGAAACAGCCGTTCCTCGAACGACTCGCGCACGCGCAACGGCAGCCCCGCCAACTACTCGCCCCGTCGCATCAACTCCGCGGCTGGACAGGCGGCGCTTCTGGCAGGAGCAGCGAGCGACGCTTCGCCTTCACCGAAACAACCGCGCCAAAAAAGGTACGCCGCGTCGTTCGGTTTCGTATCCTTTTTCCTTTTTTCCTCTTTCTCTATCTCTTGCGACAGGGACCGGGAAATGGGGATACCCCGAAAGGGATCCTTCCCCGTGAAGGAACTAGGCTCCGAGCCTCCTTACTGATCAGGGGTTCGAAGGCTGGCCCCCCGGGGGGTTCAACAGCCGCCTCAGATCGCGTGGGCCCTACACCCACTACTGGTCATAGGTTCGAAGGCCGGCCCCCCGAAGGGTTCCACGGCCGCCTCAGGCTACTCGGGCTCCGCGCCCATTACTGATCAGGGGTTCGAAGGCTAGCCCCCGAAGGGTTCACAGTCGCCTCAGACACCGAGCGAGGGATGACCAAGGGTACGTTCGATACATAACCAAGGCTCGGGCTGCGCTCCCGAGGTACCCTAGGACATTTCCGAGACCAGCGGGAGCGATTTTGTAACGGAATCCCATCGGAGGGAGGCATCGAGCCCTCGGACCCCGTCGCCAGGGGACCGGGTCCGGCAGATCACCCGCAGGTACTTTTGGGCGTGCCTCTGGGCCCCTAGCCGACCCCCAACAAACGGGGCACGGACGTCCACTCGGATTACCCGCTTGCAGCTCGCCGGAGACACCATGTTCGGTGCCCATTGAGGGTAACATGGCGCTCTCCCCCCCTCCTCCTTGCGGAAAGGCGACGTAGGGGCGTATGTAAAAAAGCCGAGTCTGTCCCTGATCGCCCTCTCGCCCTGTGCGGAGGCTCGGGGGCTGCTCTCGCAAACCCGGCTCCGGCCAAACCGTTGACAGCGTCAACATACCAGCCCGAGAACTTGGGCCCCGACCGTGCACCCGGGCTATGGCCAGTTCGCATGAGGGAACCACCAGACCAGCCGAAGCATTACGCAAGGCATTAAGACCTCGAAGGAGTGAAACCACTCCTCCGAGGCCTCGGGGGCTACACCCACCGGAACAAAATGCAACCGAGAAAGGCTGGTCCCCTTGCAAAAAAGTGCGACGAAAGCCTCCAAGCGAGTGCTAACACTCCCTTCGAGGCTCGGGGGCTACTGTCGGGGACCATAATTAGGGGTACCCTCAAGACGCCTAATTCTCAGCTGGTAACCCCCATCAGCATAAAGCTGCAGAGGCCTGATGGGTGCGATTAAGTCAGGGATCAGTCCATGCGAGCGACTCGATCACGCCTCGCCCGAGCCTAGCCTCGGGCAAGGGCAGCCGACCCCGAGATGTTTCCGTCTCGCCCGAGGCCCCCTTTTTACGGCAGACACATCTCCGGCTCGCCCGAGGCCTTGCCTTCGCTAAGAAGCAACCCTGACTAAATCGCCGCGCCGACCGACCGAGTCGCAGGGGCATTTAACGTAAAGGTAGCCTGACACCTTTATCCTGACGAGCGCCCCCCGGCAGAGCCGAAGTGACCGCCGTCACTTCGCCGCTCCACTGACCGGTCTGACAGAAGGACAGCGCCGCCTGCGCCATTCCGACTGCAGTGCCACTTGACAGAGTAAGACTGACAGGCAGTCAGGCCTTGCCAAAGGCGCCATAGGAAGCTCCGCCCGACCCAGGGCTCGGACTCGGGCTAAGGCCCCGGAAGACGGCGAACTCCGCTCCGCCCGACCCAGGGCTCGGACTCGGGCTAAGGCCCCGAAAGACGGCGAACTCCGCTCCGCCCGACCCAGGGCTCGGACTCGGGCTAAGGCCCCGGAAGACGGCGAACTCCGCTCCGCCCGACCCAGGGCTCGGACTCGGGCTAAGGCCCCGGAAGACGGCGAACTCCGCTCCGCCCGACCCAGGGCTCGGACTCGGGCTAAGGCCCCGGAAGACGGCGAACTCCGCTCCGCCCGACCCAGGGCTCGGACTCGGGCTAGGCCCCAGAAGACGACGAACTCCGCTTCGCCCGACCCCAGGGGTCGGACTCCGCCCTGGCCTCTGCCGAACGACCTCCGCCTCGCCCGACCTAGGAGCTCGAGCTCGGCCTCGGCCATGCAGGACAGACTCGACCTCGGCTTCGGAGGAGCCTCCACGTCGCCCGACCTAGGACACAAGTCCGCCACGTCAACAGGAAGCGCCATCATCACCCTACCCCGAGCCGACTCGGGCCGCAGGGAACAAGACCGGCGTCCCATCTGGCTAGCTCTGCCAGATAGGCAATGATGGCGCCCCGCCAGACCCATGACGACGGCGGCTCTCAGCTCCCTTACGGAAGCAGGGGGACGTCAGCAAGGGCCCAACCGCTCCGACAGCTGTCCCTCCGCCAGGCTCCGTTGCTCCTCCGACGGCCACGACACCACACCAGCTGGGTGCCAAGATCTCTCCGGCTGCCACATTGGCATGTACTTAGGGCGCTAGCTCACCCTCGCTAGACGCGTAGCACCTTGCTACACCCCCATTGTACACCTGGATCCTCTCCTTACGCCTATAAAAGGAAGGACCAGGGCCTTCTTAGAGAAGGTTGGCCGCGCGGGGACGAGGACGGGGCAGGCGCTCTCTTGGGGCCGCTCGCTTCCCTCACCCGCGTGGACGCTTGTAACCCCCTACTGCAAGCGCACCCGACCTGGGCGCGGGTCGAACACGAAGGCCGCGGGATTCCCACCTCTCTCACGACTCGTCTCCGGCCACCTCGCTTTTCCCCCCTTCGCGCTCGCCCACGCGCTCGACCCATCTGGGCTGGGGCACGCGGCACACTCACTCGTCGGCTTAGGGACCCCCCGGTCTCGAAACGCCGACAATATGACATACAAAGACTAAGTACATTTAACTTCGTAATTCTGAGGATTATGTTACATATGAGTCTCATAGGATATGCATGACATCTTTAATCTTGAGGATATAACTAATGAACGTAAAATCCGCTTGGTAATGCATGTGACCTCTAATGATCCTTGCAACTCCAATGTAGTTTGCATAACTGGTCAAGATCATAGACAGATACTATTGTAGGGGCCTACAGATTATTGCATGTGACCTTTAATGATCCTTGGTGTTAGCATGTCATAAATGTGGCTCTATAGATTATTTTCACATACATATTATTAAGCTATTATTGCACATAAAAATAGTTTTATGTTCTCCTTGTCGGTTTTCCTATCCCAAAGTTTATAGATTCGATTTATTTGCTATTTTAGGTACAAACTTAGTTCCATGGCTTCCGATGACACTGCTAAAATGTGAATGTTCTGTTTCGACGATCCTGCTAAAATGTGTATGATTTCCCAACGATGTTGCCAAGAAAATCGTTGGGAAATCATACAGCTCTCCTATCATCAGTTACAGGAACTTCAACTATCCTACTAGATTTAGCATTGATCGTATCTCTTAAATTCACATTTGTAGTTGTGTACAACCAAATATCATTTGAGGATTTAGAGAAAGAACTCTTCATGAAGTCATTCATAGCATCATATGGAAGAAATCTGTCATTGCCATTACCCAGATGAAACATTTCACTATCTGTCAACTCCAACAAAACTATTGTCTAGACCAAAACAATCATTCTCCAAATGTAAGCCAACTTCAATGTATTTACTGATTCATTTTTTATTTTTACAAATTACTTACATTCATATGTTTCTATGCTACCACATTGATTTACGTACCAGTAACAGGATAGTCCTGGAGATGAAGGCCAGGACCTACCGTCGTTTGAGTCACCATAAAAAAGGTACTAGGCTAAGATGCACAAAAAACAATCTTCTCACTTCTTAAATTCACCATTTTATTATTGGCTTTTTTTGAATCAAGGCTAGGCAGAAATCCTTAAAGTTCAATTATGAGGAAATTGAACTCAACAAGTATAAATGTATGATCTGATTAATTCCATTTTTTATGCATATAATGTATTGTAAGCCTTTACTGCAACTGCAACAGAGTTTTATTGAACTTCGAAATAACTTATTTACCATACACTGCAAAAAAGGCACTTGAAGTTCAAAGTTAAGCATTTGAAACACAGCCAGATCTATATAACTTATGTCTTATTTGAAAAAACAATATTCTGATATCTTTTGTCTATACATCCTAATATGTGTACAATTAAGTGCTACCAAGAGCCTAAAGCTCCACCTATTATGTAATGACCATGTATTTATGTAATACATGATGATCCATATATATAACTCTACATACATATATGCAATATATTGTTTCTATTACGTGCAGCAATGTTTAGTATTCAAATTTAACGCGCGCGCTGGCGCGCGCCATTGACTAGTTGTGCATTAAATGGCGGCGGCGGCGGCGGTGTGGAGAGGTGAGAGAACTAAAGAAAAGTTTGCCATGCTGTTATGCAGTTGTAGCTGTTCGGACTGCTACACTTAAAATATATAGAGATAAAATACTGTAGAAGCCACAACCATAGCTGGATTAAAGCCACAACAAGCCGCAGAAGAAAACACGCTCGGTTAGGGATATGTACACCGACTTTGCCGAGTATCCGTGATTTGGCACTCGGTACTTTTTTAAAACTTTAAAAATATACTTTGTCGAGTATTCTGGATCTGACACTCGCCACCCCTGACAAGCACTCCACAAAGGTTGTTTTAATTTAACAGTGTCTCTACATGATGATATCATAACATCTCGGTAAGTTTAATGTTTCGTGAGTATGGTGTTCGAAAATTTTGATCTATTTCTGAAATAGAACATACTTGTGCTAAATAACATGAATATCATTTTTGCATCACTGTTTTCTATTTTTCGAGTAACTTGTAGTTTAAATCTGAATTATCCGAAAAAATTCAAATAAACAAACTAAATCTAATAGTTATAGCAAAAGACTTTTATAATTATGTCAAAATGGAATATGTAGGTCTATATAGTGAAGAAATATTGTATAAAAAGTTTGGTAAAAAAATAAAAATATACTTTGCCGAGTGTCAAAGAAAGACACTCGGCGAATAATTAATTGGCGGAGTGTCTGCCAAACGACACTCGGCAAAGGAGTTATTTTATCAGGTGTCAACTCCTAACACTCGACATAGTTAACGACCGTTAACTATAGACGGGTGCTGACTGCCCTTTGCCAAGGTTCACGTTTTGTCGAGAGCTTGACTGTAACACCCTGAATTTGAGGGTATAAAATTTCTTTTCTAATATTCACCAAATTCAGATGTTACCCTCGCTTTTCTTTGCTTTCCTTCTCTTTTTCCTAAATAATGGAGAAATTATTTTGTTTTATATATCTGTAAGCCTAGTAAAATGAAACCATAAAAATAATCCTTGAATTGTTGCATATCACGCCGAGACTTTTTTATGTCGAATTGTTGTGTTTGTGCATCAATTCAAACTCATTAAATATATTTGATTCTTTGATTCAAAAACTATGTTTAGATTTGAATATGAATAAAAAGGAAGAGAAAGAAATAATAAAAAGGAAAAGCCTCCCACCACCCCAACCAGCGCGCAACCCACCCAGCTCCCTGGCCCAGCTCCCCATCTTGCGCCTCGCCCCATCCCTGGCCCATTCTGTGACGCGCGCGGCCCAGCACCCCGCAGTCGCTCTCGCGCCCTAGCGCGTGACTGCACCAGCCACGCCTCCTCCCCGGTCCAGCAGCCAGCTCCGCCTGCTCCACGCCTCGGCCCAGCGCTCCCCAGCCTTTCCACGAGCCGTGGCCCATCGCACCCCAGCCCTAGCCCAGCGCGTGCCTCGGCTGTAACGCCCCGAATTTTGCAGTTGAATTTTTTCTTTTCTTCACTCGCCAAATTCGGGCGTTACCTTTTCTTTTTCTTTTTCCCCTCGCTAAACCTTGACCTTTTCCAAAGTTAGCGGGATTCGGTTTGGAATTCCCGTGTAAAGAAAAAAACCCTAAAACTGTTTTATGTTGTTTGATGCACCATGCCGAACTATGCATTCTTTGATTGTTTGAAAGTGCAAATGCATTCATCTAGGAAGATCGGATTTCGAAAATAAGGAGAAAACCTTTTCTTTCTTTTTCTTTTTCTTTCTCTCTCTCCTCTTTTTCTCTCTCTCCCGCGCCGTGGGCCCCTTGGCCGGCCCAGCCGCCCCTTGGCCGGCCCAGCAGCCCCCCCCCCCGCGCCCCCCCTTTTGGGCCCAAGTGGCCCAACCGCCCCACCCCCTCCCCTTTTCCCCCCAATCCTCTCTCCCTCCCTCTCATTCTCTCCCTCTCCCTACCCTAGCCGCCGCCGCCCCTACCCCCTGCTCGGCCGCCCCCTGGCCGCCGGCCCAACCCCCGCCGCTCGGCCGCCCCGTCCCCGTCCCCGGTGAGCCTCCCCCTCCTCCCTCCTCCCTCCCTCTCCCCTCCCCCCCCCTCCTCTCCCCTTGGCCGCCTGGCCCCGGCCGCCTGGCCCCTGGCCGCCTGGCCGCCCGGCCGCCCTGGCCGCGCGCCCCCCGGCCGCTTGGCCGCCTGGCCGCGCGCCCCCCTGGCCGCTTGGCCCCCCGGCCGCTTGGCCGCCTGGCCGCGTGCCCGCCTGGCCGCGCGCCCGCCTGGCCCCTGGCCCCCTGGCCGCGCGCCCCCCAGCCGCCCCCCCGCGCTCGGCCGCCCCTGTTCGGCCGCCCTGCCCCCGGCCGATTCAATCGCCCCCAGGGCCGGTTCAACCGCCCCCCCTTTTTTTTTTATTTTTTTTATTTTATTTTATTTTATTTTACTTTTTGTGATCATAGTTATTTTATTTTAGGTAGGCTAATCATTGTTCATGTTATTGTAATAGGAAGCTCAATTTAAAATTCTGTTACGCTAGTTGATTCACGTAGTTAATTGTTTATCTCATTCAATGTTGATCAACTAAAAATGACTAGGTTTCCATTAGTGCATATAACAGAATTCTTTTGTTAAGAACCAATTGTAACTGATTATTAGTGCATAAGCTTTAACCCCCTGCGAGACCTTTCCCCGTTTCTTTCTAACCATAATGAATGCGATATCGAATGTCATACTTGATGCATATTCACTTTATTTGTTCCCTTGTATGGTGTACTGTTCTTTTGTATTAAATATGTGGATGTATGTATGTTTGCGCTCGCATAGAGAACGACCCAGTCGAAGAGCCCGAGGAATTCGCAGGAGAAGCCCCTGAGCAGCAGTCGGTTGGTGGAGGCAAGTGTCCTTTGACCTATCTCTGTCCTATTCATTCTTTAATTCACCTCCCGCATTACACATTTATACCTAAGGATTTACTAGCTTTTGTTATCCATGTCCTTGTTTACCTATTTGGGTTGGATTATTACTGCTTAGTTTGATGCTATTGCTCAACCCAAATCAATGAACATGATGTGATTATCTATGATACGCTGTTTTCCCCTCCCTATTTATGATCATACTTGTGGCATTTAAGGGGACTCGAGCGGTTTCTCGAGTGCCTCTCCGTAAGGACCTGTTCAATGGATGACCGCCCGGGAAAACAGTGCAACCATGAGGGTGGAATGGGACGCCCTTAGCTGAATAATTAGAGGAACCGGGGTGTAGTTCGCTTCGTCGTCGTGCCGTCAATGGGGCTTGGTGTATGCGGCTCGCTCTGCCAAGGTTGATTTGTCCCTTGGGGAGGAGTGCGGTACATTTAGGAAACCTAACGGGCGGCTACAGCCTCGGGGAATCTTTGTAAAGGCTACGTAGTGATGCCCTGCTGGACCACCTAGGTAGTGGTCAATGGGGAGTAGCTCTCTCCGGGCAGAAAGGGAATCACGGCTTGTGGGTAAAGTGCACAACCTCTGCAGAGTGTTATGAAACTGATATATCAGCCGGGCTCACGGTTATGAGCGGCCAAGGGAGCTCCAGAGATTAGTGATACTTGATCAGAGATACTTTGGTACAGGTGGCAATGAGATTGATGGTTCTAATTATGATTATGGTATTGGTAAGTGGTATTCTTTCCGTTTGGAAAGGATACATTGGGCTAATAACTTGGGTTAATGTTAAAACCTGGCTCTCTACTAGTAAGTAATAACCTGACCAACTAAAAGCAACTGCTTGACTTATCCCCACATAAAGCTAGTCCACTACAGCCAAACAGGATACTTGCTGAGTATGTTGATGTGTACTCACCCTTGCTCTACACACCAAACCCCCCCCCCAGGTTGTCAGCATTGCAACCACTGCTCAGGAGAAGATGAAGCTGTGGAAGGAGACTTCCAGGAGTTCCAAGACTACGACGAGTTCTAGGTGCGGGTTAGCGGCAACCCCCAGTCGGCTGCCTGTGAAGGCCGTGTTATCTACGTTTCTTTTCCGCACTTTGATTCATTGTAAGAACTATATGGACGTCTCAGACGTATGATGTAATCGACTATTATTTCCCTTTTAATACTATTTGAGCACTGTGTGATGATGTCCATGTTATGTAACTGCTGTGTACGTGAATAACTGATCCTGGCACGTACATGGTTCGCATTCGGTTTACCTTCTAAAAACCGGGTGTGACATAAGTGGTATCAGAGCCAGGTTGACTGTAGGACCGCTAACCTAGAGTAGAATGGTCGTTCTAAGGTTTATAGACCTCTGTCCCTGCCTTGACTTTGGTACCCCTTCAAAAGTTGGTCATACTGACCAAACCTATGTTCTACTATACATTATACCTTGCTGAAAATTATGTTTTATTCTGATCCTTCATTTATTTATGATTCATTACTTGCTGGTCATATTAATTCTGTTCTCACCCTTTTTGCTTGCGATGTCTTTTGTAGATGGCTCGACTTAGACACACTGCACGAAAGTCCGTCATCCCCTTCTTACCCTCCCGCCTTGCTGAGCGTCCGCTTCGCCGTCCCGTGGCCGGACAGTCCAGCCACTTGGAGAGACTGCACCACCGCCTGCATGAGGAGCAGGAACGTCGACGTCAGGAGCAGCAGGGCTCTTCTTTCTCGCTCCAGCAGGAGATAGAGTCTGCGAGGAGCTGCTCTCCTGTGCTTCCCCTGGAGGCGCCCCCTGCACCACCACTGGGCGTCCCAGCCCCTGGAGTAGCTGCTGGAGGAGATCCAGACAACGGAGGTGGTGACGACAGTCCGAGCCACGACACTGACTTCCCTGCTGACCATGAGCCGGAAGGATGGGTTGCTCGACCCATCACTCGCGACGCTGCTCGCGGGTGTCACTTCCACGACGCGCTCGACACCCTGCTACGTCGGGCACTTGACCGGCGTACTTGGTCCATCGAGTATCGCTGTGTGGTCTACTAGCATAGTCACGGGGTCTACACGGACCGCTGGGAGGCGACCTGTTTGGTGCGCCGTCCGGAGAACAGTCTCCAGGGCGCGGAGGCTTGCTCAGAGCACTATTCTATCTCTGAGCGGGACTCAGCTGAGGCAGCCATGCAGGATGCTGCACGACGTGCGCTTTCGCACTACTGCTCGGTTCTCGGTGGGGTAGCTGACGGTCTTGACCTGAAGTATTACCCCCGCCGTCCATCTGGCAGCACAGGAGGCGTGATTGTTTCACCTGCTGGTGAGGACAATCCTAGGTTGAGCAGCACAGTCAACCTAGCCGCCGTGCTAAACACAGAGCTGGACCATGCATTAGACGAGCTGAGTAGGGCTCGTGCTGAGATCGCCCTGCTGCGGGCTGAGCGCGCGGAACGTCGTCACCTGGATGATGGTTCCCCCGCCCCCGTTGGGACTCAGCACCCGTACCGCTCACCTCGGCGTGGACTCCGGTCTTATGGCAATCCCGACTGCAAGACCAAGATAAATCTAGAACCATAGATCGTTAGAGTTGGATCTTGTAATTAATACGAAATATATATACACAGAAGCTTCAGTCTTAGCGTTAATCTCGGTCTTAGTTAGTCTTAGTTAGACAGGGTAGTTTGCTATATCCTGTGCATTTATGTTTGTCATGATGAACTATGTTTGGTTTGGATCTTTGTAATGACTGTCACCAGAGTGTGGGTATCCCCTGCATTTTGGTTTACCTATTATGTTAATGGAGTTAGTTATATAGTTGGGAAAACCTTTATTCCACTTTCCTCTTTATCTGAGAAGCTGTGTGGTCTGTGTTGGAGATCAGTGAAGATGCTCATCTGTTCAGTGCTGTTGAAGAATTCTATACTCTTTTCTTATGCTGCAAGATTTGCCAGATCAGTTCTGATGTGTGGTTGCGTCCTGCAGATGTCAGAGAACAGGCGCAGAGGAGGAAGGCGTGCTCAGCAGGAGCAAGCCGGTCAGCAAGATGAGGCGCCCCAGCAACAGCAGCTGCCACCCCCCGCCCCCGATGTCCATCGAGCAGATGTTTCTGATGCAGACTCAGGCAGTTCAGGCCATCGGTCAGACTCTGGCCGCCATTCAGTAGCAGCAGCAGCAGCAGCAAGCTCCACCCCAGCCTCAGATGCCTCAGATGCCCAGAGACAAGCGTGCTGAATTCATGAGAGGTCATCCCCCAACGTTCGCTCACTCTTCTGACCCCATGGATGCTGAAGATTGGCTGCGCACTGTGGAGCGGGAGTTGCATACCGCTCAGTGTGATGACAGGGAGAAAGTCTTGTATGGTCCCCGTCTGTTGAGAGGAGCAGCCCAATCATGGTGGGAGTCTTACCTCGCCACCCATGCCGACCCCGATGCCATCACCTGGGAAGAATTCAGAGGTAGCTTTCGTCAGTACCATGTGCCAGCAGGTCTGATGACAGTGAAGAAGGAGGAATTTCTAGCCCTCAAGCAAGGGCCGATGTCAGTCAGTGAGTACCGAGACAGGTTTCTGCAATTGTCTCGCTACGCTCCCGAAGATGTCAACACTGACGCCAAGCGACAGTACCGTTTCTTGAGAGGCTTGGTTGACCCTCTGCAGTATCAGCTGATGAATCATACCTTCCCGACATTCCAGCACCTGATTGACAGAGCAATCATGACAGAAAGGAAGCGTAAGGAGATGGAGGATCGTAAGCGCAAGATCAGTGGACCCCAGCCTGGAAGCAGCAGCCGTCCCCGTTTTTCAGGCAATCAACCTCAGCAGTTCAGGCAGAACCAGCGTCCACCTCAGCAGCATCAGCAGCGTCAGCAGTATCAGCAGTTCCAAAGGCAGTATCCTCAGCATCAGTACCAGAATCGTCAGAGCAATCAGTCAGGAGGAGGCCAGTTTCAGAGGCAGAATCAGTAGACACCTCGTCTTCCTGCCCCCGCAACCCAGCAGAACAATCAGGCAGCACCAGCTCAGGTTGGAAACAGAGCATGTTTCCACTGTGGAGAGCAAGGCCACTGGGTGATGCAATGTCCGAAGAAGGCAGCCCAGCAGCAGTCAGGCCCCAATGCCCCAGCAAAGCAGAATGTATCCCAGCCTGGAGCAGGCAACCGCCCTCAGCAGCGCTATAATCATGGAAGATTGAACCACTTGGAGGCTGAAGCAGTTCAGGAGACCCCCGGCATGACAGTAGGTATGTTCCCAGTCGACTCCCATATTGCAGAAGTGTTATTTGATACTGGAGCAACGCATTCTTTTATTACTGCATCATGGGTAGAAGCACACAATCTTCCAATTACTACCATGTCAACCCCCATTCAAATTGACTCAGCCGGTGGTAGAATTCGAGCTGATAGCATCTGTTTGAATGTAAGTGTGGAAATAAGGGGGATAGCGTTTCCCGCTAACCTTATAGTAATGGGTACTCAGGGAATAGATGTCATCCTAGGGATGAATTGGCTAGATAAGTATCAGGCAGTTATCAGTTGTGATAAAAGGACAATCAAGTTGGTGTCCCCACTAGGAGAGGAAGTGGTGACCGAGTTAGTCCCGCCTGAGCCAAAGAGAGGAAGTTGTTATCAGATGGCTGTCGATAGCAGTGAAGCAGACCCAATTGAGAGTATCAAGGTTGTGTCTGAATTCCCAGATGTGTTTCCAAAGGACTTATCGGGTATGCCACCAGAGCGGAAAGTTGAATTCGCCATAGAGCTTCTTCCTGGAACCGCCCCTATCTTTAAGAGAGCTTACAGAATATCCGGACCAGAGTTGGTTGAGCTTAAGAAGCAGATCGATGAGCTGTCAGAGAAAGGTTACATCCGGCCAAGCACCTCGCCTTGGGCCGCCCCTGTCCTGTTTGTGGAGAAGAAAGATGGCACCAAGAGGATGTGTATCGATTATCGAGCTTTGAATGAAGTCACGATCAAGAATAAGTATCCTTTGCCCAGAATAGAAGATCTGTTCGACCAGTTGAGAGGAGCCAGTGTGTTCTCCAAGATTGATCTGAGGTCAGGTTATCATCAGCTCAGGATCCGACCTTCGAACATTCCGAAGACGGCATTCATTACCAAGTATGGTTTGTATGAGTTCACAGTGATGTCTTTTGGTTTGACCAATGCACCAGCCTTCTTTATGAATCTGATGAACAGTGTATTCATGGATTATCTCGATAAGTTTGTGGTGGTATTCATTGATGACATTCTGGTTTATTCTCAAAGTGAAGAAGAGCATGCAGATCATTTGAGGATGGTATTGCAGAGATTGCGAGAGCATCAGTTGTATGCGAAGTTGAGCAAGTGTGAGTTCTGGATCAGTGAAGTCCTGTTCTTGGGTCACATAATCAACAAGGAAGGATTAGCTGTGGATCCGAAGAAAGTGGCAGACATTCTGAACTGGAAAGCGCCAACGGATGCTCGAGGAATTAAGAGCTTCATTGGAATGGCCGGATATTATCGGCGATTCATTGAAGGGTTTTCGAAGATTGTGAAACCAATGACAGCGTTGCTAGGCAACAAGGTTGAGTTCAAGTGGACCCAGAAATGTCAAGAGGCCTTCGAAGCGCTGAAAGAGAAGTTGACAACAGCGCCTGTCCTAGTCTTGCCTGATGTGCACAAGCCCTTCTCTGTGTACTGTGATGCTTGTTACACAGGTTTGGGATGCGTGTTGATGCAAGAGGGAAGAGTTGTGGCTTACTCGTCCCGACAGTTAAAGGTTCATGAGAAGAATTACCCAATCCATGACCTAGAGTTGGCAGCAGTGGTTCACGCACTGAAGACATGGAGGCACTATTTGTATGGACAGAAATGCGATGTTTACACAGATCACAAGAGTCTGAAGTACATATTCACTCAGTCAGAATTGAATATGAGGCAACGAAGATGGTTAGAGTTGATCAAAGACTATGAGTTGGAGATTCATTACCATCCAGGCAAAGCAAACGTAGTGGCAGATGCTTTGAGCAGAAAGAGTCAAGTCAATCTGATGGTCGCTCGTCCGATGCCTTATGAGTTGGCCAAGGAGTTTGACAGGTTGAGTCTCGGATTTCTGAACAATTCTCGAGGAGTCACAGTTGAATTGGAACCTACCTTGGAGCGAGAAATCAAAGAAGCGCAGAAGAATGATGAAAAGATCAGTGAGATTCGGCGACTGATTCTAGATGGCAGAGGCAAAGATTTTCGAGAAGATGCTGAAGGTGTGGTATGGTTCAAAGACCGCTTGTGTGTTCCCAATGTCCAGTCTATTCGGGAGTTGATTCTTAAGGAAGCCCATGAGACAGCTTATTCGATTCACCCTGGCAGTGAGAAGATGTATCAGGATCTGAAGAAGAAATTCTGGTGGTATGGAATGAAGAGGGAAATCGCAGAGCACGTGGCTATGTGCGATAGTTGCCGAAGAATTAAGGCAGAACACCAGAGACCTGCTGGATTGTTGCAACCGTTGCAGATCCCTCAGTGGAAATGGGATGAAATCGGCATGGATTTCATAGTCGGATTGCCTCGCACTCGAGCCGGCTACGATTCTATTTGGGTAGTAGTGGACCGTTTGACCAAGTCAGCCCACTTCATACCTGTCAAGACCAGCTACAACAGTGCAATATTGGCAGAGTTGTATATGTCTCGGATCGTTTGTCTTCATGGTGTGCCAAAGAAGATAGTGTCAGACAGAGGAACGCAGTTCACCTCTCATTTCTGGCAGCAGTTGCATGAAGCCCTGGGCACACATCTGAATTTCAGTTCAGCTTATCACCCGAAGACAGATGGCCAGACCAAAAGAACCAATCAAATTCTCGAAGACATGTTGAGAGCCTGTGCGTTGCAAGATCAGTCCGGATGGGACAAGCGATTGCCTTATGCAGAGTTTTCCTATAACAACAGTTACCAGGCCAGTTTGAAGATGTCACCATTTCAAGCGCTTTATGGAAGGAGTTGTAGAACTCCGTTGCAATGGGATCAGCCTGGAGAGAAGCAAGTGTTTGGGCCAGATATTTTGCTTGAAGCCGAAGAGAACATCAAGATGGTCCGAGAGAATCTGAAGGTAGCGCAATCGAGGCAGCGAAGCTATGCAGACACAAGAAGAAGAGAGCTGAGTTTCGAAGTCGGAGACTTTGTCTATCTGAAAGTGTCACCGATCAGAGGAGTCAGAAGATTCGGAGTGAAGGGCAAGCTAGCACCCCGCTACATTGGTCCGTATCAAATTCTCTCAAAGCGTGGAGAAGTAGCTTATCAGCTCAGCCTGCCAGAGAATTTGTCTGCTGTGCATGATGTCTTTCATGTGTCTCAGTTGAAGAAGTGTTTGCGTGTGCCAGAAGAGCAGTTGCCAGTGGAAGGTCTTGAAGTCCAGGAGGACTTGACCTATGTTGAGAAGCCAGCTCAGATCCTTGAGATTGCAGATAGAGTCACTCGAAGGAAAACCATCAGAATGTGCAAAGTCAGATGGAATCACCACTCTGAGGAAGAAGCAACCTGGGAGCGTGAAGATGATTTGATGGCCAAGTACCCAGAGCTCTTTGCTAGCCAGCCCTGAATCTCGAGGGCGAGATTCTTTTAAGGGGGATAGGTTTGTAACGCCCCGAATTTTGCAGTTGAATTTTTTCTTTTCTTCACTCGCCAAATTCGGGCGTTACCTTTTCTTTTTCTTTTTCCCCTCGCTAAACCTTGACCTTTTCCAAAGTTAGCGGGATTCGGTTTGGAATTCCCGTGTAAAGAAAAAAACCCTAAAACTGTTTTATGTTGTTTGATGCACCATGCCGAACTATGCATTCTTTGATTGTTTGAAAGTGCAAATGCATTCATCTAGGAAGATCGGATTTCGAAAATAAGGAGAAAACCTTTTCTTTCTTTTTCTTTTTCTTTTTCTTTCTCTCTCTCCTCTTTTTCTCTCTCTCCCGCGCCGTGGGCCCCTTGGCCGGCCCAGCCGCCCCTTGGCCGGCCCAGCAGCCCCCCCCGCGCCCCCCCTTTTGGGCCCAAGTGGCCCAACCGCCCCACCCCCTCCCCTTTTCCCCCCAATCCTCTCTCCCTCCCTCTCATTCTCTCCCTCTCCCTACCCTAGCCGCCGCCGCCCCTACCCCCTGCTCGGCCGCCCCTTGGCCGCCGGCCCAACCCCCGCCGCTCGGCCGCCCCGTCCCCGTCCCCGGTGAGCCTCCCCCTCCTCCCTCCTCCCTCCCTCTCCCCTCTCCCCCCTCCTCTCCCCTTGGCCGCCTGGCCCTGGCCGCCTGGCCCCTGGCCGCCTGGCCCCCCGGCCGCCCGGCCGCCTGGCCGCCCTGGCCGCGCGCCCCCCGGCCGCTTGGCCGCCTGGCCGCGCGCCCCCCTGGCCGCTTGGCCCCCCGGCCGCTTGGCCGCCTGGCCGCGTGCCCGCCTGGCCGCGCGCCCGCCTGGCCGCCTGGCCCCTGGCCGCGCGCCCCCCGGCCGCCCCCCCGCGCTCGGCCGCCCCTGTTCGGCCGCCCTGCCCCCGGCCGGTTCAACCGCTTCCAGGGCCGGTTCAACCGCCCCCCCCCCCCCGTTTTTTTTATTTTATTTTATTTTATTTTACTTTCTGTGATCATAGTTATTTTATTTTAGGTAGGCTAATCATTGTTCATGTTATTGTAATAGGAAGCTCAATTTAAAATTCCGTTACGCTAGTTGATTCACGTAGTTAATTGTTTATCTCATTCAATGTTGATCAACTAAAAATGACTAGGTTTCCATTAGTGCATATAACAGAATTCTTTTGTTAAGAACCAATTGTAACTGATTATTAGTGCATAAGCTTTAACCCCCTGCGAGACCTTTCCCCGTTTCTTTCTAACCATAATGAATGCGATATCGAATGTCATACTTGATGCATATTCACTTTATTTGTTCCCTTGTATGGTGTACTGTTCTTTTGTATTAAATATGTGGATGTATGTATGTTTGCGCTCGCATAAAGAACGATCCAGTCGAAGAGCCCGAGGAATTCGCAGGAGAAGCCCCTGAGCAGCAGTCGGTTGGTGAAGGCAAGTGTCCTTTGACCTATCTCTGTCCTATTCATTCTTTAATTCACCTCCCGCATTACACATTTATACCTAAGGATTTACTAGCTTTTGTTATCCATGTCCTTGTTTACCTATTTGGGTCGGATTATTACTGCTTAGTTTGATGCTATTGCTCAACCCAAATCAATGAACATGATGTGATTATCTATGATACGCTGTTTTCCCCTCCCTATTTATGATCATACTTGTGGCATTTAAGGGGACTCGAGCGGTTTCTCGAGTGCCTCTCCGTAAGGACCTGTTCAATGGATGACCGCCCGGGAAAACAGTGCAACCATGAGGGTGGAATGGGACGCCCTTAGCTGAATAATTAGAGGAACCGGGGTGTAGTTCGCTTCGTCGTCGTGCCGTCAATGGGGCTTGGTGTATGCGGCTCGCTCTGCCAAGGTTGATTTGTCCCTTGGGGAGGAGTGCGGTACATTTAGGAAACCTAACGGGCGGCTACAGCCTCGGGGAATCTTTGTAAAGGCTACGTAGTGATGCCCTGCTGGACCACCTAGGTAGTGGTCAATGGGGAGTAGCTCTCTCCGGGCAGAAAGGGAATCACGGCTTGTGGGTAAAGTGCACAACCTCTGCAGAGTGTTATGAAACTGATATATCAGCCGTGCTCACGGTTATGAGCGGCCAAGGGAGCTCCAGAGATTAGTGATACTTGATCAGAGATACTTTGGTACAGGTGGCAATGAGATTGATGGTTCTGATTATGATTATGGTATTGGTAAGTGGTATTCTTTCCGTTTGGAAAGGATACATTGGGCTAATAACTTGGGTTAATGTTAAAACCTGGCTCTCTACTAGTAAGTAATAACCTGACCAACTAAAAGCAACTGCTTGACTTATCCCCACATAAAGCTAGTCCACTACAGCCAAACAGGATACTTGCTGAGTATGTTGATGTGTACTCACCCTTGCTCTACACACCAAAACGCCCCCCCCCCCAGGTTGTCAGCATTGCAACCACTGCTCAGGAGAAGATGAAGCTGTGGAAGGAGACTTCCAGGAGTTCCAAGACTACGACGAGTTCTAGGTGCGGGTTAGCGGCAACCCCCAGTCGGCTGCCTGTGAAGGCCGTGATATCTACGTTTCTTTTCCGCACTTTGATTCATTGTAAGAACTATATGGACGTCTCAGACGTATGATGTAATCGACTATTATTTCCCTTTTAATACTATTTGAGCACTGTGTGATGATGTCCATGTTATGTAACTGCTGTGTACGTGAATAACTGATCCTGGCACGTACATGGTTCGCATTCGGTTTACCTTCTAAAAACCGTGTGTGACATCGGCCCACCCCGCGCCCCCACGGCTTGCCTCCGTGGCCTGGCCGCACGCTGCGCCTTGGCCCAGGCTACCGATCGCGCGCCCAGCGGCCGCGTGTGGGCAACGCCCAGCCGCCGTCGCACCCCGCGTGCTCCCGCGCTACACGCCCGGCGTGCCTACCGCTCCCACCGAGGCGCCTCGTCCAGCTCGCGCAGGGGATCTGTGCCAACCGTCGCCTGCATGTGGGCCCCACCCACATGTCCGCCCAGTCCTATATCTCTTCCCCAAACTGCACCAGCGCCTATCTCACCCACGACGCACTGCCCCACCCTAGTTCTCGCCCACAACTACACGCAACAACCCCCATCTCGAAGCCGTCGCTGCCTAGTGCCCGTGACCGAGCCGCCTAGCCACGCCGCCCATATGCCGGAGCTCGTCGCTGTTGTTCGTGCCAATTCGCAGCACCGCCGACCGTCGTCGTGCGCGCGAGGTGAGCCCCTCTTCTTCTCCCTCTCTCCTCTGGCTTCTCTTTCCTGTCAACGCGTAGCTAATAGCAGGCCGACGTGCAGTCGAGGCCTCCTCGCGTGAGCAGCCGCCTGGCCGCCCTCGCTCCATGCCCAGCCAGCCCCGTCCGGCCGCCACGGCGAGGCGCTGCCGTTGTGCAGTCTGTCCCAGCGCGGCCGTGGTGCAAACTCCCCCTGCCGAGCCCCCTCGCACATGAGTTCCTCGCAGCCAGCACGACCAAGTGTCCCCCACACATCGTTGCGTCGTGTCTCTGCATGCGCGCCCTCGACCCAACCCCTGTGCGCGTCGTTCGTCGTCGAGCCATACCTGTATCCTCGCTCGTCGAGATGGGCAGCAAGCGTCTACCCCAATGCACGCCCCTCCCCCCCCCCCCCCCACGCAGCACGATTTGCTGAACCGTGTGCGCAACAGCCCCAAAACATATCCTCGCAGCTAGCGCGCACTCGCTTTCGCATATGCGTGACACGTCATCAGGACTCTGACGTCGTTCGTCTACCCTCTAGAACTCGTTTGTCTACCCCCTTGCGTGCGCGCATTCACGCCGCTCGCCTCGCCGTTGCCCGCTCTGCGCGTGCTATGACGTCGTGCTGTGCTTGTCGGGTGCCCTCGCTCGGTCGAGCGAGCTGTCGTGCGCCGTTGTAGCTGTCGCCCTCGTACGCTGTTTCGCGCTGTCCACACGTTATTCAATTATTTTCGTTATAGTCGCTCGCGCTAATTAGTCCATTCTTGTTTAGTTATCGAGGTTATTTATAATAACAAAATAAATTAGAACGAGTCTATAGTGTTATCTCGTCCTTTTATAAATATAAATGTTAATTAACTTGATTAGTATCAACTTAAACAATTTTAATTAATTATTTATAGGTTGTTATTCGCGCGCGGTATCGTTTGCGCGTCATCGTGCTATTCGCGCGCGTAGTCGCGTTGACTCGTGCGTGTCACGCGCTGTTGTGCGTGTTGTTTTGCGTACGCGCAGCATGTCGTCGGGGTCCCGACGACATCTGTCTACCCCTAGACGACGTTCGTCTACCCGTAGACAACGCCCGTCTACCCCACCCGAACCCGTTCGTCTACCCCGCGTGTTAGTAGCATTATTTTGTCGTGACATGGACTTTCGTTAACTATTTAGTTAATTGATAATTATTAAAACAGGAGTCTAGTTAGCCCTAACTTATAGTTTTAATTGGCGCTTTAAAAATACCGATTAACATGATTAATGCCACCTCAACTGTTTTGTGAATTGATATTTATTTAGTATAAACGCGATGATTATTAGTAATTCTCGAGTGCCGTAGGTGCTGTCTGCGTGATGTGCTCGTGGTCGCGTGTTGATTCACGCGTCATTTGCGTTGTTCGCACGCGCTGTTTCGTGTGTCGTCAGCGTGTTATGTCGTGCGTGTCCGCGCATCGTTCTACACGCTTTCGTGTTGTTTCGCGTATCTTAAGTTCGCCTCGCGTAGAATCTCTCGTGTTAATTAAATTACTTATTTAACTGATAGTTGTTAGTGTAGCAGATTAATCGAAACTAAATGGTAGAGATTATTTATATTTTATAATGTTGAATTAAATGTTATAGTTAATATTTGTTTAATGTAAATGTGATAACTTCTCGACTGTAGCTTGACCGTCGCGTTTCTTTCTCTTGCATGACCATAAAATCGAGCTCTATTTTATGCTGCATGTTTTTATAACATTTTATCTTGTATGGTGTAATGTTCTTCTACATATATATGTTTGTTCCTGTTTGTATTCGTTATGCGTCGCGAATAGACTGCGATCCTTTTCCGAGCTTCGAGGAATCGACAGTCAAGCTTTGGCGACCAAGAGATCAAACTCTACGAGTTCTACGAGATCGAAGACCCTGAGCATCTGTTTGGTGAAGACAAATATCCTCTGACCCATTATGTCCCATTTACTTTATAATTCACTGTCCCGCATACTATGAACAACCTAAAGATTGACTAGCTTTCTATTTACCTTGTCCTTGATTACCTTTTGGGTTACTATGGTTAGATTCATGCTATTGCTTTACTTTAATCAATGATCATGATGTGAACACTTATGATATGATGTTGTCATTGTTATTATGATGTTGGACTGGTGATACTTTAGGGGGCTCGAGCGGTTTCTCGAGTGCCACTCCGTAAGGACCTATTCGTTGGATGACCGCCCGGGAAAACAGTGCAACCATGAGGGTGGTATAGGACGCCCTTAGCTAATTAATTAGAGGAACTGAGGTGTAGTTTGCTTCGTCGTCGTGCCGTCAATGGGGCTCGGTGTATGCGGCTCGCTCTACCGAGGGTGGATTGCCCCTTGGGGAGGAGTGCGGTACATTTAGGAAACCTAACGAGAGGCTACAGCCTAAGGGAATCTTTGTAAAGGCTTCGTAGTGAATCCCTGGCCATTCACCTCGGGAGTGAACAAGGGTCTTGCAAGCCCGGGCTAGAGAGGGAATCACAGCTTGTGGGTAAAGTGCACAACCTCTGCAGAGTGTTATAAAACTGATATATCAGTCATGCTCCCGGATATGAGCGGCCAAGGGAGCTCCATTGATTAGAGACACATTGATCAGAGATGTTTTGGTTACAGATGATGATGAGGATAATGTTGGTTTCTATTATGAATATGATTATGATTTCAGGTATTCTTTCCGTTTGGAAGGAGTACTTTTGGGTTAACAACTTGGGTTAATGTTAAAACCTGACTCTCTACTAGTAATAATTACTTGACCAACTAAAATCAACTAATTGACCCTAACCCCACATAAAGCTAGTCCACTTCAGCCAAACGGGACATTTGCTGAGTACGTTGATGTGTACTCACCCTTGCTTTCACAAAACACCAGGTTGCCTTTGGTGCAATCTATGCTCTGGTAAAGAGGAAGAAAAAGGCGTCGAGGCGGATCTCTGGGAGTTCCAGGACGTCGACGAGTTCGAGGATTAGGCTAGCGACCTCCCCCAGTCAGCTGCCTGTGGTAGGTTATTTATGTTGGCTACGTTTCGATTCTGTGTACTTTGATTTATATTATGTAAATGACTCTAGTCTTTAATATCATTACTTACTCTTTATTGTAATTCGAAGTATTGTGCTATGATGAGTCATTTATGTAATCGCTGTGTACGTGAATTTCTGATCCTGGCACGTACATGGTTCGCATTCGGTTTACCTTCAAAACCGGGTGTGACATTGACGCTCGACAAAGGCTATTTTGTTGAGCGTCGATGTATGACGAGTGTTCGGATCTCGACAAAGAGGGTCTGTGTCGAGTGTCATTCTTCGCTGAGAGTGACACTCGGATTTCGGTAGTGTATAAATAGCCTAAATGGTAGGTTGTAAAGATGCTTATAGCCAGTGAGACTATACCGTTAAACTTGATCTAAATGAATCTCTAAGTTTTCTTTAGAAATTTTAGAATTTCTTATTTAAGCCAAATCTAAACAGACCTTCCGGTGTAGGATTGTTTGGGTCGCTGTCCAACTTGTCATAATTTATTTATTTTTTTCTTTTTAATGTTGGTTCCTCAATTTGATATACTAACCTTGATAGATCCATAATATGGCATTACCAATCATGGTTCGTGACTGTTGAGACAAGAATGACGTCAATCTCTTTTTGCTTCCATCTTCGTCTTGGCGTTGTACGGCTTGTGACCACACGCCTCTATAGGTTTCTAGGGCAGCACCATCCTATCAGCAGCTCCACGCATGACCACCCCATTATCAGACTATATAATCATCAGCGTGTTAATTTATGACCACCCACCCAGGGCCGGCCAGAGAAATTTGAGGCCTTGTGCCAAATCTAAAGCAGTGTAATGTATTTTTATTAAAAATCAGTAATAACAATCTACAAGTTACAGTAATATATATTGCAATATAATATCTAAAGAAACATTTCTATTTTATTTGAATAACATCATTCTTTTGACGGGTTTTAAAGAAAATCTTGTACAATATGCTTATATTTGATTTTCTCCAAAGCTTCACTCTCGAGTGTTAGGTCATATTTGGTTTCTTTAGTCTAGGGACTAAAGTTTAGTTAATGGACTAAAGTCTAGTCCCCAACATGTTTGGTTTAGGGGCTAAAAATAGTAAGAATATACTAAATGACTCATAAGAAGACTAAAATGACATTTAACATTCTCCTGCTACTAGTACAATTGAACTAAATGAGTGGTAAATGTGGAATTAATATGGTTTAGTCCATTTTAGCACATATGTGAAGGACTAAAGACTAAATCATTTTAGTCCATATTTTAGTTCTAGTGTTTGGCAAAAAAGGACTAAATGGGACTAAAAACTAGAGACTAATCTTTAGTCCCTCTAACCAAACACCCCCTTATTGTGGCTAAATAATACGTCTTTATCATAGTAGAACACAAATATGAATTTAGTAGCTTTAATTTAGAGAACTTCGTTCACGCGGACAGACATGTTAAGATTCTACGAAGATTTATTCTTTAGTGCAGCGCTCGATAGTTTCGCTTCAACGCAGCGGTATGGTAGAGAGAAAAATATGTGCTACATATTAACATGTATAGAAGATCATAAAACTAAAATATATACATCTGCTAAGTTTTGGGGCCCTTAATTTTTGGAGGCCCTGTGCGAGCGCGCGGCTCGCACATGCCTCTGCCCGGCCCTGCACCCACCCATTATATATTTATATTAGTAGTACTGTACTGGCTACTTGAGTGTATACATCAGCACTGAGAAACAAAAGAGATGTGTAGCTCCGTCGGCTGCCCCCGCCCGTCAAGTTGGCTGCTTACTTGCATGACCGACGCGGACAGGGACAACAGCGTGAGGCGTTCCAACATTGCAAGCACGCGCGCGCACTGAACTGAAGCCGGCCCGTGCGAGCATGCTAGCAACTTGCATTATTAGCCTCGCACATGCCGCGCGCCTATAAATAGCAGATCAATGCAGCAGCATGAACTACAACTCAGCTCAGCACAATCTCAACCTCGCTACGTGCAACAAGACCGAGAGAGAGACGAAGAGGAGCTGATAATATTTTTTTTTAAAAAAACAATACTAACTAGCTAGCGATCGAGCAGCGATACAGTACAATGGCGCCGAAGAGCCTGCTTGTCGTCGCCGCCCTGCTCGCCGTCGTCGTCTCGGCCTGCCAGCTGCCCCGCGGTGCGACGGCGTTGGAGGCGAGCCCCAGCACCAACACCAACACCAGCCTCATCGTCTCCGGAACCGTGCCATGCGCCACCGGGAACTCCATTGACCCGGCCATGGTCCCGTCGTTCCCTAGTAAGGATATATAAGGACGCGCGGTCGTCATCTGAATATACACCATTTATCATCTGTTCATAAGCAACTTTCGAGGACGTACGTGCATATATGGATCGGAGGACCTAGCTTACATATGTTTCCCCGCCATCTGGTCTCGTTGCGCCAGACGCCCTCGTGCAGCTCGTGTGCGGCGGCAAGGTCGTGGGCAGCGCGACGGCGGACAGCGCCGGTGCCTTCGTCTTCAGCCAGAGCAGCGCCAGCAGGGACCTGGTCGCCGCCGCCATGCACAACCTGTGCAGGGTGGTCGTGGTCACCCCGCTGGGCGCATGCGACAGGTCCCTGGCCACAGCCACCGGGACGCTGTCGGCGCCGCTGAAGCTCGTAGGCATCACCACCGGCAGCGGCAGCGACCTGGGCGGCCTCGGCGGCCTCATCGGCGGGATCGTCGGTCTCATCGGGTCGATCGTCGGCGGCATCCTCAACCTCGGCACCATGCCCTTCTCCTTCGTCTGAGCTCTCGTCGTCAGGCGTGGATCGTCGGACCTACAAGGGCTGCTGCGCGCTCCACAAGCTGTGAATCTATCGACGACGCCAACGAATCATGTTTGTTATTATAAAAAAATAATTAAGCATCAGTCAATACGTGTAGCGCGGCCGGGCTGCTTTCTTAGTCACTTTGTGTGCCACATCTCATCTCACATGTGTTACGACGTAATATAAACTGTACACTGTACCTTGTACGTACTGCATATATATTACTTCTATACCATGCATGCAAGTATATGCATTTTGTGTCACTCCTATATTTATGCTTACACTTGTTTGGAGAACATGTCTTTAAAACCACCGTTTCACTGCATCACATGCCAGATATGTAGGTGATCAAGTTTTTTAGAGAAACGCGTCGTGCAACTGCTCGCTATCTAACTACTTCTCGGACCGTTCTAGTTCACGACAATTTGTTCAATGGGCTCTCCTCTCGGGTATGATATTTTTCCTCTAAGATCCTATATCTAAATTTAACAATTTCTAAACCCATTTTATCGTCAAAATAAGCAAAAATTATATTTCTACGTAAAATACCCATAAAAGGTATTTCCATTAAAATACACAAACATGATATTCGCTCTTTTTCTTGTTCTTGATAAAATTGTAATGGAACAATGAGCCTATTTCTTCGCTTTTTCGCCAATAAATCTGAATTATCTTGAAGAATGGAAAGATAGAAACAATTCCAATGACCATTGAACACGATTCGATCGATCTGGCGTTAAAAAATCAAGAATTTCTTTATCTTTTTTACCAAAACTATCCAACAATATATGGCTTACTTGATCATTAGCCGTTGAGAAGTTAAAGATATATCTTCCATCAACAGAAAAAGAATAAATATTCATTTGATCTTGATCCTTGTGCAGCGAAAAAGATGTTGTACTGAATCTGCACATACGTACTCACAATATCCACAAATGGCTTGTTTTTGGTATTCGGCGAAGATTACCATATTGATATTTGGGCGCATGATAAACATCAGTACTCCAATGCATTTTCCTGTCTAATTCGAAATAAATATGTTTTTGTACCTTTTCTTTAAAATGCAATGTGGACATTCCAGCACGAATCTCCGCAATTACTTGTTCAAATTCTACACATTGATCATTTTGTACTAGAATATATCTTTTTAATGAAATATTCACACTACGTAGAATATCTTGACTCCAAATAGTTACATGCAAGTCTATATAGCATAGAAAAGTGTCCATGACGGGTATGTGTGGGATGAACCAAATCCTCATTGAATTGGATTTTTTCTTCGAGGCGATCGTATAAGGTCGGCAGTACCCCTATGAATACTCCACATGTATGAAAAAGTCCTTAATGTTAACTGAGTCTTCGGCTCCCCAATTGATTGAACCGCAATAATACATATGGCTTCCTCTAATTCGACCAGATCCCCATGAGTGGGACTTCGCCCAAAACATAATTAACAGATCCAAGATGTGCTCCCGCAAGTAAAGGGGTTCTAATATATATTAGTTGTGCTCGAAACGGTTGTGTTCAGTTATGAATCGATTGACTAATCCAATTCCAATGTCTTGATTTCGAGGAGCAATGCACCGTGAATATATATATATATATATATATATATATATATATATATATATATATATATATATATATATTGTATATTAGGAGCCCTGGGCTTCCAATAACTAAAGGAAGCCCGGGCCAGACAGTGCAATCCGGTCGAGCCGGACCACATCCGGATGTCTATAAAACAGGACCCGGAGTGCTAGGGTTCAGTTTTTCACGCCCCATCTCGATTCATTAGCGACGGCGGTTGCCCGATAGCGCGCGCGGCGGTGGACCCCGGCCAGTGGCTGCGATGGCCGTGGCTCCCCGACCTCGACATGCGGTGGCGACGGTTCCCTGGCTGGCGGTGGCAGCCCCCGATCCAGAAGGCGAGCGGCGGCGGATCCCAGGCCGGTGGCCGCAACTCCATTACCTCGACGTGCGGTGGCGGAGGTTCCTCGATCCGCAGCGAGGCCCTTGTGCAGGCAAGCGGCGGCGTCCCCGAAGCCCCGAGGAGGCGGCACTTCCAAGGCCGGCGAGCAAGCGACGCCCGTCGACGTGCGAGTAGCGACGGCGACGCATGAGGCGCGATGTTCGAGCGAGCGACGTTACGGAAGGGGCGAGATGCGCGCAGCGATGATCGCGCGTGACATCCTCCGATCCGGCACATTTTTCTTTTCGTTTATTGTGTTTTATGCCTACCACATGTATTATTTACGCTAAAAACTGTATGATTTTATGCTTTAACATAGAGTTCGTATATCAGTTTACTGCATGCACATTGGAAAGGCAATTCCTTGATTTATGCTGTTCTTAATTTGCGCGCATGCAATGGAAACTCCCACGATTTTGCCATAATTTTTGGATCTGTATAAAAATAGAAACCGCATGCATGCGGCTGCCATGTTTTTCGGATCTGTCATAAAAATAGGATCGTAATAACAACCTACTAAAGCTATCAACCTCTAATTGACTCGGTATTTACGCTTATAATTGAGGGATTTTATGCTCAAAACTTAAGGTTTTTACGCTACACCCGGAGATGCGTCCACCAGTGAACAACATGCCAGATTTTTTACGCAGTGTAAGGAATTGCATAAATACCTACACCGTGTAGTATAATTTGTTTCAGTATACATCATAAATTAGTTCTAATGCGTTTAGTTGCATGGCTGTTGGAGGGATCCTATATTTATGAAGGAAATAAAACATTAAATGTGATTTTTTGTTTCTATGCATGCAATTCATTTCCTTTCATTGCATATTCTTTCCATCATAAATTCGTGTGCATGCAGCCTGTAGCAGATTTTTACGCAGTATACCGAATTGCATAATTATCTACACAGTGTAGCATATTTAGTATCAGTATATAGCATAAAATGGTCATTACGAGTTTTAGTTGCATGTCTGTTGCAGCGATCCTAAATTTATGGAGGAAATAAAGCATTTAAAATAGAAACCGCCACACATATCTTTCCTAAATTTACGCGCATGCAAGGGAACGTGTTTGACTCATGCATGCATTTTGCCATAATTTTAGGATCTGTATAACCGCATGCATGCGGCTGCCATGTTTTTTGGATCTGCCATAAAAATAGGATCATAATAACAACCTACTAGAGCTATCAACCTCTCACATTGGCTCGGTATATACGCTTATTATTGAGGGATTTTATGCTCAAAACTTAAGGTTATTACGCTCCAACCCGGAGGTGCGTCCACCAGTGAACAACATGCCAGATTTTTTACGCAGTGTAACGAATTGCATAAATACCTACACCATGTAGTATAATTTGTATCAGTATATATCATAAACTAGATTTAATGTGTTTTAGCTGCATGGCTGTTGGAGGGATCTTATATTTATGAAGGAAATAAAACATTAAATACGATTTTTTGTTTCTATGCGTGTAATTCATTTCCTTTCATTGCACATTATTTTTATCATAAGTTCGTGTGCATGCAGCTGGTAACAGATTTTTACGCAGTATATCGAATTGCATAATTATTAACACAGTGTAGCATATTTAGTCTCAGTATATATCATAAAATGGTCCTTACGCGTCTAGCTGCATGGCTGTTGCAGCGATCCTAAATTTATGGAGGAAATAAAGGATTTAAAAACAGAAACTGTCGCACATATCTTTCCTAAATTTATGCGCATGCATTGGATCGTGTTTGACTCATGCATGCATTCCTTTTTTTGCGCTAACAGACGTGGGGCAGGTGGCGCACCCGACAGCCTGTTTGGGCGCGCTGATTGAACCAGTTTGGAAGGGTGGTCGGCCTGGGCTTCCTTTAACTATTGGAAGCCCAGGGCTCCCGTTATACCTGCCCTATATATATATATATCGTCTGCTAATACACGACCACTTAGTGTTTGAACAAAATGTTTTCCCGTCATCCCATTTTGAGGACTCACAGAAATACCTTGATAGTACCACAATCTCTTCTACGCACAATAATATGTAGAACTACTTCAACAAGTCTACGTGTAAGATAGCCAGCATCTGTTGTTCATACAACAATATCTACAACCCCTTTTCAGGCTCCGTAGTAGGAAATTATATATTCTGTCAAAGAAAGTTCCTCGCGTAAATTGCTTTGAATAGGTAAATCAATCATTTGTCCTTGAGAATCTGCCATTAACTCTCATACCTACTAATTGGTGTACCTGAGATGCATTTTCTCTGGCTTTTGAAAAAGACATTAGATAGACTAGATTAGAAGGATCTGTTATTCGAAAATTCGAATTCATTTCTTGTTTCAAATATTCACTTGTAACATACCATATCTCAACGGATTGGCGTAATTTTTCTACCATATGCACAACTCCGTAATAATAGTGTTTCTCCAAAATAAAACTATGTTGCGCGTCTTGGACTAACCATCCTTTAGAGGGTATTATTAAAAGATCCTAAATTCTTAAAGAAATTGATGTAGTAGTGGCTTGATGGAAGCCCAGAATCTTTAGTTGATCCAGTATATGGGATGCATATCCCATTCCGAAATGATCTATTAATCTGCTAATAAGTCGTTTCATAACATTTGTCTATCTCTTTATTATGAAAGACCAGGTTGGCCCGTTTTGACATACATAAGTACTCCCTTTTTTGGCTGAGTAGGATTCGACAATGGGCCTGAGTCAATGATTCAAAAACTTAATTTACTCCCTTTCCTCAATCTCAATCTGGATTTGTGTGGCAAAAAAATATGGTATAGCGAAATCAGAATGCCACAGAAAGGGCATCGTAATCTAACTTTCTTGTTCAGATAGTTTATGAATTGGCCCGACTAAATCCTTGTATGGCTTCCTATATTTCTCTATAAAAATAAATATGACCAAGAGTGGTTCGAATTTAGATAGTGGGCATAGATCTCATGATAAGTCCCAAAAGATTCATATTGAACTTCAATAGGGACTTCTCTTGACCCAATGATGTGTTGATCTAGTTTCCATCGGAGCCACAAGGGACTGTTTAAACCGATTCGTTTTTGTCTATATGCTCCCAATGCATCATAGGAACTAGAAAAATGGGGTTCTTTATCTTTCGTATACTTATAATAATAATTATTATTGTAGTTTACTTTTTTATTTGGATAGTTTCCGCAAGTATTATATCTATTTGCACAAATACCTAGACGGTTTCCAAACGTTAATACATAAAGTATGATAAGCATGTCTTGGGTTGACACGCAAATAAGATCTCCAATAGCGGGAGACAAGAGATTCATATGAGAAAACATAAGTAAACGGGCTTCCGCCTGAGCTTCCAAGGATAAAGGTAGGTTAACATGCATTTGATCCCCATCAAAGTCCGCATGGCTTTTTCAGAATGTTTACATGACGTTCTCTCTGAACTGCATCACGTTCTCTCTTGATTTATACTGGCCAAACCAAGAGATTGTCTGACGGCACACCTGCAACTACGACCTAGGATCAAGCGGAGCCTACTGTGCCCCCATAGGCGCAAATGCTGGATCTTCTCTCACATATATGAGCTCTATTGTCGAGCTGTTGTTAGATGGACTATAGTGGCCACTCATTTCCTTCAATGATAGCTTGTTCAGTATTTAGGTTCTTTAGACACTGTATAGCCTTGGACTGCAGCCATAACAGATCAATGGAGGTCTTCTAGCAAACTGGCAAGTTGAAGCACTGGCGCAAGAATTTGGTACTATACACAAGTGCACATAATGTCATGCACTCACGCACACCACTACCGCAGTATAGTTGAAGCACACATGAAGAATTTGGTACTATGCATAAGTACACACAAGTATGGTTCCAAACGAGGCGGTAATGACTAGTGACATGGCCCGATGGGTGCCGGTACCGACTGTTTCGGCCTCGACGTTGATTGGTTCAACCAACTGGCCGATGGGGCTATCGACTAGTCAGTCTGATCAGTACAGACCATGTTTCGTTTGGTATCAACCTATAATAACAATAAATCGGACTGTTGGACGGTCAAATTGGTATCACCGATCGGTTACACATGGTCGATCCGGATTGGTCGGTTCGGTCGGTACCAGCCAACTTTAACAACATGGTGCTTTGAACCATTTGAAGTCCAAAAAGAAAAAAAACTTTAAAAAACTAGAATCCAACCTATGATAGCGGGGTTGTTTGGGTTCATTCACACCTCTCACTCTCTATTTTGCTCATCTTCTTTCATACTAGCTTCTCACTTTCTATTTTAATGTGGATTTAAGGTGGAGTCTAAATTTTCAAAGCTTTACTGACTTTCTAACGATCAATCCCACAACTTTCTGACACTCCTATCAATGCTGGGGATGTCTTATTCAATGGCTTTTCTCTCATACATCATTATCAGGACGATGTTTCTCTCTGCCCTCGTTCCCTCACTCCACAATCTCTATTTTATACTCATATTCGCCTCTATATTCCTACCAACCTTCCATCGATGCTCACCCTTGTCCTAGTGATGATCCTACCACCGACACTCCACCACCGCCATTCCCTTACCCATACCATCCTCCATATCCATATGGATTATGACGCTCCTCCTCCATTGGTATTCCATATGGTTCGCATCCTCAATTCCCTCTCTCGTTTGGTGCTCCTACTTCATATGGTGCTCGTCTTCCAATAGCCACGACGATGTCACCAAATAGGGGTAGTGATGTTGCTTTAAACTAGTATGCTTACTCTGGTACTCCATAATTTTAGCGATGAAGGGATTGCACGAAGAGTGAAGAATGAAAGACTGGTAAGTACACATATTTTTCAAAGTCCACATATGTTTTAGATCCATAATAGTTTTTAAGTTCATGTTTTTTAGATGCATGTGTGGCTACTACAATTGGTGGATCCCATTGATGGCAATGGTAAGGAGGGATCATCATTACATGGGCAAATAGCCAATAGGTACAACTTCACTGAAGCTTCTCACCGTCGTACCCCAAGCAATTGAAAAAACGGTGGTCGACGAGTAACCGAAAGATCATCCTCCTTAACTGCATCTACAACCACTTGTACGTGGCCCGGTCGAGTGGAGCAGATGATGCTACGCTACTTAAAGCGGCCAAATAGAGTTTCTGCAACAAGCCTGGAAATATGAGTTCAAGCTCGAGCACATGTGACGCGCTCTTCGCTATTAGCTTAAGTGATGTGTGAAGCACGATAGCGATGGCAAGTAATTTGAGCAAAAGATCTTGTCTCAACCTGGACAGTGATCATAGCCTAGCGTCACATAAAAATGTAGACGCACCACACCCTATTGATGACGATAAGACAAGGAGCTCAATAGAAAGAGAAAGGTCCAACAATAAATAGTAACGAGTCTTCATCTACGTAGAAGTAATGTAGAGAAGAAGCACTACAAGTCTAGTGAGAGAAATGCTCAAACTAAATTATTTAAGTAATTTAATAAATTGTTGGATTGTTCATCTGCTAATATAGACGAAGACACAAAAAATACCTACAAATTAGCCTTGAAAAAGTTGACAAAGCAACTTAAATTAGAGAGGGGGGGGGGGGGGGGGGGGGGGGGACGATCAAAGAGGTGAAAGAGGAAGATGGAGTAAGAGCGGTAGTTTATTAGTTATATTTATGAATTATGTAAATTTTGTTTTCATGTTTAAGTCATATAATTTTATTTGCTTAATTATGTAATTGGATATATTTTTATTGTAATAAAAATCGCATGTTTCTTGTAAACTAAAAGTCTAAAAAAACTAATGTGATGATAAGATGGGTATAGACTAAAGTTAAAGATTATGTATTAGAGCGCTGGTTAGATAAGGGATGGCGAAAATCGATATCGCAAGATCGGTAGTAGTGTTGATAGCTGTCTTAGCTGATATGGCGCGACTTGAACCACCAACCCGTACGCACACCACTCCCGCAGCCTGTATACTCTTGCAAATATGCATGTGCACTGCCGCAGGCGGGGACAAATTCTCCATGCGTGACGCTGATGTGCTCGCCCGTGATACATGCGCGAGTGGCACGAAGCAAACGGCAGCGCACACGCATGCGAGCAAGCTAACCGATCTCGGCAGCTTGTGAGTTGTGATGGGGTGCCGCGCCACTGCCATGAAAATACAGACAAGGCGCTCGCTTTCGCCTCTGAACTGTGACGATATTGTGGATGCATGGACCATCTGGGCCTCCCGATGCATGCGCGCGGCTGTTTCGGACGAGAAAAAAACGAACGAGAAAGCGATGGGTCGAGACGAGGGCAGGCCTCCAGGATCCGGCAACTTGCATCGTTTCACAGGTGGATGGGTCGGTGTGGAACTGTGGACTGCGGAGCTCCATGCATCGCTATGCATTGTATTCACCTGCTAGCGATTGAGCTCTCCACTCTACCGGTGCTGGATGCATCGTGTGCTTGGCAGGAATCACGGTCGTCTCTGGGAACATCGGGGATGAAAGAATATGAAAACGACTGGCAGTACAGTGCCACATTTTAGACGGCCGAGAGTGGGACCAATTCCTGCTCCCGATGCACAGTGATTTTGTTTTGTTTTTCAGATTTAGAAATAGCTGCTGCATATACAATTTAGCAAAAATCTCTACTACTATAAAGAAGTTAAGGGATAGCCTGTTATTTCCTATTCTGCAATTCTATGTTCTATCATTCTCGTTCTATATTCTGTCTTTTTTCCCCATTCCCTACATTTCCTATCGTGCGCTATACATGTCCAAATGGGCGTGCCGGGCTAACCCGGCACGGACCCGTTTTGGCCCAGCACGAACAGTAACCGAGCTAGCCCGGCACGTTTACGGAGACGGGCCGTGCCCGCACACGGGCTCCAAACAGTGCCCAAGCACGGCACGCCAACCCTTAAACGGGCTGTGCCGGGCTTTTAGCCCAGTGGGCTAACCGGGCCGGGCCGCCCATAAACCCGGATACATATAAAACATAAACAACTAAAATCTAAAAAAAATTGTACAACAATTCAGAGCTAATAATGTGGACAATTACACACATAATGTGGGCAGTAATTCAAAATTACACACATGCACATACCAACTCAAATAGAAAGTTAAGTGGAATATTATTGGAGCTGTTAGTGCAATGCTGCCTCATTAAAAACCTTCCTAGGTAAAAACTCACACCTCGTGAGAAAACCCTAGGAAGGAAAAGAGTACAACCAGCTCCTAAATGTTCAAGTGTTTAGAGTAGTTTATTACATCAATAGATAAGTAAACAACCACAATGAAGTAAACAGCCACAATGAAAATGGACAGCCTGGCAGAGACAGCTACAAATTCAACTTCTTCCAGGTCTTGATTCTCCATCTTTGTCCTTGTCTCTGTCTTCAACATCAAGGTACATGTTCTCATAGGTTGCTTCAAGTTCCTTCGTATCGTTTTCGACAGTATTCTGCATATGCTTGTCTGCTAGCTCCTAATCCTTAATACACGATAGGACCTCAACCATATCTGTTGTTAGTCGTCGTCGTCGCTCCTTGAGCACCCTGCCAGCAAGACTAAAGGTAGATTCTGAAGATATGGTAGAAGCAGGAACAATCAAAACATCTTTAGCAAGAAGAGCAAGAATAGGATAAGTAAGCTTATGCCTCTGCCACCAATTAAGAATGTTGAAGTCTGTACCAAATTGGGTGACAGTATCACTGTCTAGGTAAGAAGACAGTTCAGAGATGGATGCTACAGTAGATGCAATAGGAGTAGAACTACTTCCTAGTACATGTTGTTCACCCACAATATCATCATCCCCATAAATATCATCCCATGCCTCTTTTGCCTTAGACTCACTACCACTTGCTAGTACATGTTGTCCACGCAAGAGTGTGTCACCATACTTGCATTCATACAACTGAAATGTCTTTGTTAATTTAGCACGAATAGATTGTGGAAATCTAGAGTAATCAGTACCAGTTAGACTAGCCAACCGTAGAAGAAGTTTATGAAACCCCCTCATCTTTGCTCTTGTAAAGCCCAAAATCTGTATAAAAAAAATAAATAAATAAGTACACTTAGGTGTTAGTGTTTTGAGAATTATTTGACATCCTTATCTTTGTGCACACTCAATTAAGGGAATCAAAGTAGTCAGAGAGCAGACAAATAGTACTATAAAAAGAGGTGTAGTTCAAAACATAGATGTGAATCTTGAAACTAAAAGATTAAGTTGAAATTAATGACCAGAAGAAAGATTCTCCACCTATTCATTATTTCCTTTGTAAACTATAACACCCTTTAAAAGTATTTTTTTTAAGTAAAGGTTATGTATTACTTTCCTCTAAATAAGTGAAATAATGGATATTCATTATTGGTTGGGCTTGAAATTTGATCACATACTAGTAATAATTTCCTAAAGAGAAATAATATGGGTGCATGACATACCTTGAGCCCTTAACGAAACAAAGGAACAAAATAATTAAAATAAATATATAAGTTTGTAAAAATATATACTCAGCCTTCATGCCGCTATTTTGGATGTTGCATTTAGAGCAAAATTTGAAACTCGTATTTGAATATGAATTTTGAATGTAGAATTTGAAAATAAAAAGGGAAACAAGAAAAGAGAAGGAAATACATTACAAAAATATATATATAAATAATTGTAATCCTTCATGCTTGGTCTTTATTTTTACACCTAATTTGTGAAACTCACCAACAAATTTTAATTCAAATTTTAAATGAGAAAATATAACATAAAATGAGTAAAAGAAAGAAAAAAAAAGAAAAAGAAGACCTACCACTACCTGGGCCAAATCCCCACTCTGGCCCAGTTTTCTCAACCAGCGGCCCACGCGGGCGCGTGCTCTCCGCGCTGACTGGCGGGGCCCACTGCCCAGGACCCTTTGGTCGCGCGAGCACTGACTCGTGGGGTCCCTTGAACAGACCGTCTTCCTCCACGGACTTGGAGCAACATGGCGCGGCAAGGACTCCTCTCCAGGCGCTGTCAGCTGGGGCCGTCGCGTCTGGATCGCCTCCTCCTATCTGCGCGCTCGAGTGAAACGGAACCGCCTCGCGCCGTCACTGATTAGTGGGACCTAGGTGCCGGGTCCGTCTTCCTCGCGATGGACCGTAACAAATCGCCGCCATCTTCGCCATACGTCTGTAGCTCGGGTGATTAAATTCGGCAGCAAAAAGCGCCCTGGACTCCGGTGCCGGCCGAACCGTGCCTCTACTCGCCTCTATAAAACCCACCGTATGCCTGGAGCCCGCCGGAGCCGCTGGGTTGCAGATATTCGACCGCCACCGTGTGGCATACCCATGGCGTCGTGGGGGCTCACTGCTCGGGCGCCACCGCACCGATCCGAGGTAAGACCACCTCCACATCCTCCGCCATACCCTCCTCTACATGAGGCAACTATCGGGGAGAGTTTCTGGGCACTAGGACACGACGCCCGCGCTCGGCTGGTGCTACTCCGCCGTGTTTCCTGAACGCCGTGGTGGTCAAGCGCCGGGGGTTGAAGACGATGGGCTGGCCGTAGACTGGGAAATCAAGGGTTAGGATTAGAGCTGGGATTGGGCATCTCTGGGCCGTTGGATCAAAAGACTGTGGCCTGGATTTGTGCACACATGCCCTTTTGGGTCGGGCTCATCTCAACCGTTGATTTAGTCTCGGATGGGCATGATTCGAGCATGGGCGTGGGCGAGTCACTGGCCATTGATCCTAGATCTAATGGACGACGTTGTATGCGGGTTCATTAAGGGAAAAGTCTAATCCGGTCCGGTGGTTGGCGATCCGACGGCCAGCGATCACCAATACCCTTTCGTCGTGTACTTCTTTCAAAAGAGACCCTGGGATTTTATCTAATCAACCCGCCGTCCATCTGTGGGTTAATCTGAGTCTTGGGAAAATGTTGGTTTAACCCCCTGCACTTCTCTATATTTGACGCCCAGCTCAGAAAATTAATAAACTCAGGAAAATAGGTTAGAAAATGGTTTTTAGTACAAATTTAATTGCAGAAACTTGTTTAAATTGTAGAAAATTCATATGAGGTCCAAATTTGCCCATTCCAGTTCCTATAATTTTATAATATTATTGTTCATCAAATAGTGCCACTGTTTTTACATGAAATACACATTTAAATTTATTTCCCACTTAATCCTATATTAAAAGCATAAAACTTTGGAAAATCCATAACTTAAAATCCACAACTCCAAAATTAATAATTCTTTTTCCTGTGATCTTATTTTAATATGTAGATTATTAATATGTATTTTGCATATATGTTTGGTGTAATGTTAATTTTGCCTATACCATGTATGTTTGTATTGCTACGACTAGCAGTGAGGTCACGTGTCACCTGAAGATCATCCTGGTACCTGGATTCTCAAGGCCCAGGCAAGTTGTGCCCTTGATCACTTCTTTTTACCCACTCATGTTCTAATTAATCATAATGATCTGCATAGGTTAATTTTGATGGGACCCAGTAGGTTACCCTAGTTTTGTCTATCTTTATACCTTGTTTACCACTGAACTTTCTGGGTAGTACTTGCTAGTGCTATATGTGGTTTTGGGTATGGAGATACACCATTCATGATTATACTTTTGTTATCAGTTGTTATTTATGGTTCATGTTAAGATCATTATGTTAATTGGAACATGGAGCGACCACCCGGGAAAACAGTGCTACCACAATGGTGGAATGGGACGCCCTTGGCTGATTAATTAGGAAAGCTAGTGGAAGTCTACCTTACCCGAAAGGGGCAAGGGCAGTAGGGGAGAGGTCAGTGTAGGGAGGCCCTCGGGAGGATTTTGCTGCGATGGCGGTCCTGCAAGGGATTCCTGCACTGGATCTTCCTATAAACTGTAGCGGGTTTTCGGAAGCTAGTGGAACTTTGTAAAGGCCTCGTAGTGGATCCCTAGCCATTCACCTCGGAAGTGTCTAAGGGCTTTGCAAACCCTGGCGACATGGGATACACGACTTGTGGGTAAAGATGCGCAACCTCTGCAGAGTGTAAAACTGGTATACTAGCCGTGCTCACGGTCATGAGCAGCTCGGACCCTCACATGATTAAATTATGGAACTTAAACTCAATTTGTCATATGCATTGCATCGCAGGTGAAGTTGTTACTTTTGTTCTATTACTTAATTGGGGTTGGTATTTACTTAAACTTAGTAACTGCTAATAAAATTTTGACCAACTTTAAAAGCAATGCTCAGCTCTAACCATCTTCTTTGGTAAGCCTTACACTTCACATGAGCTCCCACCTTTGGCGAGTTCATGCACATTATTCCCCACAACTTGTTGAGCGATGAACGTATGTGAGCTCACTCTTGCTGTCTCACATACACCACAGGTCAGGACCAGGTACTGCAGGATGATGCTCATGGAGGATGCTGCGATGAGTTCGTGAGAGGTCTAGGTCGTCGTCTCCCAGTCAACTTTGGGTTGCTGGACCGTTGTCTCCTTATAATGTAATTATTTATTTTGTATAGAACTCCTGTTATATATAAAGATGTGACATTCGATCCTGTGCCACTATACATCATATGTATGAGACTTGGTCCCAGCATACCTGGTGTTTATGTTAACCCCGGGTTTTGGACCCCTAAAATCCGGGTGTTACAGAAGTGGTATCAGAGGAATGTTGACTGTAGGACGAAACCTAGATAGAACTGGACAACCCTTACCTACTTACCTTTGCTACTCTGGTTCTTTTCTAAACTCTTCTTAATCATTTCTCATCTAAATTCCGCTTTACTCTGATTATTCTTACCTTTTCATTCTAAAAGACAAACTTGGATTTCACACTTTGAAATCTTGTGCCTAAAGTGACTTTAGGAATAGGAGACCTAATCCTAGGAACAAAAACAAAACTATTTTTATAAGTGTTTATGTATTTAAATGTTTGTTCTTATGATATCTGTCTGATTTGGATCTTTGATTGAGTGTGATGAGTTGTGGAGTAATGTCCACAATTGCATCTGCATATACACATAGGTATAAAAATATATTTATAAAATAACTAGACAAACTAAATTATCCCTCAATAAAGTAACTAGCCTAACAATACCCATCTTATCTTAAAAATTCTCCCTTATCTTAATAGATTCATCTCATCTCAAGAGATTCTATCCTACACTCATAGATCTATCTTATCTCAAAAGATCTTAACTTATCCTAATGTATATAGATCCATCTTATCTTAAAAGATACTCTATTACTATTAATAGATTCATCTTGTCTTGAAAAGATTCCATCCTATCCTAATAAATCTAACTGACCTCAAAAGATTCTACCTTATCCTTATGGATTCATCTTGCCCTAATAAGCATGTTTACCCCACCCTAGTAACAACCAAGATCTAATCCAAAGTAATTAGATATTATCTAGTCTAATCTAGTTATATCCAACCTAATCCAGATTCTATCTAAATCTAAATATGACCCAATCTAAAGTGAGTTATTAACAAGTTAGTTAAGTTGGTGATATAGGTTAGACACTGTCTCTACAAATATATCTTAACCTAAATTAATGTCTTATACCAACTCATCCTTGAACAATGGCCTACCTATATCATATAATCCATCCTATCTTAAAAGATTCTAACATATCCTAATAATATTTATCCTACCCTGATCTAGTCATACCAACCTAATCTGGATTCTATCTAATCCAATATGATCTAAGCTAGTGTGAGTTACTTAATGATGATACAAAAGATAAGGCCATACCCTTCATGCACTTAAAACTAAACTAAGTGCCTTAAACCAACTCAGCCACATGCATGAGATCTGATCCAACCAATAGAGTCATGAAGAATTGCATAGTTTGTTTATCCCCACCTAACATCAAACAAACCTTTGACCTACATCATGTAGTCCATCTCACTCATAACTATTCTAACCATATTTCCCCAAATATACACTAACCTCGAATTAATGAGCTCAAGACCGGAGAAGAAAGGATCAACGACATCAAGGAAGGATGAACACCAACCCAAGTCTTCAAGGATCAAGTGAGGTCACCAAGATGAGTCAAGATCCACAATCTTGGATGGAGTTTTTCTTATCCTACTCTTTCTTACCCAAACCTATGTATACCCTAAAGACATCTTCTATCCTACATAATAAAGTGGACATACATATAATACCCATGCTCTCCTATCACTTACTAATAATAAAAAGAGAGACCCTTGATTTAGAAATTAAAAAAAAAAACTAAATTGCAAACCAATCCTTTTTGTATTCCCTTTTCTTACAAATCTCGAGGACGAGATTATTTTTAAGGGGGGTAGGATTTGTAAAGCCCAAAATCTGTATAAAAAAAATAAATAAATAAGTACACTTAGGTGTTAGTGTTTTGAGAATTATTTGACATCCTTATCTTTGTGCACACTCAATTAAGGGAATCAAAGTAGTCAGAGAGCAGACAAATAGTACTATAAAAAGAGGTGTAGTTCAAAACATAGATGTGAATCTTGAAACTAAAAGATTAAGTTGAAATTAATGACCAGAAGAAAGATTCTCCACCTATTCATTATTTCCTTTGTAAACTATAACACCCTTTAAAAGTATTTTTTTTAAGTAAAGGTTATGTATTACTTTCCTCTAAATAAGTGAAATAATGGATATTCATTATTGGTTGGGCTTGAAATTTGATCACATACTAGTAATAATTTCCTAAAGAGAAATAATATGGGTGCATGACATACCTTGAGCCCTTAACGAAACAAAGGAACAAAATAATTAAAATAAATATATAAGTTTGTAAAAATATATACTCAGCCTTCATGCCGCTATTTTGGATGTTGCATTTAGAGCAAAATTTGAAACTCGTATTTGAATATGAATTTTGAATGTAGAATTTGAAAATAAAAAGGGAAACAAGAAAAGAGAAGGAAATACATTACAAAAATATATATATAAATAATTGTAATCCTTCATGCTTGGTCTTTATTTTTACACCTAATTTGTGAAACTCACCAACAAATTTTAATTCAAATTTTAAATGAGAAAATATAACATAAAATGAGTAAAAGAAAGAAAAAAAAAGAAAAAGAAGACCTACCACTACCTGGGCCAAATCCCCACTCTGGCCCAGTTTTCTCAACCAGCGGCCCACGCGGGCGCGTGCTCTCCGCGCTGACCGGCGGGGCCCACTGCCCAGGACCCTTTGGTCGCGCGAGCACTGACTCGTGGGGTCCCTTGAACAGACCGTCTTCCTCCACGGACTTGGAGCAACATGGCGCGGCAAGGACTCCTCTCCAGGCGCTGTCAGCTGGGGCCGTCGCGTCTGGATCGCCTCCTCCTATCTGCGCGCTCGAGTGAAACGGAACCGCCTCGCGCCGTCACTGATTAGTGGGACCTAGGTGCCGGGTCCGTCTTCCTCGCGATGGACCGTAACAAATCGCCGCCATCTTCGCCATACGTCTGTAGCTCGGGTGATTAAATTCGGCAGCAAAAAGCGCCCTGGACTCCGGTGCCGGCCGAACCGTGCCTCTACTCGCCTCTATAAAACCCACCGTATGCCTGGAGCCCGCCGGAGCCGCTGGGTTGCAGATATTCGACCGCCACCGTGTGGCATACCCATGGCGTCGTGGGGGCTCACTGCTCGGGCGCCACCGCACCGATCCGAGGTAAGACCACCTCCACATCCTCCGCCATACCCTCCTCTACATGAGGCAACTATCGGGGAGAGTTTCTGGGCACTAGGACACGACGCCCGCGCTCGGCTGGTGCTACTCCGCCGTGTTTCCTGAACGCCGTGGTGGTCAAGCGCCGGGGGTTGAAGACGATGGGCTGGCCGTAGACTGGGAAATCAAGGGTTAGGATTAGAGCTGGGATTGGGCATCTCTGGGCCGTTGGATCAAAAGACTGTGGCCTGGATTTGTGCACACATGCCCTTTTGGGTCGGGCTCATCTCAACCGTTGATTTAGTCTCGGATGGGCATGATTCGAGCATGGGCGTGGGCGAGTCACTGGCCATTGATCCTAGATCTAATGGACGACGTTGTATGCGGGTTCATTAAGGGAAAAGTCTAATCCGGTCCGGTGGTTGGCGATCCGACGGCCAGCGATCACCAATACCCTTTCGTCGTGTACTTCTTTCAAAAGAGACCCTGGGATTTTATCTAATCAACCCGCCGTCCATCTGTGGGTTAATCTGAGTCTTGGGAAAATGTTGGTTTAACCCCCTGCACTTCTCTATATTTGACGCCCAGCTCAGAAAATTAATAAACTCAGGAAAATAGGTTAGAAAATGGTTTTTAGTACAAATTTAATTGCAGAAACTTGTTTAAATTGTAGAAAATTCATATGAGGTCCAAATTTGCCCATTCCAGTTCCTATAATTTTATAATATTATTGTTCATCAAATAGTGCCACTGTTTTTACATGAAATACACATTTAAATTTATTTCCCACTTAATCCTATATTAAAAGCATAAAACTTTGGAAAATCCATAACTTAAAATCCACAACTCCAAAATTAATAATTCTTTTTCCTGTGATCTTATTTTAATATGTAGATTATTAATATGTATTTTGCATATATGTTTGGTGTAATGTTAATTTTGCCTATACCATGTATGTTTGTATTGCTACGACTAGCAGTGAGGTCACGTGTCACCTGAAGATCATCCTGGTACCTGGATTCTCAAGGCCCAGGCAAGTTGTGCCCTTGATCACTTCTTTTTACCCACTCATGTTCTAATTAATCATAATGATCTGCATAGGTTAATTTTGATGGGACCCAGTAGGTTACCCTAGTTTTGTCTATCTTTATACCTTGTTTACCACTGAACTTTCTGGGTAGTACTTGCTAGTGCTATATGTGGTTTTGGGTATGGAGATACACCATTCATGATTATACTTTTGTTATCAGTTGTTATTTATGGTTCATGTTAAGATCATTATGTTAATTGGAACATGGAGCGACCACCCGGGAAAACAGTGCTACCACAATGGTGGAATGGGACGCCCTTGGCTGATTAATTAGGAAAGCTAGTGGAAGTCTACCTTACCCGAAAGGGGCAAGGGCAGTAGGGGAGAGGTCAGTGTAGGGAGGCCCTCGGGAGGATTTTGCTGCGATGGCGGTCCTGCAAGGGATTCCTGCACTGGATCTTCCTATAAACTGTAGCGGGTTTTCGGAAGCTAGTGGAACTTTGTAAAGGCCTCGTAGTGGATCCCTAGCCATTCACCTCGGAAGTGTCTAAGGGCTTTGCAAACCCTGGCGACATGGGATACACGACTTGTGGGTAAAGATGCGCAACCTCTGCAGAGTGTAAAACTGGTATACTAGCCGTGCTCACGGTCATGAGCAGCTCGGACCCTCACATGATTAAATTATGGAACTTAAACTCAATTTGTCATATGCATTGCATCGCAGGTGAAGTTGTTACTTTTGTTCTATTACTTAATTGGGGTTGGTATTTACTTAAACTTAGTAACTGCTAATAAAATTTTGACCAACTTTAAAAGCAATGCTCAGCTCTAACCATCTTCTTTGGTAAGCCTTACACTTCACATGAGCTCCCACCTTTGGCGAGTTCATGCACATTATTCCCCACAACTTGTTGAGCGATGAACGTATGTGAGCTCACTCTTGCTGTCTCACATACACCACAGGTCAGGACCAGGTACTGCAGGATGATGCTCATGGAGGATGCTGCGATGAGTTCGTGAGAGGTCTAGGTCGTCGTCTCCCAGTCAACTTTGGGTTGCTGGACCGTTGTCTCCTTATAATGTAATTATTTATTTTGTATAGAACTCCTGTTATATATAAAGATGTGACATTCGATCCTGTGCCACTATACATCATATGTATGAGACTTGGTCCCAGCATACCTGGTGTTTATGTTAACCCCGGGTTTTGGACCCCTAAAATCCGGGTGTTACAGCTCTTGGATCCAAAATGAAAGCAAATGCATAAAGAATAGGTATTTTCCTCCAATATTTTAGATACTTGGTTTTCATAGGAATAATGGCTTCCCTAAGCAGATGATCACTCTCAAAAGCATTTAGATGTCTACCAATTTTTAGTATATGATGAAGCGCCCCAGGTCCTCTGGGACTCAAATGTGATACAATTAAAAGTCCCAGGAGGCTAGTAAACACATTTATAAAACAGATGATTCCAGATCTGCTTAATCGAGACTGTAAGGAAAATGGACCCCGGGCCATTTGGCTAATTGAGTTTTGGTGTTTGATGAACAACACAATCCGTGAACTAATAAGTTTTCTAGTGTTTATGATTGTAGTTCACAGGATGCAAGATTTACTTGGACTAAGGAATTGAGGAAAGCAACACCTCAAAAGAAGACATTAAGAAGATTCAAGAAAAGTCCAAGTGTGCTGCTGTGGACTGTCTGTGCGAAGGCGCACCGGACTGTCCCGTGGCACACCGGACTGTCCGGTGCCCACACGCCGGACTGTCCGATGCACTAGGGAACTCCAGCCCAACGGCTAGTTCCAGGTGGCACCCGGAGAGAAGACCACCGGACTGTCCGGTGTGAGCACCAGACTGTCCAGTGTGGAAAAGCCTGCGGCACCAACGGTCACCTGCTCTGACAGAGCAACGGCTAGGCGCACCGGATAGGCTACAGTGCGCTGTCCGGTGCACCACCGGACTGTCCGGTGTGCCGCAGAGAACTATAGCTTTTCTCCAACGGCTATTTTGGAGTTGGGGCCTATATATACTTCACCCAACCGGCCATTTGAAGGTGTGGGAGCCCAAGCAACATACCAAGGCATATAGTGCACATTTCCAAGAGCTCAAACACCCAAGTGCTTAATAGAATCACTCGGTGATTAGCGTAGGTGCTTTGCGAAGTGCTTAGGTTAGTTAGACTGCTTTAGCGCTTGCTCTAGGTGAACCCTAGTTAGTTGAGTGAGTTTTGTAAAACCACACAACCCCTCGGCTCTTGTGTGAGTCGTTGTAATTATACCGAGTGGGGCGAGAGTCTTACGAGACCGTGACAACTGCGTTTGTGTCACGGCCGCCACCGTGTACCGGAGGGAACGAGGTCCGCGGCGTTTCGGCCGGAAGCTCGATAGTGGAGACGGCGGGGAGCGTCTGAGAGGAGCCGGAAGCGGAGCACCACTTGTGCATGGAGAAGGCCCGCGGCTCTCTACGAAGTTACTCGACCGTGGTGCTTGGCCCTCGCGTGGGCTTCCCTTTGCATAGGGGCACCAACGAGGATTAGTCGGGACCTTGCGTGGTTCCGGATACCTCGGTAAAAATACCGGCGTCATCCACGAGAGTTTGCTTCTCTACTTTGCTCTTTAAGTTTCCGCATTTATATTAAGCATTTAAGTTTCAATCTTGTATTCATACTTATTTAGTGTAGATTGAAACTTAGCCTTTGCGGTAGAGATAGCAACACTTAGACAAAACCTAGATTGCATTTTCTAGTTTGATTATTTGCATAGGTTTTGCTCTAGGGATTTAATTGTGGCCTAGTTTAGTAAAAGTTTTAGAAGTCCTAATTCACCCCCCCTCTTAGGCGTCGCCCGTTTCCTACAAGTGGTATCAGAGCCCGGTTTGGCTCATTTGAAACGCTTTAGCTTCACCGCTAAAAGAGCCCCCTCTTAACCTTGTGGTCGTGGGTTCGAGCCCCACGGTGGGCGCCAATGTTGGGGGCTTGTTCTCAAATGCTAAGAGTTAAGAACAAGGCAACATAGAAAATGTTATGTGTTAAAGTCCTTCGTCCTTCAAAACATTATATCCCTTCAGGATATAAAGAATTTCGGACGAAGGTTACGAAAGACCTACCTTCGTGAGTATAATAATAAGCAACGAAGTGTTCATACAAATCATGAGGTATAAAATAAACATTTAAATATTATCATAGAATCATCTCCATTTTTATTATCATGAATGAATATAAATGACTTCAAATTACAAATGTACCTTCGATCTTGAGGAAGGCAAAAGTACAGGTGTGATGCGAAAGCCAATGTCAAGTTCGCGTGAACAGTACAGGGGTACTGTTCATCTATTTATAGACACAAGACACAGCCTGTGACGAATTACAATTATGCCCCTTACAAAAGCTTGCAACATTGACTCAGACCTTCATGGATTAAAAGGTCATTCTATCTCTATGTCGGTTTGTAATGCCGAAGCTCCATGAAAAGGAACCTTCGGCCATCTCCTGGGGACAACTTCAGCCGAAGCTGCTTCTTCGTGTAAGACCTTCGGCGCAACGAAGCATGGCCCCAACAGATACCCATAGGCCACCACACTTCGACGGCACTAACTTCCCATATTACAGTGCTAGAATGGCTTGTTACCTAAAGGCCGTTGATCTAGGTGTTTGGAGAGTCACTCGTGACGGGATGAAACCCATCAAGAATCCTGAGAAACCCACCACGAGTGAGGAAAAAGAAATTCATTTAAATGCTAGAGCCAAAAATTGCTTGTATGAATCTCTTAGCATGGATATTTTTAATCAAGTATTTACCTTGAAAACTGCTAATGAGATTTGGCTAAAATTGCATGAGCTCCATGACGGCACATCCAATGTTCGTGAGCAAAAACATTACCTAGTCTTAAATGAGTATAATTCTTTTGCTATGAAAGATGATGAGCTTGTTAGAGACATGTATTCTCGTTTGAATCTAATTATTTATGAGCTCAATTCTATTGGCATTAATAAGCTAGGTGATGCAGACATTGTGAGGAAGATTATCTCCCTGCTACCACAACAAAGATATGGGAGCATCATCACCATCCTTCACAACATGGAGGACTTGAGCAACATGACCCCGACCATTGTGATTGGGAAAATCGCGACTTTTGAGATGTCACGAAAAATGTGTCGGGGAGAGGAGCCAACTTCCTCAAGACCATATGCTTTTGCATGTGATGAAAGGAAGGGCAAAAAGAAGGTTCCCACTCCAAGTTCCTCAAGTGAAGAAGAGGAAGAAGAAGAAAGTGATGATGATGAAGATAATCAACCATGCACATCATCTTCCAAGGACGAAGAAATAATCCGACGCGTCAGAAAGGTAATGAGGATGATCCGCAAGATTAATCTAATGGGTGTGCCCCTGCAGGTCGAGGATCTTCTCTTTAACATTGACAGGAAAAAGCGAAGGAAGAGAGGATGCTTCGCATGTGGGGAGAAGGGCCACTTCAGGGACAACTGTCCAAATATGGCCAAACCCAAAAAGGAGAGGAGCAAAGGCAAGGCGCTAACAAGTGTTAGAACTTGGGATGATTCTTCAAGTGAAGATGAACCTCCAAGGACGCGCAGCCACCGGTCCTCGTCACGATCATTACGGTCATCACACAAATGCCTTATGGCAAGAGGTAACAAAAGCATTCCATCCTCTAGTGATGAAAGTAGTAGTGATGATGAAGGTGAGGGAAAGCCCTCTCTAGATGAGCTTGCAGAAGCCGTAGAATTTTTCCAGGATGTTTGCACTAAGCAAAAAGCTCAACTTAAAACTTTGAAAAATAAGTTGGTTAGTGTTGGGGCTATGCTTCGTCGCGCCGAAGGTCTTGTAGGAAGAAGCAGCTTCGGCTGAAGCTGTCCGCAGGAGATGACCGAAGGTTCCTCTTCATGAAGCTTCGGAATTACAAACCAACTTAAAAGTAGAATGACCTTTCAGTCCATAAATGTTTGGGTCGCTGTTGTAATCCCTTATGAGGGACATAATTGTAATTCCTCACAGGCTATGTCTCGTTCCTATAAATAGTGAACAGTACTCCCTTACTGGGGACAGAGATTTTTCCGGTATTTGCAGTCGCGTCATTTGAGAATCAATCTTTGTCAAGGCAGAGGTATAATTGTATTCAACACTTAAATATATTGAATGAATATAATATGGTTTGTTTAAGATTCATTTACCTTTGATATTCTATATTTTTTGCTATCTTATACAATCTGTTGAAATTCAATTACGAAGATTTAACCTTCATAATTGTATTGACACCAACCTTCGTCCAAGGCTCATTATCCTCAAGGGAATAATGTTTCATTGGACGAAGAACATTAACATTTAACATTTTATGTTGCCTTGTTCTTAATTCAAGGCAGAGTTGAGAACAAGTCCCCAACATTGGCGCCCACCTCCGGTGAACTCACTTCCACTTTTTTGAGCTGATGGCTTCGTTCAACGATCAAGCTGGAGCTGCTTCGGCCCCGAAGCTGGTGCTCCCGATAACAGGTGGTTCGTGCTCAGAACCAGCCAACAAAAAATAAAAGAAAGAGGCGCAGAGAAGGGTATGTTGGGGACTTGTTCTCAAATGCTAAGAGTTAAGAACAAGGCAACATAAAAAGTGTTAAACACTAAGGTCCTTCGTCCTTCGAAACATTATGCCCCTTCGGGAAATAATGATTTTAGGACGAAGGTCATAAGAGACATACCTTCGTAAATATAATAAGTAATGCCGAAGGATTCATATAAAGCGTGAAATATAAACATCAACATAGAATCATTTCTATTTTATTAACATGGAGAAATAGAAATGATTTCAAATTACAAATGTACCTTCGGTCCTGAGAGAAGGTAAAAAGTACAAGCGTGACGCAAAAGCCAATGCCAAGTCAGCGTGAACAGTACGGGAGTACTGTTCATCTATTTATAGACGTGGGACGCAGCCCACATAAAATTACATTCATGTCCTCTACAATCGCCAATGACTTTATGAAAATCTGTCAAGGTCCACGTAGTCTTTTCATCTCTAAGTCGGTTCCCCCCTCTGCCATCGCGCCGAAGCTTCCCTGCGCACAGCTTCGGCTGCGCTCGACCTTCGTCTGGTTCAGGCTTCATCCTGGCCGCGCTTCATATTCATAATTCTGAGTCCGAAAATACCTGTTCACATAATCCACTTGGAAAACATTGTCAAATCATGTTTTTGAGGACCTTCGGAGGACGAAGGCCCCCAACAGTAGCCCCTCGCAATATTAATTTGTTAATAATAAATTCAGATTGCGATATGGACGAAGGCCTTGAGCCGAAGGTCCGAAAAAACACCTTCCCTTTGCTAGACTAGCAACATTCACTGACAAGCGGGGCCTTTCAATTTTCAACGCCCTGGGCGTATAAATAAGATCGCACCGCAAACTCATTTGGTACGCACACTTGCCTTCTGCTTCGGCCCACTAAAATTTTTAGCTCTTGTGCACTAAGATTTGCTGGTCTTTTTGATTTTGAAGCTTCGGCCTCGGGAACAATTTTTTAGCGTTTCCGAAGATGTCTGAAGGCAAGAAGATCCCTGCTGAGACGAAGCTGAGTCTCGAGGAGGAGAAGAATCTGGGGTTCCTAATAGCGATGGCAGAGACCAATACAGAGAAAATCACCAAGGAGATTCTCGAAGGTTTGTCCGAAGATACTGGTGACAGCGACAGCTATGATGTAGAGAGTGGTGGGGAAGAGGCCGAAGATCGTCCATGGCGGCCAAGTCACACGGTTTTCGGGAAAACCACTATCAAGCAGAGCCATATTGATAATATGAGGGGGCGGTATTTTCGAGATATATCTATTGTGAGGGCTGACGCTGGAGAAAAGACTTCTCCCACTCCCGAAGAAGATGAAGTTGTAATCTTCCGAAGCTTTCTCAAGGCTGGGCTTCGATTTCCCCTGAGCAACTTTGTTGTTGAGGTACTGAAAACATTTCAAGTCTACCTTCATCAACTTACTCCCGAAGCTATCATAAGGATGGGGATATTTGTCTGGGCTGCAAGAAGCCAAGGTTTAGAACCAAATGCTAAGAGTTTTTGCAACATTCATGAATTATTATACGAGACAAAGCCCTGGGGAAAAGAACAATATCACAACAATTTTGGGTGTTACAGCTTCGGTGCCCGCTCCGGGTCAAGCTGCCCTGTGCCGACCTTTCGGAAGAGGTGGCCCGGAGCCTGGATGACAGAGTGGTTTTATGTGAAGAATGACTTAACAGCGCAAGAAAATGTTAAAAGTATTATTATGTGCCCCATCTGGCAACGCTTCGGACTACGAAGGCCGAAGGTTGAAATGGACGAAGCAGCCGAGGAGTGCCAAAGAGCCTTCGGCGTAGTCTGCTCCTTCATTGGAACAAGGGACTTGGTCCAAGAGCACATTGCCTTCAGGATATGGCCACTTGCAGAAAAGTGGGAAATGCCGAAGGAAACCATTAAAGAGTCCGATGAAGGCGGACTAGTTAGACTAAAATACACATTCAAGTATGCAGATAAATTTGTTGAACCTGATGATGACTGGTTGAAAAGTATTGAGACATTAAGTGACGAACTGCTTGGCACATATTCGAAGGCTGAGAACACTGCATTATCAGCAGCCTTCGGAGGCCGAAAGAAGAAAAGGCTCAACCGTGTGTTTGACGCGGTCGGGTTCATCTACCCTGACTATCATTATCCGGTATTGGGTCGCAAAAGGAAAAATGCTTCTCCTGCAACAGAGGCTACCACAAGTGCCACTAGTGAACCAGCACCTCAAAGAAAAAAGATGAAGGTGCTCACCCATCGGACACGTTTTATTGAGCCGGCCACAGTGCCCGAATTTATTGGTGAAATTTCTTTGGCATCTGAAGCTACCGAACCAGCTTCAGTTCCGAAGCTGGAAGAAAAGATTGAAGCGCCTTCAGCGGAAGAATCAGAGAAACCGAAGGTTGACGAGCCAAAAATGTCTGAAATCTTAAGTCCTTCGGTAAATGTCGAAGCAATAAAAAACCAAAAGGGGCCATTGGTGACCCCAAAAAGGAAAAGAATGGTAAATGTACTAGATGTCTTGGAGACAATTAAGTCTTCAAGCACAACTCCAAAAAAGAGTGTTGATGTTGCTGAAGCTTCTACTGAAGCTTCGACGCAACAAGCTGAAGCTGAAGCTGGGCCTTTAGAGCCCTACAAGGAGCAACCTTTGGAAGCCGAAGCAATAAAAATATCAGAACCAGTTTTAGTTGAAGAAATTGACACTGCCATCCCCGAAGCTCCTGCCAGCACATGCGATTACATTATTCGACACGCTTCGGGGAAAAAACTATCTGCAGAAGAAACTTATGAAGCCAACCATTATGCGAAAGAGCTAAAATATCCGAAGGGGGCAGTAATATTCAATGGGACAAATGAAGATGACTTCCTATACTGCCTACCTGATAATAAAGAACTATCTGTCTGCCGAGAGATGGCCAGGAGTATAGGCTTCCCGAAGCTCGAAGCTGGATTAAGCGCCATGACGAAAGAGGATCTCGCAGACAGTCTTGCATACAATAGCCTAAAGGTTTGGGAATTAAGCGTTTGAAAAAACTTTTTTAATACGTAATTCATTCCTATATTCTTATATGGATTCTTTTTCGTACAGGGCTTAATTCTAAGCAACGCATTAAGAGCCCAAAAAAGCGCCGAAGATGAAAGCTATGAGATTGCGTTCAACAATTTGCGCTCCGAAGTTATCAAACTGGGAAACGAAGCTCTGGAAAAGGATAAAATTCTGCTTACGCTGGTAGACAAAGTAAAGAAGGACGAAGCTGCTTCAAAAACCCAGGCCGAAGTCCAAAAGCGTGAAATTAAAGATCTTCAGAAACAGCTGGCTAGAGCTAGAGAGGAGCGCGTGCTTGAGGAAACAAAACGAGAACTCAGTGATCATATGGTCAACAAATTGGAGTTAAGAGTTAAAGAGCTTCGTGCATCTCAGAGAAAATGTTATGTTAAATCTATAGAATGCGTGAATAAAATTAAAACCAGCTTCGCCAGCGTCGGCGCCTTTTCCAGCGAAGAGAATTTCTCTCGAGGCAATCCCGAAGGTCCACTGGAATGGATTAGCCACGAAGCAGAGGCCTTCGAGGAGATCCTGAACAGTCGTGGCGACATCTGCGCTTTTTCGGGCGCCAGAGGAATTTCTTCTGTCTTAGAGAAGAAAGGTTGCGGGCATGTAAAATTTTTAGCTCAGTCCGAAGCTACCTCATCTTCCGAAGACATCAAGGACCCCTCGGCCGAAGCAAGCGTGGTTGGTGGCAAATTTTTTACTGATATCTGGAACGACGGCGGCCGAGGAATGGCGCAAGAGATCATCCAAAGGAGCGAAAAAGGCATTCATGATGCTAGGAAAGTGGCAGAAGCTGCCGAAAGGAGTACAGAGCCCGAAAGGCAATTAGGTACCAATTAGTCGTTCTTGTTGCGTTGTAATTTTCATTTTAAACTTTGCTCGCGATTTGTAATAATAATGAAGAAATGTTCTCTTGCCTCAGAAGCTGCTGGATCGACTGTCGATCCCCACACAAAAGGGGATGACGAAATTAAACAAATGGCCGAAGCTATCATGGACAAAGTTGTTGATCAACTTCTAAATGAAGCCGCCGAAGCAGTTTTAAGAGAAGACTAGATGCTATTAGAAAAAACATTTAAATTGTACTCTATGTAACATTTTGCACATTTGAATGTAATGAACAAGTTTCTTTTCATTATTCAATTCTTTACGATGCATGAAACTCTACATACATACCATTTTTGAGCCTTCGGCGAAAAAACACCTTCCCTTCTTTTCATGCTTCGTGAAGAAAATATTCTCCGTTAAAACTGTTCTGATAAGACACATCCATGCTTCGTGAAAGCATTCTCCGAAGCTAAATAATTTTGATATTGCTCTGATGAAGCTCATCCATGCTTCGTAAAAACAGCCTCCGAAGCTGTTTTCCGAAGATTATCATTATATTCCCTCGTGACTTTGCACAATTTGCACTTCCTCAAATCATTCTTTCGAAGGTTAATACTGTGTGCCCTTCTTTTGCCGTATGCAACATGATGTATGATGCTTATGCTATGCGAAATGATGTGATGATGTTATGTTATGCAAATGACGTCTGTTCCAAAGATACACACAAAATACATTCGTAAGCTCTGCATTCCCTTAGGAACGTCTTTGGAGCTTCTTCGCCTTTTACTTAGACGGTATAAGCTCTGCATTCCCTTAGGAACGTCTTTGGAGCTTCTTCGCCTTTTACTTAGGCGGTATAAGCTCTGCATTCCCTTAGGAACGTCTTTGGAGCTTCTTCGCCTTTTACTTAGGCGGTATCAGCGTTGACTTTTCGCTGTATGCTCTGCATTCCTTTAGGAACGACTTTTGAGCAGAAAACTTACACTGCGCTCCCTTTGGAACGGCTTTTTGTGACTTCATGAACTTACTCTGCGTTCCTTAGAACGACTTTCTGTTACTCCGAAGGATTTTTAATACTTCGAAGGTCCTCCTTGTTAACACAAAAACTTCATCAACTTAAGCCTGTGGAGAAAATAGATTTTCCTCATGGGAAACAGCGAAATTATTACATGGAAACTATCAATGTTTTTTGCTACAGAGAATAGAACTGAATGGAAAAGACTGCTATCAAAGGTAGGATATGTGTCAATAAATGTGCTTCGACTCTGGCACAGTGCTGTTGACTGTGCGAGCTTCGGATTTCTCTCTAAGATCCCTTTGGTGCAGAACATATTGGCTCCCTTCTGGCTGCTGGCCTTGTTGCAGCGGAGGTGGAGGCGGGGGCTGTTGCCATGAAGCTTGAGGTTGACTTGCCGAAGCTACGGAGGCTGCAGGGTGGTTGCCCACGTACTCCGGGATGTAAGGCTGATGGTACGAAGCGGTATGCATGACCTGCTTCGGCTGTCCCTGTTGCGCTGCAGCTTCTGCTAGCTCCTTTTGTTTCTGGATGGTAACATGGCACATCCTGGTGGTATGGCCCTTGTTTTCACCGCAGAATAAGCAAAATGTCCTCCTTGGTTGATCCCCAAATCTCCCGCCGAAGCCCCTGGCGCCTCTGCCTCTTGGAGCTGGTGGCCGAAAGAAAGTTTGCTGCTGCCCCGAAGCCTGTGAGGAGCACTGCGGCCTGTTCTGTTGACTCCCCTTATCATCATTTTGAGCGTTGTGGATGGACCTGACATGCCTCGGATAGAATCGTCCCCCGAAGCCCCTGGTCATCTCAGAAAATCTGAAGGCCTCCTCCCTTCTTTGGCGAAAGTCGTTATCTGCACGAATGTACTCGTCCATCTTCTGGAGTAGCTTCTCCAGAGTCTGAGGAGGCTTCCTAGCAAAGTATTGGGCTGCAGGTCCAGGACGAAGCCCCTTGATCATAGCTTCGATAACAATTTCATTGGGCACCGTTGGTGCCTGTGCCCTCAAACGCAAGAACCTTCTGACATATGCCTGAAGGTATTCTTCATGATCCTGAGTGCACTGAAACAAAGCTTGTGCAGTGACCGGCTTCGTCTGAAATCCTTGAAAGCTGGTTAACAACATATCCTTCAGCTTCTGCCATGAGGTGATTGTCCCTGGTCAAAGGGAGGAATACCAGGTCTGAGCAACATTCCTGACGGCCATGACGAAAGACTTCGCCATGACTGCAGCATTGCCCCCATACGAAGACACTGTTGCTTCGTAGCTCATCAGGAACTGCTTCGGGTCTGAGTGGCCGTCGAACATGGGAAGCTGAGGTGGCTTATAGGATGGAGGCCAAGGTGTAGCCTGCAGCTCAGCGGACAAAGGAGAAGCATCATCGAAAACAAAATTTCCCTGATGGAAATTGTCATACCAGTCATCTTCGTTGACGAAGCCCTCCTGATGGAGGTCTTTCTGCTGAGGCCTTCTGTTTTGCTCATCATGGGTGAGGTGGCGGACTTCCTCAGAGGCTTCGTCTATCTGCCGTTGCAACTCAGCTAGCCGGGCCATCTTCTCCTTCTTCCTTTGCACCTGTTGATGTAGGATCTCCATATCCCTGATTTCTTGGTCTAGCTCTTCCTCCTGAAGCGTCGGGCTGACAGCCTTTCTCTTCTGGCTTCGGGCCTCCCGAAGAGAGACGGTCTCCTGGTTGTGGTCCAGCGGTTGCAGTGCTGAAGCCCCAGTCGCTGAAGCTTTCTTCGGCGCCATAGCGAAGGTCTATAGCTTCCGAAGGTGTTCAAAAAAGCTCGAAGTGGAAGTGAGTTCACCGGAGGTGGGCGCCAATGTTGGGGACTTGTTCTCAAATGCTAAGAGTTAAGAACAAGGCAACATAAAAAGTGTTAAACACTAAGGTCCTTCGTCCTTCGAAACATTATGCCCCTTCGGGAAATAATGATTTTAGGACGAAGGTCATAAGAGACATACCTTCGTAAATATAATAAGTAATGCCGAAGGATTCATATAAAGCGTGAAATATAAACATCAACATAGAATCATTTCTATTTTATTAACATGGAGAAATAGAAATGATTTCAAATTACAAATGTACCTTCGGTCCTGAGAGAAGGTAAAAAGTACAAGCGTGACGCAAAAGCCAATGCCAAGTCAGCGTGAACAGTACGGGAGTACTGTTCATCTATTTATAGACGTGGGACGCAGCCCACATAAAATTACATTCATGTCCTCTACAATCGCCAATGACTTTATGAAAATCTGTCAAGGTCCACGTAGTCTTTTCATCTCTAAGTCGGTTCCCCCCTCTGCCATCGCGCCGAAGCTTCCCTGCGCACAGCTTCGGCTGCGCTCGACCTTCGTCTGGTTCAGGCTTCATCCTGGCCGCGCTTCATATTCATAATTCTGAGTCCGAAAATACCTGTTCACATAATCCACTTGGAAAACATTGTCAAATCATGTTTTTGAGGACCTTCGGAGGACGAAGGCCCCCAACAGGGTACAACATGTTGGAGTGCAGGGACCCTTCATCAAGTCAAGGTGGTCCCACATTCCAATCACCTTCTCCCAGGAGGACCTTCAGCTCAAGGATTTTCCTCATAACGATGCTATGGTTATTTCTTGCGTTATCAAAGGGTTTCTCGTCCACAATGTCTTGGTTGATACAGGCAGTGCAGCTGATATCATATTTGCTAAGGCCTTCAGACAAATGCAAGAGCCAGAAGATAAGATTCATGATGCTACACACCCTCTCTGTGGCATTGGAGGAAGACAGATTGTTGCACTGGGCAAGATCACCATGCCAGTGACCTTCGGATTCATCAACAACACCAGAACTGAGCAAGTTGTGTTTGACATTGTTGACATGGAATACCCTTACAATGCAATTGTTGGTCGTGGCACCCTCAATGCTTTCGAAGCAATTCTTCATCCTGCCTATCTTTGCATGAAGATACCTTCGGATCAAGGACCCATCGCTATTCATGGAAGTCAGGAAGCTGCCAGAAGGGCCGAAGGAAACTGGACTGACTCAAAAGCAATCCATAACATAGATGGAGCTGAAGCTTGTGAACAGTACAAATTCAGAAGGGAGAAAGCAGCTTCAGCAGATCAGCCGAAGCCCATGCTCTTATGTGAGGACATAGCAGAGCAGAAGGTGCTGTTGGGCTCTCAATTATCCGAAGAGCAGGAGAAAACCTTGATAAGGTTTTTGTTCAACAACAAAGATGCTTTTGCATGGTCAGCCAATGACCTCTGCGGAGTAAATAGGGATGTTATTGAACACTCGCTCAATGTTGACCCATCTTTCAGACCCAGAAAGCAGAGGCTTCGAAAAATGTCTGATGATAAGGCCGAAGGTGCTCGTAATGAAGTCAAAAGACTCCTCAGTGCAGGAGTTATCAGAGAAGTAAAGTACCCAGAATGGCTAGCTAACACTGTTATGGTAAAAAAGGCCAATGGCAAGTGGCGAATGTGTATCGATTTTACAGATCTCAACAAGGCTTGTCCGAAGGACGAATTCCCATTGCCAAGGATAGACTCCTTAGTTGATGCAGCAGCTTCGTCAGAGCTTATGAGTCTTCTCGATTGTTATTCAGGCTATCATCAAATTTGGATGAAGAAGGAGGATGAGCCGAAGACCAGTTTCATAACCCCTAGTGGAACATATTGCTACCTTCGGATGCCTGAGGGGCTCAAGAACGCTGGAGGAAGTTTCAGCAGAATGACTGCGAAGGTTCTCCAGTCCCAGATAGGCAGAAATGTGCTAACTTATGTTGATGACAACATTGTAAAAAGCACAAAACAGGAAAATCATATTGCTGATTTGCAGGAGACCTTCGCCAGTTTCAGACAAGCTGGCCTAAAGTTGAATCCAGAAAAATGTGTCTTCGGAGTGAAGAAGGGGAAATTTCTTGGATGCTTGGTTTCAACAAAGGGAATTGAAGCTAATCCAAGTAAAATTGAAGCTATACTTCGAATGGAGCCACCAACTACAAAAAAGGGGGCCCAAAGATTGACAGGGAGGCTGGCATCTCTCAATAGATTCATATCCAGATCAGCAGAAAGAAATTTACCATTCTTCGAAGTGCTGAAATCAGCCGAAGTCTTTCAATGGGGACCAAGCCAACAAAAAGCCTTTGAAGAACTGAAGCAATATTTGATAGATTTAACAACATTAACTCCACCAATGCCAGGGGCTCCTTTGTTGTTATACGTGGCAGCTTCGCACTCAGCGGTAAGTGCAGCACTTGTCCAGGAGAAGCTTGATGGCCAAGTCAAGAAGCAGGTTCCAGTGTATTTTGTATCTGAAGTTCTTAGTGTATCAAAGAAAAATTATACAGAATTGGAGAAGGTATTATATGCTGTTTTGATGACATCCAGGAAGCTTCGGCATTATTTTCAAGCATACAATATTGTTGTTCCTTCTTCGCAGCCGTTGAAGGATATTATGAGAAATAGAGAAGCTACTGGACGGATTGGAAAATGGGCTGCAGAGCTCAATGAATTTTGCATTGATTATGTGCATAGATCCTCGATCCAGTCTCAAGCGTTGGCAGATTTCATTGCCGATTGGACGCCAGGGGCTCAGGATGAAGAAACAAATAAAGATGCCGAAGTGTGGACAGTGTTTTGCGATGGGTCTTGGGGTACCTTCGGAGCAGGAGCAGCCGCTGTGTTGGTCTCACCATCCAAAGTTAAAACTTGTTATGCGGCAAGACTCGATTTTAGCTGTACAAACAATATTACTGAGTACGAAGCCCTGCTTTTGGGCCTTCGGAAATTAAAAGCAATGGGAATCAGAAGGGCCATCCTTAAAACTGATTCCCAGGTTGTTTCGGGTCATATCGACAAGAGTTGCAAGGCTAAAGATCCGAAGCTTGAAAAATATCTAGACACGGTCCGAAGAATCGAAGCTTCCTTCGAAGGATTTTCTGTCAAAAATATCCCTCGAGGACAAAATGAGCATGCTGATTTGCTAGCTAAGTCAGCAGCACAGGGGCTGCCCTTACCTTCGGATGTGTTCTTCGAAACAATAAAAGCACCTTCAGTGGAACTTCTTGAAAGAGCAGTCCTCAATATATCTCCTGTTTATAGCGAAGATTGGAGAATTGAGATCATCTCTTACCTTCAGGGTAAATTCCTTTCAGATGACGAAACTTATAACAGGAGGATAGAGGCAAGAGCTCGTCCATATGTCATGATAGAAGGGGAGTTGTACAAGCATGGAGTTTGTGCTCCACTACTCAAGTGTTTATCCAGAGCCGAAGGCATAGAGTTGATGAAAGAAATACATGCAGGCTTGTGCGGATCTCACATTGGGTCTAGGCCGTTAGTTGGAAAAGTTTTTCGTCAAGGGTTTTATTGGCCGAAGGCAGCTTCGGATGCAGCGGAATTAGTTCAAAAGTGCGAAGGTTGTCAGAAATGTGCAAGAGATCAAAAACAACCTTCGTCTCTATCTCAGCTGATACAACCCATCTGGCCATTGCAAAGGTGGGGTCTTGACTTGTTAGGTCCGTTACCACCGGCCCAAGGAAACTTAAGATATGTTGTAGTGGCTGTGGAATATTTTTCTAAATGGATTGAGGCAAAGCCTTTAGCCATAATAACTTCGGCCACCATTCAAAAGTTTTTCTGGCAGAATATTGTTTGTCGTTTCGGAGTACCAAAGGCCATCACTATAGATAATGGAACACAGTTCGACTCCGAAGCTTTCAGAGAATTCTGTGATCAAATCAGCACGAAGATCCATTTTGCATCAGTCAAGCATCCGGAGTCAAATGGACTCGTTGAAAGAGCCAATGGCATCATAATGACAGGAATAATGAAGTTAATTTTCAACCAACCCAGGGGAAAGTGGCCAGATCAACTAATCAAAGTAGTATGGAGCCACAACACGACAACATCAAGGTCAACAGGCTTTACCCCATTCAAATTATTGTTTGGTGACGAAGCAATAACTCCGGAGGAAGCTAAAACTGGATCAATAAGAGTAGTAGCTTCGGCAGAGTCAGATCCTGAAGCTGATCATTCTGTTGAAAAAGATGTTATAGAAGGGATCAGACTTCAAGCCGTGGAGAACATCAATAAATATCAAGCCGAAACAATCAAGTGGCGTGATAGAAAGGTTCGGCTGAAGAATATTGAGCCAGGACATTTGGTGCTTCGGAGAGTCGCTAACCCAGATACAGTGGGCAAGTTGCAGTTGAAATGGGAGGGACCTTTTTTGGTAATATCTTCGTCAAGACCCGGTTCATACAGATTGAAGGATATGGACGGCAACGACATTCCCAGATCTTGGAATGCAGATGAGCTTCGGCGATATTATGTATAATTTGATGTAATTTTTTATATTTTTTATTTTTTCTTTCTTTCATGGCACCCTTTTCCTTTCTGAAGGGGGAGAAAGGTTTTTAATGGGGCCATCACATGTAATTTCCTTTTTAGCTCTATAAGAGCAAAATCCCCCAAAGATGTAAATGTAAAAGCTGAGAACGCACCATCGAGTGCCGAAAAGAAACAGGGAAGAAGCTCCAAAGTCGTTCCTAAGGGAATGCAGAGCTTACAGCGAAAAGTCAACGCTGATTCCGCCAAAAGTAAAAGGCGAAGAAGCTCCAAAGTCGTTCCTAAGGGAATGCAGAGCTTACAGCGAAAAGTCAACACTGATTACGCCGAAAGTAAAAGGCGAAGAAGCTCCAAAGTCGTTCCTAAGGGAATGCAGAGCTGATGTGTGATTGTTTCTAAGGAAATAATGGCTGAGGGTATGGCTTTGGATATGTGTTTGGACATTCATTCGCACATCACATTACATCATAGCATTTGCATTCATAAACATTCATCCAGGCATATGTAGGATAATCATCATCATGGCATAAGTGGTTGCTTCGGCATAAGAGAAGAGCTTCTTCGCGTACAAAAAGGAGAGCTTTGGAAGAAAGGGAAATGTTGTTTTCTATGCTTCGCTGTGTACGAAAAGAAGGGAAGGTGTTTTTTCGCCTTCGGCTCAAAAAAGATAATTTCGTCCACAACAAAGCACTTCACATACATTAATAGAAGGGTAAGAGCATAATACAAGGTATGAACAGAACTCATTAAAGACAAGTTTAGTTACATTTACATAAGTTATCTCAAAAGTTTCCTGAGTCTGTCTACAGTCTACTCCTACTTAATCTTCGAGGGATTTTAGCTTCGGCATCACTCTTTTTAATCATCGGCTTCGGCTTCGTCATCCTACATGAATTAAGTTGTAAGTCAAAATCGAGCTTGAAGGAAAAGGTAAGCACAAGGTATGATTTCTTACTGGTTCAAGATGACTCCGAGCTTCGTCTCCAGCCTTTTCTCGCCCGCCTTTTGTCCATATCATCTTTACAAATCTGTTAGAAATGCTTCGGGCGAGGTCAGGAATATCATCTAAAATTGTTGGTGATAGAGTGAAATTGGGCCTATTGACAATTTTTCCATGATCACAGCCAGCTTTTAGGAAAGCAGCAGCAGTGCCCCGAGAAGCTACCCAGGCACAGAAGTCACCGTGCCCGGCTATAACTTCATCAAGCTCATCAATTTCACCTTCAATATGTTCGAAGGTCTTTGGTAAATCTTCAGCTGACGGGGTGAATTTCTCACTGCTAGCTCCAACTGAGTGGAAGATTTTTCTCAGTCGTTGAATACATTTGTTGCTAAATTCCAAACATTTATCTTGAAGGCTTGCCAATAATTTTTTCAAAACTGAATTTTCTTGGACTTCGGCTTCAAGTTTCGCATTTAGTTCTTGTTTTTCTTGTTCAAACTGTTCAGATTGGCAGAGAAGCTTCGTATTCAATTCCGTTATTTTAGCTTCGGCTTCTGCCAATAAGCCTTCAGTGGCCTGAAGCTCAAAGTTTTTCTTCTCAATAGCAGCTGATTGCTCCTTTATTTTGTTTTCTAAATTTTCAATTATAACTTCGTGTTTCTTGTCTTCAAAATCTTGCTGCATTTTCAAGGCTTTGCTCAACAGCATACTCTGCACGAAAACAACCTTTGTTAGACATGTTTTCATTATTAAAAACAATATAAGTTAAGGGAAAAGTAGTTCACCTTGAAATTGGAATAAAATAAACTACCAACGATATGTTGTCGTCGGTAGCGGCTAATGTCCATTTCCAACTTCGGAAAACCGATACTCTTTGATAGAGTACCGATGACCTTAGCTCCAGTTTGATCCCGGATGCAGTCTAATTTTTCATCGTCAATACCCCCGAAGAGGAGTGCTCCTGGTTTATATCCGCAGGATTTGGCATACTCTTTAAGCTCTTTGTCGGCGTTCCGAGACCGGGGGGTCCCCGAGCCGACGAGTGAGTGTGTCGCGTGCCCCAGCCCAGATGGGTCGAGCGCGTGGTGCGAGCGCGAAGGGGGGAGAGAGAGAGCGAGAGCGAGGTGGCCGGAGCCGGGTCGTGAGGGAGTCGGAGAATTCCCGCGGCCTTCGTGTTCGTCCCGCGCCCAGGTCGGGTGCGCTTGCAGTAGGGGGTTACAAGCGTCCGCGCGGGTGAGGGGAGCGAGCAGCCCCCGAGAGAGCGCCTGCCCCTGCCCCTCGTTCCCGCGAGGCCAACCCTCTCTAAGAAGGCCCTGGTCCTTCCTTTTATAGTCGTAAGGAGAGGATCCAGGTGTACAAAATGGGGGTGTAGCAAGGTGCTACGTGTCTAGCGAGGGAGAGCTAGCGCCCTAAGTACATGCCAAGGTGGCAGCCGGAGAGATCTCGGCACCCTGTTGGTGTGGCGTCGTGGCTGTTGGAGAAGCAGTGGAGCTTGATGGAGGGACAGCTGTTGGAACAGCGGTGCTCTTGCTGACGTCTCCCTGCTTTCGTAAGGGAGTCAAGAGTCGCCGTCATCATGGTCTAGTGAGGCGCCATCATTGCCTATCTGGCGGAGCTGGCCAGATGGGACACCGGTCTTGTTCTCTGCGACCCGAGTCGGCTCAGGGCAGGGTGATGATGACGCTTCCTGTTGACGTGGCGGTCCTGTGTCCTAGGTCGGGCGTCGTGGAGGCTCCTCCGAAGTCGAGGTCGAGTCCGTCCTGCATGACAGAGGCCGAGCCCGAACTCCTGGGTCGGGCGAGGCGGAGGTCGTTCGGCAGAGGCCGAGGCGGAGTCCGAGCCCTGGGTCGGGCGAGGCGGAGTTCGTCGTCTTCCGGGGCCTTAGCCCGAGTCCGAGCCCTGGGTCGGGCGAGGCGGAGTTCGCCGTCTTCCGGGGCCTTAGCCCGAGTCCGAGCCCTGGGTCGGGCGGAACGGAGTTCGCCGTCTTCCGGGGCCTTAGCCCGAGTCCGAGCCCTGGGTCGGGCGGAGCGGAGTTCGCCGTCTTCCGGGGCCTTAGCCCGAGTCCGAGCCCTGGGTCGGGCGGAGCGGAGTTCGCCGTCTTCCGGGGCCTTAGCCCGAGTCCGAGCCCTGGGTCGGGCGGAGCTTCCTCTGGCGCTTTCGGCCAAGCCTGGCTACCCGTCAGTCTTACCTTTTGCGTTGAAGGCCCCAGGGATTTGGTCGGTTGGCGCGGTGATTTAGTCAGGGTTACTTCTTATCGAAGGCGGGGCCTCGGGCGAGCCGGTGATGCGTCTGCCGTGAAAGAGGAGGCCTCAGGCGAGACGGAGTCATCTTAGGGTCGGCTGCCCTCGCCCGAGGCTAGGCTCGGGCGTGGCGTGATCGAGTCGCTCGTATGGACTGATCCCTGACTTAATCAAACCCATCAGGCCTCTGCAGCTTTATGCTGATGGGGGTTACCAGCTGAGAATTAGGCGTCTTGAGGGTACCCCTAATTATGGTCCCCGACAGTAGCCCCCGAGCCTCGAAGAGAGTGTTAACACTCGCTTGGAGGCTTGCGTCGCACTTTTTTGCAAGGGGACCAGCCTTTCTCGGTGGTACTTTGTTCCGGTGGGTGCGCGCGAGCGCACCCGCCGGGTGTAGCCCCCGAGGCCTCGGAGGAGTGGTTTCACTCCTTCGAGGTCTTAATGCCTTGCATAATGCCTCGGCTGGTCTGGCGGTTCCCTCATGCGAGCAGGGCGTAGCCCAGGTGCACTGTCGGGGCCCAAGTTCTCGGGCTGGTATGTTGACGCTGTCAACGGTTTGGCCGGAGCCGGGTTCGCGAGAGCAGCCCCCGAGCCTCCACACGGATCGAGAGGACGATCAGGGACAGACTCGGCTTTTTTATATACGCCCCTACGTCGCCTTTCCGCAAGGAGGAGGGGGGGAGTGCGCCATGTTACCCTCGATGGGCACCGAACATGGTGTCTCCGGTGAGCTGCAATCGGGTAATCCGAGTGGACGTCCGTGCCCCGTTCGTTGGGGGTCGGCTAGGGGCCCGGAGGCACGCCCAAAAGTACCTGCGGGTGATCTGCCGGACCCGGTCCCCTAGCGACGGGGTCCGAGGGCTCGTTGCCTCCCTCCGATGGGATTCCGTTACAGAGTCGTTCCCGCTGGTCTCGGAAATGTCCTAGGGTACCTCGGGAGCGTAGCCCGAGCCTTGGTTATGTATCGAACGTACCCCTGGTCATCCCTCGCTCGGCGTCTGAGGCGACTGTGAACCCTTCGACAGGCCAGCCTTCGAACCCCTGATCAGTAATGGGCGCGGAGCCCTAGTAGCCTGAGGCGGTCGTGGAACCTTTCGGGAGGCCGACCTTCGAACCCCTGACCAGTAGTGGGTGTCGGGCCCACGCGATCTGAGGCGGCTGTTGAACCCCTCGGGGGGCCAGCCTTCGAACCCCTGATCAGTAGGGAGGCTCGGAGCCTAGTTCCTTCACGGGGAAGGATCCCTTTGGGGGTATCCCCTTTCCCGGTCCCTGTTGCAAGAGATAGAGAAAGAAGGAAAAGGGAAAAAGGATTCGAAATTGAACGTCGTGGCGTACCTTTTTCGGTGTGGCCGTTTTGGCGAAGGCGAAACGTCGCCAGCCGCTCCTGCCAGTAGCGCTGTCCGTCGAGCCGCGGAGTTAATGCGCCGGGGCGAGTAGTTGGCGAGGTTGCCGTTGCGCGTGCGCGAGCCGTTCGAGGAACGGGTCACGGGCGTGTCGTCTTCACACCGTGAGAGAGAGGGGGTTCTCTTGCTGCCTCCGGATGGGACGTGAGCCTGGCTGATGGCGTGACCGCTGCTCTCACGCGCCTGCCACCGTCATTACTGCCGGCCCATTTTGACCGCGTTTGACCGCTGCGCCAGGCTGGCGCTGCTGGGTCGCGGGCTGGGTCGCCTCGAATCGCGGTATCGGTTCCGCAATCGAGGAGGTGCGGTGGTGGAGCGAGTGGCACAGCGGTTCGCATGCAGCACCCGGTGCGCCAGTTGCACGACGCGTGGGCTTGGGCCGTCGCGCTGGCCTGTCAGGAGTCGGAGAGGTGCGTCCACTTGGCGCGGTTGCATGCCGCCTGCATGGCCGCCTGCCCCTTTCGCCCGCTGGTCCGGGCAAAAGTGGAGGGTTACTTGTAACCGCTGGGTGGTTGCGTGCGTCGTGCGCGGCGGTTCGGCTTCTTCTGCTTGGAACCGGTCTGCATGACAGGCGGGCCCCAGCCCCCGCGCCGCAGGGGAGGACTTTGGAGGCGTGTTGAAGAAGACTCAGCCCGTGACGGTTGGGGGCGCAAGCAGGGGGAGTTGCCTTTAAAAGGAGGGCGACCCTTTCGTAAGGCGACCATGCCCCCTCCCTGCCTTATGCATCGTGTCTTGCTCCACCTTTCAAGCCCCCGGATGGGGGGAACCGCCGTCTCTTCGCCCCATCGTTGGAGGAACGCAACTTCGTGGGAGTTGGTACCTTTCAGCCATCGTTCGGCTTCAAGGATTTTCATCATGCCAGCTCAGCCGCTCCCCTTTGCCGGGGGTCACCCAAGACGGTGACCACCAGCCCCCGGATGGGTAGGAGCAGCTGGGCTGTGGCCTTCGCTCCGCTCCCAGCTGGTCTTCATCATCCCGGCCGGGACAGGGCTCGGGCCAAGCCGGTGTTCTGCCCCTTGCGTGGGTCGGCCGACCGCCTCCTCTTCCAGCTTCTGGCGGTGGAAACCATCCTCCAGTTCTGCAGAGGAGACGTCCTCCGGTCATGCTGGGGGAGGCGGGCTGTTGCTATCCAGCTAGGATGCAACATTCCGTCCTCTTCCTTGCTTGCGTGGCAAGGACAGGAGTGAGGACCTGCCGATGCGCCTTGGGGCGACCCGCGTTTGCTGGTGATTCGCCCAGAGCTCGTCGCTCCACGGGCTTCTCTGGCGGGGGGGCTGTCCGCACCTGCGGGGACGGAACCGGAGTTCCGTTTGTAATGGCACTTCGAGTGCCGGGTTTTTTGTTCGTTTCGGCTTTCGGGGCCTGAACATGTATGTAATGCTGGCACGGAGCCGTGTTTTTTCCTTATTTCTGAGCACTAAGACTCGTCTGCTGATTGTCTGAACCGCTTCACCAAGCATGAGTCGCCCCGTGTCAAGGTGACGAGCGAGGTATCCGTATCCCGGAGGCGTAGGAGTCCCTCGGCTCGGTCGGCCCTGTTGTCCGAGGCTTCTCTAGCTTAGTTAAAGAGACCCCTCGGCCGCTCTTCGACGAGCCGAGGCCAGGGGTAGCGATATCAGCACGAGCAGAGGCGGAGTCGGCTCGAGAAATAAAACCTGGTTGGCCGGAGCCCAGCCGGGTTGTCCGTTGGCAGGATCGACGTCGGAGCTGATCAGCCGAGGCCTCGGACCGAGCTGGCGCCCTCGGAAGGCGGTCGGCCGAGGCCCCGGAGGTGGCCGGCCGAGCCGTCCGCTCGGGCCGGGTTCTCGGAGAAGTCCCTGGCAGAGATTGCTCGAGCGTGGTGATGACGTTGTCCTTTGGAGCGGAGGCCCTCGGACCGCGTCGCCGTCCGAGGCTAGGTCGGGCCTTGCCGAAGGTGCTGTCGATGCCGAGGGTGTCATCGCCCTCTTCCAGCGTCAAGATCCGAGCCTGCAGGGTCAAATCGTCTTGTAGCGTGGGCCTTGTGCGGCCGTCGAGGCCAGAGCACACACCCTTGCTGCGTTATAAAGCTGCGTCTCTTTTCCTCTTGTTTCGAATATCTGGACTTTTTGTCAGTAACAGGGATGTTAGTGCGAGCGAGAGTTGCTTCTCGCGGAAGGTGATGAGTGAGGTATCCGTATCCCGGAGGCGTGGGAGTCCCTCGGCTTGGTCGGCCTCGCCGCTTACGCGCACTTTTGCTCGTCCATGAGGCCCTGTCACCAACTCGGTCGAGAAGGCTCGAAGAATCGCTTCGACAGGAGAGCTTCCGTACGTAAAGACTCGTTCGATCCGCGGATTCACCTTATCCGAGCGCGAGTTACTTATCGCAGAAGGTGATGAGTGAGGTATCCGTATCCCGGAGGCGTAGGAGTCCCTCGGCTCGGTCAGCCATGACTGCTTACGTGTACCCCGTCGTTTCCAGGACCCACTTTTCGAAGTAGTCAAAAAGCACGAAAGATGTTCTGGTAAAAGAGATTTTCTTTTCAAGGAAAATTTTGACGCAGAGGGGGTTTCCCCCCTTTTAGCCCCCGAGGGAGGGTCGGGCCTTGCTGAGGCGAGGCCGACCCTTCCTTGTTGACTAAACTTTGTGTGGCGGAACCACCCGAATTATTCCATCTTAAGTGCCCAAGTCGCGCCCTTAAAGGCAGCAACACACTTAAATCGGAATAACCCGTCAGTCCCTCGGATCTAGTCCGATAAAGCCACTTATCCAGGATCGAATACCACTAGCTCACTCGAAGGTGAGGCACAGAGAAATACAATAAAGCATAATACCACAAATTTAATAAGTGTCATTAGTGATTACATTATCGGAGTTTCAGAAATAATAACCATAAATTTTAATGCAGCGGAAATAACTAACGGAGAAAACCGAGTAACATGGCGAAGCCTGGCCACGCTACTCCTCCTGGTCCTCTCCTGCGGAAGCAATAACCCACTCGACCATCTATCCCGGTGGCGGGGATGAAGGCCAAGTCACATCATCAACCAAATCAAGGAGGTACCTGCAAAAATTATGCCACAAGCAAGGCTGAGTATACTAATACTCAGCTAGACTTACCCGGTGTGAGGAGTCTACTCCTCTACCTCTAGACATGCAGCTGTTTGGCTGAGGGGTTTGGTTTGCCAAAAGCACTAGCTGAGTCTAAAAACAAGTTTTAGCTTTTCCAATTCTAGTATCATTAATTCAGCTAAGTTTGCTCTTTCTAAGCATACATGGTAACAATCATTATATCAATCAACATCTTTTGCCAGTATCTCATTTCCACTTATTACTCAATGCAGTACAAGGGGTCAAGCAGTCTCATTAGCTGCGAGAAGCAGACGATTCGAATCGAGTTTTAAACCTTGCAAGGTAAACCTAAACACACGGCATGTCAGGGCACTCCGACCCCACACATGACAACCGTCCCCATCGATTCCCCGTTCGCGTCCAGGCCTCACCGCCTTGGCATACAATGCTCCACTGACCCCGGCTGCCGCCGTGCAGTGACCGCACTTGTACCCACCATATCTAGAATGGGAGACCCAGTCTCAGGACAAGTGAGGGATAAAGTCCGCGCCCGGCTTCACTCAGGTACTAGGTTTACCGGTTACCATATTTCCCGACATGTGTTTAGTACGTTCAAACGCTTGACACAGGTATCCGCACGTTAATCCTTATTCCAATTTCGTCTTGTAGACAGCGCATCCCCATGGATCCGTGTCCACAAACCATCATCATTCTGTTATCAAAATGGATACAACCAATTCCTGACCTCGCGCGAGTGCTAGAAAAATCACTCGACTTCTACCGAGATCCTGATTTAGCATAGCAGCTACTCGACCTAGCATACTAGTATCCATCTCAAAAGGAATCCTGAGTTCATGCAACTAGGGTTTCAGGCAACTCCTACACTTAAGTGCACGGTACAAGCCTACAAACATTAAGTGTAGTAAAATAGCATATATAAACGGTTATGCATAAAACCGGGGCTTGCCTTTAATTTAACACTTAGGTAGTGTTTGCTGGGAGAGGTACTCGCTTGGCGAGCATCCACTGGTTAAGTCCATCTTTCTTCAGGTCGTCCACCAACTCCATCCTGTGGGTGGCACCACATCACTTGCACGATCGTCATCTCTCGGTCCTAAATGAGATGCGGGATGCATATGTATGAATATGATGAAATATATCACAAGATAATCCTAAAATGGACGGTAGCGAACTAAACATTAAATTGTAATACACCACAACAATTGTACGCAAGCGCTAGTTATCTATACGTCAACGGGCATACGTAGTCAATCATCACTGGAAAACAACAACCACTTCCTATAATTATCTATTGCAAACACGACATCATAAGTACAAGCATTCGCCACGTTCACTTTTATCATTCATTAGTTACTTATTATTAAACTAGTTAAGTACGCATAAATTTGCGATGACTTACACATAGACAAACTTAGTTAAAAAGGAATAGTCACTTAATCGGGTTTTATAATTGTTCGTAATACTCTAATGCAAGCATACACCTCAGAGAACACACATGAGGAGATAGTTTATTCACAATTACAAATTGTACTACTTTAATGACGTTGGTTACTTCGTAGTATTAGCAGAAAGCCAAAGACATGACATTATTCATTTTGTTTCCCTAATATATAACTGCACTTGCTAACTGTTGATTAAGCTAAGCAACTTAGTAGACCTTAACCAATTTAGTTCACTAACTTAGTGAGATGTGTACTACTTACTTATATATAACTCAAATTATATTAGTCACTTATTATTATTCATGTTCAGCCAAAACTCAAAACAACAAGCAGTCGACTCAAAACAGCTACAATAAAGTAGGGCAATCAATCGCATTAAACATGTTTGGGACAGCAGCATATCAGTTGTTCGTTTCAATCATAACTCTTCAAATATCTATCCAAAAATAGTAAACTAAGACTTTCTGGAAAGCTTAAAAAGTGTTCTACAATTTTGGTATTATCATCTCAACAAGATTCAACACCTAGCAAGGTTAAAACAGCTAATCCATCAGCTCTGTCCAGATTTGGACAGATTCAGACTTGCAACTTCAAAAATTCACAACTGAAGATTCAGACATCCAAACAAATTGATCCTAGACTTTCTGGAAAGGTAATAAAATTGTCTATATATCATTTATAAACATCTCAAGGTGATTCAATATTTAACTAAGGACAAAAGACACTAGAAGGCTTTGCTGTCCAAAACTGGACAGATTCAGTCTTCACACTTTAAACATCCATAACTTAATCTTCAGATCACCAAAAAGAGTGATCCAAGGCTTTTTTAAAAATCTTAGCAAAAGCACTACATACTTTTATAATCACCAAGAATTGATTCTATACTGAACTGAAGCAAACAATTCAGTTTTCAAAATCTGTTCTGTCAGTGGACAGAATACAGCAACCAGTTTGTAAAATTTATAACTCCTAATCTGTCAGCGTCTTGTTATGAAATTTTAACACAAGCAAGATAAGAAAAGCATCTACAACTTTCTTATAACGATCATGAATAGATTGTAATATTAAATTAGGCAAACAATGCAGTTTCTAAAATCTGTACAGAATTTGGGCAGATTCAGTTACTGAATTTGTGAAAAGCACAACTTCTAAACGATCAGACGTATGACTGTCAAATTTTAACACAAGTAAGATAATAAGGTTATCTACAACTTTCTTGTGACCACCAATAACTGATTTCAACATTAAATTAAGCAACCATTGCAATCTCTGAAATCTGTTCAGAAATTGGACACATTCAGTTACTGAACTTGTGAAAAGTATAGCTTCTAAACAATCAATTCTTAGCTCATGCATTTTTAGGAAAAGCTACATACACAAGTAAACTACAACTTTTATATAGCACATATCTACAGAAAACACACTTTACTTTACTAGATTACTCATACAACCAAAACTGTACACTCATAAATTTCAGTTTACTAGCACAAGAGCACTTAACTAAATCACCAAGCAAACTCATAGAGATACTATCACCAATTTCTTAAATTCAAATCATTGTGATCTAGTTGTAAAGTTTATATAGAGTGTTTTGGGAAAGTTTGCATGACTTGGTTGAAGTTATAAATTTTATTTTACTTAATCGAGCAGTCTCAAGCAAGCGTAGGATTTATAACTTCACACGAATATTTGGTTCAAACTTTTAAGAAATCTTTAGAATACACTTGATAGATAGAGATAAATGATGATATAGAGATAACAAGTCAATTTGCATAAGAAATATTTAGAGGTTGACACAATAGAGATTCCGCTGGAGAATGCGGACTCGGAATACGTATTTGGACATAGACCGACTATCGAGAATGCGGATTCGGACATAGATCGGATAACATCACAACTATCGAGAGTCCGAATAAGTGAGTCTGGACGGGAGATGCGAGACGAGATTGACTTTCGAATTTGCATTTGCTTCAAGAAACAAAAGTTTTAGCAGGCTCCAAATTCGGCTGTTCTTGAGATCGAATTATCCCAAACTCGATGAAACATTCATGAGTAACTTGATGAATGGAGATAGATGTGATCGAGAAATAGAAATTTTCACTGAGCATCCAAAATTAGGATGAATCTCCTGACATAACACGAAATAGACACCTGGGGTGTCACAGCCTTCCCCCCTTAAAAGAATCTCGTCCCGAGATTCGAATGAGGATCTTCAAGGGTGGAGAAGCATGTAACTCCCAGACTGAATATAGATGCAAATTCATGAGAGGGTATCTTACGAGATACGGAAGATTGATTTGGATAGAATATCGCGACATATTGAGACAAAATGCAGCGATCACTTGAGAGAATGTTCACAAAACACAGCACATCGGTGTAGTTCCATAATGGATCACGACTATTAATCGCGATACCAGCGCGTGCCGAGCAGCTCAACCATGTGTGCACCATAGAAGGCTCTCGGTTTCGTCGCGGCACCATCGGTCGTTAGTCATAACACCATTACCAAACGTAACCAATGAGAAATCCACATAGCACAGATAGATGGAGCCCATGAGAATATGGCTCAGAAAATGTGACTGAAGTTGAAGCAAAGATTGTTGGCAAAAGAGCATCACATGAGGATTTTCTTCAACTCAGAGAACTATTTTATGATCAACACGGGGATTATCAGTCCAAGATTGATACGACGTTTGGTATGAGGAGGAACCAACCATGAGATCAAGATCGTTGAGTTTTTAGAGACATGAGAGAACTAAAGACAACAGCAACACCCATTGAGCCAAATGGGTACACTGTCGATAGATGAAATCGATAAAACAGCGTCATGATCCTTAGAGAAGAGTATGAGAACGATCATAATGAGATATTAGACTGATCCACATTTGATACATGAGAACAGGTTATAGCAGATAACCAGATAACGAAGCAGAATCAATAAGGGATCCAGAGATTCGGGTGATAATGTCACAACATGATTCGCAAAGAAAAAGATTACTAGATCCAAGCGAAAAGAGAGATCATCAACCCAGATGGCTTCTAGGTTGAGCAGAGGAGAATTTAATGAGGATTTTGGATAGGGCTTCCAAGAAGAATTTGGGGCTGGATATTGTTTTGCGCAATTATACACCAACCAAAAGTTTTTTTTGACAGAAAAAGTGCACAAGGAGGCTTTAGGTTGAACTAGCGGTCCAGCTATGGGGTTCTATAAGCTGTGCAGGTGTAAATTCAAGGGTAAACACACGAGGGCAAAAAAAAACACCACACCATCATGTGATTAGATTTTTTAAGGGTTTCACTTGCTAAACTCAAGGTTGTTTGGAGTGGGGGTCTTTTTATGAACAGATCAAGCAAATTTTTTTTTGGCAAAAAGGGTTGAACAATTACAATTCCACCTAGATAGCAAGACAAGATAAACACATAGCATGATCTAACAAGACTTACCAATCTGACACGAGGTAAGGCATTTCTAACATAGCAGTACATTACATTATTCACAAGTTTTTATTATTGGAATAAAGGTGAGAGAAGCATGTTGGTGCACAAGAGACAATGATGCGACAATCATGATGCATGCTCATTCTAGACGTCTTCTCAGACCTAACTAATTTTTTTGGGTGCTTCTACAGCATCCCTATTAATAGTATTAGTAGCCTTTATGGCCTATATAAATAGCCACCTAGCTACCCATCTATTTCCTAAGGCTTCACGTCCTAGGTCTATCCTTATCGTCCTGATATCTATCCAACTTGGGTTTCTAAGCAAGTTTTACTTTAGAAAAGGTTGGTAATCATGACTTATTGACTTCTCTGTACTGGTATTCGCTCCGATACCAGCTGTGGCGGAACCACCCGAATTATTCCATCTTAAGTGCCCAAGTCGCGCCCTTAAAGGCAGCAACACACTTAAATCGGAATAACCCGTCAGTCCCTCGGATCTAGTCCGATAAAGCCACTTATCCAGGATCGAATACCACTAGCTCACTCGAAGGTGAGGCACAGAGAAATACAATAAAGCATAATACCACAAATTTAATAAGTGTCATTAGTGATTACATTATCGGAGTTTCAGAAATAATAACCATAAATTTTAATGCAGCGGAAATAACTAACGGAGAAAACCGAGTAACATGGCGAAGCCTGGCCACGCTACTCCTCCTGGTCCTCTCCTGCGGAAGCAATAACCCACTCGACCATCTATCCCGGTGGCGGGGATGAAGGCCAAGTCACATCATCAACCAAATCAAGGAGGTACCTGCAAAAATTATGCCACAAGCAAGGCTGAGTATACTAATACTCAGCTAGACTTACCCGGTGTGAGGAGTCTACTCCTCTACCTCTAGACATGCAGCTGTTTGGCTGAGGGGTTTGGTTTGCCAAAAGCACTAGCTGAGTCTAAAAACAAGTTTTAGCTTTTCCAATTCTAGTATCATTAATTCAGCTAAGTTTGCTCTTTCTAAGCATACATGGTAACAATCATTATATCAATCAACATCTTTTGCCAGTATCTCATTTCCACTTATTACTCAATGCAGTACAAGGGGTCAAGCAGTCTCATTAGCTGCGAGAAGCAGACGATTCGAATCGAGTTTTAAACCTTGCAAGGTAAACCTAAACACACGGCATGTCAGGGCACTCCGACCCCACACATGACAACCGTCCCCATCGATTCCCCGTTCGCGTCCAGGCCTCACCGCCTTGGCATACAATGCTCCACTGACCCCGGCTGCCGCCGTGCAGTGACCGCACTTGTACCCACCATATCTAGAATGGGAGACCCAGTCTCAGGACAAGTGAGGGATAAAGTCCGCGCCCGGCTTCACTCAGGTACTAGGTTTACCGGTTACCATATTTCCCGACATGTGTTTAGTACGTTCAAACGCTTGACACAGGTATCCGCACGTTAATCCTTATTCCAATTTCGTCTTGTAGACAGCGCATCCCCATGGATCCGTGTCCACAAACCATCATCATTCTGTTATCAAAATGGATACAACCAATTCCTGACCTCGCGCGAGTGCTAGAAAAATCACTCGACTTCTACCGAGATCCTGATTTAGCATAGCAGCTACTCGACCTAGCATACTAGTATCCATCTCAAAAGGAATCCTGAGTTCATGCAACTAGGGTTTCAGGCAACTCCTACACTTAAGTGCACGGTACAAGCCTACAAACATTAAGTGTAGTAAAATAGCATATATAAACGGTTATGCATAAAACCGGGGCTTGCCTTTAATTTAACACTTAGGTAGTGTTTGCTGGGAGAGGTACTCGCTTGGCGAGCATCCACTGGTTAAGTCCATCTTTCTTCAGGTCGTCCACCAACTCCATCCTGTGGGTGGCACCACATCACTTGCACGATCGTCATCTCTCGGTCCTAAATGAGATGCGGGATGCATATGTATGAATATGATGAAATATATCACAAGATAATCCTAAAATGGACGGTAGCGAACTAAACATTAAATTGTAATACACCACAACAATTGTACGCAAGCGCTAGTTATCTATACGTCAACGGGCATACGTAGTCAATCATCACTGGAAAACAACAACCACTTCCTATAATTATCTATTGCAAACACGACATCATAAGTACAAGCATTCGCCACGTTCACTTTTATCATTCATTAGTTACTTATTATTAAACTAGTTAAGTACGCATAAATTTGCGATGACTTACACATAGACAAACTTAGTTAAAAAGGAATAGTCACTTAATCGGGTTTTATAATTGTTCGTAATACTCTAATGCAAGCATACACCTCAGAGAACACACATGAGGAGATAGTTTATTCACAATTACAAATTGTACTACTTTAATGACGTTGGTTACTTCGTAGTATTAGCAGAAAGCCAAAGACATGACATTATTCATTTTGTTTCCCTAATATATAACTGCACTTGCTAACTGTTGATTAAGCTAAGCAACTTAGTAGACCTTAACCAATTTAGTTCACTAACTTAGTGAGATGTGTACTACTTACTTATATATAACTCAAATTATATTAGTCACTTATTATTATTCATGTTCAGCCAAAACTCAAAACAACAAGCAGTCGACTCAAAACAGCTACAATAAAGTAGGGCAATCAATCGCATTAAACATGTTTGGGACAGCAGCATATCAGTTGTTCGTTTCAATCATAACTCTTCAAATATCTATCCAAAAATAGTAAACTAAGACTTTCTGGAAAGCTTAAAAAGTGTTCTACAATTTTGGTATTATCATCTCAACAAGATTCAACACCTAGCAAGGTTAAAACAGCTAATCCATCAGCTCTGTCCAGATTTGGACAGATTCAGACTTGCAACTTCAAAAATTCACAACTGAAGATTCAGACATCCAAACAAATTGATCCTAGACTTTCTGGAAAGGTAATAAAATTGTCTATATATCATTTATAAACATCTCAAGGTGATTCAATATTTAACTAAGGACAAAAGACACTAGAAGGCTTTGCTGTCCAAAACTGGACAGATTCAGTCTTCACACTTTAAACATCCATAACTTAATCTTCAGATCACCAAAAAGAGTGATCCAAGGCTTTTTTAAAAATCTTAGCAAAAGCACTACATACTTTTATAATCACCAAGAATTGATTCTATACTGAACTGAAGCAAACAATTCAGTTTTCAAAATCTGTTCTGTCAGTGGACAGAATACAGCAACCAGTTTGTAAAATTTATAACTCCTAATCTGTCAGCGTCTTGTTATGAAATTTTAACACAAGCAAGATAAGAAAAGCATCTACAACTTTCTTATAACGATCATGAATAGATTGTAATATTAAATTAGGCAAACAATGCAGTTTCTAAAATCTGTACAGAATTTGGGCAGATTCAGTTACTGAATTTGTGAAAAGCACAACTTCTAAACGATCAGACGTATGACTGTCAAATTTTAACACAAGTAAGATAATAAGGTTATCTACAACTTTCTTGTGACCACCAATAACTGATTTCAACATTAAATTAAGCAACCATTGCAATCTCTGAAATCTGTTCAGAAATTGGACACATTCAGTTACTGAACTTGTGAAAAGTATAGCTTCTAAACAATCAATTCTTAGCTCATGCATTTTTAGGAAAAGCTACATACACAAGTAAACTACAACTTTTATATAGCACATATCTACAGAAAACACACTTTACTTTACTAGATTACTCATACAACCAAAACTGTACACTCATAAATTTCAGTTTACTAGCACAAGAGCACTTAACTAAATCACCAAGCAAACTCATAGAGATACTATCACCAATTTCTTAAATTCAAATCATTGTGATCTAGTTGTAAAGTTTATATAGAGTGTTTTGGGAAAGTTTGCATGACTTGGTTGAAGTTATAAATTTTATTTTACTTAATCGAGCAGTCTCAAGCAAGCGTAGGATTTATAACTTCACACGAATATTTGGTTCAAACTTTTAAGAAATCTTTAGAATACACTTGATAGATAGAGATAAATGATGATATAGAGATAACAAGTCAATTTGCATAAGAAATATTTAGAGGTTGACACAATAGAGATTCCGCTGGAGAATGCGGACTCGGAATACGTATTTGGACATAGACCGACTATCGAGAATGCGGATTCGGACATAGATCGGATAACATCACAACTATCGAGAGTCCGAATAAGTGAGTCTGGACGGGAGATGCGAGACGAGATTGACTTTCGAATTTGCATTTGCTTCAAGAAACAAAAGTTTTAGCAGGCTCCAAATTCGGCTGTTCTTGAGATCGAATTATCCCAAACTCGATGAAACATTCATGAGTAACTTGATGAATGGAGATAGATGTGATCGAGAAATAGAAATTTTCACTGAGCATCCAAAATTAGGATGAATCTCCTGACATAACACGAAATAGACACCTGGGGTGTCACACTTTGCGTGGGTGCGGGGTATATGAACAACTTGAAAACATCTTAAGGGTAGAAGCGACGTAGCTGTTGGATGTTCCAAGCGTTGCCGTAGACCTCGCCTTGACTGTTGGCCAGCTTGTACGTTCCGGGCTTCAGAACTTTGGCGATGATGAACGGCCCCTCCCAGGGGGGCGTGAGCTTGTGCCTCCCTCGGGCGTCTTGCCGCAGCCGAAGCACCAGGTCGCCCACCTGGAGGTCTCGGGGTCGGACCCCTCGGGTGTGGTAGCGTCGCAGGGACTGCTGGTACCGCGCCGAGTGTAGTAAGGCCCTGTCCCGAGCCTCGTCCAGCTGGTCCAGCGAGTCTTCTCGGCTTGCTTGGTTACTTTCGTCGTCGTAGGCCCTCGTCCTCGGGGAGCCGTATTCCAGGTCCGTGGGCAAGACGGCCTCGGCCCCGTAGACCAGGAAGAACGGCGTGAAACCCGTGGCTCGGCTTGGCGTCGTCCTCAGGCTCCAGACCACCGAGGGGAGTTCTTTCATCCGCCGCTTGCCGAACTTGTTGAGGTTGTTGTAAATCCGAGGCTTGAGCCCTTGTAGGATCATGCCATTGGTGCGCTCTACTTGCCCATTCGACATGGGATGAGCTACGGCGGCCCAGTCCACCCGGATGTTGTGATCCTCGTAAAAATCCAAGAATTTTTTGCCGGTGAACTGGGTGCCATTGTCGGTGATGATGGAGTTCGGGACCCCGAAGCGATGGATGATGTTGGTGAAGAATGCCACCGCCTGCTCGGACCTGATGCTGTTCAGGGGTCGGACCTCGATCCACTTGGAGAATTTGTCGACGGCGACCAGCAGGTGCGTGTAGCCCCCGGGCGCCTTCTGCAGAGGGCCGACGAGGTCCAGACCCCACACAGCGAAGGGCCAGGTCATGGGTATCGTCTGCAGAGCCTGAGCGGGCAGGTGGGTCTGCTTCGCATAGAATTGGCACCCTTCGCAGGCGCGGACAATTCTGGTGGCGTCAGCCACCGCCGTTGGCCAGTAGAAGCCTTGGCGGAAAGCGTTCCCGACGAGGGTTCGGGGTGCTGCATGATGGCCGCAAGCCCCCGAGTGTATTTCTCGCAGGAGTTCCTGACCTTCGGCGATGGAGATGCATCGCTGGAGGATGCCCGAGGGGCTACGGTGGTAGAGCTCCTTCTCATCGCCTAGCAAGACGAACGATTTGGCGCGTCGCGCTACCCGCCGAGCCTCGGCTCGGTCGAGGGGCAGTTCTCCTTGGTGGAGATATTGCAGGTACGGGGTTTGCCAATCTTGATCTGGCACGACCCCGTTCTGCTCCTCCTCGATGCGCAGCGCTTCGCCCTCGGGCTCCGAGGGTTCCTCGGGTTGAGCCGAGGATGGCTCGGGCTGGGTCGAGGTCACCTCGGACGAGGCCGAGGGTGCCTCGGGCGCGTCGCCTATCTTGACGGAGGGTTGGTGCAGATCCCGGGAGAAGACGTCCGGGGGAACCGTTGTTCGCCCCGAGGCTATCTTCGCCAGCTCGTCCGCAGTCTCGTTGTAGCGCCGGGCGATGTGGTTAAGCTCGAGACCGTAGAACTTGTCTTCCAGGCGTCGAACCTCGTCACAGTAGGCCTCCATCTTCGGGTCGCGGCAGAGGGAGTTCTTCATGACTTGGTCGATGACGAGCTGCGAGTCGCCGCGTGCATCGAGGCGTCGGACCCCTAGCTCGATGGCGATTCGCAATCCGTTGACCAGAGCCTCGTACTCAGCCACATAGTGTCGACAACAGGGTGATTTCCCGAGCTGGGTCCTTTTTCGTGGCAGGCGACGAGTGAGGTGTCCCTAGCCCGGAGGCATAGGTGTTCCCCAGCTCAGTCGGTCTCGCCATTTACTCGTACCCAAGTTCGCTCCTCGGGACCCTGCTTCTGACGCATCCGGGAGAACGCAAAAAAACCCTTCTTGACCGAAAAAAAGAGTTTCTTTGACGCGGAACGGTACGCCCGAACTCGACGAGAGGGGTTCCCCCTTTTTAGCCCCCGAGGGAGGGTCGGGCTCTGCCGGGGCGAGGCCGACCCTTCCTTGATGACTGATTCTTATGTGAGTGGGGAAAGGGCGCAGCCCCCGGGCGTCGTTCGCGCAGAGGCCGTTTGGCGAGTCGGGCTCCTGCCCAGATATCCGGCGAGTGCTCGGTGACATCCCTCGGTATGCCGGGCATGCCCGAGGGACCCCACGCAAAAATGTCGACGTTTGCGCGAGGAAAGTCGACGAGTACTGCTTCTTATTCGGGACCGAGCCTAGAACTAATCCGGACATGCTTGGAGGCGTCGCCACTGGGGTCGAGAGGGACGGCCTTGACCGTCTCCGCTGGCTCGAAGTTGCCGGCGTGTCGCTTCACGTCCGGCACCTCTCGGGAGAGGCTTTCCAGGTCAGCAATGAGGGCCTCGGACTCGGCGAGGGCCTCGGCGTACTCCACGCACTCCACATCGCATTCGAATGCGTGTTTGTACGTGGGGCCGACGGTGATGACCCCGTTGGGGCCTGGCATCTTGAGCTTCAGGTACGTGTAGTTGGGAACGGCCATGAACTTCGCGTAGCATGGCCTTCCCAACACTGCGTGGTAGGTTCCTTGAAACCCGACCACCTCGAACGTCAAGGTCTCCCTTCGGAAGTTGGAGGGTGTTCCGAAGCACACAGGAAGATCGATCTGCCCGAGGGGCTGGACGCGCTTCCCAGGGATGATCCCATGGAAGGGCGCAGCGCCTGCTCGGACGGATGACAGACCGACGCGCAGGAGCCTGAGGGTCTCGGCGTAGATGATGTTGAGGCAGCTGCCCCCATCCATCAGGACCTTGGTGAGCCTGACGTCGCCGATGACGGGGTCGACGACGAGCGGGTACTTCCCCGGGCTCGGCACGTGGTCGGGGTGGTCGTCCCGGTCGAAGGTGATGGGCTTGTCGGACCAGTCTAGGTAGACTGGTGCCGCCACCTTCACCGAGCAGACCTCCCGACGCTCTTGCTTACGATGCCGAGCCGAGGCATTCGCCGCATGCCCTCCGTAGATCATGAAGCAGTCGCGGACCTCGGGGAACTCTCCTGCTTGGCGATCTTCCCCTTTGTCGGCGTCGTGAGCCCTGCCGCCCTCTGCGGGTGGCCCGGCCCGATGGAAGTGGCGCCGAAGCATGACGCACTCTTCGAGGGTGTGCTTGACGGGCCCCTAATGGTAGGGGCACGTCTCCTTGAGTGCCTTGTCGAAGAGGTTAGCACCTCCGGGGGGCTTCCGAGGGTTCTTGTGCTCGGCGGCGGCGACAAGGTCTGCATCGGGAACGTCGCGTTTCGCTTGCGACTTCCTCCTGCCTTTCTTCTTGGCGCCGCGCGGAGCAGACGCCTCGGGAGCATCTTCCGACGAGCGGCCCTGGGGCTGCTTGTCCTTTCGGAAGATGGCCGCCACCGCCTCCTGACCAGAGGCGAACTTGGTGGCGATGTCCATCAGCTCGCTCGCCCTGGTGGGGGTCTTGCGACCCAACTTGCTCACCAGGTCACGGCAGGTGGTGCCGGCGAGGAACGCGCCAATGACATCGGAGTCGGTGATGTTGGGCAGCTCGGTGCGCTGCTTCGAGAATCGCCGGATGTAGTCCCGAAGGGACTCTCCCGGCTGTTGCCGACAGCTTCGGAGGTCCCAGGAATTCCCGGGGCGCACATACGTGCCCTGGAAGTTGCCGGCGAAAGCCTGGACTAGATCTTCCCAGTTGGAAACCTGCCCCGGAGGCAGGTGCTCCAACCAGGCACGAGCAGTGTCGGAGAGAAACAGGGGGAGGTTGCGGATGATGAGGTTGTCGTCGTCCGTCCCACCCAGTTGACAGGCGAGGCGGTAGTCCGCGAGCCACAATTCCGGTCTCGTTTCCCCCGAGTACTTTGTGATAGTAGTCGGGGGTCGGAATCGGAGCGAAAACGGCGCCCGCCGAATGGCTCGGCTAAAGACCTGTGGACCGGGTGGTTCGGGCGAGGGACTCCGATCCTCCCCGCTGTCGTAGCGTCCCCCACGCCTGGGGTGATAGCCTCGGCGCACCCTTTCGTCGAGGCGGGCCCGACGGTCGCGATGAGGGTGCTCGTCGCCGAGGTGGCCCGGGGCCGCAGGCGCGGTGTTGCGCGTGCGCCCGGTGTAGACCGAGGCTTCCCGCATGAGTCGGGAAGTCGCGGCACGAGGTTCCGAGGGGTACCCCTGCCTTCGGGAGGCAGAGCTCTCGGCCCGCCGGGCCGCAGCGCCTTCCAGGAGATGCTTGAGTTCTCCCTGGATTCGCCGACCCTCGGTGGTTGATGACTCCGGCATCGCGCGGAGGAGCATCGCTGCGGCGGCCAGGTCCTAACCGGTTCCGCCGGATGCGGGTGGCGGTCTGTCCCTGGCATCGTTGGCGATGCGGTGCTGGAGACCTTGGGGCAGGTGACATATTCCTCCGGCCAGGGGCTGGCTCGCCCATACCTGCCCGATGTTCTGGCGGATTGCCTCGAGCGCTCCTGCTCCCTCATCGAGCCCGGCCTGCGCCCCGCGGACTTGCTCGAGCTGTGGGTCGTGACCCCCCGCCGGAACGGGGACCACAGCTAGCTCCCGCGGGATGTCGGCGCGAGGCGCTGGCCTAGGGGGATCACCATCCTCCGGCATGCCGAGACAGCCGCCTCCGGAGGGATCCCCTAGCTCGACGTGGAGACATTCGCGGCCCGGGCCGCAGTCCTTGTCGTCAAGGCTGCGGCTGCCGTCGGAACAGTCGGAGAGGCAGTAGTCACATGCGGTCATGAAGTCCCGCATGGCACTGGGGTTGCCAAATCCGGAGAAATCCCAGCAGATGTTGGGGTCGTCATCTTCCTCGGACCCAGAGGGTCCGTAGGTCGAGACACCCGTCAATCGGTCCCAAGGCGACCGCACACGAAACCCCAGAGAGGTTGCACTCGCCTCAACGTGAGCGCCCGCCAAAGCGAGGTCGCTAGGCAGGTTGAGGTCGAGTCGAAATGACGAAAGATGGGGAGCAGTTGGTACCTTTTTGTCGACGAGGAGCGACGAAGTCATGTCGGGGGCTGATCGCGCCGTCGTCCTGGGTGCGAGGGCGACGTCCTGCAGGCCCTCCGTGAGCGTGCTGGCGTCGTCCACTTGCTCGGGGTCGACGTGTTGCGGGGGGATGCTGCTCGCCTTTGCCTCGAACGCGAGGGCGACGCTTGGCGTGTCCTCCGTTGGGGCGCCGGGGATGTCGATTTGCTCGACAGCCGTTGGAGCGCAGCCTCCCGCTCGGCCCTGGTTGCCCCGCCTCCTCCTTCGATGGCGAGGGAGAGGATGGGGCGAACTCGAAAGTTGTCCTTCCCCCACGCGGGAAAGGCGTCGTCGATTCCGCCGCCGGCGGGCGGGCTGTCCGCCACCATTGTCGCTGTCGCGCGGCGGTGGAAGGAGTATCATGTCGTAGCTGCTGTCGAGAGACATGAACTCGAGGCTCCCGAAACGGAGCACCGTCCCGGGTTGAAGATGTCGTTGGAGACTGCCCATCTAGAGCTTGACGGGAATCTACTCGTCAACACGCAGCAGGCCCCTACCTGGCGCGCCAACTGTCGGCGTTCCGAGACCGGGGGGTCCCCGAGCCGACGAGTGAGTGTGCCGCGTGCCCCAGCCCAGATGGGTCGAGCGCGTGGTGCGAGCGCGAAGGGGGGAGAGAGAGAGCGAGAGCGAGGTGGCCGGAGCCGGGTCGTGAGGGAGTCGGAGAATTCCCGCGGCCTTCGTGTTCGTCCCGCGCCCAGGTCGGGTGCGCTTGCAGTAGGGGGTTACAAGCGTCCGTGCGGGTGAGGGGAGCGAGCGGCCCCCGAGAGAGCGCCTGCCCCTGCCCCTCGTTCCCGCGAGGCCAACCCTCTCTAAGAAGGCCCTGGTCCTTCCTTTTATAGTCGTAAGGAGAGGATCCAGGTGTACAAAATGGGGTTGTAGCAAGGTGCTACGTGTCTAGCGAGGGAGAGCTAGCGCCCTAAGTACATGCCAAGGTGGCAGCCGGAGAGATCTCGGCACCCTGTTGGTGTGGCGTCGTGGCTGTTGGAGAAGCAGTGGAGCTTGATGGAGGGACAGCTGTTGGAACAGCGGTGCTCTTGCTGACGTCTCCCTGCTTTCGTAAGGGAGTCAAGAGTCGCCGTCGTCATGGTCTAGTGAGGCGCCATCATTGCCTATCTGGCGGAGCTGGCCAGATGGGACGCCGGTCTTGTTCTCTGCGACCCGAGTCGGCTCAGGGCAGGGTGATGATGACGCTTCCTGTTGACGTGGCGGTCCTGTGTCCTAGGTCGGGCGTCGTGGAGGCTCCTCCGAAGTCGAGGTCGAGTCCGTCCTGCATGACAGAGGCCGAGCCCGAACTCCTGGGTCGGGCGAGGCGGAGGTCGTTCGGCAGAGGCCGAGGCGGAGTCCGAGCCCTGGGTCGGGCGAGGCGGAGTTCGTCGTCTTCCGGGGCCTTAGCCCGAGTCCGAGCCCTGGGTCGGGCGAGGCGGAGTTCGCCGTCTTCCGGGGCCTTAGCCCGAGTCCAAGCCCTGGGTCGGGCGGAACGGAGTTCGCCGTCTTCCGGGGCCTTAGCCCGAGTCCGAGCCCTGGGTCGGGCGGAGCGGAGTTCGCCGTCTTCCGGGGCCTTAGCCCGAGTCCGAGCCCTGGGTCGGGCGGAGCGGAGTTCGCCGTCTTCCGGGGCCTTAGCCCGAGTCCGAGCCCTGGGTCGGGCGGAGCTTCCTCTGGCGCTTTCGGCCAAGCCTGGCTACCCGTCAGTCTTACCTTTTGCGTTGAAGGCCCCAGGGATTTGGTCGGTTGGCGCGGTGATTTAGTCAGGGTTACTTCTTATCGAAGGCGGGGCCTCGGGCGAGCCGGTGATGCGTCTGCCGTGAAAGAGGAGGCCTCAGGCGAGACGGAGTCATCTTAGGGTCGGCTGCCCTCGCCCGAGGCTAGGCTCGGGCGTGGCGTGATCGAGTCTCTCGTATGGACTGATCCCTGACTTAATCAAACCCATCAGGCCTCTGTAGCTTTATGCTGATGGGGGTTACCAGCTGAGAATTAGGCGTCTTGAGGGTACCCCTAATTATGGTCCCCGACACTCTTCTATTTCGGTTTTTGACAATTCTTCTCCAACCAAATTTTGGAACATGAAGGCTTCGTCCTCTGAAGCTTCGTCAGCAATTTCCTTTTCTTTCCCAGACACTGCGGCCATGGCCTCTTCGGCGGCAGCAGTAGCTTCTTCTGCGGCCATGTCTAGCAGTATTTTGTCGATGTGTTCAATTGTGCTTTCCAAGTTCAAACCTTCAGTTGAGGTAGCTTCGGCAGCCGCGACCTCCGAAGGTGTGATTTCAATATTTGTTATTTCTTCAGCCGCTGGTATCTTTTGAGCTGAAGCTCTCGGTGGTGTCTTGTCAATAACTTCCGTCACTGCGATGATTCTTTGTCTCTTTGTTTTAGTTGTTTTCTTCGTTTTTTTGGGCTCCTTTTCCTTCTGAAAAAACTTTGTCAGTTGAGGCCCCAATGGACTTAGCTTCGCAGGCAGGGATTCAGTCATTACCTTTAAAATCTCTTCCACGTCAGTGGCAGAGCGTGATGCGGGAGTCTCCTCTTCGTCAGATACTTTTTGCTTTGGAGATGATATTTTCTTCTTCTTCGGAATATTCTTCTTCTTTGGTGGTTCTTCCTCATCTTCATTTAAAGCTTCGGCTCCCCTTTTCCTTTTCCGACCTTCGGCACCTTTATTCAGATTTTCGTAGTCAGGGTATTCAAAACCCAAGGCGTCCAGCACTCGATTCAGTCTTCGCTTCGGACGGGTACCGAAGGCCGCGGTCATCAACTGATCTTCTTTTTTGGAGTAATTACCGAGTATTTCATTGCACATTATTTCAACTGTGTCCAGCCACTCTTGGCAAGGTTTTTTAAAGTATTTCTTAAACTTGTAATAGTAAGGTAACCGCACAAGTTCCCCTTCTTTCTTCTCCCCCTCTAGCTTCGGCATTTCCCATTCTTTTAAAGTAGGAAAAACCCTGAAGGCCAAGAACTCTTGAACCAGGTCCCTAGTACTGATATGCTCTGAAATAATTTTAAAATCAGCCAGTGCAGCCCAAGTGGAACCTTCTAATGACATTTGGCATCGCGGTCTTGTTTCTCCGAAGATCAATTCAAGAGGGCTTTGTACCAACTTCTCTTTGTCTTCGTCAACTCTCACATAAAACCATTCTGATTTCCAGCCTGCCGGCCATTTGCTTCGGTAGCTGATTACAGGAAACTTTGTGGTTTTCCGATAGGCAAAATTGTAGCAACCAAAGTTATCATGTAATCCATCTTTTCTAGCCTTCGTCTGGTAATGCAGCTCATGAACTCGACAAAAGCTGTCGGCAAACGGCTCCACCGCCTGGCTTCGGAGGGCCCAGATATAAACATTAAGCCTAACGATAGCGTTAGGAGTCAACTGATGAAAGTAGATACCAAACCTCTTCAATACATCTGCAATAATCCTATGAAGGGGGAATCTCAACCCAGCCTTTAGAAAGCTCTTGAAAATGACTATTTCATCCTTCTCTGGCTTCGGGGTAGTTTCTTCCCCCCCGAAGAGAAGTAGCTTCTTCTGACTTTCACTGAAATAACCTGACTTTACCATCTTGGAGAGATCAGCCTTCGAAACGGTCGACTTTCCGAAGTCCAAGTGGCTGGGCTTACTTGGCATGGCAATACGATAATCATCTTCGGGATCAGTTTCTTCAATGTTCTCTTCTTCTGCTTCGGCAGTTGCTTGTTCTGCTTCAACAGTGGGGATTTCTTCCGAAGTTACCAGTCCGGATCGTTGCATTGCTTCGGAGATGGGAATAGTCTCCGAGCCTTCAGCTTCGCCTCCTTCACGCTCAACCCTAGCGATAGAACGCACTCTGGCCATTTAATTCTGAATTTGCGGGAATTAAATACTTTTTCTTTCGAAGTTTTTTCTTCTGACGAAGTAGGCTTCAAGCTGGAGCTTCGTTTGATTCCGAGAGTTAAGCTTTGGCTATGGTTAAAAATTTTGGCAGCAAAACAGTGCAAATAACAATGAATGCTGTGGTAACTTCACACCTACTTGTCTGTTTATATAGTGCTGCAGGTAAGAAGGTGAAACGCCAGGATTTTTACCAGGCGGACAGCCGCTTGCACTCGCTGCGCGGTGGACCGCAGAGACCAAACAGTAACTCTGCAAGGTGGGACCGCTACGCGCCCGGAAACTGAATCGTTTCTCGACAACGAGCTCAGGGAAGGTGTTTTTTGGACCTTCGGCTTCCCGAAGCTTAAGAGACTTTTTTTTCACGGATCAAGCTCGTTACGAAAAACGATCTAGCGCCGCAAAAGGGGCTACTGTTGGGGCTATGCTTCGTCGCGCCGAAGGTCTTGTAGGAAGAAGCAACTTCGGCTGAAGCTGTCCGCAGGAGATGACCGAAGGTTCCTCTTCATGAAGCTTCGGAATTACAAACCGACTTAAAAGTAGAATGACCTTTCAGTCCATAAATGTTTGGGTCGCTGTTGTAATCCCTTATGAGGGACATAATTGTAATTCCTCACAGGCTATGTTCCGTGCCTATAAATAGTGAACAGTACTCCCTTACTGGGGACAGAGATTTTTCCGGTATTTGCAGTCGCGTCATTTGAGAATCAATCTTTGTCAAGGCAGAGGTATAATTGTATTCAACACTTAAATATATTGAATGAATATAATATGGTTTGTTTAAGATTCATTTACCTTTGATATTCTATATTTTTTGCTATCTTATACAATCTGTTGAAATTCAATTACGAAGATTTAACCTTCGTAATTGTATTGACACCAACCTTCGTCCAAGGCTCATTATCCTCAAGGGAATAATGTTTCATTGGACGAAGAACATTAACATTTAACATTTTATGTTGCCTTGTTCTTAATTCAAGGCAGAGTTGAGAACAAGTCCCCAACAGTTAGCTCTCAAAATGATTACAAAGGTTTGCTAGAAAAATTTGAAACTTATGCAAACTTAAATAGTGAGCTATCAACTAAAATTGAGCTATTAGAATCTAGTGCTCCATCCACTGCTACTAATGATAGTCTTATTAAAAAGAATGAAAAACTTAAGGCTAAGTTAGCTAGCTCCCAAGAAGCTATTGAAAATTTGCTAGAGAAAATGGAAATTCTTAGCATACACAATAATGAGCTAACTACAAAACTAGAAAACATTAGTAGCACCCCAGCAGCATCTTTAGTTGAAATACCTAAAATTATTAAGAAAGATGCTTCTACTTCCTGCTTTGATTTAATTGATGATTCTAACCCCTGCAACCAAGTTCTTGTTAAGAATATTGTTGTAGAAACATGTTCGGATGAGGTTGCAAAGGAAAATGAACAATTAAAGCAAGAAGTGGCTCGTCTTGGCAAGGCTTTGTATGACAAGAAAGGCAAAGCCAAACAAATCCGACCTCCACAGGATAACACCACTGCGGGAGTGGATAAGCCTATGGAGGGAGAAATTGTGATTTGTAGGCTATGTCACATGGAAGGCCACAAGTCTTTCCAATGCAAGGCGATGACCGGGGATAAACAAAGGCAAAAGCTCAAGCAAAAGCCATCAAGCAAAATCTCCAACACCTACATCAAAAAGGTGGACAAAAAGACTGCTACACCATATTTGATCAAGAAGAAAAAGAATGGAAAGGTGATAGCAATCAAGGCCAACAAGCAAGCCAACAAAGGAAAGGAGGCCAAACGCATCTGGGTGCCAAAGGAAATAATTTCAACCATGAAAAGCACCAAGAAGGTTTGGATCCTGAAAGGGAAGTGAGTGGACTGAAGGTCTTCGGGAAATTTGGAGACTTGGCAAAGTTAGGATGTATATCATGGGATACATCATATTGGATCAAGTTTATTGCCAAGTGGGTTAGTGAAAATTTTGGACCCAAATTTCTCACCCATGACTAAGGTAACTAGATTTATTGTATCTTTTGTTTTTAGATATGCGTATCTATTTACCTTGTATCTAGTTTATCTTTTCTTGCCTAGTATTACATTTGTTATTTACTTTTGTTTAAAATTATGCATACTAGGTAAATCACATGGTAGGATTGCTTGCTTTCAATTCATATACTTAAGCAAACCTACATGGCTTAAAATGTTATTTAAGCACGACACATAGCTTCTATATCACTCCAAAGTAAATGATGCATCAATTGAAAATTTTGATTTCTACAAGTTGTATCATTTAAGTTATATGTGCCAAAGTTCGGATTATGGATAATTTTCCCCTCTTGATATCAAATCAAAGTGCATATCTCCTACAAGTATTCAAAACTTGTATGTACACCTTCAGGGGGAGGTTATTCTATAATCTAACACTTTGAGACTAACACCTTTTCAAGTCTATTTCATGTGATAGTCTCATTGTAAGGAAAATGAAGTCCCTGGAGAAAGACAACGATCTTCCACTGCAAAATCTCCAAGAACTCTCATGTCTCTCAAGCTCGCCATTGACTTTCAATTGGTATCTTTTGAGACTACATCTAGTATCATTTACATGTCTTCTCCAAAATTTGATTAGACTATATTTCATATCATATACTTCTCATGTTGCTAAAAATGCATAAGTACTTAACTCATATTATGTTACCTATGCATAAGGGTAGTTAGTCTTTTCAAATCATGTCTTGCACCTCTAATTTTCACATGCTTTTTCCTAAGAAGAGGATCTCTGTCAGGGGGAGTATTTCTTCATCTCTAAAAAGGGGAGAAACTTCTTTCTAAAGAGAACACTCGTTTAGGGGGAGTAATCCGTTCAACTGGTACCATTCATGTGGTTCAATTTAGTATCCTTCAAGTGGTATCATCTGATAAAATTCTTGATGAGGGCAAGCTTTTATTTACTTCCTACATGCTTTTAATGTCTTCCTTTTCGGTGGTTGATGCCAAAGAGGGAGAAGTTTAGGGACCAAAGCAATGAAAACTATATCAAATACCAAACACCACCAATTTAAAATTTTATATCTACAAATGGTTTTTCAAGTGGTTTTGGTCATTTGGTCCTAAAATAGGAAGTAAGTGAATTATGGAGTTAGGGGGAGGCTTAAGTCCATAATTTCACTTTGTGGGGACAAACATGCATCCTAGCAAGTAGATTGCATATTTTCATTCAAATACTTGTATTATTTCCTTGCTTTGGTTGTGTTGTCATCAATCACTAAAAAGGGGGAGATTGTAAGGAAAATGGACCTCGGGCCATTTGGCTAATTGAGTTTTGGTGTTTGATGAAAAACACAATACGTGAACTAATAAGTTTTCTAGTGTTTATCATTGTAGTTCACAGGATGCAAGATTTACTTGGACTAAGGAATTGAGGAAAGCAACACCTCAAAAGAAGACATTAAGAAGATTCAAGAAAAGTCCAAGTGTGCTACTGTGGACTGTCTGTGTGAAGGCGCACCGGACTGTCCGGTGGCACACCGGACTGTCCGGTGGCACACCGGACTGTCCGGTGCCCACACGCCAGACTGTCCGGTGCACCAGGGAACTCCAGCCCAACGGCTAGTTCCAGGTGGCACCAGGAGAGAAGGTGACTGTCCGGTGTGAGCACCAGACTGTCCGGTGTGGAAAAGCCTGCGGCACCAACGGTCACCTGCTCTGACAGAGCAACGGCTAGGCGCACTGTCCGGTGTGCCGCAGAGAACTGCAACTTTTCTCTAATGGCTATTTTGGAGTTGGGGCCTATATATACTTCACCCAACCGGCCATTTGAAGGTGTGGGAGCCCAAGCAACATACCAAGGCATATCGTGCACATTTCTAAGAGCTCAAACACCCAAGTGCTTAATAGAATCACTCGGTGATTAGCGTAGGTGCTTTGTGAAGTTCTTAGGTTAGTTAGACCGCTTTAGCGCTTGCTCTAGGTGACCCTAGTTAGTTGAGTGAGTTTTGTAAAACCACACAACCCCTCGGCTCTTGCATGAGTCGTTGTAATTGATGAAAAGCATAGTCCATGGACAAAGTTAAGGTAAGACTCGTAAAGTGACAAAGTGGATAAAACAATCAAGGATAAGATAAGTGAGGTTCTAACAGAAGAGTTGAAGTAAAAATTCATTACCAAAGGAAGTTACAAGGAGATAATGAGATCATTAAAGATGTGCAAAATAAAATGACCGCTCATGGATCGTTAAGAAACAAAGGTGGTCAAGGACCTATGAACTGAAATGTCCTGAATAGCCATTGGGTATGAAGGTAAGCATACATGAAAATATGAGAGTACGCAAGACTCCAAGGATACGAGCATACCAAGACAAGGGAATAGAAAAAAACAAATGATAACGACTTAACGAAATAGGAAGGGATCTCAGAAGACAAGAAGGTCATGGACATATAAACTGAAATGTTTAAGTAGACAGTAGAAATTTAGAGGCAAATATTTGAAACAAGAATATTGAAGGATACAAGCATGTCAATACCAAAGGAATAAAGATTGTCAAACGGTAGCAATTTTATGATGGAAGAGAAATGAATCCCAAAGGGCAAGAAGGTTATGGTCAGGGGGCATCTACAAAAATGTCGCAAGCACAAGAGTGAGATCGGATCTAATAGATTGAGAGAAGTATAGACCATACTAGAATAAAATACTTTTGGCAAGGGGGCATATAGGAACACAACATAGAATTAGCCGAGGCGACTAATATTTTGAAGCAGAATCAAGGATGAGGTGAAGTAATAATCAATAAGTCTTTAAAACGACCAATGTTACTCTAGGATAGCGGTCCTACAGTCAGCAAGGGCTTTGATACCACTTATGTCACACCCAGTTTTGGAAGGTAAACCGAATGCGAACCATGTACGTGTCAGGATCAGAAATTCACGTACACGGCGATTACATAAATGACTCATCATAGCACAATGCTTCGGATAACAATAAAGAGTAAGTAATAATATGAAAGACTAGAGTCATTTACATAATATAATCAAAGTACATAGAATAGAAATGTAGCCAACGAAAATTAACCCACCACAGGCAGCTGACTGGGGGAGGTCGCTCGCCTAATCCTCGAACTCGCCGAAGTCCTGGAACTCCCGGAGATCCACCTCGATGCCTTCTTCTCCTGCTTTACCTAAGCATAGATTGCACCAAAGGCAGCCTGGTGTTTTGTGAAAGCAAGGGTGAGTACACATCAACGTACTCAGCAAATGTCCCGTTTGGCTGAAGTGGACTAGCTTTATGTGGGGTTAAGGTCAAAGCAGTTGCTTTTAGTTGGTCAGGTATTTATTATTAGTGGAAGCCAAGTTTTATAATATAACCAACTCGTGAATCCTTTCCTCATCGAGGAACATCATTATCATCATCGAACCAAAACCATAAATAGAACCATTGTATATCGAACCATCTGTATCTCTAATCAAAGAGGATCCCAAGGCTGCTCATAACCGTGAGCGCGGCTGATATATCAGTTTCATTCCCTCTGCAGAGGTTGCACACTTTACCCACGAGTCGTGATTCCCTTTCTGCCCAGAGAGAGCTACTCTCCATTGACCACTACCTAGGTGACCTGGCAGGGTATCACTATGTAGCCTTTACAAAGACTCCCCTGGTGCATAGCTTCTCGTTAGGTTTCACTAGTCGTACAAACGCAGTACACCTCCCCAAAGGTGGGTGACTAACAAAACCAAATCAAATGAACCTCTGCACCCCCTGGTAGAGCGAGCACTATGCCCTGGCCCCCATTGACGGCCCTCAGGCAAAGCCAACTATACCCTCAGGTTCATCTAACTAATCAGTTAAGGGCGTCTCATTCCACCCTCATGGCTGCACTGTTATCCCGGGTGGTCACTCCATGAACAGGTCCTTACGGAGAGGTACTGAGGAAAATGGCCTGAGTCCCCTAAAGTATCACAATATCATCATCGAGATAAGATCATCGTATCATAAATAATCACATCATGTTCATTGATTAAGTTAAGGCAATAGCAAAATGCTAACCATGATAACCCAAAGGGTAAACAAGGTAAGGTAAATACATACTAGTCAATCCTTAGGTTTAGATAATATAATGCGGGACAGTGAGTTATAAAGTATGTAGGACATAATAGGTCAGAGGACACTTGCCTTCACCAAAGAGATGCTCAGGGTCTTCAGCCTCGTGGAACTCGAAGAACTGGATCACTTGGTCGCCAACGCTTGATCTTTGATCCCTCGAAGCTCGGAGACGGATCGCAATCTATTCACGACAGACAGCGAATACAAACAGGCACAAACAAACATACATATATATGCATAAGAACATTACACCATTCAAATAAAAACATAATAAAATATACAAAACGAAATAGAGCGCACTACTATGGTCACGCGAGGAAAAAGAAACACGACAGTCTACGGTCACGCGAGGAAAAAGAAACACGACAGTCGAGAAGTAATATCTATGGTCAAGAAGTTAATGGGTTTACGCTAAACAAATATTAACTATAACATCTAATTTGACATTATCAAATATAAATAATATCTACCATTTAGTTTTGATTAAACCTGTTACACTAACAGTTGTCAAATAAATAAGTAATACAGTTAGCTCGAGATATTCTAAGCGAAGCGAGTTTACGATGCGCGAAACGGCATGATAGCGCGCATCTGACACGCGGATACGCGCGACATAGCACGCTGACGACACACGAAAAAGTGTGCGCGACTAGCGCGAATGACATGAGAATCAACACGCCACCACGTGTGGAACAGCACGCACGGTATGCAAGAAAAACTAAATAGGTGACGCATTTACACTAAACAAATATTAAATAATTAAAAAGTAGTTAAGTTAATATTGGCCATGTTAACATTTATTATAAAACGTAAGTGGGACACTACACAATCAATCTAATTGAAATATTAATCTAATAAATATTAGTCGAGCGGACCTTAAGTTAATTATCTAACGTATATGGCGTGACGAATTAACGTTACTAACAGGAGTGCTTATAAGCGAAAACAATTTATTATCACGCGCAGATGTCGCACGACACACGTGATCGACACGCGAGATACGCGCGAGCAACGCGAACAGCGCGCGACAACGCGTGCGAATGGCGCACAACAACGTGCGCGAACGGCACACAACGATGCACGCTAAATAACACTGCGACACGCGAAACAACACATGTGACAACACGCCAACGACGCCCGCGAACGACGCGCGAACAGCATGCAAACGACGTGCAGGCAATGCGACGATGGCAAGCGCAATACACGCGAACAACGAGTAAACAGCGCGCGCGAGACGCGAGTCACTAACAAATATCGCGTTTGTACTAAACAAGTATTAAATGAAAAATATTCAAGTTGGTATTAATCTAGTTAACATTTATTCATACAGGCATAAGAAAGTTGTAAAATAGTTTTAACCAGAAAGCTATTTTAAATAACCAGCATATTAAACAATTGCTCAACTAATTAATTAATTAAACTTGTGTCGTAACGAAATAATGTTACTAATATGAATGTGACGCTGTTACAGAGTTGACGCAATCGAAACGAGTCGAAATAAGTTTGTGACGCATAACGTATTGAATAATTAGCATTTTGCGGATTAATGTCGACGGCGTGGCACGAAGTTATAGCTAGAAAAATAGGCTACACAGCGGGCCACAAAGCACTGCCGAAATAAGTTTGGGACCGTGAACCGATGAATAATGTTGGTGAAGAATGCCACCGCCTGCTCGGACCTGATGCTGTTTAGGGGTCGGACCTCGATCCACTTGGAGAATTTGTCGATAGTGACCAGCAGGTGCGTGAAGCCCCCGGGTGCCTTCTACAAGGGTCCGACGAGGTCTAGACCCCACACAACAAATGGCCAGGTGATGGGTATCGTCTGCAAGGCCTGAGCGGGCAGATGCATCTGCTTTGCATAGAATTGACACCCCCGGCAGGAGCGCACAATCCTAGTGGCGTCGGCCACCGCGGTTGGCCAGTAGAAACCTTGTCGAAAGGCATTCCCCACGAGGGCTCGAGGCGCTCTGCATGGTGGCCGCAAGCCCCCGAGTGTATTTCTTGCAACAGCTCTTGTCCTTGGGCGATAGATATGCATCGTTGAAGGATGCCCGAGGGGCTGTGGTGGTATAGCTCTTTTTCATCACCCAGCAGGACAAATGACTTGGCGCGCTGAGCCAGCCACTAAGCTTTGGTCTTGTCGATGGGAAGCTCTCCTCAGAGGAGATATTCCAGGTACGGGGCCTGCCAGTTCGGATCTGGCGTGACCCCAATCTATTCCTCTTCGACGGGCAAGGCCTCTTCCTCGATGGCCGAGGGTGTCTTGGGTGCCACCGAGGGTACCTCAGGCTCGACCGAGGGTGCCTCGGGCTAGGCCGAGGCTTCCTCAGGTTGGGCTGAGGCTTCCTCAGGCTCGGGCGCGTCGTCGATCTTGACGGATGGTTGATGTAGGTCTCTCGAGAAGACGTCGGGGGGAACTGTCGTTCACCCCGAGGCTATTTTCGCCAGCTCGTCCGCAGACTCGTTGTATCGTCAGGTGACGTGGTTGAGCTCCAACTCGTAGAACTTGTTCTCCAGGCGCCGGACTTCGTCGCAGTAGGCTTCCATCCTCCGGTCACGGCAGTGGGAGTTCTTCATGACTTGGTCAATGACAAGCTGCGAGTCGCCTCGAGCGTCGAGGCGTCGGACCCCTAGCTCGACGGCGATGCGTAGCCCGTTAACCAGTGCTTCGTACTCGGCCACATTGTTTGACGCCGGAAAGTGGAGGCGAATGACGTAGCGGAGATGCTTTCCGAGGGGTGAAACGAAGAGCAGGCCAGCGCCCGCTCCTGTTTTCATGAGTGACCCATCGAAGTACATGGTCCAGAGCTCGGGCTGGATTGGAGTTGTCGGTAACTGGGTGTCAGTCCACTCAGCCAGGAAGTCTGCCAAGACCTAGGATTTTATAGCCTTTCGAGGAGCGAATGATAGCATTTTGCCCATAAGCTCCACCGCCCACTTTGCTATCCTACCCGAGGCCTCACAGCACTGGATGATCTCCCCCACGGGGAAGGATGACACCACAGTTACCGGATGAGACTCGAAGTAGTGTCGCAACTTTCGTCGTGTCAGGATCACTGCGTAGAGCAGCTTCTGGATCTGTGGGTAGCGAGCTTTGGTCTCGGAAAGTACTTCACTGATGAAGTAGACTGGCCTCTGGACGGTCAGTACATGCCCTTCTTGTAACACCCTAAAGTTCAATTTTGTGAAGACAAGGAAAAGTTCTCAAAGATTTTAAATCAAAACACCTTTCCTTAGAGATAATTATAATTTAGGAGTTTCCACTCATGAATAAGTTAAAAATACATAATACTTAGATAATCTAAGTTGCCTTTGGGTTAGGATATATAAAGGAATTATGGTTAAACTATTTCTTAACATATACAAGTCTAAATTTGATTTCCCTAGAATTAATGAGGTGGGGATTATTCTACTATATGAATGAAAACTCGTCTAAAAGGACTAAAATAAATAAAGAAATACATAAAATAGGTTTTTGCACATTATGCTAAAGTTCTATATGTGTATCCAAATTAAGTGTTTTAAACTTGTGTTGATTTGAAATTCAAATGGAAAGGAAAAATAGAAAATAGAAAATAAAAGGAGTAGGGAAAATACTACATAAAACAAAATAAAATCAGAATAAAAATTCTCCATACTCATATTATTAAAGTATACTATTCAAACTGAGGACAAGTTATTCACAAAAGTTTGAACTCAAACTTGAATTCAAATTGAATTTGAATTGGATTTGAAAATGGAGAAAAGAAAATAGAAAAGAAAAAGAAAAAGAATAAAAACCCCTAACTGGGCCGGCTACTGGAAACCGGCCCACCTAAGGAAACCTACCGCGCGGCCCAGCTTCGCTTCCCCCGCGCGCGCTCGACACTGCCGTATGGGGCCCACGCTCCGGTCTCCTGCGCGCGCGCCTTGACACCGACTGGTGGGTCCCACGTGCAGTCTCACCGTCTTACGCCGCGCACCCCTCTGTTTCGCTGACACGCGGGTCCGCGCTGTCAGCACCTACCTCCCCGCGGATCGCGCGTCGCTCGCCTACCCGCGCGTGATGCTCGCCGCCGGGACCGGGTCGGCCAGGCTCGGACTCGGACTTGGCGCAGGGTATAAATCGTGCCCCTCTCCTTCCGCCCCTCATTGAGCCGTGTAACTAGCCAACGCCGCCGCCAGACATCACCGCGCGGGGAGAGAAATCGCGACCACCTCGATTGACCATTGACGCCGATAATCCGTGAAATTGAAGACTCGGGGTGCTGCGCTGTGCGTCTGCGAAGCTGTCCGTGGTGGTTGCGGGCGGAATCATCGACTGGGCGTTCCTTAATTGCTCACCGGAGCACTTCACCGCCGCCAATCCGCCCCTCTGCCGTGGCCAAGGTCTTCCGCGCTGCAAACCCTCGGTAAGATGCCCTTGCCGCGTTTACTTGTTCGTCAGCTACGCGTAGTACCAATTAGCCATGGGTTTGGGGCAGTGGGCGGCCATCGGGGGATCGCCGGAGTCCTCTCCGCCGCGGGGGGGAGAACTCGTCGCCGTTGCCCGGCTGGATTGAAGACGAAGCTTCCGCGACCATCGGATCGGGCGCGGACGGATAGGATTAGGATGGGAGATAACGATTCGGTGATTTGAATCCAGGCCGTCCGTCTAGATCGGACGAACCTGAGTGATCCCCGCGTTTTAAAATCTGAGCCGTTGATCTCGGATCCAACGAGACGCGCTGCGTACCGCTTCAGAGTGAGTGAGATCTAATCTGAGCCCTCCGTTTTTGATCGGACGGCTCAGCCCATTCGATACCCTTCGCGCTGGCGCTTTTGTTAAAGAGCCCTCCGAAGAATAGCGAATCAACCCGCCGTCCAACACTAGTGTTTACTGAGTCTGCGGATTATTGCGCCGAGCCCCCTGCCCTTTCTTATAATTGAGGCCCAGTCCAGCACAGTTATAAATTGAATAAATGATTAGGAAATTGAATTTTTAATACAAAAATAATTCCTAGAACTTCATTAATTCATAACTAATTCATTTTAGTTCCAAATTGAGTCATTCCAATTCCTATAATCTTGTAATAATATTCTCTACCATTTAGAATCACTGTTTTGCCATGAACTCTGTCAGAAAATTTATTTATCATTTAATCATATTTTAATCACATTAAACCTTAGGAAATTCATAACCTGAATTCTATAACTCAAAAATTAATAATTCTTTTTCCTGTGATCTTATTCTAATGTGTAGATTAGTATCATATAGTTTGTTCTTATGTTTGGTGTAATGTTAATTTTGCCTATACCATGTATGTTTGTATTGCTACGACTAGCAGTGAGGTCACGAAGATCTGAAGAATCATCCTGGTACCTGGATTCTCAAGGCCCAGGCAAGTTGTGCCCTTGATCACTTCTTTTTACCCACTCATGTTCTGATTAATCATAATGACCTGCATAGGTTAATTTTGATGGGACCCAATAGGTTACCCTAGTATGTCTATCTTTATACCTTGTTTACCACTGATCTTTCTGGGTAGTACTTGCTAGTGCTATATGTGGTTTTGGGTATGGAGATACACTATTCATGATTACACTTTTGTTATCAGTTGTTATTTATTGTTCATGATGAGATCATTATGTTAATTGGAACATGGAGCGACCACCCGGGAAAACAGTGCTACCACAAGGGTAGTATGGGATGCCCTTGGCTGATTAATTAGGAAAGCTAGTGGAAGACTACCTTACCCGAAAGGGGCAAGGGCAGTAGGGGAGAGGTCAGTGCGGGGAGGCCCTCGGGAGGATTTTGCTGCGATGGCGGTCCTGCAAGGGATTCCTGTACTGGATCTTCCTATAAACTGTAGCGGGTTTTCGGAAGCTAGTGGAACTTTGTAAAGGCCTCGTAGTGGTACCCTGCCTCGCTTCCTAGGTAGAGGTGTATGGAGTCTGATCAACTCTGTGGCAAATGGGTAACACGACTTGTGGGTAAAGATGCGCAACCTCTGCAGAGTGTAAAACTGGTATACTAGCCGTGCTCACGGTCATGAGCAGCTCGGACCCTCACATGATTAAATTATGGAACTTAAACTCAATTTGTCATATGCATTGCATCGCAGGTGAAGTTGTTACTTTTGTTCTACTATTTAATTGGGTTGGTATTTACTTATACTTAGTAACTGCTAATAAAATTTTGACCAACTTTAAAAGCAATGCTCAGCTCTAACCATCTTCTTTGGTAAGCCTTACACTTCACGTGAGCTCCCACCTTTGGCGAGTTCATGCACATTATTCCCCACAACTTGTTGAGCGATGAACGTATGTGAGCTCACTCTTGCTGTCTCACATACACCACAGGTCAAGACCAGGTACTGCAGGATGATGCTCATGGAGGATGCTGTGATGAGTTCGTGAGTGGTCTAGGCCGTCGTCTCCCAGTCAACTTTGGGTTGCTGGACCGTTGTCTCCTTATAATGTAATTATTTATTTTGTATAGAACTCCTGTTATATATAAAGATGTGACATTCGATCCTGTGCCACTATACATCATATGTTTGAGACTTGGTCCCAGCATACCTGGTGTTTATGTTAACCCCGGGTTTTGGACCCCCCAAAATCCGGGTGTTACAGAAGTGGTATCAGAGGAATGTTGACTGTAGGACGAAACCTAGATAGAACTGGACAACCCTTGTCTACTTACCTCTGCTACTCTGATCATTTCTAAACTTATCTTAATCTTTTCTCATCTATTTCCGCTTTACTCTGATTATTCTTATCTTTTCTTTCTAAAGACAAATGTGGATTTCACACTTTGAAATCCTGTACCTAAAGTGACCTTTAGGAATAGGAGACCTAATCCTAGGAACAAAAAAACAAAACTATTTTTATAAGTGTCTATATATTTGAATGTTTGTACTTATGATATCTGTCTGATTTGGATCTTTGTTTGAGTGTGATGGGTTGTGGAGTAATGTCCACAATTACATCTGCATATACATCTAGGCATAAAAGATAGTATTTATAAAATAACTAGACAATCTAGAATAACCCCATTAAAGAGGTAACTAGTATTCCGTATCTATCTCATCTTAACATATTCTATCTTACCTTTGGACAATCACCTCGTACAACTAATTACCCTGGTCTTGACATAGGATATCTGGCCCAGCCCTGCCAAAGAAATTTCCAGTACAGAACCAACTATTAGTTTATTCATTCTATCTATTAAATGATTCCCTTGTAAAGCTATCTTACCATATGCTTCTAACTTAGATGGTCAATACCAGGCGGGGTGGTGGAATCGATTTCCCTGCTAATCAACAACCCCAACCACAGTCAGCAGCAATGAATCCTCCTAATCCTCCACCAGGCGGAGTTGATCCACTCGTCGCAGCTCAAATGAGAATGATGCAGCAAATGGCGGACACCATGGCAGATATGCGCACCCAAATGCAGCAAGAACGCCGAGAAATGCACCAGGAAAGAGAGGATGCACGTCGGGAAATGCGCCAAGAACGGGAAGAAATACGCCAGGAGAGGAGAGTACAACAACAACAGCTGCAGCAACAACTTCAACAACAGCAGCAGCAACAACAACAAATGCCATTGCCTCCACCACCTGTTCCACCCCGAGACAAGCACCGGGAATTCATGAGCCACAAACCACCAACCTTCTCCAACTCCGCAGATCCACTGCAAGCAGATGACTGGTTAAAGTCCATAGAGAAGATGCTCAACATAGCCCAGTGCTCGGATCGAGAGAAAGTACTCTATGCATCGGGTCGTCTTGCTGGTCCCGCTGCGGATTGGTGGGATGCGTACTGTGCAGCTCATGCTGCCGCCGATACAATTACCTGGGAAGAATTCTCCACACAATTCAGGAATTACCATATTCCTGCTGGACTCATGAAGATTAAGAGGAAGGAGTTTTTATCCCTCAAGCAAGGAAGTATGTCCGTGAGTGAATATAGGGACAAATTCATTCAGTTATCTCGTTATGCTCCCAGAGATGTTGAAGACGATGAGCAAAAGCAGGAGCTCTTTCTGGATGGTTTGATTGGACCCCTGCAATATCAGCTGGTATCGCACACCTTCCCATCCTTCCAAAGGCTACTTGACAAAGCTATTGCTGTAGAAAACAAGAGGAGTATATTTGGAGAGAAGAGAAAGGCTGTCAACCAAGGACAGGCTGGAAGTAGTTCCCGTCCTCGCTATACTACCACTCCCAGTACACCAGCTAGTGGCAGTTCCGGACAACAAACTCAACAGGCACCAACTGCTCCTTCAAAAGCAAGCACTCCAGGAGGACCCACTGCTCCTAACACAACCGCCATCAGGACATGCTTCAAATGTGGACAACCGGGACACTATGCCAACTACTGTCCCAACAGAGCTGCCTACACTACACCGGCACCGATGAAGCAAGGACAAGCCTCAGCAGGGAAGAGTCAGCCCCTATCCATCAACCGAGGATATGCCCATCATACAGAAGTAGAAGCTGAACCCGGTGAACTTGAAATTCAAATTCAAGAAGAAGAGCCAGTTGGAGATGAAGTAGTCGGTGAAGAAGTCAACGAGCAACAAGAATAAAGAGATAAACATAGATATAGATATATATATATATATATTTTACTATTTGTAAGACTTAAATATTAGTTTAGCCAGTAGTCGTATTTTACTATTTTAGTAATAATAATAAGGTCCATTTGACCCTGTGTTTTGCTAATAAGATATGCATCATGCCGAGATTTTGTTTATGCATATGTGTTGAATCAATATGAACATACACCCTTTTTCCTTACAAATCTCGAGGGCGAGATTATTTTTAAGGGGGGTAGGATTTGTAACACCCTAAAGTTCAATTTTGTGAAGACAAGGAAAAGTTCTCAAAGATTTTAAATCAAAACACCTTTCCTTAGAGATAATTATAATTTAGGAGTTTCCACTCATGAATAAGTTAAAAATACATAATACTTAGATAATCTAAGTTGCCTTTGGGTTAGGATATATAAAGGAATTATGGTTAAACTATTTCTTAACATATACAAGTCTAAATTTGATTTCCCTAGAATTAATGAGGTGGGGATTATTCTACTATATGAATGAAAACTCGTCTAAAAGGACTAAAATAAATAAAGAAATACATAAAATAGGTTTTTGCACATTATGCTAAAGTTCTATATGTGTATCCAAATTAAGTGTTTTAAACTTGTGTTGATTTGAAATTCAAATGGAAAGGAAAAATAGAAAATAGAAAATAAAAGGAGTAGGGAAAATACTACATAAAACAAAATAAAATCAGAATAAAAATTCTCCATACTCATATTATTAAAGTATACTATTCAAACTGAGGACAAGTTATTCACAAAAGTTTGAACTCAAACTTGAATTCAAATTGAATTTGAATTGGATTTGAAAATGGAGAAAAGAAAATAGAAAAGAAAAAGAAAAAGAATAAAAACCCCTAACTGGGCCGGCTACTGGAAACCGGCCCACCTAAGGAAACCTACCGCGCGGCCCAGCTTCGCTTCCCCCCGCGCGCGCTCGACACTGCCGTATGGGGCCCACGCTCCGGTCTCCTGCGCGCGCGCCTTGACACCGACTGGTGGGTCCCACGTGCAGTCTCACCGTCTTACGCCGCGCACCCCTCTGTTTCGCTGACACGCGGGTCCGCGCTGTCAGCACCTACCTCCCCGCGGATCGCGCGTCGCTCGCCTACCCGCGCGTGATGCTCGCCGCCGGGACCGGGTCGGCCAGGCTCGGACTCGGACTTGGCGCAGGGTATAAATCGTGCCCCTCTCCTTCCGCCCCTCATTGAGCCGTGTAACTAGCCAACGCCGCCGCCAGACATCACCGCGCGGGGAGAGAAATCGCGACCACCTCGATTGACCATTGACGCCGATAATCCGTGAAATTGAAGACTCGGGGTGCTGCGCTGTGCGTCTGCGAAGCTGTCCGTGGTGGTTGCGGGCGGAATCATCGACTGGGCGTTCCTTAATTGCTCACCGGAGCACTTCACCGCCGCCAATCCGCCCCTCTGCCGTGGCCAAGGTCTTCCGCGCTGCAAACCCTCGGTAAGATGCCCTTGCCGCGTTTACTTGTTCGTCAGCTACGCGTAGTACCAATTAGCCATGGGTTTGGGGCAGTGGGCGGCCATCGGGGGATCGCCGGAGTCCTCTCCGCCGCGGGGGGGAGAACTCGTCGCCGTTGCCCGGCTGGATTGAAGACGAAGCTTCCGCGACCATCGGATCGGGCGCGGACGGATAGGATTAGGATGGGAGATAACGATTCGGTGATTTGAATCCAGGCCGTCCGTCTAGATCGGACGAACCTGAGTGATCCCCGCGTTTTAAAATCTGAGCCGTTGATCTCGGATCCAACGAGACGCGCTGCGTACCGCTTCAGAGTGAGTGAGATCTAATCTGAGCCCTCCGTTTTTGATCGGACGGCTCAGCCCATTCGATACCCTTCGCGCTGGCGCTTTTGTTAAAGAGCCCTCCGAAGAATAGCGAATCAACCCGCCGTCCAACACTAGTGTTTACTGAGTCTGCGGATTATTGCGCCGAGCCCCCTGCCCTTTCTTATAATTGAGGCCCAGTCCAGCACAGTTATAAATTGAATAAATGATTAGGAAATTGAATTTTTAATACAAAAATAATTCCTAGAACTTCATTAATTCATAACTAATTCATTTTAGTTCCAAATTGAGTCATTCCAATTCCTATAATCTTGTAATAATATTCTCTACCATTTAGAATCACTGTTTTGCCATGAACTCTGTCAGAAAATTTATTTATCATTTAATCATATTTTAATCACATTAAACCTTAGGAAATTCATAACCTGAATTCTATAACTCAAAAATTAATAATTCTTTTTCCTGTGATCTTATTCTAATGTGTAGATTAGTATCATATAGTTTGTTCTTATGTTTGGTGTAATGTTAATTTTGCCTATACCATGTATGTTTGTATTGCTACGACTAGCAGTGAGGTCACGAAGATCTGAAGAATCATCCTGGTACCTGGATTCTCAAGGCCCAGGCAAGTTGTGCCCTTGATCACTTCTTTTTACCCACTCATGTTCTGATTAATCATAATGACCTGCATAGGTTAATTTTGATGGGACCCAATAGGTTACCCTAGTATGTCTATCTTTATACCTTGTTTACCACTGATCTTTCTGGGTAGTACTTGCTAGTGCTATATGTGGTTTTGGGTATGGAGATACACTATTCATGATTACACTTTTGTTATCAGTTGTTATTTATTGTTCATGATGAGATCATTATGTTAATTGGAACATGGAGCGACCACCCGGGAAAACAGTGCTACCACAAGGGTAGTATGGGATGCCCTTGGCTGATTAATTAGGAAAGCTAGTGGAAGACTACCTTACCCGAAAGGGGCAAGGGCAGTAGGGGAGAGGTCAGTGCGGGGAGGCCCTCGGGAGGATTTTGCTGCGATGGCGGTCCTGCAAGGGATTCCTGTACTGGATCTTCCTATAAACTGTAGCGGGTTTTCGGAAGCTAGTGGAACTTTGTAAAGGCCTCGTAGTGGTACCCTGCCTCGCTTCCTAGGTAGAGGTGTATGGAGTCTGATCAACTCTGTGGCAAATGGGTAACACGACTTGTGGGTAAAGATGCGCAACCTCTGCAGAGTGTAAAACTGGTATACTAGCCGTGCTCACGGTCATGAGCAGCTCGGACCCTCACATGATTAAATTATGGAACTTAAACTCAATTTGTCATATGCATTGCATCGCAGGTGAAGTTGTTACTTTTGTTCTACTATTTAATTGGGTTGGTATTTACTTATACTTAGTAACTGCTAATAAAATTTTGACCAACTTTAAAAGCAATGCTCAGCTCTAACCATCTTCTTTGGTAAGCCTTACACTTCACGTGAGCTCCCACCTTTGGCGAGTTCATGCACATTATTCCCCACAACTTGTTGAGCGATGAACGTATGTGAGCTCACTCTTGCTGTCTCACATACACCACAGGTCAAGACCAGGTACTGCAGGATGATGCTCATGGAGGATGCTGTGATGAGTTCGTGAGTGGTCTAGGCCGTCGTCTCCCAGTCAACTTTGGGTTGCTGGACCGTTGTCTCCTTATAATGTAATTATTTATTTTGTATAGAACTCCTGTTATATATAAAGATGTGACATTCGATCCTGTGCCACTATACATCATATGTTTGAGACTTGGTCCCAGCATACCTGGTGTTTATGTTAACCCCGGGTTTTGGACCCCCCAAAATCCGGGTGTTACACTTCTTCTCATCTCTCGACTACGATCGCGGCGCTGACCACCTGAGTAGTCGTGGCTACGTAGATCAAGAGGGCTTCTCCTGCGGCGGGGGGCACCAGGATGGGTGTTTTCGTAAGGAGCACCTTAAGGTTTTCGAGAGCTTCCTCGGCCTCGGGGGTCCAAGTGAAGCACTCGGCCTTCCTTAAGAGGTAGTACAGAGGCAAGCCTTTCTCGCCAAGGCGTGAGATGAAGCGGCTTAGAGCCGCAAGGCATCCCATGACCCTCTGTACTCCTTTCAAATCTTTGATCGGTCCCATGCTGGTGATGGCCGCGATTTTCTCCGGGTTGGCCTCGATGCCCCGCTCGGAGACGATGAACCCGAGGAGCATGCCTCGGGGGACTCCGAAGACACACTTCTCGGGATTGAGTTTCACGCCTTTCGCTCTTAGACACTTGAATGTCGTTTCAAGGTCAGAGAGGAGGTTGGAGGCTCTCTTCGTCTTGACAACGATGTCGTCGACGTAAGTCTCGACCGTTCTGCCGATGTGTTCTCCGAACACGTGGTTCATGCACCTCTGGTAAGTGGCGCCTGCATTCCTCAACCCAAATGGCATTGTGGTGTAACAGTACATGCCAAAAGGTGTGATGAAAGAAGTCGCAAGCTGGTCGGACTCTTTCATCTTCATTTGGTGATAGCCTAAGTAGGCATCGAGGAACGACAGGGTTTCGCACCCAGCTGTGGAGTCCACGATTTGATCGATGCGAGGTAGAGGGTAGGGAACTTTCGGACATGCTTTGTTTAGACCAGTATAGTCTACACACATCCTCCATTTCCCATCCTTCTTCCTTACAAGAACAGGGTTGGCTAACCATTCAGGATGGAATACCTCTTTGATGAACCCTGCCGCGAGTAGCTTGTGGATCTCCTCGCCTATGGCCCTGCGCTTTTCCTCGTCGAAACGGCGTAGGGTTTGCTTCACGGGTCGGGCTCTAGCCCTGATGTCCAGTGAGTGCTCGGCGACATCCCTCGGTATGCCAGGCATGTCCGAGGGACTCCACACAAAGACTTTGGCGTTTGTGTGGAGAAAGTCGACGAGCACTGCTTCCTATTTGGGGTCGAGCTCGGAGCCGATCCGAACTTGCTTGCTGGCGTCGTTGCTGGGGTCGAGAGAGACGGACTTGACCGCCTCAACTGGTTCGAAGTTGCCGGCGTGCCGCTTCGCGTCGGGCGCCTCCTTGGAGAGGCATTCAAGGTCGGCGATGAGGGCCTCGGACTCGGCGAGAGCCTCGGCGTACTCCACGCACTCCACGTCGCATTCGTACACGTGGCAGTACGTGGATCCGACAGTGATGATCCCATTCGGGCCTGACATCTTGAGCTTGAGGTAGGTGTAGTTGGGGACGTCCATGAACTTGGTGTAGCATGGTCTTCCCAACACCGCATGGTAGGTTCCTCAGAACCCGACGACCTCAAAGGTGAGAGCTTCCTTTCGGAAGTTTGAGGGAGTTCCGAAGCAGACGGGTAAGTCGATCCATCCGAGGGGTTGGATTCGCTTCCCGGGCGCGATCCCGTGGAAGGGTGCCGCACCGGCCCGGACTTCGGACCGATCAACCCCTAAGAGTTCCAGGGTCTCGGCGTAGATGATGTTAAGGCTGCTGCCTCCGTCCATGAGGACCTTGGAGAGCCTAACGTTGCCGATGATCGGATCGATGACGAGCGGGTACCTTCCCGGGCTCGACACGAAGTCGGGGTGGTCGCCTTGGTCGAAGGTGATAGTCTTATCGGACTAGTCTAGGTAGACTGGCGCCGCTACCTTCACTAAGCAGACTTCCCGGCGCTCCTGCTTGCAGTGCCGAGCCGAGGCATTCGCCGCCTGCTCGCCGTAGATCATGAAGCAGTTATGGACTTCCGGGAATCCCTCTTCCTTGTCGCCCTCCTTGTCGTTGTCATGACCCTTGCCATCCTTCGCCGGGGGCTCGGTCTTATGGAAGTGGCGTCAGAGCATGATACATTCTTCGAGGCTGTGCTTGACGGGCTCCTAGTGATAGGGGCACGGCTCTTTGAGCATCTTGTCGAACGCGCCGGCCCCTCCAGGTGGTTTCCGAGGGTTCCTGTGCTCGGCCGCAGCGATGAGATTCGCGTCTGCGGCGTCGCGCTTCGCTCGCGACTTGTTTTTGGCCTTCTTCTTCGTGCCCCGCTGGGCGGACGCCTCAGGGGTGTCTGTCTTTGGCTCCCCCTGAGGCTGCTTGTCCTTCCGGAAGATGGCTTCGACCGCCTCTTGACCCGAGGCGAACTTGGTGGCGATGTCCATCAGTTCGCTCGCGCGGGTGGGAGTCTTGCGCCCCAGTTTGCTCACCAGGTCCCGACAAGTGGTGCCGGCAAGGAAAGCCCCGATGACATCCGAGTCGGTAACATTGGGCAGCTCGGTGCGCTGCTTCGAAAACCGCCGTATGTACTCTCGGAGGGACTCCCCTGGCTGCTGGCGGCAGCTTCGGAGGTCCCACGAGTTCCCAGGGCGCACGTACGTGCCTTGGAAGTTCCCCGCGAAAGCTTTGACCAGATCATCCCAGTCTGAGATCTGTGCAGGAGGCAGATGCTCCAGCCAGGCTCGGGCGTCGTCGGAGAGGAAAAGGGGTAGATTACGGATGATGAGGTTGTCATCATCCGCCCCTCCCAACTGGCAGGCCAGTCGGTAGTCCGTGAGCCACAGCTCCGGCCTCGTCTCCCTCGACTACTTGGTGATAGTAGTCGGGGCCCGGAAACGGGCAGGGAACGGTGCTCGTCGCATGGCCCGGCAGAAGACTCGCGGGCCGGGTGGTTCGGGTGAAGGACTGCGGTCCTCCTCGCTGTTGCAACGTCCCCCGCGCCTAGGATGGTAGCCTCGGCGCACCTTCTCGTCGAGGCGGGCTCGATGGTCGAGATGGTGGTGCTCGTTGCCGAGGCGTTCCCGGGCGGTGGGCGCCTCATCCCGTGTACGCTCGGGATGGACCGAGGCTTCCCGAATGCGCCGGGAGGACACCGCGTGATGCTCCGAGGGGTCAGCTCGCCTACGGGAGGTGGAGCTCTCGGCTCGTCGAACCGCGGCGCCCTCTCGAAGATTCTTGAGTTCGCCTTGGATGCGTCGTCCCTCGGTGGTGGATGGCTCCGGCATGGCCCAAAGCAGCATCGCCGCTGCAGCTAGGTCCTGGCCGGACCCGCTGACAGCTGGAGGCAGCGCTGCCCTGACATTGTCGACAATGTGGTGCCGGATGTCTTGGGCCCGATGACAGGCTTCTCTGGCGAGTGATCGGCCTGTCCACTCCTGTTCGATGTTCTGTTGGAGCTATACAAGTGTGGCACAACCTCCAAGTTATTGGGCCCACATGCACCTGTCCTTGTCCCAAAGACCTCAGACAGCTATGCATGTGCACCAGATAACTTAACAGGATCTGTCCGATTGCCCCAAGGACATCGGATAAACCACGAACAACCAAGATCGCGGGATTAAGTAATACAAATCACACACACCAAGATTTTTGCAGCGGAAATACTATTACCAAATTTTACAAGTTACAAAAATTTTAGATTATTTTCTCGGAGTGATTACAAAAGTATAAGTTTGAAATATATGCTAGCTCAAATGACCATCCTCAGTAAGAAGATAAAGACGGGGTATACTTATATAAGAAGGCCGAGCCCACCGGCACTTAATACCATCATCAGCAGTACAAAGCTATAACCTGAAAAACAATAGGGAATAAAACCCTGAGTATGGAATTACTCAGCAAGACTTACCCGACTAAGGAAAAGACTCTCAAGGGTATGCTGGATTTGGGAATCAAGGAGAGGCTTTAGCAAAAATCAACTTAGATACTTTTGCAGAAATAGCTTACTAAAGTGAGTCCTTACTTTCAATATTTTAACGCCAAATTAAATATTAATAGACTCTATTTGCATATGGTCTACTTTCACCATCTCATCAATACAACATCATTTTTATTCATGAGATTCACATCCTGACTTAGGTTGCAGGTCAGTGATCAAGTCTCCACTCTCCGCGGATATAACGGCGATCCGAATCGATTTACTCAGCTGAGGATCTCTAACCACACGACATATGTAGCACTTAACCCTTGCATATGTCAACCGTTCCCACAGATCCTCCACAACGTGAACCGGTCCGCGCTACCCGGGAGCACAGTACTCCTCCATCCAGCCTCTAGCCAGGAGGGCACACGCTACTCCCACCATCTCCCACGCCCAGTGCGCGGTTGTCTTTTCACGTATGGAATAGCCGGGTTTAAGCTTACCCTGTCCCATTTCCAGGGCATGTGGCCAGTTAAGATAGTCCTTGATCTATCAGGCCTACATACGCATCCAATCCTTATTTGACCCGGGCGGAGCATCACCTGTTCCTAGCCCAAGTCGCGAGTTAAATACTTCCATCCTTAGGATTGTTTTGTGTTCCTTAGGATGAAAAGAGCATAATAGGGAACTTTGCAGTAAGATCCCACCACGCTCTCAATGAAAATATTCTTGTAGGTAGAAGTCATCTTTCCTCAGGATAACCCCTGAGCTAGGCCTTAATGCAAAAGACAACCTCTATCCACAAGATCTGAGCAGGGCTAAGCATTTTTGTAAATCATATTTTGATACTTCACCAGAAGTATCTATAAAGGTATGGATATCAAGGAAGGCAATGCATCAAAGGGTTCCAAGCAACTCCTATAAACCTAATGCACATTTCACAAGACTTAAAGTGTGCAAAAATTATTTAAAACACAAGGAAGGGGTTGCATGCACTGGGGCTTGCCTGGGTAACACTAGGTTAGTGTTGTTAGGTGACGTCCACTTGACGATCATCCTTGTCCTAGCACTTGATCAGGCAGGTTCGTTCATCAGCATCTCCATGCGGAGTAGCCGCGCTTGGGGTCGACTTGGGTCATCTTCCGCATCACGTGATTAATTATCGTACCTGAATGGAATGCATTATGCACATGAATGCATATCGATGGAAATATTACAAACCTAAATAGTGCTACGCGATAACGAATTTAAACACCTAGCGGCGAGACATTGTACAAGTTTATACGATAATACTGGTTATCGACCTACGACTAAGCGCAATAATTACGCTTCTCGAACCTATCACAAACATCACAAACAACAAACTATACACATTAAATATAATTAGCCTAATCACAACTTATCAACTAATTAATTAAATTCTAAACTTATCCTTTGCTTCATAAATTATACTACATCTTTATAAACGATTAAAATATTTCATCAACACACAAACATAGAACATGACAACCACTATAGAAATTTACTGACCCTATTACACAATTACAGTGCGTCTACTTACTGACACGAGAATGCACTCGCACCGCGCAACTGGAATCACTTCGATTATACTAGACCTATACATCCATCGAGGCATTTCTTGCCTAAACAATTTTCTCACGAACCTAATTTCCTAAAATTATTTACACAGCTTCTACTACAGGATTTTTCATGGATTTCTAACAGATGTCGGCTCGTCGATGTTACTCGACGATTAGCCAAGACACCTAATCGATCACTAAATATCATATAATAGCTCCCATATCAGGACATCGACCCCAACCATCGACGAAATACATCTACCTGCCAGATCTTAGAAACACTAGTCCTATAATTTGTATTATTAATTTGGTCACATAATTTTAGATATGTCTACCATTTACCCCTCATATGGATCGCATCTAAAATGCCGACTTCAACCCACATGGACTAAATCAAGAAAATTATCGCGTTCAACAATTCTATTTGATCCATCAACTTAATCAACTAATAAAAATAGTGAAGCAGCTTACCTAAATTCGACTTGGAATTGCAGAAATGACGACGATCACATGTTTAAGAAGTTCGTCGAAGATTTGACGAGCACTACGCGAGAATCGCTTCTTCACCCAAATCTCAGGATTTCCAGATGACTCGCGGAACGACAACGAGATCGTTTTTGGAGCGAGCTGGTGAGGTGGGGTCGAACTAGGACTAGAGGACGACGAACGACATGGCGGGTTAGAGACTGGATTTAACAGTGGTGTTGTACCATGGCGAACAGGAAATCGACGACCGGCTAAGATGCGATCGGTGAGTTGAACGACTGACGATTTGACGGCGGCCGCGACAGATCAAGGCTGAGACGCAATAATTCCAAATCAAATTAGAATGAGACCAGCAAGCAGACGATGCTGGTGAGCAAAGCAGGCAGGACACTGGACGTCGCGGCGAGCTAGAAAAAGATTCGGCGCGGGAGCTTGACACGCTGTGGCGAGTAGATAAAATTCGTGCACGCGGCAAGCAAGGAAAGAGCAAGCTGAGCGTGCGCAGAGAGCTCGACAACCCGCAGCAGGGGCTAGCAGGGCGTGAGCTGCGCGCAGGCGCGCGACGAGGGAAGCAGATTCCGGCAAATCCCAGGGCGCGGCCATGGGAGACTCGGTAGGGGCACAACCGAGCAGAAATAGAACTCGGCGAACTTCCTTGGGCGAGCAGAGCGCGCAGGGCTGGGCGAACCAGGACGCGCACAGGGCGATGGCAAGTCTGAGCGGCGCGTAGAGAAGAACGCGCGCAGAACCAGGGCGCGACATAGGACACAGGAGCGTGTGCAGGGGCAGAGGGACGTGCCGAAGGGAGATAGGTACGAAAGAACTGTGAGCAGGGGGCAAGCTCGCGCGGACGAAGTCGCTCGGCTGGGCGCGCAGAGCTCCAAGCGGATGAGCTGAGCGATGGCGCGCGACCAGGGCGAGCACCGGCAGGGAGACGTCCGGCCGGCGACTGCTGTGAAGATGGCTAGGCCGAGCGCGGGAAAGAGGGAGAGGAGACGCGCGGCACAGAAAAAGGAACAGGGGCGGCGACCATCGAACAGAGGGGAGAAGGAGGGGCTTGAGCGGGGTACAGGGCGCGAGCAGAGAGAACTGGAAGGAGCTCGGCGGGCTCGCGGCTGGGAGCAGTACCGCCATGGTTGGGAGCTGCAAGGGCGCGGCACCGCGAACGGGAGATGGAGCGCGCAGGAAGAAATACCGACTGGAGAGAAAATGAAAAGGAAGATGAAGGCTGTGCAGCGGCTGATAAAAATCACGGGAAGATGAGATCGACAGGCTGGGCGACGGCCAGCACAGACAAGAGCTGGAGACGGGCACGATGATTTTGAAGAAGATGAGGTTGAGTCCTTAAGCGGCAGTGAGATAATCGCGGCAGGGGATAACGACCAGTTACGTGAGATATTTTGAGGGAGAATGACGGTGGACAGAAGATCAGGCACAAAAATATCCAGCAACTGTATGAAGTCTTCCAGGGATTTTACGTACATGAGGATCAAGATAAGCGTGAGAAATTTCTAGAGTCAAGGCTGGATGTGCTTGGAGAAATATCCAAGGGAGATGACGTGCGGGCTCTAAAGAAAAAGAAGAGATGAGAATGGCTGAGTATGAGCGCATCTGATATTTCTCAAAGATTTGAGCATGCACACGATAAGGAGCAAAGGTAGCGTGGATTAGGATGGGAAGGAAGGCGGTGGGAGAAATAAATATCAGAAGAAGATATTTCATTTGGCGAAAGGAATTTCATAATATTAGAATTTAAGCCTGGACAAGATGTAAACAAATTGAATTAAAACCACACTTAGGTTACATATATTAATTATTTGATTTTGAAATAGGAAACATGATCGACTAATAATTTGTTCTAGTTTTGGTTAGTTCGGGTTCGGTTTATTTAAACAGCTTAGACAGTTCTGTCCAAATCTCGGTTGGATAATTTTCGCGACTATCCTAGGCACGATGTAAACGGACCGGATATCGCATACATTATTATGAGACAACACTGGTTTAGTCGAACTCGGATAAAAATTTATCCGATGTCTAAACACAGTTGATTTCATTATTTATGGTGTGGACTGAAGAACAAATTGGATCAGAACCTTGCGCACGATTTTTTTTCCAGACAATGCACGATTAAGATTATTTTACCCCGAACATTTTAGTCGTCGAGTTTAAACTAATTTGGCTGGGATAAAAATCATCCGAGTGAGTCGGGCTTCCGAATTCGCGTTCGCGCGAGCGATGAATTTTAAATAATCGCCGGACGCACCGATTTTCAGAACAAATATGTTCCGAACAGCATGAAAATTTAGGACGAGCCCGAATAGATGAAAATAAAAACGATGTCGCACTCGCGACAGACGGCACAGATGCGATATTAAAATCGCGATAGACGAGGATGATTAAAATTTAGCATCCGTTTTATCCACTGATTACGTGCTTACATTCATACTCGTTGTCGAGCAGACGATAAACACCTGGGGTGTTACAGCCCTCCCCCCTTAAAAGAATCTTGTCCCGAGATTCGGAGCGAAAGACTTCTACGGGTAGAGAAGTATGTAACCCAAGTTCATATCAGCGATAATCGTGAGACATTTCCAATTAAAGGCGAGTGTCTCAGGATGTGGTTTCTCTAGCGGACATAACATGTATCGCCTTAGGCTAATTTAGAAATGTCCACCAATAGAGACGATGTCTGCCAGAAGAACACATAGGGTTCCATGTTTACAGTTTGCTTTTTCTGATGACATTGTACTATCTGAGTCTATTGGGCGAGCGGTAAATACACGATCTTACCCAAACAGAACCAGATGCACCATCTTGGGTAAAACACACAGAAAGAGGTTTACCAACAAGTGGTTACGGTAAGCTCATAGCACACGTGACAAGTGCGGATGGCGAACAACACCACAGTTGACCCGTGGCTAGCCAGAAAATCCAAGTCCCAGAGAAATGATAAAGACTCGTAAAATATCAACGAAGAGATCCATTGATGTTGGCTTTGCAACCAATCCATTTTATCAAGTACTAGTCACGGCTCGACTTGATCACTCATGCTGAAAAAGCACACGCGAGACGATCGAGGCACGACTAGAGCGATCATTAGGTGGTTATCAGTCGATTTAACTTGATTTTTTTATAAACACTTCCTTAAGAGGGGTTGTACAAAAGTGAGTTTAGACAACTTGATAAAACGATCTCTAAACTCAACCTTTGTTCATTGGGCAGTTACAAGTTAGTAAAACCAACTTGTTGAAATACTTTTGACCTTGAGCAAATTCTCTCAGTACCTTCGGTAAGCCAAGGGTTGAGAGTTCACTCTTGTTAGCAAAAGGTCATGCATTTGGGTAGAATCCATTTGGCCATGGGGTTCATTCATTTCTGTAGGCGAGATGAACGGATTTGGTTCAGAAATATCGGGACTAGATAAGAGAGCGAATGAACAAACTCCTGCATTTCAGCAGCAGGGAAAACAGATCTCCATTTTGAGAGCTAATCAGTTGTCTCTCGACACTAAAAAGCTCCAAGGCTTCACCTTTACACAAAGGACATAAAGGGAACTTGTATGAGTAGTCACTACCAAGATCAAAAGAGATAAGACCACACATGAAAGTGGTATGTCCTTTTGATCCAACGGAGATGACAGATGTTGCTTGATCACTTCACAAACAACATAGAAATTGTTTCAAGGAAGGAGTCCACAGAAGATCATACATATGTGTCGTTCCATAATGGATCATGACTAGAGACCTCGATACCAGCATGCGCCAAGCAGCATAACCTTGCGTGTACATTCACAAGGGGCTCTCAGTTTCGCTGTGGCACCATAAGTCATTAATCATGACACCATCATCGAACTGGCACCAATAATGAATCTCACGTAGCAAAAATAGATTGTGCTAAGATAACACATTGATATAGTCTCATAATGGATTATAACTACTAACAGTGATACCAGCGCGTGTCGAGCAGCACGACCATGTGTGCGCACACACAGAAGGCCCTCGGTTTCGTCACGGCACCACCGGTTTTAGTCATAACACCATTACTAGACATAACCAATAAGAAATCTCGCACAACACAAATAGACTGGGCAAGGGTAATAATATACAAAAAGATACTCCACCTGTATGAATAGTTACAAGTAGAGAGCCAAATAGATCATGGCCCGATGAAATGAACAAGGTATGGCCATAACCTAAACTTGTTAGAAGGAGTACGATGGGAAACTGTTAATTCAGCCCCAAGTATATTTCTATGCCCATCGTAGGGATCACAAGGTCAAGGATTAGTATCTGACTAGATACGTAGGGAAAACAATCATAAGGTTAAGTGGGTATGCCTTCGAGAGACATGAGGAAACCAAAGGCATCACACTTTAAGAAAATGGTCGGACATGTCTTTCCTAAGTTAGGTTGATAAAACAACGGTAGGATCCTCAAGAAGAAGCAAACTGAAATTAAGGGTATCAGCTTGCACCAACAAAGCAAAGGCATGGTTTTGGCTGGAAATAGGACGATAAAAAAGTTATAAACTAATTGTCAAGAATACAGACTCGAGATTCTTGTTTTAAGCTTGGGTACATTTTCTATTCAACAAAGAAATTATCTAAGCATTTATTTGTATGAGTTTGGTCAGGGAGGGATAACGGAAAAATCAACCTTAGGTCATGGTTCACCAACTAAGAACATGGCCTAATTTTGGGTTTAGGCAAAACAAGTCACTAACCTTCTACCGACACATCATGCACTAGGGTACAATACATATAACACCTAAACAGATTACCTAAAGAATGGAGAACAGCTATTTCATCGAAGTTCATAATTGAACATTACACCACATTATCTACAATCAATGGTTACTGGAATAAAGATGAGAAAAGCATTTTGGATGTATAGGTGACAAACATGATGCAACAATCAGGATGCATGCTCGTCCTATACGTCCTCACTAATTTTTGCCAACATAATGTGGCAATAACGTTCTATCTCGGTGGCATACTAACGACTCTCACGATATTTTGCTAGTCGTTAGCTACACATACGTTTTCGAGGTTAGTGTACCTGCAGAAAATTTCATCACAGCCCATTTTCCCAATGATGCAGTTCACACATGACAGTTTATCACAGTTTATACTCCATATATTGCTATATGGAGGCCAGCTCATCATTAAGCGTCGAGCCACGCATAGGCGTCATTGCCACACTTTAACCATAGGGCAACCCATTATGGTAACTCACCTTCTTACCTGAGCGTAGGTGCGTCGTTACAAGTACATTACACTTCTCAGTATTCCCATGTCTGTATACCCATACACATCCATGGGGTACTGAATTCCCAGAAAAGTAATTACTCCACATCGCAGCTTTCGTATATACATATGTGTAACATGTATATAGTCAAGCGCTTTTTATACTCTTCCCTAGACCGACGTTTGTTCGGCCATGCTCTCACAACTCACCTTACCTTGAGCGTCAATCCATTCAAAACTGAATGGCCTCAAAATAACAATACACATGTATGCAATACCCCCCGGTTATGGGTTATGGTTTTCAACTAAGCCACCTGATAGTCCTTAACTTAGGGCTTAACAGAGGATGTCGCTAGCATTATAGTTTTTCAAAGCTATTTTTCAAAGCCAAATAATGTGTTTAGTTGAAAATAGGTTTTTCAAAACCAAAACCTTTGTTTTGAAAATACGTATGTGACCGTATATACTTAATCCAGCTCCGATACCAGCCTCTAGCCAGGAGGGCACACGCTACTCCCACCATCTCCCACGCCCAGTGCGCGGTTGTCTTTTCACGTATGGAATAGCCGGGTTCAAGCTTACCCTGTCCCATTTCCAGGGCATGTGGCCAGTTAAGATAGTCCTTGATCTATGAGGCCTACATACGCATCCAATCCTTATTTGACCCGGGCGGAGCATCACCTGTTCCTAGCCCAAGTCGCGAGTTAAATACTTCCATCCTTAGGATTGTTTTGTGTTCCTTAGGATGAAAAGAGCATAATAGGGAACTTTGCAGTAAGATCCCACCACGCTCTCAATGAAAATATTCTTGTAGGTAGAAGTCATCTTTCCTCAGGATAACCCCTGAGCTAGGCCTTAATGCAAAAGACAGCAGGGCTAAGCATTTTTGTAAATCATATTTTGATACTTCACCAGAAGTATCTATAAAGGTATGGATATCAAGGAAGGCAATGCATCAAAGGGTTCCAAGCAACTCCTATAAACCTAATGCACATTTCACAAGACTTAAAGTGTGCAAAAATTATTTAAAACACAAGGAAGGGGTTGCATGCACCGGGGCTTGCCTGGGTAACACTAGGTTAGTGTTGTTAGGTGACGTCCACTTGACGATCATCCTTGTCCTAGCACTTGATCAGGCAGGTTCGTTCATCAGCATCTCCATGCGGAGTAGCCGCGCTTGGGGTCGACTTGGGTCATCTTCCGCATCACGTGATTAATTATCGTACCTGAATGGAATGCATTATGCACATGAATGCATATCGATGGAAATATTACAAACCTAAATAGTGCTACGCGATAACGAATTTAAACACCTAGCGGCGAGACATTGTACAAGTTTATACGATAATACTGGTTATCGACCTACGACTAAGCGCAATAATTACGCTTCTCGAACCTATCACAAACATCACAAACAACAAACTATACACATTAAATATAATTAGCCTAATCACAACTTATCAACTAATTAATTAAATTCTAAACTTATCCTTTGCTTCATAAATTATACTACATCTTTATAAACGATTAAAATATTTCATCAACACACAAACATAGAACATGACAACCACTATAGAAATTTACTGACCCTATTATACAATTACAGTGCGTCTACTTACTGACACGAGAATGCACTCGCACCGCGCAACTGGAATCACTTCGATTATACTAGACCTATACATCCATCGAGGCATTTCTTGCCTAAACAATTTTCTCACGAACCTAATTTCCTAAAATTATTTACACAGCTTCTACTACAGGATTTTTCATGGATTTCTAACAGATGTCGGCTCGTCGATGTTACTCGACGATTAGCCAAGACACCTAATCGATCACTAAATATCATATAATAGCTCCCATATCAGGACATCGACCCCAACCATCGACGAAATACATCTACCTGCCAGATCTTAGAAACACTAGTCCTATAATTTGTATTATTAATTTGGTCACATAATTTTAGATATGTCTACCATTTACCCCTCATATGGATCGCATCTAAAATGCCGACTTCAACCCACATGGACTAAATCAAGAAAATTATCGCGTTCAACAATTCTATTTGATCCATCAACTTAATCAACTAATAAAAATAGTGAAGCAGCTTACCTAAATTCGACTTGGAATTGCAGAAATGACGACGATCACATGTTTAAGAAGTTCGTCGAAGATTTGACGAGCACTACGCGAGAATCGCTTCTTCACCCAAATCTCAGGATTTCCAGATGACTCGCGGAACGACAACGAGATCGTTTTTGGAGCGAGCTGGTGAGGTGGGGTCGAACTAGGACTAGAGGATGACGAACGACATGGCGGGTTAGAGACTGGATTTAACAGCGGTGTTGTACCATGGCGAACAGGAAATCGACGACCGGCTAAGATGCGATCGGTGAGTTGAACGACTGACGATTTGACGGCGGCCGCGACAGATCAAGGCTGAGACGCAATAATTCCAAATCAAATTAGAATGAGACCAGCAAGCAGACGATGCTGGTGAGCAAAGCAGGCAGGACACTGGACGTCGCGGCGAGCTAGAAAAAGATTCGGCGCGGGAGCTTGACACGCTGTGGCGAGTAGATAAAATTCGTGCACGCGGCAAGCAAGGAAAGAGCAAGCTGAGCGTGCGCAGAGAGCTCGACAACCCGCAGCAGGGGCTAGCAGGGCGTGAGCTGCGCGCAGGCGCGCGACGAGGGAAGCAGATTCCGGCAAATCCCAGGGCGCGGCCATGGGAGACTCGGTAGGGGCACGACCGAGCAGAAATAGAACTCGGCGAACTTCCTTGGGCGAGCAGAGCGCGCAGGGCTGGGCGAACCAGGACGCGCACAGGGCGATGGCAAGTCTGAGCGGCGCGTAGAGAAGAACGCGCGCAGAACCAGGGCGCGACATAGGACACAGGAGCGTGTGCAGGGGCTGAGGGACGTGCCGAAGGGAGATAGGTACGAAAGAACTGTGAGCAGGGGGCAAGCTCGCGCGGACGAAGTCGCTCGGCTGGGCGCGCAGAGCTCCAAGCGGATGAGCTGAGCGATGGCGCGCGACCAGGGCGAGCACCGGTAGGGAGACGTCCGGCGGGCGACTGCTGTGAAGATGGCTAGGCCGAGCGCGGGAAAGAGGGAGAGGAGACGCGCGGCACAGAAAAAGGAACAGGGGCGGCGACCATCGAACAGAGGGGAGAAGGAGGGGCTTGAGCGGGGTACAGGGCGCGAGCAGAGAGAACTGGAAGGAGCTCGGCGGGCTCGCGGCTGGGAGCAGTACCGCCATGGTTGGGAGCTGCAAGGGCGCGGCACCGCGAACGGGAGATGGAGCGCGCAGGAAGAAATACCGACTGGAGAGAAAATGAAAAGGAAGATGAAGGCTGTGCAGCGGCTGATAAAAATCACGGGAAGATGAGATCGACAGGCTGGGCGACGGCCAGCACAGACAAGAGCTGGAGACGGGCACGATGATTTTGAAGAAGATGAGGTTGAGTCCTTAAGCGGCAGTGAGATAATGGCGGCAGGGGATAACGACCAGTTACGTGAGATATTTTGAGGGAGAATGACGGTGGACAGAAGATCAGGCACAAAAATATCCAGCAACTGTATGAAGTCTTCCAGGGATTTTACATACATGAGGATCAAGATAAGCGTGAGAAATTTCTAGAGTCAAGGCTGGATGTGCTTGGAGAAATATCCAAGGGAGATGACGTGCGGGCTCTAAAGAAAAAGAAGAGATGAGAATGGCTGAGTATGAGCGCATCTGATATTTCTCAAAGATTTGAGCATGCACACGATAAGGAGCAAAGGTAGCGTGTATTAGGATGGGAAGGAAGGCGGTGGGAGAAATAAATATCAGAAGAAGATATTTCATTTGGCGAAAGGAATTTCATAATATTAGAATTTAAGCCTGGACAAGATGTAAACAAATTGAATTAAAACCACACTTAGGTTACATATATTAATTATTTGATTTTGAAATAGGAAACATGATCGACTAATAATTTGTTCTAGTTTTGGTTAGTTCGGGTTCGGTTTATTTAAACAGCTTAGACAGTTCTGTCCAAATCTCGGTTGGATAATTTTCGCGACTATCCTAGGCACGATGTAAACGGACCGGATATCGCATACATTATTATGAGACAACACTGGTTTAGTCGAACTCGGATAAAAATTTATCCGATGTCTAAACACAGTTGATTTCATTATTTATGGTGTGGACTGAAGAACAAATTGGATCAGAACCTTGCGCACGATTTTTTTTTCAGACAATGCACGATTAAGATTATTTTACCCCGAACATTTTAGTCGTCGAGTTTAAACTAATTTGGCTGGGATAAAAATCATCCGAGTGAGTCGGGCTTCCGAATTCGCGTTCGCGCGAGCGATGAATTTTAAATAATCGCCGGACGCACCGATTTTCAGAACAAATATGTTCCGAACAGCATGAAAATTTAGGACGAGCCCGAATAGATGAAAATAAAAACGATGTCGCACTCGCGACAGACGGCACAGATGCGATATTAAAATCACGATAGACGAGGATGATTAAAATTTAGCATCCGTTTTATCCACTGATTACGTGCTTACATTCATACTCGTTGTCGAGCAGACGATAAACACCTGGGGTGTTACAGCCCTCCCCCCTTAAAAGAATCTTGTCCCGAGATTCGGAGCGAAAGACTTCTACGGGTAGAGAAGTATGTAACCCAAGTTCATATCAGCGATAATCGTGAGACATTTCCAATTAAAGGCGAGTGTCTCAGGATGTGGTTTCTCTAGCGGACATAACATGTATCGCCTTAGGCTAATTTAGAAATGTCCACCAATAGAGACGATGTCTGCCAGAAGAACACATAGGGTTCCATGTTTACAGTTTGCTTTTTCTGATGACATTGTACTATCTGAGTCTATTGGGCGAGCGGTAAATACACGATCTTACCCAAACAGAACCAGATGCACCATCTTGGGTAAAACACACAGAAAGAGGTTTACCAACAAGTGGTTACGGTAAGCTCATAGCACACGTGACAAGTGCGGATGGCGAACAACACCACAGTTGACCCGTGGCTAGCCAGAAAATCCAAGTCCCAGAGAAATGATAAAGACTCGTAAAATATCAACGAAGAGATCCATTGATGTTGGCTTTGCAACCAATCCATTTTATCAAGTACTAGTCACGGCTCGACTTGATCACTCATGCTGAAAAAGCACACGCGAGACGATCGAGGCACGACTAGAGCGATCATTAGGTGGTTATCAGTCGATTTAACTTGATTTTTTTATAAACACTTCCTTAAGAGGGGTTGTACAAAAGTGAGTTTAGACAACTTGATAAAACGATCTCTAAACTCAACCTTTGTTCATTGGGCAGTTACAAGTTAGTAAAACCAACTTGTTGAAATACTTTTGACCTTGAGCAAATTCTCTCAGTACCTTCGGTAAGCCAAGGGTTGAGAGTTCACTCTTGTTAGCAAAAGGTCATGCATTTGGGTAGAATCCATTTGGCCATGGGGTTCATTCATTTCTGTAGGCGAGATGAACGGATTTGGTTCAGAAATATCGGGACTAGATAAGAGAGCGAATGAACAAACTCCTGCATTTCAGCAGCAGGGAAAACAGATCTCCATTTTGAGAGCTAATCAGTTGTCTCTCGACACTAAAAAGCTCCAAGGCTTCACCTTTACACAAAGGACATAAAGGGAACTTGTATGAGTAGTCACTACCAAGATCAAAAGAGATAAGACCACACATGAAAGTGGTATGTCCTTTTGATCCAACGGAGATGACAGATGTTGCTTGATCACTTCACAAACAACATAGAAATTGTTTCAAGGAAGGAGTCCACAGAAGATCATACATATGTGTCGTTCCATAATGGATCATGACTAGAGACCTCGATACCAGCATGCGCCAAGCAGCATAACCTTGCGTGTACATTCACAAGGGGCTCTCAGTTTCGCTGCGGCACCATAAGTCATTAATCATGACACCATCACCGAACTGGCACCAATAATGAATCTCACGTAGCAAAAATAGATTGTGATAAGATAACACATTGATATAGTCTCATAATGGATTATAACTACTAACAGTGATACCAGCGCGTGCCGAGCAGCACGACCATGTGTGCGCACACACAGAAGGCCCTCGGTTTCGTCACGGCACCACCGGTTTTAGTCATAACACCATTACTAGACATAACCAATAAGAAATCTCGCACAACACAAATAGACTGGGCAAGGGTAATAATATACAAAAAGATACTCCACCTGTATGAATAGTTACAAGTAGAGAGCCAAATAGATCATGGCCCGATGAAATGAACAAGGTATGGCCATAACCTAAACTTGTTAGAAGGAGTACGATGGGAAACTGTTAATTCAGCCCCAAGTATATTTCTATGCCCATCGTAGGGATCACAAGGTCAAGGATTAGTATCTGACTAGATACGTAGGGAAAACAATCATAAGGTTAAGTGGGTATGCCTTCGAGAGACATGAGGAAACCAAAGGCATCACACTTTAAGAAAATGGTCGGACATGTCTTTCCTAAGTTAGGTTGATAAAACAACGGTAGGATCCTCAAGAAGAAGCAAACTGAAATTAAGGGTATCAGCTTGCACCAACAAAGCAAAGGCATGGTTTTGGTTGGAAATAGGACGATAAAAAAGTTATAAACTAATTGTCAAGAATACAGACTCGAGATTCTTGTTTTAAGCTTGGGTACATTTTCTATTCAACAAAGAAATTATCTAAGCATTTATTTGTATGAGTTTGGTCAGGGAGGGATAACGGAAAAATCAACCTTAGGTCATGGTTCACCAACTAAGAACATGGCCTAATTTTGGGTTTAGGCAAAACAAGTCACTAACCTTCTACCGACACATCATGCACTAGGGCACAATACATATAACACCTAAATAGATTACCTAAAGAATGGAGAACAGCTATTTCATCGAAGTTCATAATTGAACATTACACCACATTATCTACAATCAATGGTTACTGGAATAAAGATGAGAAAAGCATTTTGGATGTATAGGTGACAAACATGATGCAACAATCAGGATGCATGCTCGTCCTATACGTCCTCACTAATTTTTGCCAACATAATGTGGCAATAACGTTCTATCTCGGTGGCATACTAACGACTCTCACGATATTTTGCTAGTCGTTAGCTACACATACGTTTTCGAGGTTAGTGTACCTGCAGAAAATTTCATCACAGCCCATTTTCCCAATGATGCAGTTCACACATGACAGTTTATCACAGTTTATACTCCATATATTGCTATATGGAGGCCAGCTCATCATTAAGCGTCGAGCCACGCATAGGCGTCATTGCCACACTTTAACCATAGGGCAACCCATTATGGTAACTCACCTTCTTACCTGAGCGTAGGTGCGTCGTTACAAGTACATTACACTTCTCAGTATTCCCATGTCTGTATACCCATACACATCCATGGGGTACTGAATTCCCAGAAAAGTAATTACTCCACATCGCAGCTTTCGTATATACATATGTGTAACATGTATATAGTCAAGCGCTTTTTATACTCTTCCCTAGACCGACGTTTGTTCGGCCATGCTCTCACAACTCACCTTACCTTGAGCGTCAATCCATTCAAAACTGAATGGCCTCAAAATAACAATACACATGTATGCAATACCCCCCGGTTATGGGTTATGGTTTTCAACTAAGCCACCTGATAGTCCTTAACTTAGGGCTTAACAGAGGATGTCGCTAGCATTATAGTTTTTCAAAGCTATTTTTCAAAGCCAAATAATGTGTTTAGTTGAAAATAGGTTTTTCAAAACCAAAACCTTTGTTTTGAAAATACGTATGTGACCGTATATACTTAATCCAGCTCCGATACCAGCCTCTAGCCAGGAGGGCACACGCTACTCCCACCATCTCCCACGCCCAGTGCGCGGTTGTCTTTTCATGTATGGAATAGCCGGGTTCAAGCTTACCCTGTCCCATTTCCAGGGCATGTGGCCAGTTAAGATAGTCCTTGATCTATCAGGCCTACATACGCATCCAATCCTTATTTGACCCGGGCGGAGCATCACCTGTTCCTAGCCCAAGTCGCGAGTTAAATACTTCCATCCTTAGGATTGTTTTGTGTTCCTTAGGATGAAAAGAGCATAATAGGGAACTTTGCAGTAAGATCCCACCACGCTCTCAATGAAAATATTCTTGTAGGTAGAAGTCATCTTTCCTCAGGATAACCCCTGAGCTAGGCCTTAATGCAAAAGACAACCTCTATCCACAAGATCTGAGCAGGGCTAAGCATTTTTGTAAATCATATTTTGATACTTCACCAGAAGTATCTATAAAGGTATGGATATCAAGGAAGGCAATGCATCAAAGGGTTCCAAGCAACTCCTATAAACCTAATGCACATTTCACAAGACTTAAAGTGTGCAAAAATTATTTAAAACACAAGGAAGGGGTTGCATGCACCGGGGCTTGCCTGGGTAACACTAGGTTAGTGTTGTTAGGTGACGTCCACTTGACGATCATCCTTGTCCTAGCACTTGATCAGGCAGGTTCGTTCATCAGCATCTCCATGCGGAGTAGCCGCGCTTGGGGTCGACTTGGGTCATCTTCCGCATCACGTGATTAATTATCGTACCTGAATGGAATGCATTATGCACATGAATGCATATCGATGGAAATATTACAAACCTAAATAGTGCTACGCGATAACGAATCTAAACACCTAGCGGCGAGACATTGTACAAGTTTATACGATAATACTGGTTATCGACCTACGACTAAGCGCAATAATTACGCTTCTCGAACCTATCACAAACATCACAAACAACAAACTATACACATTAAATATAATTAGCCTAATCACAACTTATCAACTAATTAATTAAATTCTAAACTTATCCTTTGCTTCATAAATTATACTACATCTTTATAAACGATTAAAATATTTCATCAACACACAAACATAGAACATGACAACCACTATAGAAATTTATTGACCCTATTACACAATTACAGTGCGTCTACTTACTGACACGAGAATGCACTCGCACCGCGCAACTGGAATCACTTCGATTATACTAGACCTATACATCCATCGAGGCATTTCTTGCCTAAACAATTTTCTCACGAACCTAATTTCCTAAAATTATTTACACAGCTTCTACTACAGGATTTTTCATGGATTTCTAACAGATGTCGGCTCGTCGATGTTACTCGACGATTAGCCAAGACACCTAATCGATCACTAAATATCATATAATAGCTCCCATATCAGGACATCGACCCCAACCATCGACGAAATACATCTACCTGCCAGATCTTAGAAACACTAGTCCTATAATTTGTATTATTAATTTGGTCACATAATTTTAGATATGTCTACCATTTACCCCTCATATGGATCGCATCTAAAATGCCGACTTCAACCCACATGGACTAAATCAAGAAAATTATCGCGTTCAACAATTCTATTTGATCCATCAACTTAATCAACTAATAAAAATAGTGAAGCAGCTTACCTAAATTCGACTTGGAATTGCAGAAATGACGACGATCACATGTTTAAGAAGTTCGTCGAAGATTTGACGAGCACTACGCGAGAATCGCTTCTTCACCCAAATCTCAGGATTTCCAGATGACTCGCGGAACGACAACGAGATCGTTTTTGGAGCGAGCTGGTGAGGTGGGGTCGAACTAGGACTAGAGGACGACGAACGACATGGCGGGTTAGAGACTGGATTTAACAGCGGTGTTGTACCATGGCGAACAGGAAATCGACGACCGGCTAAGATGCGATCGGTGAGTTGAACGACTGACGATTTGACGGCGGCCACGACAGATCAAGGCTGAGACGCAATAATTCCAAATCAAATTAGAATGAGACCAGCAAGCAGACGATGCTGGTGAGCAAAGCAGGCAGGACACTGGACGTCGCGGCGAGCTAGAAAAAGATTCGGCGCGGGAGCTTGACACGCTGTGGCGAGTAGATAAAATTCGTGCACGCGGCAAGCAAGGAAAGAGCAAGCTGAGCGTGCGCAGAGAGCTCGACAACCCGCAGCAGGGGCTAGCAGGGCGTGAGCTGCGCGCAGGCGCGCGACGAGGGAAGCAGATTCCGGCAAATCCCAGGGCGCGGCCATGGGAGACTCGGTAGGGGCACGACCGAGCAGAAATAGAACTCGGCGAACTTCCTTGGGCGAGCAGAGCGCGCAGGGCTGGGCGAACCAGGACGCGCACAGGGCGATGGCAAGTCTGAGCGACGCGTAGAGAAGAACGCGCGCAGAACCAGGGCGCGACATAGGACACAGGAGCGTGTGCAGGGGCAGAGGGACGTGCCGAAGGGAGATAGGTACGAAAGAACTGTGAGCAGGGGGCAAGCTCGCGCGGACGAAGTCGCTCGGCTGGGCGCGCAGAGCTCCAAGCGGATGAGCTGAGCGATGGCGCGCGACCAGGGCGAGCACCGGCAGGGAGACGTCCGGCCGGCGACTGCTGTGAAGATGGCTAGGCCGAGCGCGGGAAAGAGGGAGAGGAGACGCGCGGCACAGAAAAAGGAACAGGGGCGGCGACCATCGAACAGAGGGGAGAAGGAGGGGCTTGAGCGGGGTACAGGGCGCGAGCAGAGAGAACTGGAAGGAGCTCGGCGGGCTCGCGGCTGGGAGCAGTACCGCCATGGTTGGGAGCTGCAAGGGCGCGGCACCGCGAACGGGAGATGGAGCGCGCAGGAAGAAATACCGACTGGAGAGAAAATGAAAAGGAAGATGAAGGCTGTGCAGCGGCTGATAAAAATCACGGGAAGATGAGATCGACAGGCTGGGCGACGGCCAGCACAGACAAGAGCTGGAGACGGGCACGATGATTTTGAAGAAGATGAGGTTGAGTCCTTAAGCGGCAGTGAGATAATGGCGGCAGGGGATAACGACCAGTTACGTGAGATATTTTGAGGGAGAATGACGGTGGACAGAAGATCAGGCACAAAAATATCCAGCAACTGTATGAAGTCTTCCAGGGATTTTACGTACATGAGGATCAAGATAAGCGTGAGAAATTTCTAGAGTCAAGGCTGGATGTGCTTGGAGAAATATCCAAGGGAGATGACGTGCGGGCTCTAAAGAAAAAGAAGAGATGAGAATGGCTAAGTATGAGCGCATCTGATATTTCTCAAAGATTTGAGCATGCACACGATAAGGAGCAAAGGTAGCGTGGATTAGGATGGGAAGGAAGGCGGTGGGAGAAATAAATATCAGAAGAAGATATTTCATTTGGCGAAAGGAATTTCATAATATTAGAATTTAAGCCTGGACAAGATGTAAACAAATTGAATTAAAACCACACTTAGGTTACATATATTAATTATTTGATTTTGAAATAGGAAACATGATCGACTAATAATTTGTTCTAGTTTTGGTTAGTTCGGGTTCGGTTTATTTAAACAGCTTAGACAGTTCTGTCCAAATCTCGGTTGGATAATTTTCGCGACTATCCTAGGCACGATGTAAACGGACCGGATATCGCATACATTATTATGAGACAACACTGGTTTAGTCGAACTCGGATAAAAATTTATCCGATGTCTAAACACAGTTGATTTCATTATTTATGGTGTGGACTGAAGAACAAATTGGATCAGAACCTTGCGCACGATTTTTTTTCAGACAATGCACGATTAAGATTATTTTACCCCGAACATTTTAGTCGTCGAGTTTAAACTAATTTGGCTGGGATAAAAATCATCCGAGTGAGTCGGGCTTCCGAATTCGCGTTCGCGCGAGCGATGAATTTTAAATAATCGCCGGACGCACCAATTTTCAGAACAAATATGTTCCGAACAGCATGAAAATTTAGGACGAGCCCGAATAGATGAAAATAAAAACGATGTCGCACTCGCGACAGACGGCACAGATGCGATATTAAAATCGCGATAGACGAGGATGATTAAAATTTAGCATCCGTTTTATCCACTGATTACGTGCTTACATTCATACTCGTTGTCGAGCAGACGATAAACACCTGGGGTGTTACAGCAAGCCGGCCTGCTTCCCCATCGACCCGGGCCTGCATCTCACGGATTTGCTCGAGCTGTATGTCCTGACCCCCCGTAGGGACTGGGACGACAGCTAGCTCTCACGGGATGTCAACGCGAGATGAGGGCCCAGGGGGATCGTCAACCTCTGGCATACCGAGATGGTTGCCTTCGTTGTGATCTCCTAGATCGACGTGGAAGCATTCGCGACTTGGGCCGTAACCCTCGTCGTCAAGGTCATGGCCATCGTCAGAACAACCGGAGGGGCAGTGGTCACATGCGGACATGAAGCCTCGCAGGGCACCGGGGTCATTGAGGGCAGAGAAATCCCAACCGGAGTCGGGGATGTCCTCTTCCTCAGAACCCGCCGGTCCGAAGGTCGAGACGGCTGTCAGTCGGTCCCAGGTCGACCACATGTGGTACCCCGGAAGGTTTGGATACGCCTTTACGAAGGCGCTCACCATAGCGGGGTCGCTAGGTGGATCGAAGCTGAACCGAAAAGGTATGGGATGGAAAATGGACGATACCTCTTGGTCGTTGGACGGTGGTGAAGTCGTGTCGGGGGCGGTGCACACCGTCATCTCAGGTACGAGGGTAACGCCCAGCAGGTCCTTCGCGAGGGTGCTGGCGTCATCAGTCCGCTTGGGGCTGACACGTCGCGGGGAAGTGACACCCGCCGTTGCCTCAGGTGCGAGGGCAATGTCCGACATGTCCCACGGGGGAGTGCCGGCGTCGTCGACTCGCTCTGGTGCGACAGCCGACAAGGTGCCGCCTCCTGCGTGGCCATGGTTGCCCCGTCTCCGCCTCCTCCGACGAGGAGGGTGGCGGGGACGACCGGAGTGCTCCTCTTCTGCCGCGGGGGGATGCTGTCGTAGAGCTCGCCGCCGCTGGGCGAGTCGAAGACCGTCGTTGTCGTCACGTCGCGAGGGGAGGAGTACCATGTCGTAGCTGCCGTCGAGGGACATGAACTCAAGACTCCCGAAGCGGAGCATTGTCCCGGGCTGGAGAGGTTGCTGAAGACTCCCCATCTGGATCTCAACGGGAAGGTGTTCGTTAACACGCAGCAGGCCCCTACCTGGCGCGCCAACTGTCGGTGTTTCGACCCCGGGGGGTCCCTGGACTGACGAGTAAATTGTCGCTGCGTGTCCCTGCCCAGATGGGTTTGCGCAGGATGGAACACAAGATGTGGGACAAGCCTTGTATTATCCTGCACCAGGGGTGCCGCTCGCAGTAGGGGTTACAAGCGCGTCGCGTGAGGGAGAGAGAGAGGGGGACACAGAGCTCGTCCGCCGCTTCCCTCGCGCGAACCCTCTTCAGGGTGGCCCTGGACTCCCCTTTTATAGAGGCAAGGAGAGAGTCCAGGTGTACAACGGGGGGCGTAGCTATGTGCTAACGTGTCCGGCAGTGGTGTGCCTAAGCCCTGTGTACATGCCAACGTGGCCGTTGGGGGAGAGCTTGGGCGCTGTACATGTGATGGCGTGGCCGCCGAAGGAGCGCCTGAGTCCTGTAGGAGCACAGCTGGCAGTGCGGTGAGGACCCTGCTGACGTCTCCTTGCTATCGTAAGGGGCTGAGAGCCACCGGCGTCATGGCGCACACGGGGCACCATCATTACCCGTCACCGGGGTAAGCCAGATGGGACGCCGGTCTTGTTCCTTGTAGCCTGAGCAGGCTAGGAATAGGGGAATGATGCATCCCCTATCAGCACGGTCAGTCCGAGCATAGGGTGGGTCGAGGCGGAGACTTCTATTGAGGCCGAGGCCGGGGTCGGGCAAGGACGCGATTCCTCCTGAGACCAGGGTCGAGGCCGAGTCCGGGGGTCGGGCGAGGCGGAGACCTCCTCCCGAGGCTGGAGCCTGAGGTCGGGCGAGGCGGAGACCTCCTCCCGAGGCCAGAGCGTGAGGTCGGGCGAGGCGGAGACCTCCTCCCGAGGCCGGAGCATGAGGTCGGGCGAGGCGGAGGTTCCTGTTACGCCCGAGGCTTGAGCTCGGTGGTTGATCGTGACCTGTTGTCAGTCGTTGCCGGGGTGGCTGACACGGCAGTCGGAGCGGAGCGAGTGGCGCTATTTTCCTGTCATATCGGACAGTAAAGAGGAGGGGCGAAGTGACTGTGGTCACTTTGGCCTGGCCGACTGAGGCGCGTGTGTCAGGATACGTCGTCAGGCATCCCCCGCATTTAATGCGCCTGCGAAGCGGTCGGTTGGTGAGGCGGTATGGCCAAGGTTGCTTCACAACGAAGCCTGCCCGAGCCGGGCCTCGGGAGAGCCGAGGGGGCACCTGCCGTCTGAGGAGGCCCTCAGGCGAGGCGTGAATTCGTCTGGGACCACTGTTCCAACCCGAGGCTGGGCTCGGGTAAGATCACGTCCTTCGGGTGGACGAAGTCTTGGCTTGAACCGCACCCATCAGTTGGTTTGAGGGTGTTAACCAGCTGTGATTAGGAGCGTTGGGGGTACCCCTAATAATGGTACCCGACAAACTAGATAAGCTAGTGGATGGCTATCTTACTCGAAAGGGGCAAGGGCAGTAGGGGAGTGGTCAGTGTAGGGAGGTCCTTGGGTTGATTTTGCTACGATGGAGGTTAGGCGAGGGATTCCTGCACTGGAGCTTCCTATAAACTATACCGGGTAGTCTGAAGCTAGTGGAACTTTGTAAAGGCCTCGTAGTGGTACCCTGCCTCGCTTCCTTGGTAGAGGTGTATGGGGTCTGATCAACTCCGTGGCAAATGGGTAACACGACTTGTGGGTAAAGATGTGCAACCTCTGCAGAGTGTAAAACTGGTATACTAGACGTGCTCACGGTCATGAGCGGCTCGGACACTCACATGATTAATTTATGGAACTTAAACTTAATCTATCATTTCATTGCATTTGGGATTATTTTATTATTACTTTTATTTATTATTTCTAAGGTTGGTTTTTACTTACACTTAGTAACTGCTAATAAAATTTTGACTAACTTATAAAAGCAATGCTCAGCTTCAACCTTTATTTCATTGGTCAACCTTGCACTTCATGAACTCCCACCTTTGGTGAGTTCATGCCACATTATTCCCCACAACTTGTTGAGCGATGAACACGTGTGAGATCACTCTTGCTGTCTCACCCCCCACAGGAGAAGAACAGGTTGTCGAAGAGGAGCCGCCTAACACTGAGGCTTTCGACTTGATCTAGGTGGCGTCTCCCAGTCAGCTTTCTGGCGCCAATGATAGATTTGAGATCCTATTATATTTATCTTTTATTTTGTAAGACTTCTGCTATGTAATAAGTAATCTGATTTTATTGTGACATTTATCTCTATACACTCTGTTATTACATATGTTATCTTCTTTAGCGCACGTATGAGATGCACCCGGCTTTGTTCCTTAAATTCGGGTGTTACACCGACCTCAGCCTTGGCCTCGGGAGGAGTCATAACTGTAAGGAAAATGGACCCCGGGCCATTTGGCTAATTGAGTTTTGGTGTTTGATGAACAACACAATCAGTGAACTAATAAGTTTTCTAGTGTTTGTGTTTATAGTTCACAGGATGCAAAGAGAATTGGACCAAGGCAATGAGGATGCAACACCTCAAAAGAAGACATAAAAAGATGCATAGGAGTCCAATACTCAACAACAAAGAAGCCCGAAGAAATCAGCGAAGAAATCCAAAGAGAAGGGCTGTCAGCCAGCGCCTGGTGGTGCACCGGACATTGGTGTCCGGTGTGCACCGGACTGTCCGGTGAGGCACTGGACAGTCTGCGTAGAGAGGCCGCAGACAGGCGCTCTCTGACTGTAGCACCGGACTGTCCGGTGTGCACCGGACTGTCCGGTGTGCCAACGGGTAGACGGCAACGGTCGAATCCAACGGTCGGATCCAACGGTCGACTGCTACAGGCGCCAACGGTCGGCTGACGAGGCAAGCACCAGACACTGAACAGTAGATGTCCGGTGTGCACCGGACTGTCCGGTGCACCCGACGACAGAAAGCTGCTGCTTTCTGTCCAACGGCTAGTTGGGGGCTTGGAGGCTATAAATACCACCCCAACCGGCCATTCTCATGTGTGAGAGCCCAAGCAACATACCAATACACATATTGCATATTTCCAAGAGCTCAAACACCCAAGTGCTTAATAGAATCACTCGGTGATTAGCGTAGGTGCTTTGCGAAGTGCTTAGGTTAGTTAGACCGCTTTAGCGCTTGCTCTAGGTGAATCCTAGTTAGTTGAGTGAGTTTTGTAAAACCACACAACCCCTCGGCTCTTGCGCGAGCCGTTGTAATTGTACCGAGTGGGGCGAGAGTCTTGCGAGACCGTGACAACCGCGTTTGTGTCACGGCCGCCACCGTGTACCGGAGGGAACGAGGCCCGCGGCGTTTCGGCCGGAAGCTCGATAGTGGAGACGGCGGGGAGCGTCCGAGAGGAGCCGGAAGCGGAGCACCACTTGCGCGTGGAGAAGGCCCGCGGCTCTCTACGGAGTTACTCGACCGTGGTGCTTGGCCCTCGCGTGGGCTTCCCTTTGCGTAGGGGCACCAACGAGGATTAGTCGGGACCTTGCGTGGTTCCGGATACCTCGGTAAAAATACCGGCGTCATCCACGAGAGTTTGCTTCTCTACTTAGCTCTTTACATTCCGCATTTATATTAAGCATTTAAGTTTCAATCTTGTTGTCATACTTATTTAGTATAGATTGAAACTTAGTCTTTGCGGTAGAGATAGCAACACTTAGACAAAACCTAGTTTGCACATTCTAGCTTTGATTATTCGCATAGGTTTTGCTCTAGGGATTTAATTGTGGCCTAGTTTAGTAAAAGTTTTAGAAGTCCTAATTCACCCCCCCCCTCTTAGGCGTCACCCGTTTCCTACAAGTGGTATCAGAGCCCGGTTTGGCTCATTTGGAACGTTTTAGCTTCATCGCTAAAAGAGTCGACGCTTTTTAGAGGAAGGGATGGATACCCATAGGCCACCACACTTCGACGGCACTAACTTCCCATACTATAGTGCTAGAATGGCTTGTTACCTAGAGGCCGTTGATCTAGGTGTTTGGAGAGTCACTCGTGACGGGATGAAACCCCTCAAGAATCCCGAGAAACCCACCACGAGTGAGGAAAAAGAAATTCATTTAAATGCTAGAGCCAAAAATTGCTTGTATGAATCTCTTAGCATGGACATTTTTAATCAAGTATTTACCTTGAAAACTGCTAATGAGATTTGGCTAAAATTGCATGAGCTCCATGACGGCACATCCAATGTCCGTGAGCAAAAACATTGCCTAGTCTTAAATGAGTACAATTCTTTTGCCATGAAAGATGATGAGCTTGTTAGAGACATGTATTCTCGTTTGAATCTAATTATCAATGAGCTCAATTCTATTGGCATTAATAAGCTAGGTGATGCGGACATTGTGAGGAAGATTATCTCCCTACTACCACAACAAAGATATGGGAGCATCATCACCATCCTTCACAACATGGAGGACTTGAGCAACATGACCCCGACCATTGTGATTGGGAAAATCGCGGCTTTTGAGATGTCGCAAAAAATGAGTCGGGGAGAGGAGCCAACTTCCTCAAGACCATATGCTTTTGCATGTGATGAAAGGAAGGGCAAAAAGAAGGCTCCCACTCCAAGTTCCTCAAGTGAAGAAGAGGAAGAAGAAGGAAGTGATGATGATGAAGATAATCAACCATGCACATCATCCTCCGAGGACGAAAAAACAATCCGACGCGTCGGAAAGGTAATGAGGATGATCCGCAAGATTAATCTAATGGGTGTGCCCCTGCAGGTCGAGGATCTTCTCTTTAACATTGACAGGAAAAAGCAAAGGAAGAGAGGATGCTTCGCATGTGGGGAGAAGGGCCACTTCAGGGACAACTGTCCAAATATGGCCAAGCCCAAAAAGGAGAGGAGCAAAGGCCAGGCGCTAACAAGTGTTAGAACTTGGGATGATTCTTCAAGTGAAGATGAACCTCCAAGAATGCGCAGCCACCGGTCCTCGTCACGATCATCACGATCATCACACAAATGCCTTATGGCAAGAGGTAACAAAAGCATTCCATCTTCTAGTGATGAAAGTAGTAGTGATGATGAAGGTGAGGGAAAGGCCTCTCTAGAAGAACTTGCGGAAGCCGTTAATTTTTTCCAGGATGTTTGCACTAAGCAAAAAGCTCAACTTAAAACTTTGAAAAATAAGTTGGTTAGCTCTCAAAATGATTACAAAGGTTTGCTAGAAAAATTTGAAACTTTTGCAAACCTAAATAGTGAGCTATCAACTAAAATTGAGCTATTAGAATCTAGTGCTCCATCCACTGCTACCGATGATAGCCTTATTAAAAAGAATGAAAAACTTAAGGCTAAGTTAGCTAGCTCTCAAGAAGCTATTGAAAATTTGCTAGAGAAAATGGAAATTCTTAGCATACACAATAATGAGCTAACTACTAAGCTAGAAAACATTGGTAGCACCCCAGCAGCATCTTTAGTTGAAATACCTGAAATAATTAAGAAAGATGCTTCTACTTCCTGCTTTGATTTAATTGATGATTCTAACCCCTGCAACCAAGTCGCTGTTGAGAATATTTTTGTAGAGACATGTACGGATGAGGTTGCAAAGGAAAATGAACAATTAAAGCAAGAAGTGGCTCGCCTTGGCAAGGCTTTGTATGACAAGAAAGGCAAAGCCAAACAAATCCGACCTCCATAGGATAACACCACTGCGGGAGTGAACAAGCCTGTAGAGGGAGAAACTGTGATTTGTAGGCTATGCCACAAGGAAGGCCACAAGTCTTTCCAATGCAAGGCGATGACCGGGGATAAACAAAGGCAAAAGCTCAAGCAAAAGCCATCAAGCAAAATCTCCAACACCTACATCAAAAAGGTGAACAAAAAGGATGCTACACCATACTTGATCAAGAAGAAAAAGAATGGAAAGGTGGTAGCATAGGTTTTGCTCTAGGGATTTAATTGTGGCCTAGTTTAGTAAAAGTTTTAGAAGTCCTAATTCACCCCCCCTCTTAGGCGTCACCCGTTTCCTACAATAACCTCGCCCGACCTTGGCCTCAGCCTCGGGAGAAGTCACCGCCTCGCCCGACCTCGGCCTCGGACCTGTCGGCGTTTCGACCCCGGGGGGGGTCCCTGGACCAACGAGTAAATTGTTGCTTCGTGTCCCTGCCCAGATGGGTTGGCGCGGGATGGAACACAAGATGTGGGACAAGCCTTGTATTATCCTGCATCAGGGGTGCCGCTCGCAGTAGAGGTTACAAGCGCGTCGCGTGAGGGAGAGAGAGAGAGAGAGAGGGGGACACAGAGCTCGTCCGCCGCTTCCCTCGCGCGAACCCCCCTTCAGGGTGGCCCTGGACTCCCCTTTTATAGAGGCAAGGAGAGAGTCCAGGTGTACAACAGGGGGCGTAGCTATGCGCTAACGTGTCCGGCAGTGGAGTGCCTAAGCCCTGTGTACATGCCAACGTGGCCGTCGTGGGAGAGCTTGGGCGTTGTACATGTGATAGCGTGGCCGCCGGAGGAGCGCCTGAGTCCTGTAGGAGCACAGCTGGCAGCGCGGCGAGGACCTTGCTGACGTCTCCTTGCTGTCGTAAGGGCCTGAGAGCCACCGGCGTCTTGGCGCACGCGGGGCACCATCATTACCCGTCGCCGGGGTAAGCCAGATGGGACGCCGGTCTTGTTCCTTGTAGCCTGAGCAGGCTTGGAGTAGGGGAATGATGCATCCCCTATCAGCACGGTCAGTCCGAGCCCAGGGTCGATCGAGGCGGAGACTTCTCTTGTGGCCGAGGCCGGGGTCGGGCGAGGACGCGATTCCTCCCGAGACTGGGGTCAAGGCCGAGTCCGGGGGTCGGGCGAGGTGGAGACCTCCGCCCGAGGCCGGAGTCTGAGGTCGGGCGAGGCGGAGCTTCCTGTTGCGCCCGAGGCTTGAGCTCGGTGGTTGATCGTGACCTGTTGTCAGTCGTTGCTGGGGTGGCTGACACGGCAGTCGGAGCGGAGTGAGCGGCGCTGTTTTCCAGTCATATCGGACAGTAAAGAGGAGGGGCGAAGTGACTGCGGTCACTTCGGCCTGGCCGACTGAGGCGCGTGTGTCAGGATACGTCGTCAGGCATCCCCCACATTTAATGCGCCTATGAAGCGGTCGGTTGGTGAGGCGGTATGGCCAAGGTTGCTTCACAACGAAGCCTGCCCGAGCCGGGCCTCGGGAGAGCCGAGGGGGCGCCTGCCATCTGAGGAGGCCCTCGGGCGAGGCGTGAATTCGTCTGGGACCACTGTTCCAACCCGAGGCTGGGCTCGGGTAAGATCGCGTCCTTCGGGTAGACGAAGTCTTGGCTTGAACCGCACCCGTCAGTTGGTCTGAGGGTGTTAACCAGTCGTGATTAGGAGCGTTGGGGTACCCCTAATTATGGTACCCGATAGTAGCCCCCGAGCCTCGAATGGAGTGATGGTACTCGCTTGGAGGCTTTTGCCGTGTTTTCGGTGAGGGGACCGACCTTTCTCGGTTTTTTGCCTTGTTCTGGTGGGTGCGCGCGAGCGCACCCGCCGGGTGTATCCCCCGAGGCCTTGGAGGAGTGGTTTGACTCCTCTGAGGTCTGAATGCTTTTCGTGGTGCTTCGGGCGGTCTGGTCGTTCCCTCTTGCGGCCCGGCAGTAGCCCGGGTGCGTGGTCGGGTTCCAAGTTATCAGGCTAGTTTGTTGACGCTGTCGACAGTTTTGGCTGTAGCCGGGTGCAAGAGCAGCCCCCGAGCCTCTGCACGGAGCGAGAGGACGATCAAGGACTTTCCCGACTTTTATTATACGCCCCTACGTCGCCTTTCCGCAAGGAGGAGGGGGGAAAGCGCCACGTTGCCCTCGGAGGGCGCCGAACATGGTGTTTCCAGTGAGCTGCTAATGGGTGATCCGAGTGGACGCCCGTGCCCCGTTCGTTAGGGGTCGGCTGTGGCCCAGAGGCGCGCTCCAAAAGTACCTACGGGTGATTCGCCGGACCTAGACCCCTTCGACAGGGTCCGAGGGCTCGATGCCTCCCTCCGGTGGGATTCTGTTACAAATCGTTCCCGCCAGTCTCGGAAATGTCCTAGGGTACCTCGGGAGCGTAGCCCGAGTCTTGGTTATGTATCGAACGTACCCAGAGTCATCCCTCACTCTGCATGCTCTGGGGCGACTGTCGAACCCTTTCGAGGGGCCAGCCTATGAACCCCTGATCAGTAGTGGGCATGGAGCCCGGACGCTCTGGGGCGGCTGTCGAACCCTTCCGAGGGGCCAGCCTTCGAACCCCTGATCAGTAGGAGGGCTCGGGGCCCGCTTCCTTCGCCGGGAAGGACCCTTTCCACAACGTCCCCTTTCCCGGTCCCTGTGGCAAGAGAGAGAGAGAGAGGAGGGGAAGGATATGAATTTTAGATAAAGTGGCGCACCTTTTTTGACGCGGTCATTATGGCGAAGGCGAAGCGACGCCCGCCTCGCCTACCAAAGGTGTTGCCTGCTCCACCGGGGAGTTAATGTGACGGGACGGGCGATTCGCGTGGCGCCCATTGCGCGTGCGAGCCGTTCGAGGAACGGGCGTTTCGCCTCTGGGTTTGAACTTCGCGGCGGGTTCGGGCGAAGTGTTGAACGGGTCTTGCCGGGCCTTTATATACCCAGAAGAGAGACCGGTTGTGGTTCCTTACTCTGCTGCTTGCCTCCTACTTGGGTTTTCGCAACCTAAGGGAATAGCCAGAGAAAGAAAACTGCATACCTTGTCCGCTCCGCCGCCACCCCTTCGCTTGGCGATGGCCGACCGGGTGACCGTCGTTCCTCCGCGTGACCCGTGGCCTTTTTCCATCGTCACGGTGGACGATCTGGAGGCCCTTGTCGCCGATGGTTTGCTCCGTCCCCTCTCCGGTGACCCGCAGCTGGAGTGGATGGTCCCTCCGAGCGGGGCTGACCCGACCCCTCCGCTTGGGTACGTGCTGAGCTTCGTCTCCTTCCATGAGCGGGGGTTCGGAGTGCCAGCAAGCCTTTTCATGCGGGCGCTCCTGCATTACTACGGGGTGGAGCTACACAACCTCAACCCCAACTCCATCACGCAAGCGACCATTTTCGTGGCAGTTTGCGAAGGCTTTTTGGGGATTGACCCCCACTGCGATCTGTGGACCCATCTCTTCTCCGTGGAGCTTTTTGCCTTGACGATGGGGGAGAAGAAGGTTCGCATGGCGGTGCGAGCTGGCGGCTGCACCCTCCAGTTGAGGCAAGCGTGCGCAGCAGTACATCCCCGCCATCCTTGTGTCTTCGAACAAGGGCTGGCAACGCCGGTGGTTTTACCTCCGGAATGACGATGGAAGCTCCCGTCATTTTCTCAACGAGTGGTGACCGCTCCTGGCAGCAATTGGCGCTATAGGGCCATGCGCGAGAGACACGAGAAACTCCAACCCCTTCTGGAGGCCTTGCAGGAGCTGCGAGATGGGGGGCTTACCGCCGCGGGGGTGGTTGCCGCCATTCATCGCCGGAGGGTGCTCCCCTTGGCAGAGCGGCGGTTGTCGCTTTCGGAGATGATGCCAGGAGTCGACTTGGAGGGTTCGCAGATGTCCTCGGTCCCCCTCTCTGCCGACGACCTTCGCAGGCGGGTTGCGGGCACAGTGGGGAGGCTGGAGGCCGACGCCCTTACCCAGCCCTTGATGCGTCCCGAGCGTGGGTGCGTGTCCTTGGTGAGTATCCGCTCCTTCTCCTATTTTGCGTCAGGTTGCCTTCGATTCTCTCAGTCGGGATTTCCGCTCGTCTCCAGGAGCTGGGGTGTTACAAGCCTTCCCTGCCACCGGTCCCGGAGGACGCGGTGGACCGAGACGCGTGGAGGGTCGCTGCAGAGAAGAAGAAGGAGAAGAAGGATGTGGAAAAGGCTCGGGCCCGCGAGCGGACGCGGGCTCGGGACGCCTTGGAGAGGCGTCGTTGAAGGCAGGAGAGGGACGGGCTCCTGAGGGAGCCATCGCCGGAGACGCCTGACAACGATGATGACGACGATGATGACGAAGACGATGACATGGCGGTCCGCCTTGGCCTTAGCCCGGATCTGAGGCTGGGCCAGGGGTCGTCGAGCCAGCCCCCGAGTGGGCTGGCGCCGTCAGTGTTTGGGGTCGGGACATCAGGGTCCCGGTCCGAAGAGCAGGGGCAAGCTGAGGGGGTACTTGACCCCTCGGCCGAGGTAGTTGAGGTGACCCCGGGGGGTCAGGCCGTCCCGCCTGTCTTCCACGAGCAGTCGCCCGTGCCAGCCGTACAGGAGGTTGATTCTCGGGCCATCGTGACGTCGCGCGGGCGGGCCGCCCCTTCGGCGCCCCGGGCGCCCGAAGTGGGAGCGGCACTGAAGCCGGCAGCGGGGCGAACCTTGGCGACACCTGCGGGGACCGAGGCCCGAGGGGCCTCCCCTCAGGCGCGATTGGCTCTGGTCCGGAGCGGGTAAGTATCTGAGGATACCTATGTCCTGGCTCCTTCTTCGTGTGTCCTGATCCTGCTTTACCTTTTCCTCCCAGCAAACGGAGGCACGGTTCGGCCAATCTGGCTCCCAGGAAGGCCCTTAATACGGCGCCGGCTTCTGCAGCTAGTGCCGCACCGCGCCACGCCGGTCGGCCGGCCTCCGCACCAGATGCCCCCAAGCGGGGGGCCTAGGCGGCGTGAGTTGCCATGGGGCGAGCTCCCCAGGCTGACCCCTCCGTCGAGGTGGCCGTCGTGGCGGGGGAGGCTGCTGTCACGGCCGTGGCCTTGTTCCCATCTCACGTGTTGTCGGCGCCGGCACCAGCTTCTACCGAGGCTGTTGCCGTTCTGCCCGTGGAGCCACCCGTCGCCGCTAATGCTGAGATGGTTGAGGTGCCGCTGCTCGAGGTCGCGGATCGGGAGCCCGCCTCCAAGGCGTCGGGACCCCGTGCAGAGCCTCGGCCCATCTTGGGGAGCGGCGACCTCATCCCCGTGCGGCGCGATCCTAATGAGCGGCGCGCGCAGGCGCTCTGGTTCTGGACCCACGGCGCCCTGAAACCCCTCTTCGTCCTTGACGATGAGCGGGAGGAGCAGTCTTGGGATGAGCTCCATGATTATGCCGAGGCGGCGATGGGGTCGCTTCGGGCGACCATGGAGATCTTTTCCAAGGACGTTCCCAGGATCCTCCAGGTAAGGATTTCAGGCGCTCCTTTCGCATGGCCAGGGTATTCTTTGTGATGCCCTGCTTCCCTTTCTTAGGATCTGACGGATCTGAGCACCGCCAAGTCGTCGTTCATCCACCACGAGGCCGATGTCTGGGGTTCGCTGCGGTTCCTGAGGGCCGCGCTTACCGAGGCTACCGAGCGCCTCGCCCAACGAAGCGCCGAGGCGGCGGACCTTCAGTTGCTCTGCGACGAGCTAGGGGTGGAGGCAGCGGCGGCACGCGTAGAGGCGCAGCAGCGACAGCTAGAGCTTGGCCAGGTTGTCGGCGAGCGGGACCAATCTTGGAACTAGGCCGCCGAGGCCGAAAGCCGGGCTGAGGCCCTTGGGGGCCAGCTAGCCGAGGTGTCCGCTTGGGCCAGAGCCCTGGCGGAGGACCTGGCCGCGGCCGTCGGGTCTGCTCAGTCCGCCCAAGCCAAAGCCTCAGAGCAGCGTGTCCGGGCAGAAGGTATGTTTTGGCCGCTTTGTGACTTCGATCTTCATTCTTCAACTCGTGTTTGAAGAATTCTTTTTGGCTGTTTGCAGAGTTTGAGTCAGCCCTCAACAAGTCCGCCAAGGCACTTGCCCGGGCGGCTGAGCGGGAGAAAGCCGACCGCGTGGCCATGTCTGAAGCTATCTCGGCCTTTTGCCAGGTCTTTGGTCTTGACGAGGTTCCCTCGGGAAGCTCCCCCCGGAGTCGCCTGCAGGCCTTGGGCGGCCATGTGCGTAGCAGACTCCGCGAGGCGCTGCATCACGGCGTTAGGCGGGCCTTCGACGTGCACGCTTCCCACTATGATGTGGATTTGGAGCGGGTCAGCGAGGGGTACTGTCTACCCGACGAAGATGAAGCCGCCCTGGCCGAAGTTAAGAGGCTTGACGCGACCGTCACGGGCCCAAGCGCAGTGCTGGCGTCCTCCTTCGAGGTGGAGATCCTTCCGCTTGCGTCATCGTCCAAGGCCGAGGAGGATCTCGCCGAGGGTGGAGACGGCGTCGAGGGTGGAGATGAAGCCGAGGGTGCCACTCCTCCCCCGGGCGATGCCTGATTCTACCGGAGCAGTTTGTTCGGAACATGCGTGTGTCTTTCGTGGCCGCCGAGGCCTAAGCACTTTGTCGTCATGTTATAAAGCTGCATTTCTTTTCCTCTTGTTTCGAGTATCCGGGCTCGTTCGTCAGTAGCAGAATTGCTTATCCGAGTAAGAGTTATTTTTCGTGGAAGGTGATGAGTGAGGTATCCATATCTCGGAGGCGTAGGAGTCCCTTGGCTCGGTCGGCCTTGCCGCTTACACGCGCTCTTATTCGTTTTGCGGGGTTCTGTTACCGATATAGTCGGGAAACACGAAAGTCATTTTGGTGGAAAACTTTTCCAAGGAAAATTTTGACGTGCAGGGGGGGACATGCAGGGGGTTCCCCCCTTCTAGCCCCCGAGGGAGGGTCGGGCTTTGCTGAGGCAAGGCCGACCCTTCCTCGATGGTCAGACTTTGTGTACGTAAACGAGGTACGTGAACGACTTAAAACATCTTAAGGGTAGAAGCGATGTAGCTGTTGGATGTTCCAAGCGTTGCTGTAGACCTCGCCTTGGTCGTTGGCCAGCTTGTATGTTTCGGGCTTCAAGATCTTGGCGATGATGAAGGGCCCTTCCCAGGGTGGAGTGAGCTTGTGGTGCCCTCGGGCGTCCTATCGCAGGCGAAGCACCAAGTCTCCCACTTGGAAGCCTCGGGCCCGAACGCTTCGGGCGTGGTAGCGCCGCAGCGACTGCTGGTACCGTGCCGAATGTAGTAAGGCGACGTCTCGAGCCTCCTCGAGTTGGTCCAGCGCGTCTTCTCGGCTGGTCTGGTTGCTTCGGTCGTCGTACGCCTTGGTCCTCGGGGAGCCATAGTCTAAGTTCGTGGGGAGGACGGCCTCGGCCCCATAGACTAGAAAGAACGGCGTAAAACCCGTGGCGCGGCTCGGCGTCGTCCTCAGACTCCAGACTACCGAGGGTAGCTCTTTCATCCACTGCTTGCCGAACTTGTTGAGGTCATTGTAGATCCTTGGTTTGAGCCCCTGCAGAATCATACCGTTGGCACGCTCCACCTGCCCATTCGTCATGGGATGAGCTACGGCGGCCCAGTCCACACGGATGTGGTGGTCGTCGCAGAAGTCCGGGAACTTTTTTTTGGTGAACTGCGTGCCATTATCGGTGATGATTGAGTTTGGGACCCCGAACCGATGAATAATGTTGGTGAAGAATGCCACCGCCTGCTCGGACCTGATGCTGTTTAGGGGTCGGACCTCGATCCACTTGGAGAATTTGTCGATAGCGACCAGCAGGTGCGTGAAGCCCCCAGGTGCCTTCTACAAGGGTCCGACGAGGTCCAGACCCCACACAGCAAATGGCCAGGTGATGGGTATCGTCTGCAAGGCCTGAGCGGGCAGATGCATCTGCTTTGCGTAGAATTGACACCCCCGGCGGGAGCGCACAATCCTAGTGGTGTCGGCCACCGCGGTTGGCCAGTAGAAACCTTGTCGAAAGGCATTCCCCACGAGGGCTCGAGGCGCTGCATGGTGGCCGCAAGCCCCCGAGTGTATTTCTTGCAACAGCTCTTGTCCTTGGGCGATAGATATGCATCGTTGAAGGATGCCCGAGGGGCTGCGGTGATAGAGCTCTTTTTCATCACCCAGCAGGACAAATGACTTGGCGCGCCAAGCCAACCACCGAGCTTTGGTCTTGTCGATGGGAAGCTCTCCTCGGAGGAGATATTCCAGGTACGGGGCCTGCCAGTTCGTATCTGGCGCGTCCCCATTCTGTTCCTCTTCGACGGGCAAGGCCTCTTCATCGATGGCCGAGGGTACCTCGGGCTCGGCCGAGGGTGCCTCGGGATGGGCCGAGGCTTCCTCAGGTTGGGCCGAGGCTTCCTTAGGCTCGGGCACGTCGTCGATCTTGACGGATGGTTGATGTACATCTCTGGAGAAGACGTCGGGGGGAACTGTCGTTCGCCCCGAGGCTATTTTTGCTAGCTCGTCCGCAGTCTCGTTGTACCGTCGGGCGATGTGGTTGAGCTCCAGCCCATAGAACTTGTTCTCCAGGCGTCGGACTTCGTCGCAGTATGCTTCCATCCTCCGGTCACGGCAGTGGGAGTTCTTCATGACTTGGTCAATGACAAGCTGCGAGTCGCCTCGAGCGTCGAGGCGTCAGACCCCTAGCTCGATGGCGACGCGTAGCCCGTTAACCAGTGCTTCGTACTCGGTCACATTGTTTGACGCCGGAAAATGGAGGCGAATGACGTAGCGGAGATGCTTTCCGAGGGGTGAAATGAATAGCAGGCCAGCGCCCGCTCCTGTTTTCATGAGTGACCCATCGAAGTACATGGTCCAGAGCTCGGGTTGGATTGGAGTTGTCAATAACTGGGTGTCAGTCTACTCAGCCAGGAAGTCTGCCAAGACCTGGGATTTTATGGCCTTCCGAGGAGCGAATGATAGCGTTTCGCCCATAAGCTCCACCGCCCACTTTGCTATCCTACCCGAGGCCTTGTGGCACTGGATGATCTCCCCCAGGGGGAAGGATGACACCACAGTTACCGGATGAGACTCGAAGTAGTGTCGCAACTTTCGCCGCGTCAGGATCACCGCGTAGAGCAGCTTCTGGATCTGTGGGTAGCGAGCTTTGGTCTCGGAAAGTACTTCACTAATGAAGTAGACTGGCCTCTAGACGGGCAGTGCATGCCCTTCTTCTCGTCTCACGACTACGATCGCGGCGCTGACCACCTGAGTAGTCACGGCTACGTAGATCAAGAGGGCTTCTCCTGTGGCGGGGGGCACCAGGATGGGTGTTTTTGTAAGGAGCGCCTTAAGGTTTTCGAGAGCTTCCTCGGCCTCGGGGGTCCAAGTGAAGCACTCGGCCTTCCTTAAGAGGCGGTACAGAGGCAAGCCTTTCTCGCCAAGGCGTGAGATGAAGCGGCTTAGAGCCGCAAGGCATCCCATGACCCTCTATACTCCTTTCAAATCTTTGATCGGTCCCATGCTGGTGATGGCCACGATTTTCTCCGGGTTGGCCTCGATGCCCCGCTTGGAGACGATGAACCCAAGGAGCATGCCTCGGGGGACTCCGAAGACACACTTCTCGGGATTGAGTTTCACGCCTTTCGCTCTCAGACACTTGAATGTTGTTTCAAGGTCAGAGAGGAGGTCGGAGGCCCTCTTCGTCTTGACAACGATGTCATCGATGTAAGCCTCGACCGTTCTGTCGATGTGTTCTCCGAACACGTGGTTCATGCACCTCTGGTAAGTGGCACTTGCATTCCTCAACCCAAATGGCATTGTGGTGTAACAGTACATGCCAAAAGGTGTGATGAAAGAAGTCGCGAGCTGATCGGGCTCTTTCATCTTGATTTGGTGATAGCCTGAGTAGGCATCGAGGAACGACAGGGTTTCGCACCCAGCTGTGGAGTCCACGATTTGATCGATGCGAGGTAGAGGGTAGGGAACTTTCGGACATGCTTTGTTTAGACCAGTATAGTCTACACACATCCTCCATTTCCCATCCTTCTTCCTTACGAGAACAGGGTTAGCTAACCATTCGGGATGGAATACCTCTTTGATGAACCCTGTCGCAAGTAGCTTGTGGATCTCCTCGCCTATGGCCCTACGCTTTTCTTCGTCGAAACGGTGCAGGGCTTGCTTCACGGGTCGGGCTCCAGCTCTGACATCCAGTGAGTGCTCGGCGACATCCCCCGGTATGCCGGGCATGTCTGAGGGACTCCACGCAAAGACTTCGGCGTTTGCACGGAGAAATTTGATGAGCACTGCTTCCTATTTAGGGTCGAGCTCGGAGCCGATCTGAACTTACTTGCTGGCATCGTTGCTGGGGTCGAGAGAGACAGATTTGACCGCCTCAACCGGTTCAAAGTTGCCGGCGTGCCGCTTCGCGTCGGGCGCCTCCTTGGAGAGGCGTTCAAGGTCGGCGATGAGGGCCTCGGACTCGGCGAGAGCCTCGGCGTACTCCACGCACTCCACGTCGCATTCGTACGCGTGGCGGTACGTGGACCCGACGGTGATGATCCCATTTGGGCCCGACATCTTGAGCTTGAGGTAGGTGTAGTTGGGGACGGCCATAAACTTGGCGTAGCATGGTCTTCCCAACACCGCATGGTAGGTTCCTCGGAACCTGACGACCTCAAAGGTGAGAGCTTCCTTTCGGAAGTTTGAGGGAGTTCCGAAGTAGACGGGTAAGTCGATCCGTCCGAGGGGTTGGAATCGCTTCCCGGGCGCGATCCCGTGGAAGGGTGCCGCACCGGCCCGGACTTCGGAGCGATCAACCCCTAAGAGTTCCAGGATCTCGGCGTAGATGATGTTAAGGCTGCTGCCTCCATCCATGAGGACCTTGGAGAGCCTAACGTTGCCGATGATCGGATCGACGACGAGCGGGTACCTTCCTGGGCTCGGCACGAAGTCGGGGTGGTCGCCTTGGTCGAAGGTGATAGGCTTGTCGGACCAGTCTAGGTAGACTGGCGCCGCCACCTTCACCAAGCAGACTTCCCGGCGCTCCTGCTTGCGATGCCGAGCCGAGGCGTTCACCGCCTGTCCACCGTAGATCATGAAGCAGTTATGGACTTCCGGGAATCCCTCTTCCTTGCCTCCCTCCTTGTCGTTGTCATGGCCCTTGCCATCCTCCGCCGGGGGCCCGGTCTTATGGAAGTGGCGTCGGAGCATGATACATTCTTCGAGGGTGTGCTTGACGGGCCCCTGGTGATAGGGGCACAGCTCTTTGAGCATCTTATCAAACGCGCCGACCCCTCCAGGTGGTTTCCGAGGGTTCCTGTGCTTGGCCGCAGCGACGAGATTCGCGTCTACGGCGTCGCGCTTCGCTCGCGACTTGTTTTTGGCCTTGTTGGTGACTTGTTCTCAAATACTGAGAGTTAAGAACAAGGCAACATAAAAAGTGTTAAGTGTTAAAGTCCTTCGTCCTTCGACACATTATGTCCCTTCGGGAAATAATGAGTTTTGGACGAAGGTCATAAGAGACATACCTTCGTAAATATAACAAGTAGTGACGAAGGATTCATATAAAGCATGGAATATAATATAGACATCATCATGGAATCATTTCTATTTTATTAACATGGAGAAATAGAAATGATTTCAAATTACAAATGTACCTTCAGTCCTGAGAGAAGGTAAAAAGTACAAGCGTGACGCAAAAGCATATGCCAAGTCAGCGTGAACAGTACGGGAGTACTGTTCATCTATTTATAGACGCGGGACGCAGCCCACGTAAAATTACATTTATGTCCATTACATTTGTCAATGACTTATGGAAATCTGTCCAGGTCCACGTAGTCTTTTCATCTTTAAGTCGGTTCCCCTCTCTGCTATCGCGACGAAGCTTCCCTGCGCACAGCTTCGGCTGTGCACCATCCTTCGTGGAGCTTGATAATCAGCTCGTCCTTCGTCTGGTTTAGGCTTCGTCCTGACCATACTTCATGTTCATAATTCTGAGTCCGAAGATACCTGTTCATATAATCCACTTGGAAAACATTGTCAAATCATGTTTTTGAGGACCTTCGGAGGACGAAGGCCCCCAACAGTAGCCCCTCGCAAATTTAATTTGTTAATGATAAATTCAGATTGCGATATGGACGAAGGCCTTGAGCCGAAGGTCCGAAAAAACACCTTCCCTTTGCTAGAATAGCAACATTCACTGACAAGTGGGGTCTTTCAATTTTCAACGCCCTGGGGGTATAAATAAGATCATACCGCAAACTTATTTGGTACGCACACTTGCCATCTGCTTCAGCCCACTAAATTTTTAACTCTTGTGCACTAAGATTTGCTGATCTTTTTGTTTTTGAAGCTTCGGCCTTAAAAACAGTTTTTTAGCGCTTTCGAAGATGTCTGAAGGTAAGAAGATCCCTGCCGAGACGAAGCTGAGCCTCGACGAAGAGAAGAACTTGGGGTTCCTTATAGCGATGGCGGAGACCAACACAGAGAAAATCACCAAGGAAATTCTTGAAGGTTTGTCCGAAGGTACTGATGACAGCGACAGTTTTGATGTAGAAAGTGGTGGGGAAGAGTCCGAAGATCGACCATGGCGACCAAGTCACACGGTTTTCGGAAAAACCACTATCAAGCAGAGTCATATTGATAATATGAGGGGGCGGTATTTTCGAGATATATCTATTGTGAGGGTTGACGCTGGAGAAAAGACTTCTCCCACCCCCGAAGAAGATGAGGTCGTAATCTTCCGAAGCTTTCTCAAGGCTGGGCTTCGATTTCCCCTAAGCAACTTTGTTGTTGAAGTCCTGAGGACATTTCAAGTCTACCTTCATCAAATTACTCCCGAAGCCATCTTAAGAATGGGGATGTTTGTCTGGGCTGCGAGAAGCCAAGGTTTAGAACCAAATGCTAAAAGCTTTTGCAACATTCATGAGTTATTATATGAGACGAAGCCCTGGGGAAAAGAACAATATCACAACAACTTTGGGTGCTACAGCTTCGGTGCCCGCTCCGGGTCAAGCCGCCCTGTGCCAACCTTTCGGAAGAGGTGGCCCGGAGCCTGGATGACTGAATGGTTCTATGTAAAGAATGACTTAACGGTGCAAGAAGATGTCAAAAGTATCATTATGCGCCCCATCTGGCAACGCTTCGGACTTCGAAGGCCGAAGGTTGAAATGGATGAAGCAGCCGAGGAATGCCAAAGAGCCTTCGGCGTGGTCTGCTCTTTCATTGGGACAAGGGACTTGGTCCAAGAGCACATTGCCTTCAGGGTATGGCCACTTGCAGGAAAGTGGGAAATGCCGAAAGAGACCATCAAAGAGTCCGACGAAGGCGGACTAGTCAGACTGAAATACACATTCAAATACGGAGATAAGTTTGTTGAACCTGATGATGACTGGCTGAAAAGTATTGAAACATTAAGTGACGAACTACTTGGGGCATATTCGAAGGCCGAGAACACTGCGTTATCAGCAGCCTTCGGAGGCCGAAAAAAGAAAAGGCTCAACCGGGTGTTTGACGCAGTCGGGTTTGTCTACACTGACTATCATTATCCGGTACTGGGTCGCAAAAGAAAAATTACTTCTCCGGCGACAGAAGCTACCACGAGTGCCACTAATGAGCCAGCGCCGCAAAGGAAAAAGATGAAGGTGCTCACCCACCGAGCGCGCTTTATTGAGCCGGCCACAGTGCCAAAATTTATTGGTGAAGTCTCTTTGGCCTCTGAAGCTACAGAACCAGCTCCAGTGCCGAAGATAGAAGAGAAAACTGAAGCGCTTCTGGCAGAAAAAGTAGAAAAACCGAAGACTGAAGGGCCAAAAGCATCGGAAATCTTAAGTCCTTCAGCAAATGTCGAAACAATAAAAAGCCAAAAGGGCCCATTGGTGACCCCAAAAAGAAAAAGAATGGTGAACGTACTAGATGTCTTGGAGACAATTAAGTCTTCAAGCACAACTCCAAAGAAGACTGTTGAACTTGCTGAAGCGTCTACCGAAGCTTCGAAACAACAAGCTGAAGCTGAAGCTGGGCCTTCAGAGCCCACGAAGGAACAATTTTTGGATACCGAGAAAATGTCAGAACCTGCCTTGGTTAAGGAAATTGACACTGCCGCCCCCGAAGCTCCTGCCAGCACATGCGATTACATCGTGCGACATGCTTCGGGGAAGAAATTAACTGAAGAAGAAACTTATGAAGCGAATTACTATGCTAGAGAGTTAAAGTATCCGAAGGGGGCGATAGTATTCAATGGGACAAATGAAGATGACTTCCTATACTGCCTCCCTGATAACAAAGAATTATCTGTCTGCCGGGAGATGGCTAGAAGTATGGGTTTCCCGAAGCTCGAAGCTGGATTATGTGCTATGACGAAGGAAGATCTCGCAGACAGTCTTGCATACAATAGCTTAAAGGTATGGGAATTAGACGCTTGAAAAAAAAATTTATTACGTAATTCATTCTTTTATTCTTATATAGATTCTTTTTTGTATAGGGTTTAATCCTAAGCAACGCATTAAGAGCACAAAAGAGCGCCGAAGATGAAAGCTACGAAATTGCGTTCAACAATTTACGTTCAGAAGTTATTAAACTGAGAAACGAAGCTCTAGAAAAAGACAAAATTCTGCTTACATTAGTAGACAAGGTAAAAAAGGACGAAGCTGCTGCGAAGCTTCAGGCCGAAGCTCACAAACGCGAGATTAAAGATCTTCAGAAACAACTGGCCCGGGCGAAAGAAGAGCGCATACTTGAAGAAACAAGACGGGAATGCAGCGACCAATGGGCTGATCATTTGGAAGCAACCGTGGAAGAGCTTCGGTCTTCTAAGAAAAAATGCTACGAAAAATCCATGGAATGCGTGAAGAAGATTAAAACCAGCTTCGCCAGCGTGGGTGCCTTTTCCAGCGAAGAGAATTTCTCAAGAGGCAATCCCGAAGGTCCACTGGAATGGATCAGTCATGAGGCAGAGGCCTTCGAGGAAATCCTGACTAGCCGTGGCGACATCTGCGCTTTTTCGGGCGCCAGGGGAGTTGCTTCTGTCTTGGAGAAGAAAGGTTGCGGGCATGTAAAATTTTTAGCTCAGTCCGAAGCTGCCTTATCCTCCGAAGACATCAAAGACCCCTCGGCCGAAGCAAGCATGGTTGGTGGCAAATTCTTTACTGATATCTGGAACAACGGCGGCCGAGGAATGGCGCAAGAGATCATTCAAAGGAGTGAAAAAGGCATCCATGATGCTAGGAAAGTGACAGAAGCTGCCGAAGGGCAAATAGGTATTAATTAGTCGCTCTTATTGTATTGTAATTTTTATTTCAAACTTTGCTCGCGGTTTGTAATAGTAATACAAAAATATTCTGCTTCCTCAGAACCTGCTGGATCGTCAATTGACCCTCACACAAAGGAGGATGACGAAATCAAACAAATGGCCGAAGCTATCATGGATAAAGTTGTTGAACAACTTCTAAATGAGGCTGCCGAAGTAGTATTAAGAGAAGACTAGGTGTTATTAGAAAAACATTTAAAGTGTGGTCTATGTAATATTTTGTACATTTGAATGTAATATACAAGTCTCTTTCCATTATTCTATTCTTTACGATGCATGAAATTTTACATACATACCATTTTTGAGCCTTCGGCGAAAAAACACCTTCCCTTCTTTTCATGCTTCGTGAAGAAGACATTCTCCGTTAAAACTATTCTGACGAAACACATCCACGCTTCGTGAAAACATTCTCCGAAGCTATACAATTTCGATATTGCTCTGATGAAGCTCGTCCATGCTTCGTAAAAACATTTTCCGAAGCTGTATTCCGAAGATTATCATTGTATTCCCTCGTGACTTTACACAATTTTCACTTTCTCAATGCGTCCTTTCGAAGGTTGATACTGTGTCCCCTTCTTTTGCCAAATGCAACATGATGTATGATGCTTATGCTATGCAAAATGATGTGATGATGTTATGTTATGCAAATGACATTTGTTCCGAAGATACACACAAAATATATTCGTAAGCTCTGCATTCCCTTAGGAACGTCTTTGGAGCTTCTTCGCCTCTTACTTAGACGGTATAAGCTCTGCATTCCCTTAGGAACGTCTTTGGAGCTTCTTCGCCTTTTACTTAGGCGGTTTAAGCTCTGCATTCCCTTAGGAACGTCTTTGGAGCTTCTTCGCCTTTTACTTAGGCGGTATCAGCGTTGACTTTTCGCTGTATGCTCTGCATTCCCTTAGGAACGTCTTTGGAGCAAAAAACTTACACTGCGCTCCCTTTGGAACGGCTTTTTGTAACTTCGGCAACTTACTCTGCGTTCCTTAGAACGACTTTTTGTTGCTTCGACGGATTTTTAATAATTCGAAGGTCCTCCTTGTTACCGCAAAATTTTTAAGCTTCAGCAACTTAAGCCTGTGGAGAAGATAGGTTTTCCTCATAACCAACCACGAAACTATTATATGAAAACTGAAATGTTCTTTATTTCATAGAAAATAGAACTTGAACAGAAAAGACTGCTATCAAAGTAGGATATCTGTCAATAAATGTGCTTCGACTCTGGCACAGTACTATTGACTGTGCGAGCTTCAGATTGCTCTCTGAGATCCCTTTGGTGCGGAACATATTGGCTCCCTTCTGGCTGTTGGCCTTGCTGCAACGGAGGTGGAGGCGGGGGCTGTTGCCATGAAGCTTGAGGTTGACTTGCCGAAGCTACGGAAACTGCAGGGTGGTTGCCCACGTATTCCGGGATGTAAGGCTGATGGTACGAAGCAGTATGCATGACCTGCTTCGGCTGGCCCTGTTGCGCTGCAGCTTCTGCTAGCTCCTTTTGCTTCTGAATGGTGACATGGCACATCCTGGTGGTATGGCCCTTGTTTTCACCACAGAATAAGCAAAATATCCTCCTTGGTTGATCTCCAAATCTTCCGCCGAAGCCCCTGGCGCCTCTGCCTCTTGGAGCTGGTGGCCGGAAGAAAGTTTGCTGTTGCCCCGAAGCCTGTGAGGAGCACTGCGGCCTGTTCTGCTGACTCCCCTTGTCATCATTTTGAGTGGAGTTGTGGATGGACCTGACATGCCTCGGATAGAATCTTCCTCCGAAGCCCCTGGTCATCTCGGAAAATCTGAAGGCCTCCTCCCTTCTTTGGCGAAAGTCATTATCGGCACGAATGTACTCGTCCATCTTTTGGAGCAGCTTCTCCAGAGTCTGAGGAGGCTTCCTAGCAAAGTATTGAGCTGCAGGTCCAGGACGAAGCCCCTTGATCATGGCTTCGATGACAATTTCATTGGGCACCGTTGGTGCCTGCGCCCTCAAACGCAAGAACCTTCTGACATACGCCTGAAGGTATTCTTCCTGATCCTGAGTGCACTGGAACAAGGCTTGAGCAGTGACCGGCTTCGTCTGAAATCCTTGAAAGCTGGTTAACAACATATCCTTCAGCTTCTGCCATGAGGTGATAGTTCCTGGTCGAAGGGAGGAATACCAGGTCTGAGCAACACTCCTGACGGCCATGACGAAAGACTTTGCCATGACTGCAGCATTGCCCCCATACGAAGACACTGTTGCTTCGTAGCTCATCAAGAACTGCTTCGGGTCTAAGTGGCCATCAAACATGGGAAGCTGGGGTGGCTTATAGGACGGAGGCCAAGGTATAGCCTGCAGCTCAGCAGACAGAGGAGAAGCATCATCGAAAACAAAATTTCCATGATGGAAATTTTCATACCAGTCATCTTCGTTGAAGAAGCCGTCCTGACGAAGGTCTTTTTGTTGAGGCCTTCGGTCTTGCTCATCATGGGTAAGATGACGGACTTCTTCAGAAGCTTCGTCTATCTGCCTTTGCAGCTCAGCTAGCCTGGCCATCTTCTCTTTTTTCCTCTGTACCTGTTGATGAAGGATCTCCATATCCCTGATTTCTTGGTCTAGTTCATCCTCCTGAAGCGTCGGGCTGACGGCCTTCCTCTTCTGACTTCGGGCCTCCCGAAGAGAGACGGTCTCCTGGTTGGGGTCCAGCGGTTGCAGTGCTGCAGCCCCAGCCGCTGAAGCTTTCTTCGGTGCCATAGCGAAGGTCTATAGCTTCCGAAGGTGTTCAAAAAACTCGAAGTGGAAGTGAGTTCACCGGAGGTGGGCGCCAATGTTGGTGACTTGTTCTCAAATACTGAGAGTTAAGAACAAGGCAACATAAAAAGTGTTAAGTGTTAAAGTCCTTCGTCCTTCGACACATTATGTCCCTTCGGGAAATAATGAGTTTCGGACGAAGGTCATAAGAGACATACCTTCGTAAATATAACAAGTAGTGACGAAGGATTCATATAAAGCATGGAATATAATATAGACATCATCATGGAATCATTTCTATTTTATTAACATGGAGAAATAGAAATGATTTCAAATTACAAATGTACCTTCAGTCCTGAGAGAAGGTAAAAAGTACAAGCGTGACGCAAAAGCATATGCCAAGTCAGCGTGAACAGTACGGGAGTACTGTTCATCTATTTATAGACGCGGGACGCAGCCCACGTAAAATTACATTTATGTCCATTACATTTGTCAATGACTTATGGAAATCTGTCCAGGTCCACGTAGTCTTTTCATCTTTAAGTCGGTTCCCCTCTCTGCTATCGCGACGAAGCTTCCCTGCGCACAGCTTCGGCTGTGCACCATCCTTCGTGGAGCTTGATAATCAGCTCGTCCTTCGTCTGGTTTAGGCTTCGTCCTGACCATACTTCATGTTCATAATTCTGAGTCCGAAGATACCTGTTCATATAATCCACTTGGAAAACATTGTCAAATCATGTTTTTGAGGACCTTCGGAGGACGAAGGCCCCCAACAGTCCTTCTTCTTCGTGCCCCGCTGGGCAGATGCCTCAGGGGCGTCTGTCTTCGGCTCCCCCTGAGGCTGCTTGTCCTTCCGGAAGATGGCTTCGACCGCCTCTTGACCCGAGGCGAACTTGGTGGCGACATCCATCAGTTCGCTCGCGTGGGTGGGAGTCTTGCGCCCCAGTTTGCTCACCAGGTCCCGGCAAGTGGTGCCAGCAAGGAAAGCCCCAATGACATCCGAGTCGGTAACGTTGGGCAGCTCGGTGCGCTGCTTCGAAAACCACCGGATGTACTCTCGGAGGGACTCCCCTGGCTGCTGGCGGCAGCTTCGAAGGTCCCACGAGTTCCCAGGGCGCACGTACGTGCCTTGGAAGTTCCCCACGAAAGCTTTGACCAGATCGTCCCAATCGGAGATCTACGCAGGAGGCAGATGCTCCAGCCAGGCTCGGGCGGCGTCGGAGAGGAAAAGGGGTAGATTACGGATGATGAGGTTGTCATCATCCGCCCCTCCCAACTAGTAGGCCAGTCGGTAGTCCGCGAGCCATAGCTTCGGCCTCGTCTCCCCCGAGTACTTGGTGATAGTAGTCGGGGCTCGGAAACGGGCAGGGAACGGTGCTCGTCGTATGCCCAGGCTGAAGACTCGTGGGCCGGGTGGTTCGGGTGAAGGACTGCGGTCCTCCTCGCTGTTGCAGCGTCCCCCGCACCTAGGATGGTAGCCTCGGCGCACCTTCTCGTCGAGGCGGGCTCGATGGTCGTGATGGTGGTGCTCGTTGCCAAGGTGTTCCCGGGTGGTGGGCGCCTCGTCCCGTGTACGCTCGGGACGAACCGAGGCTTCCTGAATGCGCCGGGAGGACACCGCGTGATGCTCCGAGGGGTCAGCTCGCCTACGGGAGGCGGAGCTCTCGGCTCGTCGAACCGCGGCGCCCTCTAGAAGATTCTTGAGTTCGCCCTGGATGCGCCGTCCCTCGGTGGTGGATGGCTCCGGCATGGCCTGAAGCAGCATCGCCGCTGCAGCTAGGTCCTGGCCGGACCCGCTGACGGCCGGAGGCAGCGCTGCCCTGGCATTGTCGACGATGCGGTGCCAGATGTTTTGGGCCCGGTGATAGGCTTCTCCGGCGAGTGATCGGCCTGCCCACTCCTGTTCGATGCTCTGTCGGAGCTGTACAAGCCGGCCTGCTTCCCTGTCGACCCAGGCCTGCATCTCACGGATTTGCTCGAGCTATATGTCCTGACCCCCCGCAGGGACTGGGACGACAGCTAGCTCCCGCAGGATGTCAACGCGAGATGAGGGCCCAAGGGGATCGTCAACCTCTGGCATATCGAGGTGGTTGCCTTCGTTGTGATCTCCCAAATTGACGTGGAAGCATTCGCGACTTGGGCCGTAACCCTCGTCGTCAAGGTTATGGCCATCGTCAGAACAACCGGAGGGACAGTGGTCACATGCAGACATGAAACCCCGCGTGGCACCGGGGTCATCGAGGGCATAGAAATCCCAACCGGAGTCGGGGATGTCCTCCTCCTCAGAACCCGCCGGTCCGAAGGTCGAGACGGCTGTCAGTCGGTCCTAGGTCGACCACATGTGGTACCCCGGAAGGTTTGGATACGCCTTTACAAAGGCGCTCACCATAGCGGGGTCGCTAGGTGGATCGAAGTTGAACCGAAAAGGTATGGGATGGAAAACGGACGGTACCTCTTGGTCATTGGACGGTGGTGAAGTCGCGTCGGGGGCGGTGCACATCGTCATCTCAGGTACGAGGGTAACGCCCAGCAGGTCCTTCACGAGGGTGCTGGCGTCATCAGTCCGCTTGGGGCTGACGCGTCGTGGGGAAGTGACACCCGCCGTCGTCTCAGGTGCGAGGGAAATGTCCGACATGTCCCGTGGGGGAGTGCCAGCGTCGTCGACTCGCTCTGGTGCGACAACCGACAAGGTGCCACCTCCTGCGTGGCCATGGTTGCCCCGTCTCCGCCTCCTCCGACGAGGAGGGTGGCGGGGACGACCGGAGTGCTCCTCTTTGAAAGGGAAATGTGCCCTTGGGCCATTTCTAAGTATTTTGGTGATTTAGTGTCCAACACAAGTGCCCTAGTGTAAAAAGGTGGACAAAGTACAAATCAAGGATAAAGGTATGTTTCTCAGACTTAGTACATTGTTTTATGGACTAATGTATTGTGTCTAAGTGCTGGAAACAGGAAAAATCCAATTGGAAATGCCTTGGCTCGAGCAGCCAAGACTCTGCTCAGTCTGGAGCACCGGACTGTCCGGTGGTGCACCGGACAGTGTCCGGTGCGCCAGGCTAGCTCTAGCGAACAGGCTGCTCTCGGGACTTCGACGGCGGTGTACGGCTATAATTCACCGGACTGTCCGGTGGTGCACCGGACTGTCCGGTGGGCCGTTCACAGGCGAACTCGTCGCTCTCGGGAATTCATCGTCGACGTACGACTATAATTCACCGGACTGTCCGGTGAGCCAATGGTCGGCAGGGCCAACGGTCGGCCGCGCGATCTGCGCGGGACACGTGGCCGAGCCAACGGCTAGAAGGGGGCACCGGACTGTCCGGTGTGCACCGGACATGTCCAGTGCGCCAACGGCTCCCAGGCTGCCAACGGTCGACTGCGCCATTTTTGGAAAGAAATCGGGCACCGGACAGTGTCCGGTGTGCACCGGACTGTCCGGTGCGCCAGTCGACAGAAGGCAAGATCAGCCTTCCTAGAATGCTCTCAACGGCTCCTAGCTGCCTTGGGGCTATAAAAGGGGCCCCTAGGCGCATGGAGGAGTACACCAAGCATTCCTACAACATTCCTAAGCACCAAGACATCGATTCCGCGCCTTTGATTCTTTGTGATAGCAGTTAGAGCTCTAGTTGAGTGGTGAACTCATTGAGTTGTGTTATGAGCTCTAGTTGTGACTTGTGTGCGTGGTGTTGCTGTGATTTCTTGTCTTGAGTGCGTTGCTAATCCCTCCCTTGCTCTGTGCTTCTTTGTGAATTTCAAGTGTAAGGGCGAGAGGCTCCAAGTTGTGGAGATTCCTCGCAAACGGGATTGAGAAAAGCAAGCAAAACACCGTGGTACTCAAGTGGGTCTTTGGACCGCTTGAGAGGGGTTGATTGCAACCCTCGTCGCCACAACGTGGAGTAGGCAAGCGTTGGTCTTGGCCGAACCACGGGATAACCACCGTGCCATCTCTGTGATTGATCTCTTGTTGGTTATTGTGTTTTGTTGAAGATTCCTCTCTAGCCACTTGGCGGTTATTGCACTAACACTTAACCAAGTTTTTGTGGCTTAAGTTTTGAAGTTTTACAGGATCACCTATTCACCCCCCTCTAGGTGCTCTCAATTGGTATCGGAGTCGTTCTCTTCACAAAGGGACTAACCGCCCGAAGAGATGGATCCTAAGGGGAAGGGTATCGTGATCAACGATAAAGAGAAGGAATCTTTCGTCAACGAGCCGAAGGATGACAAGCCTACCGACTCGGGCTCGGGCCATAGACGGAAAGATGGGAAGAAGAAGAAGACGAGGCGCATCAAGGAGATCGTCTACTACGACGACAGCGATGAGTCTACTTCTTCCCAAAAGGACGACGACCACAACGACTACGAGAGAAGGAAACCGGTCAATTCGAACTTTTCTTTTGATTACTCTCGTATTCCTCAAAGTACAAATGCTCATTTATTATCTATTCCACTTGGTAAACCTCCTCATTTTGATGGAGAGGACTACGGATTTTGGAGTCACAAAATGCGTAGTCACTTGTTCTCTCTCCATCCTAGTATATGGGAGATTGTAGAGAGTGGAATGCACTTTGATAGTATGGATAGTCCCATGTTCATTAATGAGCAAATTCATAAGAATGCACAAGCTACTACTGTTCTTCTAGCTTCATTGTGCAGGGATGAATACCACAAAGTGAGCGGCTTGGATAACGCCAAGCAGATCTGGGACACCCTCAAGATTTCTCATGAGGGGAACGGTGTCACCTTGCCCACCAAGATGGAGTTGGTGGAGGGCGAGCTTGGACGGTTCGCGATGATAAGGGGCGAGGAGCCAACCCAAACATACAACCGGCTCAAGACCCTTATCAACAAAATAAGGAGCTACGGAAGCACGCGATGGATGGACCACGACGTCGTCCGACTGATGCTAAGGTCCTTTACCGTTCTTGATCCTCATTTGGTGAATAATATTCGTGAGAATCCCAGGTACACCAAAATGTCGCCCGCAGAAGTCCTTGGAAAATTCGTAAGCGGGCGAATGATGATCAAGGAGGCGAGGTACGTGGATGACGCATTGAATGGTCCAATCAACGAGCCTCAACCCCTTGCTCTCAAGGCAACAAGAAGCAAGGAGGCGCTACCTAGCAAGGTGGCACAAATTGAGGCGGCTGGACTTAATGATGAAGAGATGGCCCTCATCATCAAGAGATTCAAGACGGCGCTAAAGGGTCGCAAGGGGCAGCCAAGCAAGACCAAGACAAAGGGGAAGCGCTCATGCTTCAAATGTGGTAAGCTTGGTCATTTTATTGCTAACTGTCCCGACAATGATAGTGATCAGGATCAAGGGAACAAGAGGGAGAAGAAGAAGAACTATAAGAAGGCAAAGGGCGAGGCACATCTTGGCAAGGAGTGGGATTCAGATTGCTCCTCGTCCGACTCCGACAATGAAGGACTCACCGCCACCGCCTTCAACAAGTCATCCCTCTTCCCCAACGAGCGTCACACATGACTTATGGCAAGGGAGAAGAGGGTATGTACTCGAGACTCTACTTATGCTTCTTCAAGTGAGGACGAATCTAGCGATGAGGATGAAATAGATTATTCATGTTTATTTAAGGGCCTAGATAGAACCAAGGTAGATAAAATTAATGAATTGATTGATGCCTTGAATGATAAGAATAGACTTTTAGAAAAACAAGAGGACTTGTTGTATGAAGAACATGACAAATTTGTAGAAGCACAAAAATCTCATGCCTTAGAAGTTAAGAGAAATGAAATGCTTTCTTGTGAATTATCTTCTTGCCATGAGACAATTTCTAGCTTAAAGAGCATTAATGATAATTTGAATGCTAAGTTAGAAATAGCTAGTAAATCAACAACTTGTGTAGAAAATGTCGTTATTTGCAATAGATGTAAAGATTTTGATATTGATGCTTGTAGTGAACACATAGCTTCTATTGCAAAGTTAAATGATGAAATGGCTAGTCTTAATGCCCAACTTAAGGCTAGCAAAAGTGATTTTGATAAACTAAAATTTGCTAGGGATGCCTACACGATTGGTAGACACCCCTCAATTAAGGATGGGCTTGGCTTCAAGAGGGAAGCCAAGAACTTAACAAGCCATAAGGCTCCCATCTCCGCCAAGGAGAAAGGGAAGGCCCCTATGGCAAGTAGTACTAAAAAGAACCATGCTTTTATGTACAATGATAGAAGACAGTCTCATAGGAATTGTAATGCTTTTGATTCACATGCCTATGATTCTTATGCCATGTATGCTTCCAGTTCTTCCTATATGCATGGTAGAGATATGCCTAGGAAAAATATTCATCATGTGCCTAGAAAGAATATTGTTCATGTTCCTAGAAAAGTTATGAATGGTCCCTCTACAATTTATCATGCTTTAAATGCTTCCTTTGCTATTTGTAGAAAGGATAGGAAGATAGTTGCTAGGAAATTAGGGGCAAAATGCAAAGGTGATAAAACTTGCATTTGGGTCCCTAAGGAAATTGTGACTAACCTTGTAGGACCCAACAAGAGTTGGGTACCTAAGACCCAAGCCTAAATTTGCCTTGTAGGTTTATGCATCCGGGGGTTCAAGCTGGATTATCGACAGCGGATGCACAAACCATATGACGGGGGAGAAGAAAATGTTCACCTCCTACGTCAAGAATAAGGATTCCCAAGATTCAATCATATTCGGTGATGGGAACCAAGGCAAGGTGAAAGGTTTAGGCAAGATTGCAATATCTAATGAGCACTCTATCTCTAATGTGTTTTTAGTTGAGTCTCTTGGATATAATTTACTATCTGTCAGTCAATTATGCAATATGGGATATAATTGTCTATTTACAAATGTAGATGTGTCTGCCTTTAAAAGATGTGATGGTTCACTAGCTTTTAAGGGTGTACTAGACGGCAAACTTTATTTAGTTGATTTTGCAAAAGAAGAGGCCGGTCTAGATGCATGCTTAATGGCTAAGACTTGCATGGGCTGGTTGTGGCATCGCCGCTTAGCACATGTGGGGATGAAGAACCTCCACAAGCTTCTAAAGGGAGAACACGTGATAGGTCTGACCAATGTACATTTCGAAAAAGATAGACCTTGTGTAGCTTGTCAAGCAGGTAAACAAGTGGGAGGAGCACATCACAGCAAGAATGTGATGACCACTTCAAGACCTCTGGAGATGTTGCATATGGACCTCTTCGGACCCGTCGCCTATCTGAGCATAGGAGGAAGTAAGTATGGTCTAGTTATTGTTGATGACTTTTCCCGCTTCACTTGGGTGTTCTTTTTGCAGGATAAGTCTGAAACCCAAGGGACCCTCAAGCGCTTCCTCAGGAGAGCTCAAAATGAGTTTGAGCTCAAGGTGAAGAAGATAAGGAGCGACAATGGGTCCGAATTCAAGAATCTTCAAGTGGAGGAATTCCTTGAGGAGGAGGGGATCAAGCACGAGTTCTCCGCTCCCTACACACCTCAGCAAAATGGTGTGGTAGAGAGGAAGAACAGGACGCTCATTGATATGGCGAGGACTATGCTTGGAGAGTTCAAGACCCCCGAGCGGTTTTGGTCGGAAGCCGTGAACACGGCTTGCCATGCCATCAACAGGGTCTATCTTCACCGCCTCCTCAAGAAGACCTCATATGAGCTGCTAACTGGTAACAAACCCAATGTATCTTACTTTCGTGTATTTGGGAGCAAGTGTTATATTCTTGTGAAGAAAGGTAGAACCTCTAAATTTGCTCCCAAAGCTGTAGAAGGGTTTTTATTAGGTTATGATTCAAATACAAAGGCGTATAGGGTCTTCAACAAATCATCGGGTTTGGTTGAAGTCTCTAGCGACGTTGTATTTGATGAGACTAATGGCTCTCCAAGAGAGCAAGTTGTTGATCTTGATGATGTAGATGAAGAAGACGTTCCAACGGCCGCGATACGCACCATGGCGATTGGAGATGTACGGCCTCAAGAACATTTGGAGCAAGATCAACCGCTTCCTCAACTATGGTGCATCCCCCAACCCAAGATGACGAACAGGTACCTCAAGTGGAGGTGCATGATCAAGGGAGAGCACAGGATGTTCAAGTTGAAGAGGAAGAAGCACCTCAGGCACCTCCAACCCAAGTTCGAGCGACGATTCAAAGGGATCATCCCGTCGACCAGATATTGGGTGATATTAGCAAGGGAGTAACTACTCGTTCAAGATTAGTTAATTTTTGTGAGCATTACTCTTTTGTCTCTTCTATTGGCCTTTCAGGGTAGAAGAGGCCTTGCTAGATCCGGACTGGGTGTTGGCCATGCAGGAGGAACTCAACAACTTCAAGCCCAATGAAGTTTGGACACTGGTGCCTCGTCCCAAGCAAAATGTTGTGGGAACCAAGTGGGTGTTCCACAACAAACAGGACGAGCACGGGGTGGTGACGAGGAACAAGGCTCGACTTGTGGCAAAAGGTTATGCCCAAGTCGCAGGTTTGGACTTTGAGGAGACTTTTGCTCATGTGGCTAGGCTAGAATCAATTCGTATCTTGCTAGCATATGCCGCTCACCATTCTTTCAGGTTGTACCAAATGGATGTGAAGAGCGCTTTCCTCAACGGGCCGATCAAGGAGGAGGTGTACGTGGAGCAACCCCCTGGCTTCGAGGATGAACGGTACCCCGACCACGTGTGTAAGCTCTCTAAGGCACTCTATGGACTTAAGCAAGCCCCAAGAGCATGGTATGAATGCCTTAGAGATTTTTTAATTGCTAATGCTTTCAAGGTTGGGAAAGCCGATCCAACTCTTTTTACTAAGACTTGCGATGGTGATCTTTTTGTGTGCCAAATTTATGTCGATGACATAATATTTGGTTCTACTAATCAAAAGTCTTGTGAAGAGTTTAGCAGGGTGATGACGCAGAAATTCGAGATGTCGATGATGGGCGAGTTGAACTACTTCCTTGGGTTCCAAGTGAAGCAACTCAAGGACGGCACTTTCATCTCCCAAACGAAGTACACGCAAGACTTGCTAAAGTGGTTTGGGATGAAGGACGCCAAGCCCACAAAGACGCCGATGGGAACTGACGGACACACCGACCTCAACAAAGGAGGTAAGTCCGTTGATCAAAAAGCATACCGGTCCATGATAGGTTCTTTGCTTTATTTATGTGCTAGTAGACCGGATATTATGCTTAGCGTATGCATGTGTGCTAGATTTCAATCTGATCCTAAGGAGTGTCACTTAGTGACTGTGAAGCGAATTCTTCGATATTTAGTCGCTACGCCTTGCTTCGGGATCTGGTATCCAAAGGGGTCTAACTTTGACTTGATTGGGTACTCAGATTCCGACTATGCTGGATGTAAGGTCGATAGGAAGAGTACATCGGGGACGTGCCAATTCTTAGGAAGGTCCCTGGTGTCATGGAACTCTAAGAAACAAACTTCTGTTGCCCTATCCACCGATGAGGCCGAGTACGTTGCCGCAGGACAGTGTTGTGCGCAACTACTTTGGATGAGGCAAACCCTCCGGGACTTTGGCTACAATCTGAGCAAAGTCCCACTCCTATGTGACAATGAGAGTGCTATCCGAATAGCGGAAAATCCTGTTGAGCACAACCGCACAAAGCACATTGACATCCGGCATCACTTTTTGAGAGACCACCAGCAAAAGGGAGATATCGAAGTGTTTCATGTTAGCACCGAGAACCAGCTAGCCGATATCTTTACCAAGCCTCTAGATGAGAAGACCTTTTGCAGGCTGCGTAGTGAGCTAAATGTCCTAGATTCGCGGAACTTGGATTGAATTGTAGCATACATGTGTTTATGCCTTTGATCATGTTCATTCTGCATTTTGTTGCTTATTGTGGTGCTCAAGTTGTACAAACACTCCCTGGACCTCACAAGTCCTTTTTGCAAGTGAAGCACATATTTAGGGGGAGCTGTGCTACAACTTGACCCTTTGAGACTAACCGTTTGCTTGAGTTTGCTTGATTTAGTCTCAAAGGAGTTTTGAAAGTGAAAAGGTGGACTTGGACCATGAAAGACTTCCACTGCACTCCGATGAGAGGGTAACTAATTCCAAGTTCATCTCACGTCCTCTTATTGCCTTTGTGTTCTCATTTGAAGATTTTGGTGAGGCAATGGGGTTAAAGGGCCAAGATTGATCCCATTTTGGTGCTTGATGCCAAAGGGGGAGAAAATAAAGGCCAAAGCGATAAATGGATCAGCTACCACTTGAGAGATTTTGAAAATAGTAGATTAGAGCTTTTGGTTTGTCAAAACTCTTTTTATTGTCTCTCTTGTCAAAAATTGGCCTCTTGTGGGGAGAAATGTTGATTATGGGAAAAAGGGGGAGTTTTTGAATCTTGACTCAATTTCTCTTGGAATGACTCTCTTTATGTCTTAACATGTGTGTTTGACTTAGAGATAGAAATTTGAGTTTGATTTGCAAAAACAAACCAAGTGGTGGCAAAGAGTGATCCATATATGTCAAATTTGAATCAAAACAATTTGAGTTCTTATTTGAATTGATTTTGTACTTGTTCTACTTGCTTTATGTTGTGTTGGCATAAATCACCAAAAAGGGGGAGATTGAAAGGGAAATGTGCCCTTGGGTCATTTCTAAGTATTTTGGTGATTTAGTGTCCAACACAAGTGTCGTAGTGTAAAAAGGTGGACAAAGTACAAATCAAGGATAAAGGTATGTTTCTCAGACTTAGTACATTGTTTTATGGACTAATGTATTGTGTCTAAGTGCTGGAAACAGGAAAAATCCAATTAGAAATGCCTTGGCTCGAGCAGCCAAGACTCTGCTCAGTCTGGAGCACCGGACTGTCCGGTGATGCACCGGACAGTGTCCGGTGCGCCAGGCTGGCTCTAGCGAACAGGCTGCTCTCGGGACTTCGACGGTGGTGTACGGCTATAATTCATCGGACTGTCCGGTGGTGCACCGGACTGTCCGGTGGGCCGTTCAGAGGCGAACTCGTCGCTCTCGGGAATTCATCGTCGACGTACAACTATAATTCACCGGACTGTCCGATGTGCACCGGACTGTCCGGTGAGCCAACGGTCGGCAGGGCCAACGGTCGGCCGCGCGATCTGCACGGGACACGTGGCCGAGCCAACGGCTAGAAGGGGGCACCGGACTGTCCGGTGTGCACCGGACATGTCCAGTGCGCCAACGGCTCCCAGGCTGCCAATGGTCGACTGCGCCATTTTTGGAAAGAAATCGGGCACCGGACAGTGTCCGGTGTGCACCGGACTGTCCGGTGGGCCAGTCGACAGAAGGCAAGATCAGCCTTCCTAGAATGCTCTCAACGGCTCCTAGCTACCTTGGGGCTATAAAAGGGGCCCCTAGGCGCATGGAGGAGTACACCAAGCATTCCTACAACATTCCTAAGCACCAAGACATCGATTCCGCGCCTTTGATTCTTTGTGATAGCAATTAGAGCTCTAGTTGAGTGGTGAACTCATTGAGTTGTGTTGTGAGCTCTAGTTGCGACTTGTGTGCGTGGTGTTGCTATGATTTCTTGTCTTGAGTGCGTTGCTAATCCCTCCCTTGCTCTGTGCTTCTTTGTGAATTTCAAGTGTAAGGGCGAGAGGCTCCAAGTTGTGGAGATTCCTCGCAAACGGGATTGAGAAAAGCAAGCAAAACACCGTGGTACTCATGGGTCTATGGACCGCTTGAGAGGGGTTGATTGCAACTCTCGTCCGTTGGGACGCCACAACGTGGAGTAGGCAAGCGTTGGTCTTGGCCGAACCACGGGATAACCACCGTGCCATCTCTGTGATTGATCTCTTGTTGGTTATTGTGTTTTGTTGAAGATTCCTCTCTAGCCACTTGGCGGTTATTGCGCTAACACTTAACCAAGTTTTTGTGGCTTAAGTTTTGAAGTTTTACAGGATCACCTATTCACCCCCCCCCTCTAGATGCTCTCACTCTTCTACCGCGGGGGATGCTGTCGTAGAGCTCGCCGCCGCCGGGCGAGTCGAAGACCGTCGTTGTCGTCACGCCGCGGGGGGAGGAGTACCATGTCGTAGCTGCCGTCGAGGGACATGAACTCAAGACTCCCAAAGCGGAGCACCGTCCCGGGCTGGAGAGGTTGCTGAAGACTCCCCATCTAGATCTCAACGGAAAGGTGTTCGTTAACACGCAGCAGGCCCCTACCTGGCGCCAACTGTCGGCGTTTCGACCCCGGGGGGTCCTTGGACCGACGAGTAAATTGTCGCTGCGTGTCCCTGCCCAGATGGGTTGGCGCGGGATGGAACACAAGATGTGGGACAAGCCTTGTATTATCCTGCACCAGGGGTGCCGCTCGCAGTAGGGGTTACAAGCGCGTCGCGTGAGGGAGAGAGAGAGAGAGGGGGACACAGAGCTCGTCCGCCGCTTCCCTCGCGCGAACCCCCCTTCAGGGTGGCCCTGGACTCCCCTTTTATAGAGGCAAGGAGAGAGTCTAGGTGTACAACGGGGGGCGTAGCTATGCGCTAACGTGTCCGGCAGTGGAATGCCTAAGTCCTGTGTACATGCCAACGTGGTCGTCGGGGGAGAGCTTGGGCGCTGTACATGTGATGGCGTGGCCGCCGGAGAAGCGCCTGAGTCCTGTAGGAGCACAGCTGGCAGCGCGGTGAGGACCCTGCTGACGTCTCCTTGCTGTCGTAAGGGGCTGAGAGCCACCGGAGTCTTAGCGCATGCGGGGCACCATCATTACCCGTTGCCGGGGTAAGCCAGATGGGACGCCGGTCTTGTTCCTTGTAGCCTGAGCAGGCTACAAGTAGGGGAATGATGCATCCCCTATCAGCACGGTAAGTCCGAGCCCAGGGTCGGTCGAGGCGGAGACTTCTCTTGTGGCCGAGGCCGGGGTCGGGCGAGGACGCGATTCCTCCCGAGACCGGGGTCGAGGCCGAGTCCGGGGGTCGGGCGAGGCGGAGACCTCCTCTCGAGGCCGGAGTCTGAGGTCGGGCGAGGCGAAGCTTCCTGTTGCGCACGAGGCTTGAGCTCGGTGGTTGATCGTGACCTGTTGTTAGTCTTTGCCGGGGTGGCTGACACGGCAGTCGGAGCGGAGCGAGCGGCGCTGTTTTTCTGTCATATCGGATAGTAAAGAGGAGGGGCGAAGTGACTGCGGTCACTTCGGCCTGGCCGACTGAGGCGCGTGTGTCAGGATACGTCGTCAGGCATCCCCCGCATTTAATGCGCCTGCGAAGCGGTCGGTTGGTGAGGCGGTATGGCCAAGGTTGCTTCACAACGAAGCCTGCCCGAGCCGGGCCTCGGGAGAGCCGAGGGGGCGCCTACCGTCTGAGGAGGCCCTCGGGCGAGGCGTGAATTCGTCTGGGACCACTGTTCCAACCCGAGGCTGGGCTCGGGTAAGATCGCGTCCTTCGGGTAGACGAAGTCTTGGCTTGAACCACACCCGTCAGTTGGTCTGAGGGTGTTAACCAGCCGTGATTAGGAGCGTTGGGAGTACCCCTAATTATGGTACCCGACAGACTACGCTACATGGGTGTTGGGGCCATGCTTCGTTGCGCCGAAGGTCTTACACGAAGAAGCAGCTTCGGCCGAAGTTATCCCCAGGGGATGGCCGAAGGTTCCTTTTTATGGAGCTTCGGCGTTACAAACCGACATAGAGATAGAATGACCTTTTTATCCATAGAGGTCTAAGTTAATGTTGTAAACTTTTGTAAGGGGCATAATTGTAATTCGTCACAGGCTGCGTCCTGTGTCTATAAATAGATGAACAGTACCCCTGTACTGTTCACGCGAACCTGTCATTTGCCTTCGCATCACACTTGTATTTTCGCCTTCTTCAGGACCGAAGGTACATTTATAATTTGAAGTCATTTAAATTCGTTCATGATAATGAAAATGGAGATGATTCTATGATAACATTTATATGTTTATTTTATACCTCACGATTTATATGAATACTTCGTCCCTCGTTATTATGCTTACGAAGGTACGTCCTTCGTAACCTTCGTCCGAAATTCTTTATATCGTGAAGGGATATAACGTAGTGGAGGACGAAGGACTTTAACACTTAACATTTTCTGTGTTGCCTTGTTCTTAACTCTTAGCATTTGAGAACAAGCCCCCAACATTGGCGCCCACCTCCGGTGAACTCACTTCCACTTTTCTGAGCTGATGGCTTCGTTCAACAATCAAGCTGGAGCTGCTTCGGCTTCAAAGCTGGTGCTCCCGATAACAGGCGGTTCTTGCTCAGAGCCGGCTAACAAGAAGCAGAAGAAGGAGGCTCAGAGAAGGGTGCAGCATGTTGGAGTGCAGGGACCCTTCATCAAGTCAAAATGGTCCCACATTCCAATTACTTTCTCTCAGGAAGACCTTCAGCTTAAGGATTATCCTCACAATGATGCCATGGTTATCTCTTGCGTGATCAAAGGATTTCTGGTTCACAATGTCTTGGTTGATACAGGCAGTGCAGCTGATATTATATTTGCTAAAGCCTTCAGACAAATGCAAGAGCCCGAAGACAAGATTCATGATGCTACGCACCCTCTTTGTGGCTTCGGAGGGCGGCAGATTGTAGCACTTGGGAAGATTACCATGCCGGTAACCTTCGGATTTGTTAACAACACAAGGACTGAGCAAATTGTGTTTGATATTGTTGACATGGAGTATCCTTACAATGCTATCATTGGCCGTGGTACTCTTAATGCCTTCGAAGCAATTCTCCACCCAGCTTATCTCTGCATGAAGATACCTTCGGACCAAGGGCCTATTGCTATTCATGGAAGCCAGGAAGCTGCTAGAAGGGCCGAAGGAAGCTGGACTGACTCCAAAGCAATCCATAACATAGATGGAGCTGAAGCTTGTGAACAGTACAAATTCAGAAGGGAGAAGGCAGCTTCAGCGGATCAGCCGAAGCCCATGCTATTGTGTGAGGACATAGCAGAGCAGAAGGTGCTGTTGGGCTCGCAATTATCTGAAGACCAGGAGAAAACCTTGATAAGGTTTTTATTCAACAACAAAGATGTTTTTGCATGGTCAGCTAATGATCTCTGTGGAGTAAATCGGGATGTTATTGAACATTCGCTCAATGTCGACCCATCCTTCAGACCCCGAAAGCAGAGGCTTCGGAAGATGTCAGATGACAAGGCCGAAGGGGCTCGCAATGAAGTAAAAAGACTCCTCAGTGCAGGAGTTATCAGAGAAGTAAAGTATCCAGAGTGGCTAGCTAACACTGTTATGGTGAAGAAGGCCAATGGCAAGTGGAGAATGTGTATCGATTTCACAGATCTCAACAAGGCTTGTCCGAAGGATGAATTCCCGCTGCCAAGGATAGATTCTTTAGTTGATGCAGCAGCTTCTTCAGAGCTCATGAGTCTCCTGGACTGCTACTCAGGCTATCATCAAATCTGGATGAAGAAGGAAGATGAGCCGAAGACTAGCTTCATAACTCCAAGTGGCACATATTGCTATCTTCGGATGCCTGAGGGGCTCAAAAATGCTGGAGGAAGTTTCAGCAGAATGACAGCGAAGGTTCTCCAGTCTCAGATAGGCAGAAATATGTTGACTTATGTCGATGACATCATTGTAAAAAGCACGAAGCAGGAAAATCATATTGCTGATCTGCAGGAGACCTTCGCCAGTTTCAGACAAGCTGGTCTGAAGCTGAATCCAGAAAAATGTGTCTTCGGGGTAAAGAAGGGAAAATTTCTTGGATGCTTGGTTTCAACAAAGGGAATCGAAGCTAATCCAAATAAAATCGAAGCTATACTTCGAATGGAACCACCAACCACAAGAAAGGGAGCCCAAAGATTGACAGGAAGGCTGGCATCTCTCAACAGATTTATATCCAGATCAGCAGAAAGAAATTTACCATTCTTCGAGGTGCTGAAGTCAGCTGAAGTCTTTCAATGGGGCCCAAGTCAACAAAAAGCCTTCGAAGAGCTGAAGCAATACTTGATAGATCTAACAACATTAACTCCACCAACGCCAGGGGCTCCTTTGTTGTCATATGTGGCAGCTTCGCACTCGGCAGTAAGTGCAGCACTTGTCCAGGAGAAGCTTGATGAACAAGTCAAGAAGCAGGTCCCAGTATATTTTGTATCTGAAGTCCTTAGTGTATCAAAGAAAAATTATACGGAGCTGGAGAAGGTATTATATGCCGTTTTAATGGCATCCAGGAAGCTTCGGCATTATTTTCAGGCATACAACATTATTGTTCCTTCTTCGCAGCCGTTGAAGGATATCATGAGAAATAGAGAAGCTACTGGACGGATTGGAAAATGGGCTGCAGAGCTCAATGAATTTTACATTGATTATGTGCATAGATCCTCGATCCAGTCTCAAGCATTGGCAGATTTCATTGTCGACTGGACGCCAGGGGCTCAGGATGAAGAAGCAAATAAAGATGCCGAAGTGTGGACAGTCTTCTGTGATGGCTCTTGGGGAACCTTCGGAGCAGGTGCAGCTGCTGTGTTGGTCTCACCATCCAAGGTTAAAACTTGTTATGCAGCAAGACTTGACTTCAGCTGTACAAACAATATTACTGAGTACGAAGCCCTGCTCCTGGGCCTTCGGAAATTAAAGGCAATGGGAATCAGAAGGGCGATTCTTAAAACTGATTCCCAGGTTGTTTCGGGTCATATTGACAAAAGTTGCAAGGCCAAAGATCCGAAGCTTGAAAAATATCTAGACACGGTCCGAAGGATCGAAGCCTCCTTCGAAGGATTTTCTGTCAAGAATATCCCTCGAGGACAAAATGAGCATGCTGATTTGCTAGCCAAGTCTGCAGCACAGGGGCTGCCGTTACCTTCGGATGTGTTCTTCGAAACAATAAAGGCACCTTCAGTGGAGCTCCTTGAAAGAGCAGTCCTCAACATATCTCCTGTTTACAGCGAAGATTGGAGAACTGAAATAATCTCTTACCTTCAGGGTAAGTTCCTTTTAGATGACGAAGCTTACAATAAAAGAATAGAGGCAAGAGCTCGTCCGTATGTCATGATAGAAGGGGAATTATACAAACATGGAGTTTGCGCCCCGCTGCTCAAATGCTTGTCTAGAACCGAAGGTATAGAGTTAATGAAAGAATTACATGCAGGCCTGTGTGGATCCCACATTGGATCTAGGCCGTTACTTGGAAAAGTTTTCCGCCAAGGGTTTTATTGGCCGAAGGCAGCTTCGGATGCAGCGGAGTTAGTTCAAAAGTGCGAAGGTTGTCAGAAATGTGCAAGAGATCAAAAACAACCTTCGTCTTTGACACAGTTGATACAACCCATCTGGCCATTGCAAAGGTGGGGCCTTGACTTGCTGGGTCCATTACCACCGGCTCAAGGGAATCTAAAGTATGTTATAGTGGCGGTGGAGTATTTTTCCAAGTGGATTGAGGCGAAGCCATTAGCCACAATAACTTCGGCCACTGTCCAAAAGTTTTTTGGCAAAATATTGTCTGCCGCTTCGGAGTACCGAAGGCCATCACTGTAGATAATGGAACACAGTTCGACTCTGAAGCTTTCAGAAATTTCTGTGATCAAATTGGAACGAAGATCCATTTTGCATCAGTCAGGCATCCGGAGTCGAATGGGCTCGTTGAAAGGGCCAACGACATTATAATGACAGGAATAATGAAGTTAATCTTCAATCAACCCAGGGGAAAGTGGCCAGATCAGTTGACCAAAGTGGTGTGGAGCCACAATACAACAACATCAAGGTCTACAGGCTTTACCCCATTCAAATTATTATTCGGTGACGAAGCAATAACTCCGGAAGAAGCTAAAGCTGGGTCAATAAGAGTAGTAGCTTCGGCAGAATCAGGTCCCGAAGATGCTTGCCTTGTGGAAAAAGATGCTTTAGAGGGGATCAGGCTTCAGGCCGTGGAGAATATCAATAAATATCAAGCTGAAACAGTCAAGTGGCGAGATAGAAAGGTCCGGTTAAAAAATATTGAGCCGGGTCACTTGGTGCTTCGGAGAGTAGCCAACCCAGACACAGTGGGCAAGCTACAGTTGAAATGGGAAGGACCTTTCTTAGTAGTATCTTCGTCAAGGCCTGGATCGTACAGATTGAAGGACATGGATGGCAACGAAATTCCAAGATCTTGGAATGCGGATGAGCTTCGGCGATATTATGTATAACTTGATGTAACTTTTTATGTTTTTCTTTTCTTTTTTCATGGCACCCTTTTCCTTTCTAAAGGGGGAGAAAGGTTTTTAATGGGGCCATCATGTGTAATTTCCTTTTTAGTTTTATAAGAGCAAAATCCCCCAAAAAATGTAAATGTAAAAACTGAGAACGCACCATCGAGTGCCGAAACTGAAAAGGTGAAGAAGCTCCAAAGACGTCCCTAAGGGGATGCAGAGCTCACAGCGAAAAGTCAACGCTGATTCCGCCTAAGTAAAAGGCGAAGAAGCTCCAAAGACGTTCCTAAGGGAATGCAGAGCTTATACCGCCTAAGTAAAAGGCGAAGAAGCTCCAAAGACGTTCCTAAGGGAATGCAGAGCTTATACCATCTAAGTAAAAGTCGAAGAAGCTCCAAAGTCGTTCCTAAGGGAATGCAGAGCTAATGTGTGGTTGTTTCTAAGGAAATAATGGCTGAGAGTGTGGCTTCGGACATATGTTTTGGACATTCATTCGCACATTACATTACATCATAGCATTTGCATTCATAAGCATTCATTCATAGCATTTGTGTTCCTAAGTGGTTGCTTCGGCAAAAAAAAAAGAACTGGTCTTTTATGCTTTGTTGTGTACAAAAAAGAAAAGCCTCGGCAAAAAGAACTGGTCTTTTATGCTTCGTTGTGTACAAAAAAGAAAAGCTTCGGCAAAAAGAAGAAGTGGTCTTTTATGCTTCGTTGTGTACGAAAAGAAGGGAAGGTGTTTTTTCGCCTTCGGCTCAAAAAACTAATTTCGTCCACATCAAAGCGCCTCAATAGAAGGGTAAGAATATATTGCAAGGTATGTACAAAGTTCCTTGAGAACAGTTTAATTGTATTTACAAAAAGTCGTTACAAATTCTCCTGAGTTTTTCCTAGTCTACTCCTACTAATCTTCGTCAGGCTTCCGCTTCGGCGGCGTATTCTTTAAGTATCATCTTCAGCTTCGTCATCCTACATGAATCAAGGTATCGTGGGTAAAAATCAAGTGTGAAGGAGAAGGTAAGTACGAAGTATCATTTCTTACTGGTTCAAGATGACTTCGAGCTTCGTCTCCAGCCTTCTCCCGCCCGCCTTTTGTCCATATCATTTTTATAAATCTATTTGAGATGCTTCGGGCGAGGTCAGGAATATCGTCCAGGATTGATGGAGACAGGGTGAAGTTGGGCCTGTTGACGATTTTTCCATGCTCACAGCCGGCCTTCAGGAACGCTGCAGCGGTACCCCGAGAAGCTACCCAGGCACAGAAGTCACCGTGCCCGGCTATAACTTCGTCAAGTTCTTCAATTTCAGCTTCAATATGATCGAAGGCTTTTGGTAAATTTTCCGCTGAAGGGTTAAATTTTCCGCTGCTGGCTCCAACAGAGTAAAAGATCTTTTTTAATCGTTCAATACAATTATTGCTAAATTTCAAGCACTTGTCTTGAAGGCTTGTTAATGATTTCTTCAAGTCTGAGTTGGTCTGGACTTCGGCTTCAAGTTTCGAATTAAGCTCTAGCTTCTCCTGTTCAAATTGTTTTGATTGACCGATAAGCTTCGAATTCAATTCTGATACTTTAGCTTCAGTCTCTGCCAGCAAGCCTTCGGTTGATTGGAGCTCGAAGTCTTTCTTTTCAATGATAGCTGATTGTTCTTTTATCTTGCTCTCTAAATTTTCAATTATAGCTTCGTGTTTTTTGTCCTCCAAATCTTGCTGCATCTTCAGAGCTTTGCTCAGTAGCATGCTCTGCACAGAAACAACTTTCGTTAGTGACATTTTCATTATTAAAAGCAATAAAAACCAGAGAAAAGGTTGTCTACCTTGAAATTGGAATAAAATAAGCTGTCGACGATATGTTGTTGTCGGTAGCGGCTGATATCTGTCTCTAGCTTCGGAAAACCGATACTCTTTGATAGAGTACCGATGACCTTAGCCCCAGTTTGGTCTCGGATGCAGCCTAATTTTTCATCGTCCACACCTCCGAAAAGAAGAGCTCCTGGCCTGTATCCGCAAGATTTGGCATAATCTTTAAGCTCTTCTATTTCGTCCTTCGAAAGTTTTTGCCCAACTAAATTTTGAAATGTGTAGGCTTCGTCATCCGAAGTGTCTTCGGCTATTTCTTTCCCCTTCCCAGGCACTGTGGCCATGGTTTCTTCAGCAGCGGGCATTTCTTCCGCAATCACCAGTCCGGAACGCTGCATTGCTTCGGAGATGGGCACAGTATTCGAACCTTCGGCTTCGTCTCCCTCACGTTCAACTCTGGCAGTAGATCGCACTCTGGCCATTTGATTCTGAGTTTGGGGAAGTTAAACACTTTTTTCTTTTTCCTTTTCTTCCGAAGCTTTCCTTTCTGACGAAGCAGACTTCGAGATGGACCTTCGTTCGATTCTGAGAATCAAGCTTCGGCTATAGTTAAAAATTTTGGCAGCAAAACAGTGCAAATAGCAATGAATGCTGTGGTAACTTCACACCTACTCGTCTGTTTATATAGTGCTGCAGGTAAGAAGGCGAAGCGGCAGGATTTTTACACCAGGCGGGCAGTCACTTGTACTCGCTGCGCAGTGGACCGCAAAGATCAAACAGTAACTCTGCAAGGTGGGACCGACACGAGCTCGGGAATTGAATCGTTTCTCGGCAACGAGCTCAGGGAAGGTGTTTTTTGGACCTTCGGCTTCCCGAAGCTTAAGAGGTTTTTTTTTCACGGATCAAGCTCGTTACGAAAAACGATCTAGCGCCGCGAAAGGGGCTACTGTTGGGGCTATGCTTCGTTGCGCCGAAGGTCTTACACGAAGAAGCAGCTTCGGCCGAAGTTGTCCCCAGGGGATGGCCGAAGGTTCCTTTTTATGGAGCTTCGGCGTTACAAACCGACATAGAGATAGAATGACCTTTTTATCCATAGAGGTCTAAGTTAATGTTGTAAACTTTTGTAAGGGGCATAATTGTAATTCGTCACAGGCTGCGTCCTGTGTCTATAAATAGATGAACAGTACCCCTGTACTGTTCACGCGAACCTGTCATTTGCCTTCGCATCACACTTGTATTTTCGCCTTCTTCAGGACCGAAGGTACATTTATAATTTGAAGTCATTTAAATTCGTTCATGATAATGAAAATGGAGATGATTCTATGATAACATTTATATGTTTATTTTATACCTCACGATTTATATGAATACTTCGTCCCTCGTTATTATGCTTACGAAGGTACGTCCTTCGTAACCTTCGTCCGAAATTCTTTATATCGTGAAGGGATATAACGTAGTGGAGGACGAAGGACTTTAACACTTAACATTTTCTGTGTTGCCTTGTTCTTAACTCTTAGCATTTGAGAACAAGCCCCCAACAATGGGATACATCATTACCCTACCTCTAGCTAGCCGCCTCAGGCTATGAAGGAACAAGACCGATGTCACATTTAGATTACTCTGGCAACAGGTAATGATGGTTCCCTGCATGCGTCCATGACGTCGATTGTTCTCAAGCTCTCTACGAAGGCAAAGAAACATCAGCAGGACTCAGGGCCGCACCGCCAGCTACGCTTATACAGGGCTCAAGCACTCCTCCGCCGACCACGTTAGCACATAGCTACATCCCCATATGTATAGCTGGACCACCCCTTGTATCTATAAAAGGGGATGCCCAGGGCCTTCCCAGGGAGAGGAAGGGGGCTAACTCAGACGGCTCACTTCAAGGCCAAACCCTCTCTCGCGAAGCTTGTAACCCCTACTACGAGCACCCCGGTGCAAGATAACATAAGCCTCACCCCCTCTTGTGTCTCATCTTGCATCAATCCATCTAGGCAGGGACACGCAACATCAAGTTCACTAGTCGGTTGAGGGTCCTCGCGGGTCCAAAACGCCGACATTTATAAAAGAAAATATTTTTTAGAATTTAACAACATTATGGTTATAGGTGTACGTAAGATTTATGTTTGTGTCTTGTGCAATTCGGAGCGAAAAACACAATTTCACCTATCGATCTAACTCAAACATATTAATTCATCTGGGTTTCGGGCCTGCAAATCTGTGAAGAACACACTCAAATCCTGCCCATTCGAACGCTACCCTGAATACTAAAAGGGCGCCTCTGTACCGCTACCACGTCGGTCGATCAATAGCAGCGTCAATTAATGCATCATATCAGTCAGTCGTTCGCCTCCACGTCGTCGTCGTCGTCCTTCTTGACGGGCTGGAACCGGGCGCGCCCGAGGCCGTGCTGGTACAGGACGGAGTGCAGCTCGACGGGGGTGGCGGACAGGGACTTGATGATGCTCCCGAACCCGTGGCGCGGCGACGACAGCGGCCCGCCCGACGGCGGCTTGGGCAGGCTCTGCCCCTTGTGCAGGCGCAGGCGGCCGCGCTGCGCCATCTCCACCTGGTGCCCCATCAGGTGCGCCAGCCCTTCCTCCTCGTCGTCGCCGTCGTCCCCCGACGCAGCAGCGGCCGCCTCCTCGTCGTCGTCCTTGCTCGCCGGCGCCTTCCGGTACGCCAGGTACAGCAGCAGCTGCGCCGTGCCCAGGACGAGGCCGATGGCGTTGGGGACCTGTGTGCGTGGCGTGGTGGTATTATGCGTGTACATATGTGTGTGCTTGCGAGTAGATCAGGAAACGGAGAGGGTGTGAAGCAACGCGGACGCTGTACGCACCCCGATGAAGTAGTCCTTGACGAGCAGGGAGTAGACGCTCCAGACGCCGCCGTTGAGGAAGAGGAAGAAGGAGAGGGAGAAGGGCATGTACTCCACGTTCCGGGTCTTCACCACCGTCCGCTGCATGCATGGAGTTTGATGTATGTATCACCCCATATTACTAGTGCTCTATTGTAAATGTCAGTTGCTGGTCATAATTTTTTTATATCAACTAGAATTAATCTGGTACATAAAACAATATATATAATGCATTATTTCAAGTATACTACTCAACCTACTATCTACAGTTATCCACATCACTATATTCAATCTCCATTCTACGTGCATTCGGGCCGCCCGGTCCGGCCCGGCCCAAGCCCGAAGAGGCCCGTATTATTTAAATTTCGAGCCGCCCGGCCAGTTTAAATTTCAGGTCATGCCGGGCCGGTCTACGGCCCGGCCCGTAATTGCTTAAACGTGTCGGGCTCATTTCGGGCGGCCCGAAATTATAAAAGCCCGAAATTCACATTTAGGTCCGAAATTCAATTTTTGGGCCGAAATTCACATCAGAGCCCGAAATTCAAAACAAATTTAATAAAACAAATAAAAGATAAGACAAATAAATTTGACCAAAAGCAAACTTAATATTTGTATTAAGTCACTAGAGCTATGCAATGACTACCTCGTTTACAAATCGTTTTGTTAGAAAGAAAAAGAGTATAATTAGCTCTATATAAAGTTCGTAAGTTCAGTTCATTATCTAATGTTCATAACAAAAATAAAATTACATCACATACTCTAATCCAAAGCTACAAAAAACATCTAACTAACATTATCTCTAGCTTTGTGTTCTTTATCAAGTACATGAAAGTGTGGAATGAAGTATGATTTTAATAAATATATGAGCCTTTTCGTGCCTCTATATGGACCATTTTGTGTCTGCCTTAAACGGGTCGTGCTCGTGCCGCCTATGTGCCGCGACCTCGGCCCAAACCCGGCCCGATATATCGGGTCGTGCCGGGCCGGCACTAAAATATTTCGTGTCGTTCCGTGCCTGGGCCATGCTTTTTTCCGTGCTTCGGGCCGGCTCATAAGGCCCGGCCTAAATGTACACCTATATGTGCAGTGCAGTCTACAATGCAAAACATAATTTTGGATGAGTATACAGGTGAACTGCTGAAGACGTTACACAATTAATTTTATTAAGTGAATATTATGTATGTATAAACAAGTTCGGATTCTGCTCCCCATGCCCGCACATATCATATCCAACGGGTGAAGAATTTTCCTTAAAATCTATACTGGTGAAGATTAAAATCTCCTCGTAGCCTAACCAAAAAGATGGATTTTAACGGGGTATCTTGGTGTGTGATCTGTACATTGCTTCGGTGTGACCGGCCGGAGAGTGAGAGCTCCAATAAATTAGCCCCCCCTACTATATGAAGAGATTTAAGTAAGCGTGGTTACGTACAAATTAAACCTTCATGTGCATCTGAGTTAGTGGTAGACAGACATTAACGCTTGTGGTGCGCTATAAGTCCGAGAAAATGACATCAGACCAAACACTCAATGACCGGTCAGTAGAGTAGATGCGAGCGGTTTTTTTTGCTCTTAGCATTATAATAAGGTGTAGCCAGGTAGCTAGGCACACTCTAGAAAAAGGAGCGTATGGTGTCTCGCGCCACACGCCAGAGAAACATAGACACCGAAGCAAGCTACTACCAAAAGTGCGAAACAAAATCCATACGTACGTGCAGCAGCTAGCACTGGCCGGACGTGTTCGTGAGCCAGAAACTAGGTTTTCCCTGAAGAACGGCCACTGCGAGTGATACTCTGTTTCGCACTTCACAGTCGCTGGACAGGAAGTGAGGTACTGCCTACTGGGGAGTATAGAGTATACTGACCATCGCACCGAGCGGTGCGGCGTACATCCCGACCGTCAGCGCGGCGCACAGCAGGCCCACCGCGAACAGGCGGGCGCCGCCGTGCAGCGCCAGCAGCGCCACCGCGACGACCGCGGCAAGGAAGCCGACGTTCACGGCCACCACCACCTTGGCCATCTTCGCCTGAGGACCACAGCAAGCACTCGGATCAGGACTCCGTTGCCGTTCTATGCATGCAGTCGGTCGCCATCAGTCGTCAGGGGGGAAGGTTGCCAAGCGAGCGGGCGGGGATATGTTTACTGTAACTCGCACCTTGGTCTCCCTTGGCGCGTAGACGAGGTAGAGGGCGACGTAGGCGGCCTCGAGCGCGGCGCCGGCGCCGTTGACGGTGACGACGAGGAGGCCGCCGGGCTTGAGGAGGCCGTAGAAGGTCCAGAGGCTGGTGCTGAGCAGGGTGGTGACGTACGGCAGCCACCTGAAGTCCTCCGTGCTCCTGCTCCTCACGATGCGCCGGAACGTCGCTCTGGGCCGGGTTCCATGGAAATTAAACAAAAGCAGAGAGCTCCGTGCCACTCTCTCTCTCTCTGAAGCTGCATACTACGTACAGCTGAGATATACTGCGTGAAAGACGAGGATGGAATGGAACTCACATCGGCGACGCGAAGACGAGGATGGAGATTACGTTCCCTGGCGTGAGGCAGAGGATCAGATCATCAAGCGGGGAACTGGTTGGCTGGCTGATGCCAAGATAATAACGAGGGGGAAAAAAGGGCAAGGAGACATGCATGGATATTATGAATATATATGAATAGCCGCCTCCGGCCAAGGATGAACAGAACACTGACTGACCTACGATCCCGACGAGGAAGCTCGGGTCGGCCATTCTTTCCCCGCGAGGAGAGGATGGACGCAGGAGAGATTACGAGGACGCGGACACTGGACTGGAGAGCGCTATATATAAGCGCAGGAAAAAAAAGGTGTTTGCATTGGCTAGTGCTGCTGTATCGTTTCTGGGAAACACGAGCGCACGCACGCCTCATCAGGCCCAGATTCTACCTATCTGTCTATCTACCTATTACGCAATGGACGAACCAGAGCACACGGCCGGCCGTTCACCGGCCGCGCGGTGCGCGTGCGCGCTACATACAGAGCACGCAGCGAAACCCGTCTCGAACACCTTGCTTGATACCCCACTCTATTATATATGCTACAAAATTCCGTTGCGCGTGGTAAGCGTAACAAACCGGGGAATCACGGCCGCGCGCTCGTTCATTGGCGACATGGGTATACGTGTCAGCACACCAGCAGCTGATGGCGCACCAACCACTACTTGCTCCGGTTCAGCAGGAGCAGGTAGTAGGGGGTGCAGTGCGTGCGTCGTCCGAGATAGTCCGCGCTCCCCGGTGGATGGGCAGTAGAATCCAAACACCAAGCTGAACGGCGCGCGGAAGCTCACCGAAAGGCAGTGGAAGGTTTACGCTGACGTCCGGCGGGCGCGTGGGAAGTGAGGGGGACAAAAGGACATGCAGGTCCGGCCCCCATGCATGACGAAACGTTCTAGAGCCTGACACGTCGCGGCGCTGGGGTGACGCGGATGGTCGGACGCCAGTCCGCGTGCTGCCGGCAGCGCATAAAGAACCCGATATGTTCCGAAGATCGGGAAGAAAGCGAGATGATGTGAGCCAACATCCATCCCACGTCATTAGATGTGGAGGTGGATAAGCGCCTAATCTAGACGGTATAGAGTCGATTATAGGTGGGATAGATATACGGAAAAGTTATAACTAAGACTACGCTATACCTAGTCGTAAGACATGAATTGTAATAAGGTAAATTGGTTCGATTAAAATACGTTCAATGGTTCTTAATCGACCGTACCCCTTCATATATGTAGAGAAGGTCTAGATCCGTTCCTAGACGATAAAAGTATAATCGCCTGAGTCAATCTAATCGTAGAGACGTGACCATCACTTTTAGTGTTCAACACTATCTACATATGTAGCTTGCCCTGTGTCCCTGTCCAACAAAGGTTTAACAACTACTATTTGTATCGCACAGAGAGCACGTATTCATCATGCTACAATGGCGAATGTGGCTAGCTCACTCCATCTGAGTATAACGTAGTATACTTGTGGTCTGAGATGTGTTTATAATAACGGCTTTTAATTGTGATATCGTCTCTCATAATAAATGTTAATAAATGTGAAGGGCAAGAACCTTATCTCAATTATCTAGCGTTGTGCATGGGCGACCTGGTTCGAGAAGCATATAGTGCCAGAACCGTGACACCCTGAGTCGTCCTAATCTATGGACATCTTGGGGGAGTGTCAAGGGACTCTTAGTCAAAGCCCCGACTCAGTGGCATAGCTATGATTTTTTAAGATATGCTGTAAGAAATTTTTCATAAATAATTTAGTATAATTCATACTATTTTGGTATAGAATTCATAATATAAAGATAAGAATAACATGTGAAAACTATAGATTTAACATTCAAGTCCATAAGAATGCGTCCAGCAGATTATGTATATGACCATACAAAAAACACTATTTTATATTGTAGACAACACTGTTTACAGAGTAAAGTTCAAAATAAGGATGAGATAGAAGGTGAGACAGGAGACATGTTGTAGATAGTCTAAATGTATACATTAGAATATTAAGTAGTCTAAACATCAAGCATAAAATAGACTACTGATATCAGAGTTTTTTTCTTAGGCCTTGGTGGACTGATATCTAGTGAACCGACTTAGGGTCGGTAACGATCCACCCAAATTAACCACCCATTATTAGCTACACCACTTCTGGCTAGTAGGGTCTATGGCTTAGGCTATTCATATTCATACTACTATAAATTTCTACTTAAAAAAAGAATATTCTATTCTCGTCAACAAGATTATCTACTCTATACCACAATTCTCTACGGTCATATTCACTCTATATCTCAACTCTATAACAACTATCATATATTATATTATTTCTCTTTTAATTTCTGTTCATCACATGCTGCTTCTAGTTGCTGCGTGCACAATGCCACATGGCACGTGCTGCCGTACCGTGCTGTCGTACCGTGCGTGAGGAGGGGTGTGATTACCTATGTCGTTTCTCATCCATACTGTAAGTTTGCAGTCATGCTTAGACTGTGTTCAGCGGTTACCTCTAAATTTCTCCTCCTATATCTCACTTACGTGCCACATCAGCGTTCTCTTCCCCTCTATATCTCCACCCTATACAGCGGTTCCCCTAAATCCTTCCCCTATACCCCACTACAACCATAAAATATCATTTTCTATACCTACTTTCCACCTCCTATCAATTTTTCATCAACTAATAATTAACCGTGGGCCCACAGCACAGTAGATAGGGGAGGAAAGGAGAGCACGCTGCATTCGGGGGGAGAGAGAAGACGATAGCGCGCGGCTGCACCGTAGGGGGTGCTTTAGGGGTCATCGTTGAAGCAGGTAGCGTCTTCCTGTAGCCTCTACCGTGGAGAGTGAGCTCCGGCAGGAAGCGGTGAAGAGAGTCTTAGACTGTCCGCAGGGGACGCCGCGCGACGCCCCCTCCCCTTGCCCTGTAGCTCGCATGCCGGCTACAGGGCGCCCCCTAGCGCCGCAGCGGCTGCCTCTAGCGCTGCCTCTATGAGAGCACCTAGAGGGGGGGTGAATAGGTGATCCTGTAAAACTTGAAACTTAAGCCACAAAAACTTGGTTAAGTGTTAGCACAATAATCGCCAAGTGGCTAGAGAGGAGTCTCAACAAAACACAATAACCACAAGAGATCAATCACAGAGATGGCACGGTGGTTATCCCGTGGTTCGGCCAAGACCAACGCTTGCCTACTCCACGTTGTGGCGTCCCAACGGACGAGGGTTGCAATCAACCCCTCTCAAGCGGTCCAAAGACCCACTTGAATACCATGGTGTTTTGCTTGCTTTTCTTAATCCCGTTCGCGAGGAATCTCCACAACTTGGAGTCTCTCACCCTTACACTTGAAGTTCACAAAGAAGCACGGAGTAAGGGAGGGATTAGCAACTCACGCAAGACACAAATATCACAGCAAATACGCACACACAAGACCCAGACTTAAGCTCAAAAGACTAGCACACTAGAACGGAGCTCAAATCACTAGAATGTCGAACAAGTGCGCAAGAATGGAGTGTGAGTGATCAAGAGTGCTCAAGGAATGCTTGGTGTCATCCTCCATGCGCCTAGGGGTCCCTTTTATAGCCCCAAGGCAGCTAGGAGCCGTTGAGAACAATCCTGGAAGGCAGATCTTGCCTTCTGTCAACTGGCGCACCGGACAGTCCGGTGCACCACCGGACACTGTCCGGTGCAGATATCCTTCCTTATTTGGCGAAGCCGACCGTTGGAGTCTTAGAGTCGTTGGCGCACCGGACACTGTCCGGTGCACACCGGACAGTCCGGTGCACCAATGTGACCGTTGGCTCGGCCACGCGTCACGCGCGGAATCCTCGGCCGACCGTTGCCCCGGCTGACTGTTGACTCACCGGACAGTCCGGTGCACCACCGGACAGACCGGTGAATTTTAGCCGTACGTCGTTAATCATCTCCCGAGAGCGACGAGTTCGCCTGTGAACGGCTCACCGGACAGTCCGGTGCACCACCGGACATTCCGGTGAATTATAGCCGTACACCGCCGCTGAAGTCCCGAGAGCAGCCTGTTTGCCAGAGCTAGCCTGGCGCACCGGACACTGTCCGGTGCACCACCGGACAGTCCGGTGCACCCAGACTGAGCAGACTTTGGCTGAACAAAGCCATCTCATTTCCAATTCAATCTTTCCTGTTTCTAGCACTTAGACACAATACATTAGTCCATAAAGCAATGTACTAAGTCTAGAAACATACCTTTTGACATGATTTGTCCTTTGTCCACCACTTTGCATAGATTAACACAAAAGCACTTGTGTTGCCACTCAATCATCAAAATACTTAGAAATGGCCCAAGGGCACATTTCCCTTTCAATCTCCCCCTTTTTGGTGATTTATGCCAACACAACATAAGGCAACTAGAACAAGTGCAATATCAATGCAAATGAACACTCAAATTTGTTTTGATTCAATTTTGACATATATGGATCATACTTTGCCACCACTTGGTTTGTTTTTGCAAATCAAACTCAAATTACTATCTCTAAGTCAAATCCACATGTAGAGACATAAAGAGAGGTATTCCAACAGAAATTGATCAAGGATTTCAAAAACTCCCCCTTTATCCCATAATCAACACTTCTCCCCTCAAGAGGCCAACTTTTGACAAAAGAGACAATAAAAGAGTTTTGACAAACCAAAAGCTCTAATCTACTATTTTCAAAATTTCTCAAGTAGTAGCTGATCCATCTATTGCTTTGGCCTTTATTTTCTCCCCCTTTGGCATCAAGCACCAAAACGGGATCAATCTTGGCCCTTTAATCCCATTGCCTCACCAAAATCTTCAAATAAGAATATAAAGGCAATAGGAGGACTTGAGATGAACTTGGAATAAGTTACCCTCTCATCGGAGTGCAGTGGAAGTCTTTCATGGTCCAAGTCCACCTTTTCCCTTTCAAACTTCCTTTGAGACTAAATCAAGCAAACTCAAGCAAACGGTTAGTCTCAAAGGGTCAAGTTGTAGCACAACTCCCCCTAAATATGTGCATCACTTGCACAAGGACTTGTGAGGTCCGGGGAGTGATTGTACAACTTGAGCACCATACATAAGCAACAAAATGCATAAGGAACATGATCAAAGGCATAAACACATGTATGCTATGAATCAATCCAAGTTCCGCGAATCTAAGATATTTAGCTCACTACGCAGCCTGCAAAAGGCCTTTTCATCTAAAGGCTTAGTGAAGATATCGGCTAGCTGGTTCTCGGTGCTAACATGAAACACTTCGATATCTCCCTTTTGCTGGTGGTCTCTCAAAAAGTGATGCCGGATGTCAATGTGCTTTGTGCTGCTGTGCTCAACAGGATTTTCCGCCGGATAGCACTCTCATTATCACATAGGAGTGGGACTTTGCTCAGATTGTAGCCAAAGTCCCGGAGGGTTTGCCTCATCCAAAGTAGTTGCGCGCAACACTGTCCTGCGACAACGTACTCGGCCTCAGCGGTGGATAGGGCAACGGAGGTTTGTTTCTTAGAGTTCCACGACACCAGAGACTTTCCTAAGAATTGGCACGTCCCCGATGTACACTTCCTATCGACCTTACATCCAGCATAGTCGGAATCTGAATATCCAATCAAGTCAAAGTTAGACCCCTTTGGATACCAGATCCCGAAGCAAGGCGTAGCGACTAAATATCGAAGAATTCGCTTCACAGCCACTAAGTGACACTCCTTAGGATCGGATTGAAATCTAGCACACATGCATACGCTAAGCATAATATCCGGTCTACTAGCACATAAATAAAGCAAAGAACCTATGATGGACCGGTATGCTTTTTGATCAACAGACTTACCTCCTTTGTTGAGGTCGGTGTGTCCGTCGATTCCCATCGGAGTCTTTGCGGGCTTGGCGTCCTTCATCCCAAACCGCTTTAGCAAGTCTTGCGTGTACTTCGTTTGGGAGATGAAGGTGCCGTCCTTGAGTTGCTTCACTTGGAACCCAAGGAAGTAGTTCAACTCGCCCATCATCGACATCTCGAATTTATGCGTCATCACCCTGCTAAACTCTTCACAAGACTTTTGGTTAGTAGAACCAAATATTATGCCATCGACATAAATTTGGCACACAAAAAGATCACCATCGCAAGTCTTAGTGAAAAGAGTTGGATCGGCTTTCCCAACCTTGAAAGCATTAGCAATTAAAAAGTCTCTAAGGCATTCATACCATGCTCTTGGGGCTTGCTTAAGTCCATAGAGCGCCTTAGAGAGCTTACACACGTGGGCAGGGTACCGTTCATCCTCGAAGCCATGGGGTTGCTCCACGTACACCTCCTCCTTGATCGGCCCGTTGAGGAAAGCGCTCTTCACATCCATTTGGTACAACCTGAAAGAATGGTGAGCGGCATATGCTAGCAAAATACGAATTGATTCTAGCCTAGCCACAGGAGCAAACGTCTCCTCAAAGTCCAGACCTGCGACTTGGGCATAACCTTTTGCCACAAGTCGAGCCTTGTTCCTCGTCACCACCCCGTGCTCGTCCTGTTTGTTGCGAAACACCCATTTGGTTCCCACAACATTTTGCTTGGGACGAGGCACCAGTGTCCAAACTTCATTGCGCTTGAAGTTGTTGAGTTCCTCCTGCATGGCCAACACCTAGTCCGGATCTAGCAAGGCCTCTTCTACCCTGAAAGGCTCAATAGAAGAGACAAAGGAGTAATGCTCACAAAAATTAACTAATCTTGAACGAGTAGTTACTCCCTTGCTAATATCACCCAAAATTTGGTCGACGGGATGATTCCTTTGAATCATCGCTCGAACTTGGGTTGGAGGTGCCTGAGGAGCTTTTTCCTCTTCAACTTGAACATCCTGTGCTCCCCCTTGATCATGTGCCTCCACTTGAGGTACCTGTTCGTCATCTTGGGTTGGGGGATGCACCATAGTTGTGGAAGATGGTTGATCTTGCTCCAATTGTTCCTGTGGTCGCACATCGCCAATCGCCATGGTGCGCATTGCGGCCGTTGGAACATCTTCTTCATCTACATCATCAAGATCAACAACTTGCTCTCTTGGAGAGCCATTAGTCTCATCAAATACAACGTCGCTAGAGACTTCAACCAAACCCGATGATTTGTTGAAGACCCTATACGCCTTTGTATTTGAGTCATAACCTAACAAAAACCCTTCTACAGCTTTGGGAGCGAATTTAGAGGTTCTACCTTTCTTCACAAGAATATAACACTTGCTCCCAAATACACGAAAATAAGACACATTGGGTTTGTTACCAGTTAGCAGCTCATATGAAGTCTTTTTGAGGAGGCGGTGAAGATAGACCCTGTTGATGGCGTGGCAAGCCGTGTTCACGGCTTCCGACCAAAAACGCTCGGGGGTCTTGAACTCTCCAAGCATAGTCCTCGCCATATCGATGAGCGTCCTGTTCTTTCTCTCTACCACACCATTTTGTTGAGGTGTGTAGGGAGCGGAGAACTCGTGCTTGATCCCCTCCTCCTCAAGGAACTCCTCCACTTGAATATTCTTGAATTCGGACCCGTTGTCGCTCCTTATCTTCTTCACTTTGAGCTCAAACTCATTTTGAGCTCTCCTGAGGAAGCGCTTGAGGGTCCCTTGGGTTTCAGATTTATCCTGCAAAAAGAATACCCAAGTGAAGCGGGAAAAATCATCAACTATAACAAGACCATACTTACTTCCTCCTATACTTAGATAGGCGACAGGTCCGAAGAGGTCCATATGAAGCATCTCCAGGGGTCTTGATGTGGTCATTACATTTTTGGTGTGATGAGAGCCTCCCATCTGTTTCCCTGCTTGACAAGCTGCACAAGGTCTATCTTTTTCGAAATGTACATTAGTTAGACCTATCACGTGTTCTCCCTTTAGAAGCTTGTGGAGGTTCTTCATCCCCACATGTGCTAAGCGGCGATGCCACAGCCAGCCCATGCAAGTCTTAGCAATTAAGCATGCATCTAGACCGGCCTCTTATTTTGCAAAATCAACCAAATAAAGTTTGCCGTCTAGTACACCCTTAAAAGCTAGTGAACCATCACATCTTCTAAAGACAGACACATCTACATTTGTAAATAGACAATTATATCCCATTTTGCATAATTGACTAACAGATAACAAATTATATCCAAGCGACTCAACTAAAAACACATTAGAAATAGAGTGCTCAGATGAAATAGCAATTTTACCTAACCCTTTTACCTTGCCTTGGTTCCCATCACCGAATATTATTGAATCTTGGGGATCCTTGTTCTTGACGTAGGAAGAGAACATCCTCTTTTCCCCCGTCATGTGGTTTGTGCATCCGCTGTCGATAATCCAGCTTGAACCCCCGGATGCATAAACCTGCAAGGCAAATTTAGGCTTGGGTCTTAGGTACCCAACTCTTGTTGGGTCCTACAAGGTTAGTCACAATTGTCTTAGGGACCCAAATGCAAGTTTTATCTCCCTTGCATCTTGCCCCTAATTTCCTAGCAATTACCTTCTTACCCTTTCTACAAATGGTAAATGAAGCATTGCAAGCATAATAAATTGTAGAAGGTTCATTCATTAATTTCCTAGGAGCTTGAACAATACTTTTTCTAGACACATGATGAATAACATTTCTCCTAGACATATTTCTATCATGCATATAGGAAGAACTAGAAGCAAACATGGCATGAGAATTAGGAGCATCATAAGCATTACAACTCCTACAAGTATTTCTAGATTGTCTCCTATCATGGTACATAAAAGCATGATTCTTTTGCACACTACCAGCCATAGGGGCCTTCCCTTTCTCCTTGGCGGAGATGGGAGCCTTATGGCTTGTTAAGTTCTTGACTTCCCTCTTGAAGCCAAGACCATCCTTAATTGAGGGGTGTCTACCAATTGTGTAGGCATCCCTTGCAAATTTTAGTTTGTCAAATTCACTCTTGCTAGTCTTAAGTTGAGCATTAAGACTAGCTACTTCATCATTTAGTTTAGAAATGCACTCTAGGTGTTCACTACAAGTATCAACATTAAGATCTTTACACCTAGTGCAAACATGTTCACCACAAGAGTTAGATTTACTAGCTACTTCTAGTTTAGCATTTAAATCATTATTAACTCCTTTTAACGTAGCAATGGTTTCATGACAAGTAGATAGTTCATAAGAAAGCATTTCATTTCTTTTAACTTCTAAAGCATGAGATTTTTGTGCCTCTACAAATTTATCATGTTCTTCATACAACAAATCTTCTTGCTTTTCTAAAAGTCTATCCTTTTCATTCAAGGCATCAATCAATTCATTGATTTTATCAATTTTATTTCTATCCAATCCCTTGAACAAACTAGAGTACTTTATTTCCTCATCGCTAGACTCATCATCACTAGAAGAATCATAAGTAGTACTGTCTCGAGTACATACCTTCTTCTTGAGAGCACCTAGAGGGGGGGTGAATAGGTGATCCTGTAAAACTTAAAACTTAAGCCACAAAAACTTGGTTAAGTTGTTAGCACAATAATTGCCAAGTGGCTAGAGAGGAGTTTTCAACAAAACACAATAACCAACAAGAGATCAATCACAGAGATGGCACGGTGGTTATCCCGTGGTTCGGCCAAGACCAACGCTTGCCTACTCCACGTTGTGGCGTCCCAACGGACGAGGGTTGCAATCAACCCCTCTCAAGCGGTCCAAAGACCCACTTGAATACCACGGTGTTTTGCTTGCTTTTCTTAATCCCGTTTGCGAGAAATCTCCACAACTTGGAGCCTCTCGCCCTTACACTTGAAGTTCACAAAGAAGCACGGAGCAAGGGAGGGATTAGCAACGCACACAAGACACAAAAATCAGAGTGTCACCACGCACACAAGTCGCAACAAGAGCTCGCAACACAACTCAATGAGTTCACAACTCTACTAGAGCTCTATATGTTATCACAACGAAACAAATGCGCGAAATCGAGGTCTTGGTGCTTAGGAATGTTGTAGGAATGCTTGGTGTACTCCTCCATGCACCTAGGGGTCCCTTTTATAGCCCCAAGGCAGCTAGGAGCCGTTGAGATCATTCTAGGAAGGCTGATATTGCCTTCTGTCGAATGGTGCACCAGACAGTCCGGTGCACACCGGACACTGTCCGGTGCCCGATTTCCTTCCAAAAATGGCGCAGTCGACCGTTGGTAGCCTGAGAGCCGTTGGCGCACCGGACATGTCCGGTGCCTCCTTCTAGCCGTTGGCTCGGCCACGTGTCCAGCGCAGATTGCGCGGCCGACCGTTGGCCAGGCCGACCGTTGGCTCACCAGACAGTCCGGTGCACACCGGATAGTCCGGTGAATTATAGCCGTACGCCGTTGATGGTTTCCCGAGAGTGACGAGTTCGCCTGTGAACGGTCCACCGGACAGTCCGGTGCACCACCGGACAGTCCGGTGAATTATAGCCGTACACCGCCGTCGAAGTCCCGAGAGCAGCCTGTTCGCCAGAGCCAGCCAGGCGCACCGGACACTGTCCGGTGCACCACCGGACAGTCCGGTGCTCCCAGACTGAGCAGAGACTTGGCTGCCCGAGCCAAGACATTTCCAATTGGATTTTTCCTATTTCCAGCACTTAGACACAATACATTAGTCCATAAAACAATGTACTAAGTCTGAGAAACATACCTTTATCCTTGATTTGTACTTTGTCCACCTTTTTACACTAGGGCACTTGTGTTGGACACTAAAAATACTTAGAAATGGCCCAAGGGTACATTTCCCTTTCAATCTCCCCCTTTTTGGTGATTTATGCCAACACAACATGAAGCAAGTAGAACAAGTACAAAATCAATTCAATTAAGAACTCAAAATTGTTTTGATTCAATTTTGACATATATGGATCACTCTATGCCACCACTTGGTTTGTTTTTGTAAATCAAACTCAAATTCCTATCTCTAAGTCAAATCCACTTGTAGAGACATAAAGAGAGGTATTCCATAGAAATTTGATCAAGGATTTCAAAAGCTCCCCCTTTTCCCATAATCAACATTTCTCCCCACAAGAGGCCAACTTTTGACATAAGAGACAATAAAAGAGTTTTGACAAACCAAAAGCTCTAATCTACTATTTTCAAAATTTCTCAAGTGGTAGCTGATCCATCTATTGCTTTGGCCTTTATTTTCTCCCCCTTTGGCATCAAGCACCAAAACAAGATTAATCTTGGCCCTTTAACCCCATTGCCTCACCAAAATCTTCAAATGAGAACACAAAGGCAATAAGAGGACGTGAAATGAACTTGGAATTAGTTACCCTCTCATCGGAGTGCAGTGGAAGTCTTTCATGGTCCAAGTCCACCTTTTCCCTTTCAAAACTCCTTTGAGACTAAATCAAGCAAACTCAAGCAAACAGTTAGTCTCAAAGGGTCAAGTTGTAGCACAACTCCCCCTAAATATGTGCATCACTTGCACAAGGACTTGTGAGGTCCGGGGAGTGATTGTACAACTTGAGCACCATACATAAGCAACAATTGCAGAAGGAACATGATCAAAGGCATAAACACATGTATGCTACAATTCAATCCAAGTTCCGCGAATCTAAGACATTTAGCTCACTACGCAGCCTGCAAAAGGTCTTTTCATCTAAAGGCTTAGTGAAGATATCGGCTAGCTGGTTCTCGGTGCTAACATGAAACACTTCGATATCCCCCTTTTGCTGGTGTTCTCTCAAAAAGTGATGCCGGATGTCAATGTGCTTTGTGCGGCTGTGCTCAACAGGATTTTCCGCTATTCGGATAGCACTCTCATTATCACATAGAAGTAGGGATGAAAACGGTCGGAAACGGTATTTATTCGGTAATCAGTTTTTTAGTCGTTTTACTTTGATTGTGAATAAATAGGATATAGAATATATAATACAAATTTGTATTCCTGTTTTTAACATCTAGCTTGTTAACATTAATAAAAGGTAAACCTCAAATCCATCCTATATTTTCTCAAATAATAGATATAAACTTTGGTATGGATTCGAAAACAAATTCGGTAATTTTTTCAACTTTTTGTGTTGTAGGGAGCAAATAATACATAAAACAACTTATGTAATATTTTATTCATATTTGTACTAATGTGCTTGATAACATAAGAAAAGATCAACATCAAATTTTATACATATCTATTTTTAAATATTAAATTTGTTCTAACAGTTCGGATTACCACTTTCATCCCTACATAGAAGTGGGACTTTGCTCAGATTGTAGCCAAAGTCCCAGAGGATTTGCCTCATCCAAAGTAGTTGCGCGCAACACTGACCTACGGCAACATACTCGGCCTCAGCGGTGGATAGGGCAACGGAAGTTTGTTTCTTAGAGTTCCACGACACCAGGGACCTTCCTAAGAATTGGCACGTCCCCGATGTACTCTTCCTATCGACCTTACATCCAGCATAGTCGGAGTCTGAATATCCAATCAAGTCAAAGTTAGACCCCTTTGGATACCAGATCCCGAAGCAAGGCGTAGCGACTAAATATCTCAAAATTCGCTTCACAGCCACTAAGTGACACTCCTTAGGATTGGATTGAAATCTAGCACACATGCATACGCTAAGCATAATATCCGGTCTACTAGCACACAAATAAAGTAAAGATCCTATCATAGACCGGTATGCTTTTTGATCAACGGACTTACCTCCTTTGTTGAGGTCGGTGTGTTCGTCGGTTCCCATCGGCGTCTTTGCGGGCTTGGCGTCCCTCATCCCAAACCGCTTTAGCAAGTCTTGCGTGTACTTCGTTTGGGAGATGAAGGTGCCGTCCTTGAGTTGCTTCACTTGGAACCCAAGGAAGTAGTTCAACTCGCCCATCATCGACATCTCGAATTTCTGCGTCATCACCCTGCTAAACTCTTCACAAGACTTTTGATTAGTAGAACCAAATATTATGTCATCGACATAAATTTGGCACACAAAAAGATCACCATCGCAGGTCTTAGTAAAAAGAGTTGGATCGGCTTTCCCAACCTTGAAAGCATTAGCAATTAAAAAGTCTCTAAGGCATTCATACCATGCTCTTGGGGCTTGCTTAAGTCCATAGAGCGCCTTAGAGAGCTTACACACGTGGTCGGGGTACCGTTCATCCTCGAAGCCAGGGGGTTGCTCCACGTACACCTCCTCCTTGATCGGCCCGTTGAGGAAAGCGCTCTTCACATCCATTTGGTACAACCTGAAAGAATGGTGAGCGGCATATGCTAGCAAAATACGAATTGATTCTAGCCTAGCCACAGGAGCGAACGTCTCCTCAAAGTCCAAACCTGCGACTTGGGCATAACCTTTTACCACAAGTCGAGCCTTGTTCCTTGTCACCACCCCGTGCTCGTCCTGTATGTTGCGGAACACCCACTTGGTTCCCACAACATTTTGCTTGGGATGAGGCACCAGCGTCCAAACTTCATTGCGCTTGAAGTTGTTGAGTTCCTCCTGCATGGCCAACACCCAGTCCGGATCTAGCAAGGCCTCTTCTACCCTGAAAGGCTCAATAGAAGAGACAAAAGAGTAATGCTCACAAAAATTAACTAATCTTGAACGAGTAGTTACTCCCTTGCTAATATCACCCAATATTTGATCGACAGGATGATCCCTTTGGATCGTTGCTCGAACTTGGGTTGGAGGTGCCTGAGGTGCTTCTTCCTCTTCAATTTGAACATCCTGTGCTCCCCCTTGATCATGCGCCTCCACTTGAGGTACCTATTCGTCATCTTGGGATGGGGAATGCACCTTTGTTGAGGAAGACGGTTGATCTTGCTCCAATTGTTCCTGAGGCCGTACATCTCCAATCGCCATGGTGCGTATCGCGGCCGTTGGAACGTCTTCTTCATCTACATCATCAAGATCAACAACTTGCTCTCTTGGAGAGCCATTAGTCTCATCAAATACAACGTCGCTAGAGACTTCAACCAAACCCGATGATTTGTTGAAGACCCTATACGCCTTTGTATTTGAATCATAACCTAATAAAAACCCTTCTACAACTTTGGGAGCAACTTTAGAAGTTCTACCTTTCTTCACAAGAATATAACACTTGCTCCCAAATACACGAAAATAAGACACATTGGGTTTGTTACCAGTTAGCAGCTCATATGAAGTCTTTTTGAGGAGGCGGTGAAGGTAGACCCTGTTGATGGCGTGGCAAGCCGTGTTCACGGCTTCCGACCAAAAACACTTGGGGGTCTTGAACTCTCCAAGCATAGTCCTCGCCATATCAATGAGCGTCCTGTTCTTCCTCTCTACCACACCATTTTGCTGAGGTGTGTAGGGAGCGGAGAACTCGTGCTTGATCCCCTCCTCCTCAAGGAACTCCTCCACTTGAAGATTCTTGAATTCGGACCCGTTGTCGCTTCTTATCTTCTTCACCTTGAGCTCAAACTCATTTTGAGCTCTCCTTAGGAAGCGCTTGAGGGTCCCTTGGGTTTCAGACTTATCCTGCAAAAAGAACACCCAAGTGAAGCGGGAAAAGTCATCAACAATAACTAGACCATACTTACTTCCTCGTATGCTCAGATAGGCGACGGGTCCGAAGAGGTCCATATGCAGCAGCTCCAGAGGTCTTGAAGTGGTCATCACATTCTTGCTGTGATGTGCTCCTCCCACTTGCTTACCTGCTTGACAAGCTGCACAAGGTCTATCCTTTTCGAATTGCACGTTAGTCAAACCTATCACGTGTTCTCCCTTTAGAAGCTTGTGAAGGTTCTTCATCCCCACATGTGCTAAGCGGCGATGCCACAGCCAGCCCATGCTAGTCTTAGCAATTAAGCATGCATCTAGACCGGCCTCCTCTTTTGCAAAATCAACTAAATAAAGTTTGCCGTCTAGTACACCCTTAAAAGCTAGTGAACCATCACATCTTCTAAAGACAGACACATCTACATTTGTAAATAGACAGTTATATCCCATATTACATAATTGACTAACAGATAGTAAATTATATCCAAGAGACTCAACTAAAAACACATTAGAGATAGAGTGCTCATTTGATATTGCAATCTTGCCTAAACCTTTCACCTTGCCTTGGTTCCCATCACCGAATATGATTGAATCTTGGGAATCCTTATTCTTGACGTAGGAGGTAAACATCTTATTCTCCCCCGTCATATGGTTTGTGCATCCGCTGTCGATAATCCAGCTTGAACCCCCAGATGCATAAACCTGCAAGGCAAATTTAGGCTTGGGTCTTAGGTACCCAACTCTTGTTGGGTCCTACAAGGTTAGTCACAATTGTCTTAGGGACCCAAATGCAAGTTTTATCACCCTTGCATTTTGCCCCTAATTTCCTAGCAATTATCTTCCTATACTTTCTACAAATAGCAAAGGAAGCATTTAAAGCATGATAAATTGTAGAGGGTCCATTCATAACTTTCCTAGGAACATGAACAATATTCTTTCTAGGCACATGATGAATATTTTTCCTAGGCATATCTCTACCATGCATATAGGAAGAACTGGAAGCAAACATGGAATAAGAATCATAGGCATGTGAATCAAAAGCATTACAACTCCTATGAGACTGTCTTCTATCATTGTACATAAAAGCATGGTTCTTTTTAGTCCTACTTGCCATAGGGGCCTTCCCTTTCTCCTTGGCGGATATGGGAGCCTTATGGCTTGTTAAGTTCTTGGCTTCCCTCTTGAAGCCAAGCCCATCCTTAATTGAGGGGTGTCTACCAATCGTGTAGGCATCCCTAGCAAATTTTAGTTTATCAAAATCACTTTTGCTAGCCTTAAGTTGGGCATTAAGACTAGCCATTTCCTCATTTAACTTTGCAATAGAAGCTATGTGTTCACTACAAGCATCAATATCAAAATCTTTACATCTATTGCAAATAACAACATTTTCTACACAAGTTGTTGATTTACTAGCTATTTCTAACTTAGCATTCAAATCATCATTAATGCTCCTTAAGCTAGAAATTGTCTCATGGCAAGAAGATAATTCACAAGAAAGCATTTCATTTCTCTTAACTTCTAAGGCATGAGATTTTTGTGCTTCTACAAATTTGTCATGTTCTTCATACAACAAGTCCTCTTGTTTATCTAAAAGCCTATTCTTATCATTCAAGGCATCAATCAATTCATTAATTTTATCTACCTTGGTTCTATCTAGGCCCTTAAATAAACATGAATAATCTATTTCATCCTCATCACTAGATTCGTCCTCACTTGAAGAAGCATAAGTAGAGTTTCGAGTACATACCTTCTTCTCCCTTGCCATAAGGCATGTGTGACGCTCGTTGGGGAAGAGGGATGACTTGTGGAAGGCGGTGGCGGCGAGTCCTTCATTGTCGGAGTCGGACGAGGAGCAATCCGAATCCCACTCCTTGCCAAGATGTGCCTCGCCCTTTGCCTTCTTATAGTTCTTCTTCTTCTCCCTCTTGTTCCCTTGATCCTGATCACTATCATTGTCGGGACAGTTAGCAATAAAATGACCAAGCTTACCATATTTGAAGTATGAGCGCTTCCCCTTTGTCTTGGTCTTGCTTGGCTGCCCCTTGCGACCCTTTAGCGTCGTCTTGAATCTCTTGATGATGAGGGCCATCTCTTCATCATTAAGTCTGGCCGCCTCAATTTGTGCCACCTTGCTAGGTAGCGCCTCCTTGCTTCTTGTTGCCTTGAGAGCAAGAGGTTGAGGCTCATTGATTGGACCATTCAGAGCGTCGTCCACGTACCTCGCCTCCTTGATCATCATTCGCCCGCTTACAAATTTTCCAAGGACTTCTTCGGGCGACATTTTGGTGTACCTAGGATTCTCATGAATATTATTCACCAAATGAGGATCAAGAACGATAAAGGACCTTAGCATCAGTCGGACGACGTCGTGGTCCGTCCATCGCGTGCTTCCGTAGCTCCTTATTTTGTTGATAAGGGTCTTGAGCCGGTTGTATGTTTGGGTCGGCTCCTCGCCCCTTATCATCGCGAATCGTCCAAGCTCGCCCTCCACCAACTCCATCTTGGTGAGCAAGGTGACGTCGTTCCCCTCATGAGAGATTTTGAGGGTATCCCGTATTTGCTTGGCGTTATCCAAGCCGCTCACTTTGTGGTATTCATCCCTGCACAATGAAGCTAGAAGAACAGTAGTAGCTTGTGCATTCTTATGAATTTGCTCATTAATGAACATGGGACTATCCGTACTATCAAAGTGCATTCCACTCTCTACAATCTCCCATATACTAGGATGGAGAGAGAATAAGTGACTACGCATTTTGTGGCTCCAAAATCCGTAGTCCTCTCCATCAAAGTGAGGAGGTTTGCCAAGTGGAATGGAGAGCAAATGAGTATTTGTACTTTGCGGAATACGAGAGTAGTCAAAAGAAAAGTTCGAATTAACCGGTTTCCTTCTCTCGTAGTCGTTGTGGTCGTCGTCCTTTTGGGAAGAAGTAGACTCATCGCTGTCGTCGTAGTAGACGATCTCCTTGATGCGCCTCGTCTTCTTCTTCTTCCCATCTTTCCGTCTATGGCCCGAGCCCGAGTCGGTAGGCTTGTCATCCTTCGGCTCGTTGACGAAAGATTCCTTCTCTTTATCGTTGATCACGATACCCTTCCCCTTAGGATCCATCTCTTCGGGCGATTAGTCCCTTTATGAAGAGAACGGCTCCGATACCAATTGAGAGCACCTAGAGGGGGGGTGAATAGGTGATCCTGTAAAACTTGAAACTTAAGCCACAAAAACTTGGTTAAGTGTTAGCACAATAATCGCCAAGTGGCTAGAGAGGAGTCTCAACAAAACACAATAACCACAAGAGATCAATCACAGAGATGGCATGGTGGTTATCCCGTGGTTCGGCCAAGACCAACGCTTGCCTACTCCACGTTGTGGCGTCCCAACGGACGAGGGTTGCAATCAACCCTTCTCAAGCGGTCCAAAGACCCACTTGAATACCACGGTGTTTTGCTTGCTTTTCTTAATCCCGTTTGCGAGGAATCTCCACAACTTGGAGCCTCTCACCCTTACACTTGAAGTTCACAAAGAAGCACGGAGCAAGGGAGGGATTAGCAACGCACACAAGACACAAAAATCAGAGTGTCACCACGCACACAAGTCGCAACAAGAGCTCGCAACACAACTCAATGAGTTCACAACTCCACTAGAGCTCTATATGCTATCACAACGAAACAAATGCGCGGAATCGAGGTCTTGGTGCTTAGGAATGTTGTAGGAATGCTTGGTGTACTCTTCCATGCGCCTAGGGGTCCCTTTTATAGCCCCAAGGCAGCTAGGAGCCGTTGAGATTATTCTAGGAAGGCTGATATTGCCTTCTGTCGAATGGTGCACCGGACAGTCCGGTGCACACCGGACACTGTCCGGTGCCCGATTTCCTTCCAAAAATGGCGCAGTCGACCGTTGGTAGCCTGAGAGCCGTTGGCGCACCGGACATGTCCGGTGCACACCGGACAGTCCGGTGCCTCCTTCTAGCCGTTGGCTCGGCCACGTGTCCAGCGCAGATTGTGCGGCCGACCGTTGGCTCACCGGACAGTCCGGTGAATTATAGCCGTACGCCGTTGATGGTTTCCCGAGAGTGACGAGTTCGCCTGTGAACGGTCCACCGGACAGTCCGGTGCACCACCGGACAGTCCGGTGAATTATAGCCGTACACCGCCGTCGAAGTCCCGAGAGCAGCCTGTTCGCCAGAGCCAGCCTGGCGCACCGGACACTGTCCGGTGCACCACCGGACAGTCCGGTGCTCCCAGACTGAGCAGAGACTTGGCTGCCCGAGCCAAGACATTTCCAATTGGATTTTTCCTGTTTCCAGCACTTAGACACAATACATTAGTCCATAAAATAATGTACTAAGTCTGAGAAACATACCTTTATCCTTGATTTGTACTTTGTCCACCTTTTTACACTAGGGCACTTGTGTTGGACACTAAATCACCAAAATACTTAGAAATGGCCCAAGGGCACATTTCCCTTTCACTTCTCCCTCGCCATGAGGCATGTGTGATGCTCGTTGGGGAAGAGGGATGACTTGTTGAAGGCAGTGGCGGCGAGTCCTTCATTGTCGGAGTCGGAGGAGGAGCAATCCGAATCCCACTCCTTTCCGATATGTGCCTCGCCCTTGGCCTTCTTGTAGTTCTTCTTCTTTTCCTTTTTGTTCCCTTTTTCCTGGTCACTTTCATTATCGGGACAGTTAGCAATAAAATGACCAAGCCTACCACATTTGAAGCATGAGCGCTTCCCCTTTGCCTTGGTCTTGCTTGGCTGTCCCTTGCGACCCTTAAGCGCCATCTTGAAGCGCTTGATGATGAGGGCCATCTCCTCATCATTTAGCCCTGCCGCCTCAACTTGCGCCACCTTGCTAGGTAACGCCTCCTTGCTTATCGTTGCCTTGAGAGCAATGGGTTGAGGCTCATGGATTGGACCGTTCAACGCATCGTCCACGTATCTCGCCTCCTTGATCATCATTCGCCCGCTTACGAACTTCCCAAGAGCTTCTTCGGGCGACATCTTGGTGTACCTGGGATTCTCACGAATATTATTCACCAAATGTGGATCAAGAATGAAAGTTGCCTAGAGGGGGGGTGAATAGGCAAGTTAAAACTTTTTCAACAAAAACTAGAAGCAAACTGGGTAAAACTGAATTGATCTCGAAATTCACCCAGTTAACTTTAGAAATGAGATGTTCTAGTTGATCCACAGGGTTTAAAGTAGTAGATCTGAGAAGGGCACTTCTCAAAATCCACACACCAAAATATATATAAACAAATCTTCCACGCAATGGTGAGAGAACGAAGAACACGAATAAGCACAATGAACAAGAATACAAGAGACACAAGATTTATCCCGAGGTTCGGTCACACCACCAAGGTGCCCTACTTCCTCGTTGAGGCGCCCACAAAGAGCCGGGTCTCTTTCAACCCTAATCCTCCCTTTGCTGACCACAAAGGTCAAGCCCACACAATAATCTTTGCTCAAACGAGCGGGTAATACAAACTTTCTTGTGGTCTTCCACAAAATTTGGAGACTCACAAGAGACACCTAGTCGTCTAGGAGCTAGAAGCTCCAAGAGTAATGAATCCACAAAGAACTCAATGTAGTACCAAAGCTCGAATGAAGAAGAGTAAGAGAGATTTGGAGATGAAGCACAAAAACCGCAGCTCTCAAACTCACTCAAAGATTTCTCTCCAAAGATTTGAAATGGGAGAGGCAAGAGGTGTGTGAGAGAGAGTGGGAGGTGTTTCTCAGGTTGGGAATGAAGTTTTGTGCGTGCTCTACTGTGGGGAGAGAGGTAGGAGTGAGTATATATAGGTGGGGCTCCAAAACTAGCCGTTTTTTACTTTTCTGCCCAAAAACCGGTTGAACCGGTCCCAAAACCGGTTGAACCGGTTTTTCAAAAAGCTGCGCACAACTTTTTGGCTGACACAGCAGACTGGCAGAAAAAAGGTGAACAGTGCAAAAACCGGTTGAACCGGTTTTAGAACCGGTTGAACCGGTTTCCACCAGACAAAAACCGGTTGAGTGTTCGGTTGAGTGTCCGGCTGAACCAGTATTTTCAAAAAGGTGAACAGTGCAAAAACCGGTTGAACCTGTTTTAAAACCGGTTGAACCTGTTTTTTCCAAAGAGCAATTTTGGCCAAGATAGACTTAAAAAGGTTGTACTACATACTTTCACTAAGGATTAACAAGGGTAAAATGGAAGTTTTGGATCAAGGATTTTGAGCTTTAGTACCAACACCAACCTTCTTTTTGGACCCCCTTGATAGTACGACGATTCCTATACTCAAGTTAAATAAAATATAATTAAGTAAAACTCCTTGAGTCATTGGTGTCTCAAGTGTGATTTCTCCATGGCGTTGCTTCATAAGGATCACAAACATCTTTGTCTCACCTTTTGAAGCAAACACAAATCGAGCCTGTGACTTGTGCCATTTCACTATATATGAGTTCAAATCATGGCTTCAAGTCACCTTACTGATGCATCAACATGTTGTAACTCTTCATAGCTGATTAGTTCATCGACTTAGTGCAAGTACTCTCTTCTTCACCTTAGCCATGGTACCTCGGTCTACAAGCCGTCTCTTGGCCTTCACCTTCGCTTAGTTCCTCGAAGCCCTTTCCTTGCTATCTTCACCCTATCAAGCCATTCTTGAGTCACATCCTATTGAGCATCCATTGAGAGAATCATTTATTCAATATTGTGAACCTTGCTTGAATGTCATCTAGATATAACTGCTAAGATCAATCAAGCTCTAGTTTGATTCTCATATATTCATATATGGACTAATAGTAATATGGTCAAGCCAATTCACGATTCCTCACATCTTATTCACTTTGGCTTGACCAATCCTCTTAATCACTTCAACCTCTATTATGATCATATTTATGCATAGCGATTTCTCAGGACTTGTCCATATATTCAAACCAATATAGAGACCATATTATATCCATTTGCATTGTCTCACTGGTTATTTGACCTTGTGTTGAACCTTGTTCACTGATCATTGTACACTATTCAAGTATGTTCATCATACTGAATTCCCTGTTCAACACTTAGCAAACTTGTTAGACCTTTAAATGTGTTGTTATCCAAATCACCAAAACTCACAAAAGGGATGAATGCACTTTCAATCTCCCCCTTTTTGTTGATTGATGACAACACATTTAAAGCTTACATAAGATTTGATAAATAAGATTTTGAATCCTATGATATAGTTTCATCCCCCTAAATATGTGCATTTCAGAAAATACAAATTTTGTACTCAAATACCAAAAGCACATATTTGGGTCAAAGTATGGAGATAACTTATATCATACTATTCATGGAGTGCAGTGTGTCATAAAATAAACGTGATGCTCATGGCATAGTATGCACTCATCAACTTTCTACATCTTATGTTTTTCTTATGATTCCCCTTTTTTTGTTAATTATTTCTCCCCTTCTTAAAAGTATTCTAACACTTAGTTACATAAGACTAAAGGTAAGCTTTAATGCAAAATTTCTCCCCCTTTGTCATAAATCTCAAAAAGGATACAAAGAATATAAATGGTAGAAATTATGATTAAGCGAGATGTGAACACACTATCATGAAAATGATCCTTAGATGGCACAAAGGTAATGGAGAAGTGTCATAATTGATGTACCTTTGCGTTTTACCTTTTCAAGGGGAGTTCCAAACTTGTGTTGGATTTACAATTCATTTGCAAGCTCTTGTTGGTATAGTTGTGACATAGGTCCAAGATATCAACTGAATATTGTCATACTAATTGAAAGATAAATCTTGATACCTGGAGTCTAGATGTCACCTAGCATTTTCTTATCATAACAAGAGTCAGCATGAAAATTTCACAAGTATGGATTATACAACTAGTGATCATGTTCGAAAAATATCAGTTGAAAACCACCAATTGATACAATTTGATAGATAATCAGATCACTAATTGCATATTACACTAAGTTCTCCTCAAGTTTTAGTGCACACATATATATGAATTCAATTGATACCTGTTGAGAGTACTTATTTGCAACTTAAAGTACCATTGGCATACAAGGAGTATCAATTGAACATAATCATGCAACATAAGGAACATGTGCACTATTTAATCAATTAAGTTCTAGACAAGAGAATTTATAAGCTATGCTACTTCAGACATTTGCAATCCAAAAGGATGTGATACATATTTACCAATTTTAGATGATGTTGGAGTAGCATATACAAGAGAAACTCATTCTCTTATGAAATGTATAGAAGATACATTTATTGGAGCAAAGAATCTTTGATACCCATCAAATTTTGCAGTGGAAGCGATTGTCTTTGCTTGAAGATTCCTTTCTAATTTGAGACTACACACATAATAGACTTGAAAATGAAGTTAGTCTCAAAGATTCAAATTATAGACCATTCTCCCCCTAAATGTATGCATACAAGTGATGAATACTTGTTTAGCTTATGCACTTGGACTTGTGAGGCTAGGGGATTAAGTTCTATAATTTGAACCTTGGTACAAATAAAGTATGAAAATATGAAATTGCACCAATTTAAGGAATTACTCATAATCAAAAGGTATACTAATAGACATGATATGCAATATTTAAGCCAAGATTCTTGAGAAGTTAGCATGTTTGACTCATACCACACTAAGATAACTCAAGACTAACTTATGACATCACCACAAGAGGTATTAATCAAATATCTAAAGATTCTTTAATCGTCACCACAAGTGCAACCTTATGGTGTGACTTAAGATATTACATATACATTCACACACTAGCATGTAAGAGACTAGATGTACAAAGGTAATACAATAGTTCATGGAATGACACACCTTTGTTTTATGCCACATGTTCTCCATCATGATCATCAATTTTCAACTTAGTGTTTTGATAGGATTGACATTATTTTTGCACAAAGCAAGATGATTTTCATTCATGCCCATCAGTCTTCATTACGACATGTATTGAGTGAATTTAGCATGCCAAAGAGAAACATATCCTCTTCAAAAAAAAATCAAGAGAAACCCATTCTTTTCAAAGAACTACACAAGTTCACTAAAAGAAATTGTTAGTATTTAAGGACACAGGATATAGAATGAGCTCCCCCTAAATGTGTGCATCAAGTACTCGAATTACTTGTAGCATGCACTTGATTCAATTAAGATTCTTAGAGGGGTTCATCATATATCTTGGCCAGGGTATAATAAATTTGCAACAATTGAAATCATGTTAGAGAACACATATCGTCCCCCAAAAGAACTAATCCATGGGGTGATATGTGGTAATTATTTGATCATTTCCTTGGAACCACTCATCCTCATTTGATGTTCTCCAAGGTGTGAGACTACACAACATGAACTTGAAAGAAATCATTAGTCTCACAAGATATAGGCTAAACTCTCCATCAATTTGTGCATGCAAGAGTACACAAAGTACACTTATGCACATCAACAATATGAGGTTAAAGGAGATGTTTGCACTATATCTTGGTTTAACATAACATGCTTTACATAGATGATGAAAATTATACCAATTAAAAGTTTAAGAACTAAAAGTATATCAATTGAAATCTTGAAGGGTAGAGCATGCTAATATGAACCTCAAACCTCATAATGAAGGATATCATATAAATATGTCACTACATCTTCATTATTTGGTTGACAAAAAAATATAACTCCCTTCTTGATTCACTGTGATCTCTTTTCTCTTTATGATTTCATCCAACCAAGTCATCTTGAACTTCATTCATTTTTTGTAGATTTTGAATCCATCTTGAAAGCTCTTGGAAGGATCTCGTTGTAACACTTAGAAAAGAGAGCATTAAAAACACAAGAGCGGGTTTCACAAATGATGATCCTTATATGTGGATGGCAAATGAATCATCATTATTGAAACCCAAAAGGATAGACTAAATTCCTTTAAATTAGTGCACACATATAGTTGATGTCAAAGTTATATGCACTATTGAACATTTTATATTGCAAGGAATTTAACCTATACTATGGTACATCCCACTAAGGATAGAATACTAAAACAACTGAAAGAGAGGAAGTTTGCATACCTTGGCCTCTTATCAACTTCTTCTTACTTTAGTTGAATAGTATCCTTTAAGCTTGTGATTTATCCAATTTAAAACAAGCACCATCTCTTAACATAGATTTTCTATGGATAAACCCAACACAAGAGATGACATTAGTAGCACAAGCACTAGTTTCTGTAACACCCGGTTTTAAAGAACAAAGCCGGGTGCATCTCATACATGCGCCAAAGAAGACAACATATATAATAACAGAGTGTATAGAGATAAATGTCATAAAACATCAAAGTACTTATTACATAGCGGAAGTCTTATTACAAAATAAAATAATAAAGATAAAACGAACTAAGGATCGTTGGCGCCAATGTCGACTGAGAAACACCACCTAGATCAGATCGAACTCCTCAGTGTTAGGCGGCTCCTCTTCAACCACCTGTTCTTCTCCTGTGGGGGGGGGTGTGAGACAGCAAGAGTGAGCTCACATACGTTCATAGCTCAACAAGTCGTGGGGAATAATGTGGCATGAACTCACCAAAGGTGGGAGTTCATGAAGTGTCAGGCTGATCAATAAAATAGAGGCTAAGGCTGAGCATTGCTTTTATAAGTTGGTCAAAATTTTATTAGCAATTACTAAGTGTAAGTAAATACCAAACCTTAATAATAATAAAGAATAGTAATGGTAAAATAATCCCAAATGCGATGCAAATGTCAAATTAAACTTAAGTTCCATAGTTAATCATGTGAGGGTCCGAGCCGCTCATGACCGTGAGCACGGCTAGTATACTAGTTTTACACTCTGCAGAGGTTGCGCATCTTTACCCACAAGTCGTGTATCCCATGTCGCCAGGGTTTGCAAGGCCCTTAGACACTACCGAGGTGAATGGCTAGGGATGCACTACGAGGCCTTTACAAAGTTCCACTAGCTTCCGAAAACCCGCTACAGTTTATAGGAAGATCCAGTGCAGGGTTCCTGGCTGACCGCCATCGCAGCAAAATCAATCAGGGACCTCCCTACACTGACCTCTCCCCTACTGCCCTTGCCCCTTTCGGGTAAGGTAGTCTTCCACTAGCTTTCCTAATTAGTCAGCCAAGGGCGTCCCATTAAACCCTTGTGGTAGCACTGTTTTCCCGGGTGGTCGCTCCATGTTCCCATTAATTTAATGATCTTAACATGAACAATAATAATAACAAGATAATAACAGAATAATCATGAATAATGAATCTCCATACCCAATCCACATAAAGCAATAGCAAGTACTACCCAAAAATATTCCAGGGGTGAACAAGGTATAGAGGTAATCAAAACTGGGGTACATAAAGGATCCCATCAAAATTAACCTATGCAGATCATTAAAATTAATAAGAACATGGCTGGGAAAAGTAAGTGATCAAGGGCACAACTTGCCTGTAATGAGCTCCTGCTCAGCTATCTCTACTTGCTGAACCTCAGTTTCCACAGTGGCTTGCTCGTCTACTCGCATCAACCCAATACATACATAGTATAGCCAAAATCAACATCACACCAAACAGATGAATGAAATATACAGTAAAAATCTACACATTAAAATGAAACCATAGGAACTAGAATCACTAAATTTGGAGTTATATACTTCAAGTTATGAATTTCTGTAGCTTTTATGTATTTAATACAAGATTAAGTATTAGATAAATTTAAATGAGCCTTTCATGCCAAAACAGAGGCACTAATGGGTAGTCAATATTATTACAAAAATTTAGGAACTGGAATGGATCAATTTGGAGCTAAAATGAATTTTCTATGCATTTTACAAGTTTCTAGATTTGTTTTTGTATTAAAAATGAATTTCTAATATTAATTTCTCTGTTTTTAATACTCTCGGGACTGGGCGTCATTTTCTGGAAAAGTCAGGGGGTCTGGCGTAAGTTATCCTAGACACAACGAATAGTAACACATGGACGGCGGGTTGATTCTGCGAAAACAGGGGGTTTTATTTGCAAGATTGGCCGGCCGAAAGGGTAAGAAGTGATATCGGCCGCCCGATCTGAGATTAAAGGGGCAGATTAGATCCCGGATCCGTGAACCGGTATTCATCCGCAACCCACGGATCGGAATCCAACGGCGCGAATTTAAAGAGTTGTGGTCGGTTCTGGTCCGTCCGATCGCAAATGAACGGCCCCGCTTAGATCGAGTACCGACCGAACGGGTACACGATCACAGCCGTTGGATCACCATCTACGGTCCGGATTTAAAATAACCAGACACGCTCGCAACCGTCGGATCGCAGATCTACGGTCGCGGATCTATTGGACGAAGGGGTACGCTACTTCTAATCTCAGCCGTTCCCTGGGATATCGACGGCGCATAAGCCTTCTTCTCCCCTGGATGCCGAGCGCGACGGCGCCCGCTCCCTCGGCGTCCCGCTCGCCGGAGCGCCATGCAATCGGCCGCAAACCCGCCCGAGTTTCCAATCCAACCGAGCCACACAAAGCCAAAGGTAGTGCAAACCCGATAGAGCCCCCAATTTGATGTTTGACTAACGCTACCGCCCTGGCCACGGAGTAGGGCGGATACGCGGCGGCGCATAGACTCCGGTGAGCCCCCGTGGACCACCCACTGCCCCACAAACCAAACCGAGACATGCTATGCGTAGTGCGGGTCGATACAAACGGCAGAGAAGAGTAATTACCGGCCACGAGCGAGAGTTGTAGTCGATCCCCGACGCGCAGCGGCTTGCGACGGTAGGGAAGTCTGGCGAGCGATTCCCACGGTCTTCGGTCACCACCGGCCGATTGCGCCCACGAACGGCTTCACCGAGACCCGCACGATCTCTCGGTGCTCCGATTAGGGTCCAATTCGAGCGATCAACCGATGCCCGCGGCGGCGGCGATGAACGCGAAGACAACAGGGTTTCTGGGGCGATAATCACGCGAGAAGGTGGCAGGGAGGGTCACAGGGTTCCCGATTCCGCGCTTGAGGTATCGTGGAGAACCCAGGGGAAGGTTTTATCACCCCAAAGCGGGAGACTCGGTCGACACCAGGAATTCCGCGCGCGCGAGTTTGTTCCGAAGCCTCCGGGTTGAGGATGAACCTGACAGCGGGTCCCGCGGTCCAGCGACTCACGCGACGGACGTACGCGGGTGACGCACTGGCCGAGCGGGCCCATTGTTCAGTGAACGGAGCGGGAGTTCGAGTGAGAGTAGCGGCCGCCAAGTGGGCCCCACCGGTCAGCCAAAGAGTGGCCAGCGCCCGCACCCGTGGGTGTGGAGTTGGCGAGTACGGGCCGCGCGAAGTAACAGTGAATGGGCCGAATTACCATCTGGCGGCCCAGGTAAGCTTTTCTTCTTTTTCTTTTTATTTTTCTGTTTTCTTTCTTCTAGGTTTAATTTTGAATTTGAATTTAGTTTTCAACCCTTGTGCACATTTGTTATTAAATCATATTCTGGAATATGAAATACAAATTTTTGGAATATATTTATATTATTTTCTTTATTTTCATAACATTTCTCTTCTTCCTTTAAACCCTAGTTTTCAATGTGGCTTAATCAAGCTTCAAATAATTATTACCTTATCATTTTTATCATCATGGTTTTATTTAATGCACAACACATAAAACTCCAACAAATGCACTTTCTCTTTATTTTAGAATAATTGTTTTATTTAGTCACTCTCAATTACATAGGTGCTCTTTTTATGATGCAAATGAAACACACAAAATGATGAGCTCTCTCTATTACTCTTGGTATACAACTTGAGTATTACAAATCCTACCCCCCTTAAAAATAATCTCGTCCTCGAGATTTAAGAAGATCTAGGGAAAAGGTGGGGAAAATCTATACGAAGCTCTTCTTCTCTTTCCCAAGTTGCTTCATCTTCACCGTGGTGGCTCCATTGAACTTTGCACATCTTTATAACCTTATTTCTCGTAACTCGAGTCAAAGTATCCAAAATCTTGATGGGGTACTCAGCATAAGTCAAATCCTCTTGAACACTAAGGTCTTCCATTGGTAACTGTTCTTCAGGCACCCTGAGACATTTCTTCAGCTGAGATACATGGAATACATCATGAACATCCGCGAGATGACCCGGTAATTCCAATTGATATGCAACCTCTCCCACTCGCTTTAAGATTAAAAAGGGTCCAATAAAGCGAGGGGACAACTTTCCTTTGACTTTGAACCTTCTCATGCCCCAGAGTGGTGACACCTTCAAATAGACATAATCACCCTCCTTAAACTCAAGTAGTCTTCTCCGGGTGTCAGCATAGCTTTTCTGCCTGGATTGTGCAGTTCTCAAATTTTCCCTTATTTGCTGAACTTGTTCCTCTGCTTCTTGTATAATCTCAGGTCCAAACAACTGTCTTTCACCAGTTTGATTCCAATACAAGGGAGTCCTGCACTTTCTGCCATACAAAGCCTCAAACGGTGACATCTTCAAGCTGGCCTGATAGCTATTATTATAAGAGAACTCCGCATACGGTAGACTCTTATCCCAACTTCCACCATGCTTAAGAGCACAAGCTCTTAACATATCCTCAAGCACTTGGTTAGTCCTCTCAGTCTGCCCATCAGTCTGGGGATGGTAAGCCGAACTAAAATTCAATCTTGTATCCAATGACTCGTGCAACTTCTTCCAATATCGAGAGGTAAACTGTGATCCCCGGTCTGACACAATCTTCTTTGGTACACCATGTAGGCAGACAATCCGTGCCATGTACAATTCTGCCAACTTAGCTCCTGAATAAGTGGTCTTCACTGGAATAAAGTGGGCTACCTTGGTTAGCCTGTCCACAATCACCCATATAGAATCATATCCAGCAGACGTGCGGGGTAATCCAACAATGAAGTCCATGCCAATCTCTTCCCATTTCCACTCAGGTATCTTCAGTGGGTGCAATAGTCCGGCTGGCCTCTGGTGTTCAGCCTTAACTCTTTGGCATACATCGCACATAGCCACATGTGCAGCCACATCTCTCTTTAAACCATACCACCAATACTTTTGCTTTAAATCCTGATACATCTTAGTGCTCCCAGGGTGGATAGAGTAAACTGAATCATGTGCCTCTTTCAATATGGTTTCCCGAAGACTATCAATATCGGGAACACAGATCCGATTCTTGAACCATATCGTGCCTTGCTCATCCTCCGTGAACTCTGGGCCTCTACCCTCTGTTATCAGATCCTTGATCTCCTGGATTTTAGCATCACCAACCTGACCTTTACGAATTTCTTGCTCCAAGGTAGGTTCCAATTCAATGGTGACTCCTTCCGTATGTGTAACAATTCCCAGGTTGAGTCTCTCGAAATCTTTTGCTAACTCATCAGGTAGCTGGACAACGAAAGTGGAGTGAACATGCTCCTTCCGACTCAAGGCATCTGCAACCAAATTCGCCTTGCCTGGGTGATAATGAATCTCCAAGTCATAATCCTTAATGAGCTCCAACCAACGACGCTGTCTGAGGTTGAGATCCTTCTGAGTGAATATATACTTCAAACTCTTATGATCCGTGTATACTTGGCACTTAGTTCCCATAACGTAGTGTCTCCAAATCTTAAGTGCATGCACAACTGCAGCCAATTCCAAGTCATGAGTGGGGTAGTTCAATTCATGCTTCCGCAACTGACGAGATGCATAGGCAATCACATGCCCTTCTTGCATAAGCACACATCCAAGTCCTTGGCCACATGCATCACAGTAAATGTCAAATCCCTTCTGCAGATCTGGCATAATCAATACTGGTGGAGACATCAATCTTTCCTTCAATTGATCAAAGCTCTCTTGACATTTCTCATCCCACTTGAATTCTTTTCCTTTTTCCAAAAGCGATGTCATGGGCTTAGCAATCTTAGAAAATCCTTCAATAAATCTCCGATAATATCCTGCGAGTCCCAAGAAACTACGAATCTCAGTAACTGTAGTGGGCACTCTCCACTCCATAATCTCCTTCACTTTAGCAGGATCCACTGCTATTCCTCCATTAGAAATAATATGACCAAGAAATGGCACTTCGCCAATCCAAAACTCGCACTTGCTGAACTTGGCATATAGCTGGTTATCTCGTAGCTTTTGTAGCACCAACCTCAGATGTTCCACGTGATCACTATCACTCTGAGAATAAATAAGAATGTCGTCGATGAAAACCACGACGAATCTGTCCAAGTACTCCATAAACACCTTATTCATCAAGTTCATAAAATAAGCTGGTGCGTTGGTTAATCCAAATGACATAACAGTAAACTCATATAATCCATATCGAGTCGAGAAAGCCGTCTTGGGAATATACGATGGCCTAATCCTCATCTGATGGTAACCGGATCAGAGATCAATCTTCGAAAATACTCTTGCACCTCGCATCTGATCAAATAAATCCTCAATACGGGGCAACGGATACTTGTTCTTCACCGTAACATCATTAAGAGATCTATAATCCACACACATCCGTTGCGACCCATCCTTCTTCTGTACAAACAAGACCGGTGCTCCCCAAGGTGAGGAACTTGGACGAATGTAACCAGCCTCTTGTAACTCCGTCAACTGCTTCTTCAGTTCCTTCAACTCTTCTACGGACATTCTATATGGCCGTTTAGAAATAGGGGCGGTTCCAGGTAAGAGATCAATAACAAACTCGACTTCTCTATCAGGTGGCATCCCTGGCAACTCCTCTGGAAAGACATCCGGAAAATCTCTAACCACACGGATGTTGTCACCAACAAACTCCTCAGGCATAAAGAACATTGCACGCATGGATGAGGAGGTTACTGCAATATTAACTTGAAATCTTTCTCCTTTAGTGGTAGTGAGTTCTATGGTACCTCTACCACATGCTATAACGGCCTTTGCCTTTCTTAGCCATGACATACCAAGGATCAGATCTATACTGCTTGACTCTAATATTATAGCAGTAGCTCCAAATTCTCTACCCATAATGGTCAAGGTCAATCTACGTGTCATTTGATTCGCCTCAACAGGCCCTTTAGGTGTAATTACTATCAGGGGTTTTCTCTTATTTAGCAGTGGTATTTCATTTGTGTTGGCATATCTAGCAGACATGAATGAATGTGTAGCACCAGAATCAAATAATATTGTTGCAGGAATTGTATTAACATAAAACATACCAATCACGAGGTCCCCTCCATCCGGAGTATCATCAACACTGACTTGATTCACCCTGGCTATAGAATATCCCTTGCCAGGGGTCTGTTGCTTGTTCTGAACTGGAGTAGTCGCTATCCTCTGTGGGCAGACATTTGCATAATGACCAATCTTCCCACACTTGAAACATTGAGTGCCCGGACTCTGTCCTGCAAACTTCGTCGGGGTGCCCGTGGGAGTAGCCTGTCGAGGAGGTGGAGTCCTCAGTGGTGATTGCTGAACTGGGCGTGGTCCTCCGGGTCGAGTCGGTGTACCCTGTGGTGAACTGTAGCGAGGACGAACACTGCTGCTACCCTGTCCCTGTGAGATAGCCTTCCTCTTCAAATCTCCCAACTGAACACGCTTGTGTTCAATAGCCAGGGCCTTATCCAACAGTCTCTGAAATGATGGAAATGTGTGTGCCACTAGAGCATACTGCAGTGGTCCATTAAGTCCTTCAATGAAATGCTCCTGCTTCCTCTCGTCCTCAGCAACTTCTTCAGGGGCATATCTGGATAGCTGAATAAACTTGTCGCGGTACTCGCTGACTGACATACTTCCTTGCTTCAGCGACAGAAACTCCTTCTTCTTGATCTTTATCATCCCAGCTGGAATATGGTAGTTCCTGAATTGTGTGCTGAACTCTGCCCAGGTAATAGTATCCGCAGCATCATGGGCAGCAGTGTAAGAATCCCACCAGTCAGCAGCAGGACCAGTCAGACGTCCAGAAGCATATAAAACCTTCTCCCGGTCAGTGCATTGTGCAATATTCAGCATCTTCTCAATTGCCTTCAGCCAATCATCTGCATCAAGTGGATCTGGCGAGCTGGCGAAGGTTGGTGGCTTGTGACTCATGAACTCTCGGTGCTTATCACGAGGTGGAACTGGTGGTGGTGGTGGAGGCAGTGGTACTTGTTGCTGCTGTTGCTGTTGTTGAAGTTGTTGTTGCAGCTGCTGTTGTTGCACCCTCCTTTCTTGGCGTATCTCATCTCGCTCCTGGCGCAACTCCTGGCGTATATCCTCTCTTTCCTGATGCATTTCCTGGCGTTCTTGCTGCATCTGGGCACGCATATCAGCCATAGTGTCCGCCATTTGCTGCATCACCGCCATCTGAGCAGCAACCAGTGGGTCAACTCCGCCTGGTGGAGGATTAGGAGGATTCATCACTGCAGGCTGTGGCTGAGGTTGTCTAGATATCCTTCGAGTGTGTTGGTTAGGAGGCAAATCAATTCCACCACCCCTCCTGGTATTGACCATCTGAGTTAGATACATATGGTAAGAAAGAGCAGTAGACAAGGCAGTAATTACAATCATGTTACTTTGGGGGATTTATTAGCTAAGCAGATTAATATTTCACCTACTATAGCTAATTCAATACCTTATGTTGGTACATGCTAAGATGTCCATCTATACTATTCCAATCAATCAAAGAAGCAAATCAGGCATTGATCATCAGAACAATCAACCAATAATTTTAATAGAGAAAATAGTTTTAATTTTGTCTTAGGCTTCCTATCTCTTAAAAATGTCATAGGGGTAGGGATTCCAAGGTGTGAAATCCATCTTGTCTCAGAGTAGAAAAGGTAAGAATGATCAGAGTAGAACAGTAGAAGGTGAGACAGGATCAAGATAAGGGTAGAAAGAATCAGAGTAAGGTGAGTGTAGAATGAATCAGAATGAGATAAGTAGGTAAGGGTTTGTCCAGTCTATCTAGGTTTCGTCCTACAGTCAACATTTGTTCTGATACCACTTCTGTAACACCCGGTTTTAAAGAACAAAGCCGGGTGCATCTCATACATGCGCCAAAGAAGACAACATATATAATAACAGAGTGTATAGAGATAAATGTCATAAAACATCAGAGTACTTATTACATAGCGGAAGTCTTATTACAAAATAAAATAATAAAGATAAAACGAACTAAGGATCGTTGGCGCCAATGTCGACTGAGAAACGCCACCTAGATCAGATCGAACTCCTCAGTGTTAGGCGGCTCCTCTTCAACCACCTGTTCTTCTCCTGTGGGGGGTGTGAGACAGCAAGAGTGAGCTCACATACGTTCATAGCTCAACAAGTCGTGGGGAATAATGTGGCATGAACTCACCAAAGGTGGGAGTTCATGAAGTGTCAGGCTGATCAATAAAATAGAGGCTAAGGCTGAGCATTGCTTTTATAAGTTGGTCAAAATTTTATTAGCAATTACTAAGTGTAAGTAAATACCAAACCTTAATAATAATAAAGAATAGTAATGGTAAAATAATCCCAAATGCGATGCAAATGTCAAATTAAACTTAAGTTCCATAGTTAATCATGTGAGGGTCCGAGCCGCTCATGACCGTGAGCACGGCTAGTATACTAGTTTTACACTCTGCATAGGTTGCGCATCTTTACCCACAAGTCGTGTATCCCATGTCGCCAGGGTTTGCAAGGCCCTTAGACACTACCGAGGTGAATGGCTAGGGATGCACTACGAGGCCTTTACAAAGTTCCACTAGCTTCCGAAAACCCGCTACAGTTTATAGGAAGATCCAGTGCAGGGTTCCTGGCTGACCGCCATCGCAGCAAAATCAATCAGGGACCTCCCTACACTGACCTCTCCCCTACTGCCCTTGCCCCTTTCGGGTAAGGTAGTCTTCCACTAGCTTTCCTAATTAGTCAGCCAAGGGCGTCCCATTAAACCCTTGTGGTAGCACTGTTTTCCCGGGTGGTCGCTCCATGTTCCCATTAATTTAATGATCTTAACATGAACAATAATAATAACAAGATAATAACAGAATAATCATGAATAATGAATCTCCATACCCAATCCACATAAAGCAATAGCAAGTACTACCCAAAAATATTCCAGGGGTGAACAAGGTATAGAGGTAATCAAAACTGGGGTACATAAAGGATCCCATCAAAATTAACCTATGCAGATCATTAAAATTAATAAGAACATGGCTGGGAAAAGTAAGTGATCAAGGGCACAACTTGCCTGTAATGAGCTCCTGCTCAGCTATCTCTACTTGCTGAACCTCAGTTTCCACAGTGGCTTGCTCGTCTACTCGCATCAACCCAATACATACATAGTATAGCCAAAATCAACATCACACCAAACAGATGAATGAAATATACAGTAAAAATCTACACATTAAAATGAAACCATAGGAACTGGAATCACTAAATTTGGAGTTATATACTTCAAGTTATGAATTTCTGTAGCTTTTATGTATTTAATACAAGATTAAGTATTAGATAAATTTAAATGAGCCTTTCATGCCAAAACAGAGGCACTAATGGGTAGTCAATATTATTACAAAAATTTAGGAACTGGAATGGATCAATTTGGAGCTAAAATGAATTTTCTATGCATTTTACAAGTTTCTAGATTTGTTTTTGTATTAAAAATGAATTTCTAATATTAATTTCTCTGTTTTTAATACTCTCGGGACTGGGCGTCATTTTCTGGAAAAGTGAGGGGGTCTGGCGTAAGTTATCCTAGACACAGCGAATAGTAACACATGGACGGCGGGTTGATTCTGCGAAAACAGGGGGTTTTATTTGCAAGATTGGCCGGCCGAAAGGGTAAGAAGTGATATCGGCCGCCCGATCTGAGATTAAAGGGGCAGATTAGATCCCGGATCCGTGAACCGGTATTCATCCTCAACCCACGGATCGGAATCCAACGGCGCGAATTTAAAGAGTTGTGGTCGGTTCTGGTCCGTCCGATCGCAAATGAACGGCCCCGCTTAGATCGAGTACCGACCGAACGGGTACACGATCACAGCCGTTGGATCACCATCTACGGTCCGGATTTAAAATAACCAGACACGCTCGCAACCGTCGGATCGCAGATCTACGGTCGCGGATCTATTGGACGAAGGGGTACACTACTTCTAATCTCAGCCGTTCCCTGGGATATCGACGGCGCATAAGCCTTCTTCTCCCCTGGATGCCGAGCGCGACGGCGCCCGCTCCCTCGGCGTCCCGCTCGCCGGAGCGCCATGCAATCGGCCGCAAACCCGCCCGAGTTTCCAATCCAACCGAGCCACACAAAGCCAAAGGTAGTGCGAACCCGATAGAGCCCCCAATTTGATGTTTGACTAACGCTACCGCCCTGGCCACGGAGTAGGGCGGATACGCGGCGGCGCATAGACTCCGGTGAGCCCCCGTGGACCACCCACTGCCCCACAAACCAAACCGAGACATGCTATGCGTAGTGCGGGTTGATACAAACGGCAGAGAAGAGTAATTACCGGCCACGAGCGAGAGTTGTAGTCGATCCCCGACGCGCAGCGGCTTGCGACGGTAGGGAAGTCCGGCGAGCGATTCCCACGGTCTTCGGTCACCACCGGCCGATTGCGCCCACGAACGGCTTCACCGAGACCCGCACGATCTCTCGGTGCTCCGATTAGGGTCCAATTCGAGCGGTCAACCGATGCCCGCGGCGGCGGCGATGAACGCGAAGACAACAGGGTTTCTGGGGCGATAATCACGCGAGAAGGTGGCAGGGAGGGTCACAGGGTTCCCGATTCCGCGCTTGAGGTATCGTGGAGAACCCAGGGGAAGGTTTTATCACCCCAAAGCGGGAGACTCGGTCGACACCAGGAATTCCGCGCGCGCGAGTTTGTTCCGAAGCCTCCGGGTTGAGGATGAACCTGACAGCGGGTCCCGCGGTCCAGCGACTCACGCGACGGACGTACGCGGGTGACGCACTGGCCGAGCGGGCCCATTGTTCAGTGAACGGAGCGGGAGTTCGAGTGAGAGTAGCGGCCGCCAAGTGGGCCCCACCGGTCAGCCAAAGAGTGGTCAGCGCCCGCACCCGTGGGTGTGGAGTTGGCGAGTACGGGCCGCGCGAAGTAACAGTGGATGGGCCGAATTACCATCTGGCGGCCCAGGTAAGCTTTTCTTCTTTTTCTTTTTATTTTTCTGTTTTCTTTCTTCTAGGTTTAATTTTGAATTTGAATTTAGTTTTCAACCCTTGTGCACATTTGTTATTAAATCATATTCTGGAATATGAAATACAAATTTTTGGAATATATTTATATTATTTTCTTTATTTTCATAACATTTCTCTTCTTCCTTTAAACCCTAGTTTTCAATGTGGCTTAATCAAGCTTCAAATAATTATTACCTTATCATTTTTATCATCATGGTTTTATTTAATGCACAACACATAAAACTCCAACAAATGCACTTTCTCTTTATTTTAGAATAATTGTTTTATTTAGTCACTCTCAATTACATAGGTGCTCTTTTTATGATGCAAATGAAACACACAAAATGATGAGCTCTCTCTATTACTCTTGGTATACAACTTGAGTATTACAAATCCTACCCCCCTTAAAAATAATCTCGTCCTCGAGATTTAAGAAGATCTAGGGAAAAGGTGGGGAAAATCTATACGAAGCTCTTCTTCTCTTTCCCAAGTTGCTTCATCTTCACCGTGGTGGCTCCATTGAACTTTGCACATCTTTATAACCTTATTTCTCGTAACTCGAGTCAAAGTATCCAAAATCTTGATGGGGTACTCAGCATAAGTCAAATCCTCTTGAACACTAAGGTCTTCCATTGGTAATTGTTCTTCAGGCACCCTGAGACATTTCTTCAGCTGAGATACATGGAATACATCATGAACATCCGCGAGATGACCGGGTAATTCCAATTGATATGCAACCTCTCCCACTCGCTTTAAGATTAAAAAGGGTCCAATAAAGCGAGGGGACAACTTTCCTTTGACTTTGAACCTTCTCATGCCCCGGAGTGGTGACACCTTCAAATAGACATAATCACCCTCCTTAAACTCAAGTAGTCTTCTCCGGGTGTCAGCATAGCTTTTCTGCCTGGATTGTGCAGTTCTCAAATTTTCCTTTATTTGCTGAACTTGTTCCTCTGCTTCTTGTATAATCTCAGGTCCAAACAACTGTCTTTCACCAGTTTGATTCCAATACAAGGGAGTCCTGCACTTTCTGCCATACAAAGCCTCAAACGGTGACATCTTCAAGCTGGCCTGATAGCTATTATTATAAGAGAACTCCGCATACGGTAGACTCTTATCCCAACTTCCACCATGCTTAAGAGCACAAGCTCTTAACATATCCTCAAGCACTTGGTTAGTCCTCTCAGTCTGCCCATCAGTCTGGGGATGGTAAGCCGAACTAAAATTCAATCTTGTATCCAATGACTCGTGCAACTTCTTCCAATATCGAGAGGTAAACTGTGATCCCCGGTCTGACACAATCTTCTTTGGTACACCATGTAGGCAGACAATCCGTGCCATGTACAATTCTGCCAACTTAGCTCCTGAATAAGTGGTCTTCACTGGAATAAAGTGGGCTACCTTGGTTAGCCTGTCCACAATCACCCATATAGAATCATATCCAGCAGACGTGCGGGGTAATCCAACAATGAAGTCCATGCCAATCTCTTCCCATTTCCACTCAGGTATCTTCAGTGGGTGCAATAGTACGGCTGGCCTCTGGTGTTCAGCCTTAACTTTTTGGCATACATCGCACATAGCCACATGTGCAGCCACATCTCTCTTTAAACCATACCACCAATACTTTTGCTTTAAATCCTGATACATCTTAGTGCTCCCAGGGTGGATAGAGTAAACTGAATCATGTGCCTCTTTCAATATGGTTTCCCGAAGACTATCAATATCGGGAACACAGATCCGATTCTTGAACCATATCGTGCCTTGCTCATCCTCTGTGAACTCTGGGCCTCTACCCTCTGTTATCAGATCCTTGATCTCCTGGATTTTAGCATCACCAACCTGACCTTTACGAATTTCTTGCTCCAAGGTAGGTTCCAATTCAATGGTGACTCCTTCCGTATGTGTAACAATTCCCAGGTTGAGTCTCTCGAAATCTTTTGCTAACTCATCAGGTAGCTGGACAACGAAAGTGGAGTGAACATGCTCCTTCCGACTCAAGGCATCTGCAACCAAATTCGCCTTGCCTAGGTGATAATGAATCTCCAAGTCATAATCCTTAATGAGCTCCAACCAACGACGCTGTCTGAGGTTGAGATCCTTCTGAGTGAATATATACTTCAAACTCTTATGATCCGTGTATACTTGGCACTTAGTTCCCATAACGTAGTGTCTCCAAATCTTAAGTGCATGCACAACTGCAGCCAATTCCAAGTCATGAGTGGGGTAGTTCAATTCATGCTTCCGCAACTGACGAGATGCATAGGCAATCACATGCCCTTCTTGCATAAGCACACATCCAAGTCCTTGGCCACATGCATCACAGTAAATGTCAAATCCCTTCTGCAGATCTGGCATAACCAATACTGGTGGAGACATCAATCTTTCCTTCAATTGATCAAAGCTCTCTTGACATTTCTCATCCCACTTGAATTCTTTTCCTTTTTCCAAAAGCGATGTCATGGGCTTAGCAATCTTAGAAAATCCTTCAATAAATCTCCGATAATATCCTGCGAGTCCCAAGAAACTACGAATCTCAGTAACTGTAGTGGGCACTCTCCACTCCATAATCTCCTTCACTTTAGCAGGATCCACTGCTATTCCTCCATTAGAAATAATATGACCAAGAAATGGCACTTCGCCAATCCAAAACTCGCACTTGCTGAACTTGGCATATAGCTGGTTATCTCGTAGCTTTTGTAGCACCAACCTCAGATGTTCCTCGTGATCACTATCACTCTGAGAATAAATAAGAATGTCGTCGATGAAAACCACGACGAATCTGTCCAAGTACTCCATAAACACCTTATTCATCAAGTTCATAAAATAAGCTGGTGCGTTGGTTAATCCAAATGACATAACAGTAAACTCATATAATCCATATCGAGTCGAGAAAGCCGTCTTGGGAATATCCGATGGCCTAATCCTCATCTGATGGTAACCGGATCGGAGATCAATCTTCGAAAATACTCTTGCACCTCGCATCTGATCAAATAAATCCTCAATACGGGGCAACGGATACTTGTTCTTCACCGTAACATCATTAAGAGATCTATAATCCACACACATCCGTTGCGACCCATCCTTCTTCTGTACAAACAAGACCGGTGCTCCCCAAGGTGAGGAACTTGGACGAATGTAACCAGCCTCTTGTAACTCCGTCAACTGCTTCTTCAGTTCCTTCAACTCTTCTACAGACATTCTATATGGCCGTTTAGAAATAGGGGCGGTTCCAGGTAAGAGATCAATAACAAACTCGACTTCTCTATCAGGTGGCATCCCTGGCAACTCCTCTGGAAAGACATCCGGAAAATCTCTAACCACACGGATGTTGTCACCAACAAACTCCTCAGGCATAAAGAACATTGCACGCATGGATGAGGAGGTTACTGCAATATTAACTTGAAATCTTTCTCATTTAGTGGTAGTGAGTTCTATGGTACCTCTACCACATGCTATAACGGCCTTTGCCTTTCTTAGCCATGACATACCAAGGATCAGATCTATACTGCTTGACTCTAATATTATAGCAGTAGCTCCAAATTCTCTACCCATAATGGTCAAGGTCAATCTACGTGTCATTTGATTCGCCTCAACAGGCCCTTTAGGTGTAATTACTATTAGGGGTTTTCTCTTATTTAGCAGTGGTATTTCATTTGTGTTGGCATATCTAGCAGACATGAATGAATGTGTAGCACCAGAATCAAATAATATTGTTGCAGGAATTGTATTAACATAAAACATACCAATCACGAGGTCCCCTCCATCCGGAGTATCATCAACACTGACTTGATTCACCCTGGCTATAGAATATCCCTTGCCAGGGGTCTGTTGCTTGTTCTGAACTGGAGTAGTCGCTATCCTCTGTGGGCAGACATTTGCATAATGACCAATCTTCCCACACTTGAAACATTGAGTGCCCGGACTCTGTCCTGCAAACTTCGTCGGGGTGCCCGTGGGAGTAGCCTGTCGAGGAGGTGGAGTCCTCAGTGGTGATTGCTGAACTGGGCGTGGTCCTCCGGGTCGAGTCGGTGTACCCTGTGGTGAACTGTAGCGAGGACGAACACTGCTGCTACCCTGTCCCTGTGAGATAGCCTTCCTCTTCAAATCTCCCAACTGAACACGCTTGTGTTCAATAGCCAGGGCCTTATCCAACAGTCTCTGAAATGATGGAAATGTGTGTGCCACTAGAGCATACTGCAGTGGTCCATTAAGTCCTTCAATGAAATGCTCCTGCTTCCTCTCGTCCTCAGCAACTTCTTCAGGGGCATATCTGGATAGCTGAATAAACTTGTCGCGGTACTCGCTGACTGACATACTTCCTTGCTTCAGCGACAGAAACTCCTTCTTCTTGATCTTTATCATCCCAGCTGGAATATGGTAGTTCCTGAATTGTGTGCTGAACTCTGCCCAGGTAATAGTATCCGCAGCATCATGGGCAGCAGTGTAAGAATCCCACCAGTCAGCAGCAGGACCAGTCAGACGTCCAGAAGCATATAAAACCTTCTCCCGGTCAGTGCATTGTGCAATATTCAGCATCTTCTCAATTGCCTTCAGCCAATCATCTGCATCAAGTGGATCTGGCGAGCTGGCGAAGGTTGGTGGCTTGTGACTCATGAACTCTCGGTGCTTATCACGAGGTGGAACTGGTGGTGGTGGTGGAGGCAGTGGTACTTGTTGCTGCTGTTGCTGTTGTTGAAGTTGTTGTTGCAGCTGCTGTTGTTGCACCCTCCTTTCTTGGCGTATCTCATCTCGCTCCTGGCGCAACTCCTGGCGTATATCCTCTCTTTCCTGACGCATTTCCTGGAGTTCTTGCTGCATCTGGGCACGCATATCAGCCATAGTGTCCGCCATTTGCTGCATCACCGCCATCTGAGCAGCAACCAGTGGGTCAACTCCGCCTGGTGGAGGATTAGGAGGATTCATCACTGCAGGCTGTGGCTGAGGTTGTATAGATATCCTTCGAGTGTGTTGGTTAGGAGGCAAATCAATTCCACCACCCCTCCTGGTATTGACCATCTGAGTTAGATACATATGGTAAGAAAGAGCAGTAGACAAGGCAGTAATTACAATCATGTTACTTTGGGGGATTTATTAGCTAAGCAGATTAATATTTCACCTACTATAGCTAATTCAATACCTTATGTTGGTACATGCTAAGATGTCCATCTATACTATTCCAATCAATCAAAGAAGCAAATCAGGCATTGATCATCAGAACAATCAACCAATATTTTTAATAGAGAAAATAGTTTTAATTTTGTCTTAGGCTTCCTATCTCTTAAAAATGTCATAGGGGTAGGGATTCCAAGGTGTGAAATCCATCTTGTCTCAGAGTAGAAAAGGTAAGAATGATCAGAGTAGAACAGTAGAAGGTGAGACAGGATCAAGATAAGGGTAGAAAGAATCAGAGTAAGGTGAGTGTAGAATGAATCAGAATGAGATAAGTAGGTAAGGGTTTGTCCAGTCTATCTAGGTTTCGTCCTACAGTCAACATTTGTTCTGATACCACTTCTGTAACACCCGGTTTTAAAGAACAAAGCCGGGTGCATCTCATACATGCGCCAAAGAAGACAACATATATAATAACAGAGTGTATAGAGATAAATGTCATAAAACATCAGAGTACTTATTACATAGCGGAAGTCTTATTACAAAATAAAATAATAAAGATAAAACGAACTAAGGATCGTTGGCGCCAATGTCGACTGAGAAACGCCACCTAGATCAGATCGAACTCCTCAGTGTTAGGCGGCTCCTCTTCAACCACCTGTTCTTCTCCTGTGGGGGGGTGTGAGACAGCAAGAGTGAGCTCACATACGTTCATAGCTCAACAAGTCGTGGGGAATAATGTGGCATGAACTCACCAAAGGTGGGAGTTCATGAAGTGTCAGGCTGATCAATAAAATAGAGGCTAAGGCTGAGCATTGCTTTTATAAGTTGGTCAAAATTTTATTAGCAATTACTAAGTGTAAGTAAATACCAAACCTTAATAATAATAAAGAATAGTAATGGTAAAATAATCCCAAATGCGATGCAAATGTCAAATTAAACTTAAGTTCCATAGTTAATCATGTGAGGGTCCGAGCCGCTCATGACCGTGAGCACGGCTAGTATACTAGTTTTACACTCTGCAGAGGTTGCGCATCTTTACCCACAAGTCGTGTATCCCATGTCGCCAGGGTTTGCAAGGCCCTTAGACACTACCGAGGTGAATGGCTAGGGATGCACTACGAGGCCTTTACAAAGTTCCACTAGCTTCCGAAAACCCGCTACAGTTTATAGGAAGATCCAGTGCAGGGTTCCTGGCTGACCGCCATCGCAGCAAAATCAATCAGGGACCTCCCTACACTGACCTCTCCCCTACTGCCCTTGCCCCTTTCGGGTAAGGTAGTCTTCCACTAGCTTTCCTAATTAGTCAGCCAAGGGCGTCCCATTAAACCCTTGTGGTAGCACTGTTTTCCCGGGTGGTCGCTCCATGTTCCCATTAATTTAATGATCTTAACATGAACAATAATAATAACAAGATAATAACAGAATAATCATGAATAATGAATCTCCATACCCAATCCACATAAAGCAATAGCAAGTACTACCCAAAAATATTCCAGGGGTGAACAAGGTATAGAGGTAATCAAAACTGGGGTACATAAAGGATCCCATCAAAATTAACCTATGCAGATCATTAAAATTAATAAGAACATGGCTGGGAAAAGTAAGTGATCAAGGGCACAACTTGCCTGTAATGAGCTCCTACTCAGCTATCTCTACTTGCTGAACCTCAGTTTCCACAGTGGCTTGCTCGTCTACTCGCATCAACCCAATACATACATAGTATAGCCAAAATCAACATCACACCAAACAGATGAATGAAATATACAGTAAAAATCTACACATTAAAATGAAACCATAGGAACTGGAATCACTAAATTTGGAGTTATATACTTCAAGTTATGAATTTCTGTAGCTTTTATGTATTTAATACAAGATTAAGTATTAGATAAATTTAAATGAGCCTTTCATGCCAAAACAGAGGCACTAATGGGTAGTCAATATTATTACAAAAATTTAGGAACTGGAATGGATCAATTTGGAGCTAAAATGAATTTTCTATGCATTTTACAAGTTTCTAGATTTGTTTTTGTATTAAAAATGAATTTCTAATATTAATTTCTCTGTTTTTAATACTCTCGGGACTGGGCGTCATTTTCTGGAAAAGTCAGGGGGTCTGGCGTAAGTTATCCTAGACACAACGAATAGTAACACATGGACGGCGGGTTGATTCTGCGAAAACAGGGGGTTTTATTTGCAAGATTGGCCGGCCGAAAGGGTAAGAAGTGATATCGGCCGCCCGATCTGAGATTAAAGGGGCAGATTAGATCCCGGATCCGTGAACCGGTATTCATCCGCAACCCACGGATCGGAATCCAACGGCGCGAATTTAAAGAGTTGTGGTCGGTTCTGGTCCGTCCGATCGCAAATGAACGGCCCCGCTTAGATCGAGTACCGACCGAACGGGTACACGATCACAGCCGTTGGATCACCATCTACGGTCCGGATTTAAAATAACCAGACACGCTCGCAACCGTCGGATCGCAGATCTACGGTCGCGGATCTATTGGACGAAGGGGTACGCTACTTCTAATCTCAGCCGTTCCCTGGGATATCGACGGCGCATAAGCCTTCTTCTCCCCTGGATGCCGAGCGCGACGGCGCCCGCTCCCTCGGCGTCCCGCTCGCCGGAGCGCCATGCAATCGGCCGCAAACCCGCCCGAGTTTCCAATCCAACCGAGCCACACAAAGCCAAAGGTAGTGCGAACCCGATAGAGCCCCCAATTTGATGTTTGACTAACGCTACCCGCCCTGGCCACGGAGTAGGGCGGATACGCGGCGGCGCATAGACTCCGGTGAGCCCCCGTGGACCACCCACTGCCCCACAAACCAAACCGAGACATGCTATGCGTAGTGCGGGTCGATACAAACGGCAGAGAAGAGTAATTACCAGCCACGAGCGAGAGTTGTAGTCGATCCCCGACGCGCAGCGGCTTGCGACGGTAGGGAAGTCCGGCGAGCGATTCCCACGGTCTTCGGTCACCACCGGCCGATTGCGCCCACGAACGGCTTCACCGAGACCCGCACGATCTCTCGGTGCTCCGATTAGGGTCCAATTCGAGCGGTCAACCGATGCCCGCGGCGGCGGCGATGAACGCGAAGACAACAGGGTTTCTGGGGCGATAATCACGCGAGAAGGTGGCAGGGAGGGTCACAGGGTTCCCGATTCCGCGCTTGAGGTATCGTGGAGAACCCAGGGGAAGGTTTTATCACCCCAAAGCAGGAGACTCGGTCGACACCAGGAATTCCGCGCGCGCGAGTTTGTTCCGAAGCCTCCGGGTTGAGGATGAACCTGACAGCGGGTCCCGCGGTCCAGCGACTCACGCGACGGACGTACGCGGGTGACGCACTGGCCGAGCGGGCCCATTGTTCAGTGAACGGAGCGGGAGTTCGAGTGAGAGTAGCGGCCGCCAAGTGGGCCCCACCGGTCAGCCAAAGAGTGGCCAGCGCCCGCACCCGTGGGTGTGGAGTTGGCGAGTACGGGCCGCGCGAAGTAACAGTGAATGGGCCGAATTACCATCTGGCGGCCCAGGTAAGCTTTTCTTCTTTTTCTTTTTATTTTTCTGTTTTCTTTCTTCTAGGTTTAATTTTGAATTTGAATTTAGTTTTCAACCCTTGTGCACATTTGTTATTAAATCATATTCTGGAATATGAAATACAAATTTTTGGAATATATTTATATTATTTTCTTTATTTTCATAACATTTCTCTTCTTCCTTTAAACCCTAGTTTTCAATGTGGCTTAATCAAGCTTCAAATAATTATTACCTTATCATTTTTATCATCATGGTTTTATTTAATGCACAACACATAAAACTCCAACAAATGCACTTTCTCTTTATTTTAGAATAATTGTTTTATTTAGTCACTCTCAATTACATAGGTGCTCTTTTTATGATGCAAATGAAACACACAAAATGATGAGCTCTCTCTATTACTCTTGGTATACAACTTGAGTATTATAGTTTCTTATTTAGCAACCCTTTATATGTGGAAGACAAGCGTGTTGCTAAAATAGAGAAACATCATAATATGGACTAAATTTCCTTGAACCCTCATGCACAATATATTTTGAATGACATGGATAATATGCATGGTTATTCAATGAAGTCTAAAGGGATGACTTAATCCATATTATGGTGAGTGTCTAATATAGAAGAATCAAATCCAAATTGACTAGATAGAGAATACGTCACATAATTTTGGATTGTTCACCATATGATAATATTCATTCAACTTCCAATTAGACCTTTATTTCATAATCAACAACTGATGTATATCCTCAAGTGCTTCTTTTTCCTTAGTGGCTACACAAGTCACAAAAAGATAAGATTTGAAAATAATATGCACTTGAGATTTAGTTGTTACCACCCTAGCTACTATCTCCAAAGATGATTTATACATTCATTATCGAGCACCCAACTTGATCCATTGAAGGAGTGATCCTGCAAAACAAGTTTAAGCTTCATATCTTGGTACCCAATTTGAATTGGGTCCTTTAAGATTAGTAGTAAGAGCCTTGAGTACCCACACAATCCTTATTGTGGCCTTTCTCTTTGTGTAGGCACCCACATATACTTGACAACCATCTTACATGGTTTCGAGTCAATATTTAATCACATAGATAAAAACTAGAGTTAAGAATAGGAGCCTTTTCTCCTTTTATTAATACATCGTTGTGTTGCCTTCTTGATGATGAACCTACCTTGACTTTGGGTGCACCTAGCTTATCAAGGTTAGTCGCACAAGCATTCATATCATAAAGACAAGTTATGCATGGAATTTACAACTTAGTGATCCAATTCAATGTGAAGCATATGGATATCGATTGAAGTAGATTTCTAAGATACCAAAATATGGGTTTCCAAAATTTAGAGAGTATGGATCACTAATTGTACCTTTTACAGTTTAAAAATCATATCCATGTTAGTGCATATGTATGTGATGAATATCAACAAAAAGATTCTTATGCACTTTTAGAATTAACGATAAGGGAATTTTAAACTGCATCAAGAGTAGCTATTTAGAAAACAAAGATTACAATCCATATGAATGAGATACAAATTTACCATTTTGGATTGTCTTAGTATAGCTTACTCAAGTGAAACTTATTCTCTATGACACAAGATATATAATGTTCTCCCACTAGATATGTGCATCAAGTATTTGAATGACTTGCCACATGCACTTTCAATTCAGTTAAGAGTCTCATGAGGAGTACATTAGATATATTGGTCAAGGCATGATAAATTTGCAATGAATTAACTTATGCCTAAGAATACTTACCACCATATAGAATGTACCATTTGTTATACCAATTTGACAGATCTTACTATCTGTGGTGGTGTCACCTTAGTATTCTTCTTTTCATTATTTGTGGAGACTTCCTTCTTTGTTATCTCTTTTCCTTTTAAAACTAGTCGATAAAACACTTTGAAAAGAGGTATTAGTAGTACAAGGAAGTATTTAATGAATGATGATATCTATATATGAATGGCAAACAAATCATCATTTATGAGGCGTAAAGGCATAAATTAAATTCCTTTTAAGTTAATGCACATGGAGCAGTGAATTCACAATATGCACCAATTTACAAATTTAAGCCAAAAGGAATTTAACCTTCATATTGACATTCCTTTCCATAGAATATATTATTACCAATTGAAAGAATGCCACTTGGAAGGAACTACTATTGATCAACTACCAATTGAAGCAATTTGTTCCATACCTTTGCCTTGAGCATTCCTAATCTTTCTTTTAGGTGAAGATTAACCTTTAAAGCTTGTGATTTTACCAATTGAAAGAGCACAATCTCTACTTATGAATTTCCATGAAATATCTTAAAAGAGATTGTATTAGTAACACAAGCAATAGTTTCCTATTTAGCAACCTCTAGTATATGAATGACAAGAAGGTTACTAAAACAAGGAAACCTCATGATATGAACTAAATTACCCTTACAAGCATCATGCATAACATTAATTGTAAAAAAGATGAAAGTAGCATGATTATTTAATTAAGTTTACATGGCAAGTTTAATTCATAGCATGGTGAGTGATTAATGTAGAAGACTCAAAACAATTTAAACAAGAATGAATACATCACATAGTATTGGTTCGATCTTCTTTGAATGTTGAATGGCACACTCCATTTGGGAAACACATTCTCATGTTGTGAGACTACATAAACACTTAGATAGAAACATTAGTCCCACAACTCTAGTCATATAGAGAATTCCTCATTTGGTAAGTGCTATAAGAATTTGAATTTCTTACTTAGCACTCTATTCATTTAAGAACATGGGATAATCCTCTTTATGTCTAGGTCATGGCAATAACACGATAATTAATTTGAAATATGCCACAAGATACATACAATCAATTTAAAGCATGTAGATTGTCACACTATAAAATTATAAACTTGCAATCTATCATATAATTAGATCCTTTCTAAAGCAAGGTAAAATCTCTTAAGTTCATTCTCAAGTGCTTCATTTTTCCTATGTGGCTACAAAAGACACAAAGGAATATACCAATTAAAAGCAATGTGCACTTAAGAATTAATTGTTACCATCCTTTGGATATCACTTGATTGTAGGCCTTTTGCTTGATTCCCACAAAGGTTAATCCTTATTCCCTACAACACAAGTTCTTGCTAGAGATGAATATGAAGTTAGTGATATAACACTCAATTCATCTTTGGGTCAATCTTAAAGGATAGACAATGTAAGATTGATAGCTTGAGATACGAATTGAGTTAAACCGCTCAAGCACCCCCAAAGCTTCATATCATCTCTCGGTACCTGCAAAACTTATTAAGTACATTTTGGTACCCATTTTTGGATGGGTCCACCAAGGTTAGCTAATAAATACTTAGGCACCCAAATGGCCTTTGTGCTAGTTTTAGGTGAACTACTTACCTTTCTAGCACAAGTGTCATTTTTGGGCCTCCTAAGTGAATATGAATGAATTGACATGGTAGGCTTAGGATACTCACTCATGGGACAAACCTTGAATAGATGACCTTTTCCACGACAATTGTAGCAAATGCGATGCTTGTCCTTGCAATGCATTTGCCTTTTGCTTTCATCCTTTTTGATGGTCATCTTTCTTGATCGTGCAAGGTCTTGATTCTTCATGTGGGGGCATGAATCAATTTCATGGCCCTTCTCCTTGCATCCATAACACCTCCTATCGCTTCTCTTTGATCTTTCTTTATTGAAGCACATAGGTACATTGTTAGAGCAAATCATATAAGCATTAATTTTCTCACCATGGATTTTGCTCATGCCCTTCTTGGAAAGCTTGGTATTCTTTTGAAGGGGTTTTGTGCATGCCACAGTTGTCCCCTTCTCAAGCTTTTTCACCATATTATCACGGTTATCTTGAGAAGGTTGAGCATGACATTTTCCCTTCAATTGAGTCAAGCTCCTTTTTAGCCTCTCATTTTCTTCCTTGAGCTCTTTATTTTCTTGTGTGATAGAAATATCACTAATTCCTGAAATTTCTAGCTCAATGGAAGATTGGCTTGCTTGATAATAACAATTGTTAGCACATGGTAATATAGTTTCTATTTGAGTACATGTGCATATGTGAGGTTGGTATGATTTCAAATTAGTTAACACAACCTCATGAGCCATTTCTAACATGATATGTGAATCCATAAATTTATTATGAGAGTACATAAGCATATCATGTTTTTCTTGCAAAGCTATATTTTCAATATTTATCTTTTCTATTGTGTTCTTGAGTATAGCATTTTTATTTTCTAATTGAGCAATATATGATGAATGATGAACAACTTTAATTTGCTCAATTGAAATGTCTTCATACCTTTGGACCAAATCATCATGAGAGCACTTTAGCTTCTCATGCTCTTTGGTCAACTTCTCCAAGTCTTTGATTTTTTCGATGAGGATATCTTCTTGCTTACGAAGCATTTCCTTTTGTTCTTCTGCTCTTTTCATGAGTTTGAGCAAGCTCATCCGGTTCTTCTTGCTTAGTTGAGCAAAGAATTTTTGAAGATCTTCCTCATCTTCACTATCACTTTCTTGCTCCTCCTCATCCTCACTTTCGCTTTCACTGTCACTCCCATTAGCAATAAAGCACATATGAGAAGTGGATTTGAAAGACGAACCTTGTGAAGAGGTGGATTCGTCGTTTGGTCTCCATCGATTATTTTCTTCTTCAATTTTGTTCTTTGCCTCATCTTTCTTCATTTTGAGGAACATCCTTTCGACGATTCTCATGGCAAGATCTATTGCCCTAGGATCAACATCTGCAACAAAAGATAAAGTCGAGGCAACCTCAACTTTTTCAAGCTTAGAAGCACTTTCGTTTCTTAGTCCCCCCGACATGATCTTTCCTCACGCGGTTAAGCGTTAGAACGAGGATTAGGCTCCGATACCAATTGAAAGTTGCCTAGAGGGGGGGTGAATAGGCAAGTTAAAACTTTTTCAACAAAAACTAGAAGCAAACTGGGTAAAACTGAATTGATCTCGAAATTCACCCAGTTAACTTTAGAAATGAGATGTTCTAGTTGATCCACAGGGTTTAAAGTAGTAGATCTGAGAAGGGCACTTCTCAAAATCCACACACCAAAATATATATAAACAAATCTTCCACGCAATGGTGAGAGAACGAAGAACACGAATAAGCACAATGAACAAGAATACAAGAGACACAAGATTTATCCTGAGGTTCGGTCACACCACCAAGGTGCCCTACTTCCTCGTTGAGGCGCCCACAAAGAGCCGGGTCTCTTTCAACCCTAATCCTCCCTTTGCTGACCACAAAGGTCAAGCCCACACAATAATCTTTGCTCAAACGAGCGGGTAATACAAACTTTCTTGTGGTCTTCCACAAAATTTGGAGACTCACAAGAGACACCTAGTCGTCTAGGAGCTAGAAGCTCCAAGAGTAATGAATCCACAAAGAACTCGATGTAGTACCAAAGCTCGAATGAAGAAGAGTAAGAGAGATTTGGAGATGAAGCACAAAAACCGCAGCTCTCAAACTCACTCAAAGATTTCTCTCCAAAGATTTGAAATGGGAGAGGCAAGAGGTGTGTGAGAGAGTGGGAGGTGTTTCTCAGGTTGGGAATGAAGTTTTGTGCGTGCTCTACTGTGGGGAGAGAGGTAGGAGTGAGTATATATAGGTGGGGCTCCAAAACTAGCCGTTTTTGACTTTTCTGCCCAAAAACCGGTTGAACCGGTCCCAAAACCGGTTGAACCGGTTTTTCAAAAAGCTGCGCACAACTTTTTGGCTGACACAGCAGACTGGCAGAAAAAAGGTGAACAGTGCAAAAACCGGTTGAACCGGTTTTAGAACCGGTTGAACCGGTTTCCACCAGACAAAAACCGGTTGAGTGTCCGGTTGAGTGTCCGGCTGAACCAGTATTTTCAAAAAGGTGAACAGTGCAAAAACCGGTTGAACCTGTTTTAAAACCGGTTGAACCTGTTTTTTCCAAAGAGCAATTTTGGCCAAGATAGACTTAAAAAGGTTGTACTACATACTTTCACTAAGGATTAACAAGGGTAAAATGGAAGTTTTGGATCAAGGATTTTGAGCTTTAGTACCAACACCAACCTTCTTTTTGGACCCCCCTTGATAGTACGACGATTCCTATACTCAAGTTAAATAAAATATAATTAAGTAAAACTCCTTGAGTCATTGGTGTCTCAAGTGTGATTTCTCCATGGCGTTGCTTCATAAGGATCACAAACATCTTTGTCTCACCTTTTGAAGCAAACACAAATCGAGCCTGTGACTTGTGCCATTTCACTATATATGAGTTCAAATCATGGCTTCAAGTCACCTTACTGATGCATCAACATGTTGTAACTCTTCATAGCTGATTAGTTCATCGACTTAGTGCAAGTACTCTCTTCTTCACCTTAGCCATGGTACCTCGGTCTACAAGTCGTCTCTTGGCCTTCACCTTCGCTTAGTTCCTCGAAGCCCTTTCCTTGCTATCTTCACCCTATCAAGCCATTCTTGAGTCACATCCTATTGAGCATCCATTGAGAGAATCATTTATTCAATATTGTGAACCTTGCTTGAATGTCATCTAGATATAACTGCTAAGATCAATCAAGCTCTAGTTTGATTCTCATATATTCATATATGGACTAATAGTAATATGGTCAAGCCAATTCACGATTCCTCACATCTTATTCACTTTGGCTTGACCAATCCTCTTAATCACTTCAACCTCTATTATGATCATATTTATGCATAGCGATTTCTCAGGACTTGTCCATATATTCAAACCAATATAGAGACCATATTATATCCATTTGCATTGTCTCACTGGTTATTTGACCTTGTGTTGAACCTTGTTCACTGATCATTGTACACTATTCAAGTATGTTCATCATACTGAATTCCCTGTTCAACACTTAGCAAACTTGTTAGACCTTTAAATGTGTTGTTATCCAAATCACCAAAACTCACAAAAGGGATGAATGCACTTTCAAAGAACGGTAAAGGACCTTAGCATTAGTCGGACGACGTCGTGGTCCGTCCATCGCGTGCTTCCGTAGCTCCTTATTTTGTTGATAAGGGTCTTGAGCCGGTTGTATGTTTGGGTTAGCTCCTCGCCCCTTATCATCGCAAATCTTCCGAGCTCGCCTTCTACCAACTCCATCTTGGTGAGCAAGGTGACGTCATTCCCCTCATGAGAGATCTTGAGGGTGTCCCAGATTTGCTTGGCATTGTCCAAGCCGCTCACCTTATGGTACTCGTCCCTGCACAAGGAGGCTAACAACACAGTAGTAGCTTGTGCATTTCTATGAATCTGTTCATTAATGAAAATAGGACTATCCGAGCTATCAAATTTCATTCCATTCTCAACAATCTCCCATATGCTTGGATGGAGAGAGAACAGGTGACTACGCATTTTGTGGCTCCAAAATCCGTAGTCCTCCCCATCAAAGTGTGGAGGCTTACCGAGAGAAATGAAGAGCAAATGTGAATTTGAACTTTGAGGAATACGAGAATAATCGAAAGAAAAATTCGAATTAACCGTCTTTTGTTTCTCGTAGTCGTAGTCATCCTTTTGGGAAGAAGTGGACTCATCACTGTCGTCGTAGTAGACGATCTCCTTGATGCGTCTCGTCTTCTTCTTTTTCACATCTTTGCGTTTGTGGCCCGAGCCCGAGTCGGTAGGTGAAAGGGAATTAGGCTTATACCTAGTTCCTAAATATTTTTGGAGGTTGAATTGCCCAACACAAATAATTGGACTAACTAGTTTGCTCTAGTGTATGAGTTATACAGGTGCAAAAGGTTCACACTTAGCCAATAAAATGACCATGAGTTGAGTTCGACAAAAGGGCAAAGGAGCAACCAAAGGCCCCTCTGGTCTGGCACACTGGACTGTCCGGTGTGCACCGGACAGTGTCCGGTGTACCAGAGGACTTCAGCTCAACTCGTCGCCCTCGGGAAATTTCCGGAGCCAGTGCGCTAAAATTCACCGGACTGTCCGGTGTACACCGGACAGTGTCCGGTGCTCATTTGAGACGCGGCTCCGAAACTCGCCACTCTCGGGAATTCGCGAAGACTGCTCCGCTATAATTCACCGGACATGTCCGGTGTACACCGGACTGTCCGGTGCAACCTCGGGGCAACGGCTACTTCGCGCCAACGGTCACCTGCAGGCGCATTTAATGCGCGCCAGAAGCGCGCAGTTGTCAGGCACGCGGGAGCAGGCACACCGGACAATCTACAGTTCATGTCCGGTGTGCACCGGACATCCAGGCGGGCCCAGGTGTCAGAACTCCAACGGTCAAATTGCAACGGCTTTGGTGACGTGGCTGTCGCACCGGACATGTCCGGTGTGCACCGGACTGTCCGGTGCGCCATCGAACAGACAGCCTCACCAAACGGCTAGTTTGGTGGTTGGGGCTATAAATTCCCCCAACCACCCCACATTCAATGCATCCAAGTTTTCCAACTTCCAACTACTTACAAGAGCTAGGCATTCAATTCTAGACACACCAAAGAGATCAAATCCTCTCCAATTCCACTCAAGCCTTTAGTGACTAGCGAGAGAGATTTGCCGTGTTCTTTTGAGCTCTTGCGCTTGGATCGCTTTCTTTCTTTCTCATTTGTTCTTGTGATCAAAACTCAATTGTAACCAAGGCAAGAGGCACCAATTGTGTGGTGGCCCTTGCGGGGAAGTTTTGTTCCCGTTTGATTGAGAAGAAGAAAAGCTCACTCGGTCCAAGGGACCGTTTGAGAGAGGGAAGGGTTGAAAGAGACCCGGCCTTTGTGGCCTCCTCAACGGGGAGTAGGTTTGCGAGAACCGAACCTCGGTAAAACAAATCCGCGTGTCACACTTTTCATTTGCTTGCGATTTGTTTTGCACCCTCTCTCGCGGACTCGTTTATATTTCTAACGCTAACCCGGCTTGTAGTTGTGATTATTTTTGTGATTTTCAGTTTCGCCCTATTCACCCCCCCTCTAGGCGACTTTCAATTGGTATCAGAGCCCGGTGCTTCATTAGAGCCTAACCGCTCGAAGTGATGTCGGGAGATCACACCAAGAGGGAGATGGAGACCGGCGACAACAAGCCCACTACAAGCCAAGGGAGCACTTCATCGGAAGAGTCCCGCACCAAGAGAAGGGAGAAGAAGAAGAACTCCTCCAAGCGGAAGGAGAAAAGATCTTCCTCTTCTCACCACAAGGAGAAGAAGGAAAAATCTTCTTCTCACAAGCCGCATCGGAGTGGGGACAAGCACAAGAAGATGAGGAAGGTGGTCTACTACGAGACCGACACTTCATCAACATCCACCTCCGACTCTGATGCACCGTCCGTAACTTCTAAGCGCCAAGAGCGCAAGAAGTTTAGTAAGATCCCCTTAAACTATCCCCGTACATCTAGACATACTCCTTTACTTTCCGTTCCATTAGGCAAACCGCTGACTTTTGATGGCGAAGATTATGCTAGGTGGAGTGATTTAATGAAATTTCATCTAACCTCACTCCACAAAAGTATATGGAATGTTGTTGAGTTTGGAGTACAGGTACCATCAATAGGGGATGAGGATTATGACACGGACGAAGTGGCTCAAATCGAGCACTTCAACTCCCAAGCCGCAACCATTCTCCTTGCCTCTCTTAGCAAGGAGGAATACAACAAAGTGCAGGGGTTGAAGAACGCAAAAGAGATTTGGGACCTACTCAAGACGGCGCACGAAGGTGATGAACTCACCAAGATCACCAAGCGGGAAACGATCGAGGGGGAGCTCGGTCGCTTTCGTCTTCGCCAAGGGGAGGAGCCACAAGACATGTACAATCGGCTCAAGACCTTGGTGAACCAAGTGCGCAACCTCGGGAGCAAAAAATGGGATGACCACGAGGTGGTTAAGGTTATTTTAAGAGCACTTATTTTCCTTAACCCCACTCAAGTTCAATTAATTCGTGGTAATCCTAGATATCCACTAATGACCCCCGAGGAAGTTATCGGGAATTTTGTGAGCTTTGAATGCATGATTAAGGGCTCAAAGAAGATCAACGAGCTTGACGAACCTTCCACATCCGAGGCGCAACCGGTGGCCTTCAAGGCCACGGAGGAGAAGAAGGAGGAGTCTACACCAAGTAGACAACCAATTGACGCCTCCAAGCTCGACAACGAGGAGATGGCCTTAATCATCAAAAGCTTTCGGCAAATCCTCAAGCAACGGAAGGGGAAGGATTACAAGCCCCGTTCCAAGAAGGTTTGCTACAAGTGTGGTAAGCCCGGTCACTTTATTGCAAAATGTCCTATGTCTAGTGACAGTGACAGGGGCGACGACAAGAAGGGAAAGAGGAGAGAAAAGAAGAAGTACTACAAGAAGAAGGGCGGCGATGCCCATGTTTGTCGGGAGTGGGACTCTGACGAAAGCTCAAGCGACTCCTCCGACGACGAGGACGCCGCCAACATCGCCGTCACCAAGGGACTCCTCTTCCCCAACGTCGGCCACAAGTGTCTCATGGCCAAGGACGGCAAAAAGAAGGTAAAATCAAGGTCCTCCACTAAATAAGAAACATCTAGTGATGAGGATGATGATAAAAATGAGGAGGATAACTTGCGCATTCTTTTTGCTAACCTCAACATGCAACAAAAAGAAAAATTAAATGAATTGATTAGTGCTATACATGAGAAGGATGATCTCTTGGATTCTCAAGAGGACTTCCTTATTAAAGAAAATAAGAAGCATGTTAAGGTTAAAAATGCTTATGCTCTAGAAATAGAAAAATGTGAAAAATTGTCTAGTGAGCTAAGTACTTGCCATGAGACTATAGACAACCTTAGAAATGAAAATGCTAATTTGTTAGCTAAGGTTGATTCTCATATTTGCAATGTTTCAATTCCAAATCCTAGAAATGATAATGATGATTTGCTTGCTAGGATTGAAGAATTGAGCATTTCTCTTGCTAGTCTTAGATTAGAAAATGAAAATTTGATTGCTAAGACTAAAGATTTTGATGTTTGCAATGCTACTATTTCTGACCTTAGAAGTAAGAATGAAATATTGCATGCTAAGGTTGTAGAATTAAAAACTTGCAAACCCTCTACATCTACTGAGCATATTTCCATTTGTACTAGGTGTAGAGATATTAATGTTGATGCTATCCATGATCACCTAGCCTTAATTAAAAAACAAAATGATCACATAGCGCAACTTAATGCTAAGATTAGTGAGCATGACTTAGAAAATGAAAAATTTAAATTTGCTAGAAGCATGCCCTATAATGGGAGACGCCCTGGCATCAAGGATGACATTGGCTTCCAAAGGGGAGACAATGTCAAACTTAATGCCCCTCCAAAGAATTTATCTAACTTTGTTAAGGGCAAGGCTCCCATGCCTCAGGATAACGAGGGTTACATTTTGTACCCTGCCGGCTATCCTGAGAGCAAAATTAGGAGAACTCATTCTAGGAAGTCTCACTCTGGCCCCAATCATGCTTTCATGTATAAGGGTGAGACATCTAGTTCTAGGCAACCAACCCGTGCCAAGTTGCCTAGAAAGAAAACTCCTAATGCATCAAATGATCATGCCATTTCATTTAAAACTTTTGATGCATCTTATGTTTTAACTAACAAATCTGGCAAGGTAGTTGCCAAAATTGTTGGGGGCAAACACAAGGGCTCCAAGACTTGTGTTTGGGTACCCAAAGTTCTTGTTTCTAATGTCAAAGGACCCAAAACCGTTTGGGTACCTAAAGTCAAGAACTAAAATTGTTTTGTAGGTTTATGCATCCGGGGGCTCAAGTTGGATACTCGACAGCGGGTGCACAAACCACATGACTGGGGAGAAAAAGATGTTCTCCTCATATGAGAAAAACCAAGATCCCCAACGAGCTATCACATTCGGGGATGGAAATCAAGGTTTGGTCAAAGGTTTGGGTAAAATTGCTATATCACCTGACCATACTATTTCAAATGTTTTTCTTGTAGACTCTTTAGATTACAATTTGCTTTCCGTATCCCAATTGTGTCAAATGGGCTACAACTGTCTATTTACTGATGTAGGTGTTACTGTCTTTAGAAGAAGTGACGATTCAATAGCATTCAAGGGAGTGTTAGAGGGTCAGCTATACTTGGTAGATTTTGATAGAGCTGAACTCGACACTTGCTTGATTGCTAAGACTAACTTGGGTTGGCTCTGGCACCGCCGACTAGCTCATGTTGGAATGAAGAATCTTCATAAGCTTCTAAAGGGAGAACACATTTTAGGACTAACCAATGTTCATTTTGAGAAAGACAGGATTTGTAGCGCATGCCAAGCTGGGAAGCAAGTTGGCACTCATCATCCACACAAAAACGTCATGACTACCGACAGGCCACTGGAGCTCCTACACATGGATTTATTCGGCCCGATCGCTTACATAAGCATCGGCGGTAGTAAGTATTGTCTTGTAATTGTGGATGATTATTCTCGCTTCACTTGGGTGTTCTTTTTGCAGGACAAATCTCATACCCAAGAGACCTTAAAAGGATTCTTGAGACGGGCTCAAAATGAGTTCGGCTTAAGGATCAAGAAAATTAGAAGCGACAATGGGACGGAGTTCAAGAACTCTCAAATTGAAGGCTTCCTTGAGGAGGAGGGCATCAAGCATGAGTTCTCTTCTCCCTACACTCCACAACAAAATGGTGTAGTGGAGAGGAAGAATCGAACTCTATTGGACATGGCAAGAACCATGCTTGATGAATACAAGACACCGGATCGGTTTTGGGCCGAAGCGGTCAACACCGCTTGCTACGCCATCAACCGGTTATATCTTCACCGAATACTCAAGAAGACATCCTATGAACTCCTAACCGGTAAAAAGCCCAATATTTCATATTTTAGAGTTTTTGGTAGCAAATGTTTTATTCTTGTCAAAAGAGGTAGAAAATCTAAATTTGCTCCTAAAACTGTAGAAGGCTTTTTACTAGGATATGACTCAAACACAAGGGCATATAGAGTCTTTAACAAGTCCTCAGGACTTGTTGAAGTTTCTTGTGACGTTGTGTTTGATGAAACTAATGGCTCTCAAGTAGAGCAAGTTGATCTTGATGAGATAGGTGAAGAACAGGCTCCATGCATAGCGCTAAGGAACATGTCCATTGGGGATGTGTGTCCTAAGGAATCCGAAGAGCCTCCACATGCACAAGATCAACCATCCTCCTCCATGCAAGCATCTCCACCAACTCAAATTGAGGACGAGGCTCAAGATGTTGAACAAGAAGATCAAGAAGATGAGCCACCTCAAAATGACGGCAACGATCAAGGGGGAGATGCCAATGATGAAGACAAGGAGGATGAACAACCAAGGCCGCCACACCCAAGAGTCCACCAAGCAATACAACGAGATCACCCCGTCGACACCATCCTCGGCGACATTCATAAGGGGGTAACTACTCGATCTCGTGTTGCACATTTTTGTGAACATTACTCTTTTGTTTCCTCTATTGAGCCACACAGGGTAGAGGAAGCACTTCAAGATTCGGATTGGGTGATGGCTATGCACGAGGAGCTCAACAATTTCACAAGGAATGAGGTATGGCATTTAGTTCCACGTCCTAATCAAAATGTTGTAGGAACCAAGTGGGTCTTCCGCAACAAGCAAGACGAGCATGGTGTGGTGACAAGGAACAAAGCTCGACTCGTGGCCAAGGGGTATTCACAAGTCGAAGGTTTGGATTTTGGTGAAACCTATGCACCCGTAGCTAGGCTTGAGTCAATTCGCATATTATTGGCCTATGCTACTTACCATGGCTTCAAGCTTTATCAAATGGACGTGAAGAGTGCCTTCCTCAATGGACCAATCAAGGAGGAGGTCTATGTTGAGCAACCTCCCGGCTTTGAAGACAGTGAGTACCCTAACCATGTCTATAGGCTTTCTAAGGCGCTTTATGGGCTCAAGCAAGCCCCAAGAGCATGGTATGAATGCCTTAGAGATTTCCTTATTGCAAATGGCTTCAAAGTCGGCAAAGCCGATCCTACTTTATTCACTAAAACTCTTGACAATGATTTGTTCGTATGCCAAATTTATGTTGACGATATTATATTTGGGTCTACTAACAAATCTACATGTGAAGAATTTAGTAGGATCATGACACAGAAATTCGAGATGTCAATGATGGGGGAGTTGAAATATTTCTTAGGATTTCAAGTCAAGCAACTCCAAGAGGGCACTTTCATTAGCCAAACAAAGTATACTCAAGACATTCTAAGCAAGTTTGGAATGAAGGATGCCAAGCCCATCAAGACTCCCATGGGAACAAATGGGCATCTCGACCTCGACACGGGAGGTAAGTCCGTGGATCAAAAGGTATACCGGTCGATGATTGGTTCATTGCTTTATTTATGTGCATCTCGACCAGACATTATGCTTTCCGTTTGCATGTGTGCAAGATTCCAAGCCGACCCTAAGGAATCACACCTTACGGCCGTAAAACGAATCTTGAGATATTTGGCTTATACTCCTAAGTTTGGCCTTTGGTACCCTCGGGGATCCACTTTTGATTTGATTGGTTATTCGGATGCCGATTGGGCGGGGTGTAAGATTAATAGGAAGAGCACATCGGGGACTTGCCAGTTCTTGGGAAGATCCTTGGTGTCTTGGGCTTCAAAGAAGCAAAATTCGGTTGCTCTTTCTACCGCCAAAGCCGAGTATATTGCCGCAGGCCACTGTTGCGCGCAATTGCTTTGGATGAGGCAAACCCTGCGGGACTACGGTTACAAATTAACCAAAGTTCCTCTTCTATGTGATAATGAGAGTGCAATCCGCATGGCGGATAATCCCGTTGAGCATAGCCGCACTAAGCACATAGCCATTCGGTATCATTTTCTTCGGGATCACCAACAAAAAGGGGATATCGAGATTTCTTACATTAACACTAAAGATCAATTAGCCGATATCTTTACCAAGCCGCTTGATGAACAATCTTTTACCAGACTTAGGCATGAGCTTAATATTCTTGATTCTAGGAATTTCTTTTGCTAATTTGCATACATAGCACACAAGTATACCTTTGATCGTGTCTCTTTCATATGCTATGACTAATGTGTTTTCAAGTGTATTCCAAACCAAGTCATAGGTATATTGAAAGGGAATTGGAGTCTTCGGCGAAGACAAAAGGCTTCCACTCCGCTCTACTACTCATCCTTCGCCGTCGCTCCGCATTACTATCCAGCTTTGGTATAATCTTCACTCATTTATTTTATGACCAAAGGAGGAGAAAGTACTTCATTGGGCTCTAATGATTCCGTTTTTGGCGATTCATGCCAAAGGGGGAGAAAATATGAGCCCAAAGCAAAAGGACCGCACCACCACCCTAATTTTAAAATTGATGATTTTCAATTGGTAAATTTCAAAATTGGTATCTCTTTGTGTTCTAAAGGGGGAGCAAGTAATATTTTCAAAATTAATGTCTTAAACCCTCTTGAACACTAAGAGGAGACTTTATTTTAGGGGGAGTTTTGTTTAGTCAAAGGGAAAGCATTTTGAACAAAGGAAGAAAATTTCAAAACTTGAAAATGCTTTGCAAATCTTATTCATTTACCTTTGACTATCTTGCAAAAGGACTTTGAAAAGCATTTACAAAAGAGTTTGCAAAAACAAAACTTGTGGTGTAAGAGTGGTCCAATAAGTCAAAAACAAAGAAAACAATCCATGCGCATCATGTAAGTATTTATTGGCTCAATTCCAAGCAACCTTTGCACTTACCTTATGCAAACTAGTTCATTTATGCACTTCTATATTTGCTTTGGTTTGTGTTGGCATCAATCACCAAAAAGGGGGAGATTGAAAGGGAATTAGGCTTATACCTAGTTCCTAAATATTTTTGGAGGTTGAATTGCCCAACACAAATAATTGGACTAACTAGTTTGCTCTAGTGTATGAGTTATACAGGTGCAAAAGGTTCACACTTAGCCAATAAAATGACCATGAGTTGAGTTCGACAAAAGGGCAAAGGAGCAACCAAAGGCCCCTCTGGTCTGGCACACCGGACTGTCCGGTGTGCACCGGACAGTGTCCGGTGTACCAGAGGACTTCAGCTCAACTCGTCGCCCTCGGGAAATTTCCGGAGCCAGTGCGCTAAAATTCACCGGACTGTCCGGTGTACACCGGACAGTGTCCGGTGCTCATTTGAGACGCGGCTCCGAAACTCGCCACTCTCGGGAATTCGCGAAGACTGCTCCGCTATAATTCACCGGACATGTCCGGTGTACACCGGACTGTCCGGTGCAACCTCGGGGCAACGGCTACTTCGCGCCAACGGTCACCTGCAGGCGCATTTAATGCGCGCCAGAAGCGCGCAGTTGTCAGGCACGCGGGAGCAGGCACACCGGACAATCTACAGTTCATGTCCGGTGTGCACCGGACATCCAGGCGGGCCCAGGTGTCAGAACTCCAACGGTCAAATTGCAACGGCTTTGGTGACGTGGCTGTCGCACCGGACATGTCCGGTGTGCACCGGACTGTCCGGTGCGCCATCGAACAGACAGCCTCACCAAACGGCTAGTTTGGTGGTTGGGGCTATAAATTCCCCCAACCACCCCACATTCAATGCATCCAAGTTTTCCAACTTCCAACTACTTACAAGAGCTAGGCATTCAATTCTAGACACACCAAAGAGATCAAATCCTCTCCAATTCCACTCAAGCCTTTAGTGACTAGCGAGAGAGATTTGCCGTGTTCTTTTGAGCTCTTGCGCTTGGATCGCTTTCTTTCTTTCTCATTTGTTCTTGTGATCAAAACTCAATTGTAACCAAGGCAAGAGGCACCAATTGTGTGGTGGCCCTTGCGGGGAAGTTTTGTTCCCGTTTGATTGAGAAGAAGAAAAGCTCACTCGGTCCAAGGGACCGTTTGAGAGAGGGAAGGGTTGAAAGAGACCCGGCCTTTGTGGCCTCCTCAACGGGGAGTAGGTTTGCGAGAACCGAACCTCGGTAAAACAAATCCGCGTGTCACACTTTTCATTTGCTTGCGATTTGTTTTGCACCCTCTCTCGCGGACTCGTTTATATTTCTAACGCTAACCCGGCTTGTAGTTGTGATTATTTTTGTGATTTTCAGTTTCGCCCTATTCACCCCCCTCTAGGCGACTTTCAGTAGGCTTGTCATTCTTCGGCTCGTTGACGAAGGACTCCTTCTCCTTATCGTTGATCACGATTCCCTTCCCCTTAGGATCCATCTCTTCGGGCGATTAGTCCCTTTATGAAGAGAACGGCTCTGATACCAATTGAGAGCACCTAGAGGGGGGGAGTGAATAAGTGATCCTGTAAAACTTGAAACTTAAGCCACAAAAACTTGGTTAAGTGTTAGCACAATAATCGCCAAGTGGCTAGAGAGGAGTCTCAACAAAACACAATAACCACAAGAGATCAATCACAGAGATGGCACGGTGGTTATCCCGTGGTTCGGCCAAGACCAACGCTTGCCTACTCCACGTTGTGGCGTCCCAACGGACGAGGGTTGCAATCAACCCCTCTCAAGCGGTCCAAAGACCCACTTGAATACCACGGTGTTTTGCTTGCTTTTCTTAATCCCGTTCGCGAGGAATCTCCACAACTTGGAGTCTCTCACCCTTACACTTGAAGTTCACAAAGAAGCACGGAGTAAGGGAGGGATTAGCAACTCACACAAGACACAAAGATCACAGCAAATACGCACACACAAGACCCAGACTTAAGCTCAAAAGACTAGCACACTAGAACGGAGCTCAAATCACTAGAATGTCGAACAAGTGCGCAAGAATGGAGTGTGAGTGATCAAGAGTGCTCAAGGAATGCTTGGTGTCATCCTCCATGCGCCTAGGGGTCCCTTTTATAGCCCCAAGGCAGCTAGGAGCCGTTGAGAACAATCCTGGAAGGCAGATCTTGCCTTCTGTCGACTGGCGCACCGGACAGTCCGGTGCACCACCTGACACTGTCCGGTGCAGATATCCTTCCTTATTTGGCGAAGCCGACCGTTGGAGTCTGAGAGCCGTTGGCGCACCGAACAGTCCGGTGCACCAATGTGACCGTTGGCTCGGCCACACGTCACGCGCGGAATCCTCGGCCGACCGTTGCCCCGGCTGACTGTTGACTCACCGGACAGTCTGGTGCACCACCGGACAGACCGGTGAATTTTAGCCGTACGCCGTTAATCATCTCCCGAGAGCGACGAGTTCGCCTGTGAATGGCTCACCGGACAGTCCGGTGAATTATAGCCGTACACCGCCGCCGAAGTCCCGAGAGCAGCCTGTTTGCCAGAGCCAGCCTGGCGCACCGGACACTGTCCGGTGCACCACCGGACAGTCCGGTGCACCCAGACTAAGCAGACTTTGGCTGAATAAAGCCATCTCATTTCCAATTCAATCTTTCCTGTTTCTAGCACTTAGACACAATACATTAGTCCATAAAGCAATGTACTAAGTCTAGAAACATACCTTTTGACATGATTTGTCCTTTGTCCATCACTTTGCATAGATTAGCACAAAAGCACTTGTGTTGGCACTCAATCACCAAAATACTTAGAAATGGCCCAAGGACACATTTCCCTTTCACTCTACGTGGAGGTAATCTTCTCTCTCCCCCTTGTTCTGGCGTTGTCTCTCCTCCCTCTAAACACTGTTCACGTGGGCCCACTTCCAATTGTTAGTAGATAAAAAATTTATAGTAGATGAAAAATATGTATAAAAAATGATATTTTATAGTGTAGTGGGATATAGGGGGACTATTTAGGGGGAACCGTTGCGGGAGATGAAAAAATAGGGGAAAAAAGTGATATAGGAGGAAAAATTTAGAGGTAACGGTTGCGGATAGCCTTAAGGTCTCCCGCTGCGGCAATATTCTATTGCAAATAAAACTGAAACCTTATAGCTTATGCTTCACACTGCGGACAGCCCGGTATAGAGCTTGGCCTCGAGTGTCCCTCCAGGAATGTCAGGCTAACACCAAGCCAAGATGGGTTCGTCTTCTACAGAGTCTCGTTTTGCCAATATGCGATTGTATGGATTTTTCGAACACTGACAACGATATTTCTTGTTTCCCCATCGAGGTTTTTAAGGGGATTTCTATGACGTATATTGTCCTCTATATTATATATGAGTTTTCTCATGTAAAGGTTTTATCATGAATTTATAATAAGGGGATAATAATTATATGTTGCATCACTTTATTCTTATTTTTATTAGATTTAAATAAAATTTTAACCGCATATCTATCAAAGAAAAATGTGTCAAGGAGAGAAAAATATGTTGAAAGGAGCGCAGGCCTAAACCCTAGAGGCCTAGACACAGCCACACAGCACAGGACACAAATGTTTCTAGCGTCCAAGTTCTAACCCAGACTGGGTCAGATGCCTACCCCAAATCCACAATATACATGGGCCGGCCCAAATCTAGGCGAAACGACCAAGCTTGTCAAGGATGCTCTTCTTCCTCTCGGGACTCGGTGAGCGAAGAGGGAAAACTCCACTCACTTCCCGCCCGAACATCCGAACTGCTCGCCGCCGACTTCCGCTCCGGCGATGTCGGCGACCATGGCCTCTGCCAGTCAGCCCTCCTCGCAGCAACCTCCACCTCCACCGCCCACTGCCGAAATCGTTCTCCGCCTCGCCTCGCGCGACCCCTCCACCGCGGTGCCCCTTCTCCCGGAGCTCCCGCCCGACGATCTCGCTGATATCGTCGCCTCGCTCACCGCCACCTCCCCCGCGGGCCACCTCTCCCTTCTCCCCGCGATCCTCGCTCTCTTACCCTCCCCATCCTCTGCCTCCACCGCGTTCGCCGCTCTCCTCTCCGCGCCCAGCTGGCCCTCCTCCACGCTCCTCGCCGTCGCCACACTACTCCGCGACCTCCCGCCGGCCTACCGCACCCGCATCCCCGCCTTCCTCGGGAAGATCATCTCTCTCCTCCCAAGTGCGGATGCCCAGGACCTCCCTGCCCTCGCCTACCAGCTCCTCCTGCTCGCGTCCAAGCCGCTCTACCCGCGCGTCGTCCTCGCGGGACTCCTGCGCTTCTTCGGCGGCCGCCGCGGCGCCCGCGTTCGTGCGCCGCCATCTATCGCGCGGCAGGTCGAGAGCACCGCGCTGATGAACGTCTCGTTCGCGGTCAAGCAGGACCCCGCGCTGGCGAGGGAGGTCCTGGCCGCCATCAAGGCTGACGCCGCGGGCGCTCTCAGTGGATTTGCGGTGGCAGTGATGCTGTTCGTGGCCAGGGTACCGAGATTCAACGAGGGTGCCGTGAGTGTGCTCCGGGATGCGGTCGTGGTGTCCCGCCGGGATTACCGAATGTCAAGGTGACGGATTGCTCGTTACTCTACCTATTGTGATTACTAGTGTTTGCTTTAGAAATTTGTTCTGATCAGATGGCGGATGTCTCTCAGGCGGTGCAAATGGTTGCCGGATTGTATGGAAGGGGAATATGCACGGGCCACTCAATGTGTCGAGAAGGGAATACTAAAATCTGTGAGGGATTCATATCTTATACTCATAATACCTGCCAAGTCAGTTGTGAACTGATCATAAACGCTGCTTAGATTCATAGTTCTTTTCGGGTGTATACGGCTTCTTATATGCAGGTTGACGAGAGCATTGTTGGCAGGGAGCATGTTGTGCCAAGCATTGTTCAGGTGGCTTTTCGCCTGTTAGAAGTCTCAGAAGGTGATCAAGGTGAGGAAGCTGGCTTAGGTGAAGGAGTAATGAGCACCGAAGAAATAGGCATTAATATGCTCAAATCATTGTTTGAGGTCCATGAAATGGCACGGACTGAGGTATGTATTGAAACAGCATGACCTTTGCCTTAACAAGTCGGAGCATATTTACAAATTGGTTTATTTGATGTGACATGGTATGTTTCATTTTTTGTCCTTTTGGGTTTAGATAATTGAACAGTGCAAGTTCCGGATTCTCTCGGCAAAGCCTCAGCAAAGTGTGCCAGTTCTCAGGTTATACTCATACTCGTACGCCATAGCAACCCTAGTTAAAATTTAGAAAGCACAAGTTATAGTCTACAGTTCAGTATGTTTACCTTTTCTTTTTGAGGAAATGTCTGACCATCTATTCATTGCAGGTTGCTTGGATGCTTGATTTTGAGTCATCCATTTCCAATGCTGGAATTCATTGCACATTTAAAGGAGTTGTTGGATTATTTTTCTTTTATGAATGACAAGATATCAACTGCTTTGATCAGTTGCATCTTGCCACTCACAAAGTTCAGCCGTGATCTGAAGGTCTTCAGCCTTAACAATATTTTGTGCTTATGTGGCTGTAAAAAAACTCTTTTGATTGTTTTAGAGTGTATTTTACAGGATTACGTAATACTGGTTGTAAGAAAGGCGATGTTCAAGAGGGAGGACATGGTTCGAATTGCTGCTACAAATGCTATAATTGAGCTGATTATTGCAGAAAACAAGAAAAATGAAGCCAATCCTTTTGAAGGTTCAACAAGTCAGCCAAGCTCTAGCCAACAGCCTGAAACACATCTAGAGTTTGGTAGGGGTCTCTTTCAGGAACTAAGTGGGTTGCTTCGGAGATGTCTCTCACATCAGGTTTCACTGGTTTCATTATGATGTACTACCATACAACTGCTTCATCTCTAGCAAGACATACGGTTTCCAGCATAGTTAGTTTGCTCTTGCAGGCCAGTGTCAAAGAGGTCTTGTACGAGGGTCTTATACGTACTGCTATCTCTGATCCAGCTGTTTCTGACAATATCCTTGATTTTCTCTGGCCTCACTTCCAAAACTATTACTCAGAGGTAACACTCCCTGACAGATTTTTTTTTTCTGTTTATGTTTTTGTGTTATGGGCCTTAAGCCCATTAGCTAGGTCATTAGGGTTAGGTTAGCCGCAGTCACTGTTATGTTCACGCGCGGTTACTGTAGCGCGAGAACAGTGCCGGCCCGATACGATTTGTTATGTTTCTTAGCTATTAAGTTAGGGTTACCTCTCTATATAAGGAGGGCAGGGTGTTAGTAGGGATAAGCAAGAAGCTGAGTACCAGGACTATCTTGCGAGTGCATCGCAGTTCACAACATTTCGGTCGATGTAGAGCCTTATTTCTGAAAATGTTGTATTCTCTTGACTGCATTCTTGCAAAATGAAGTTGGCCTCATGGATTTTTGTTTCTGATTTTTTTAGGATGCAGAATGCCCTCTTAAAATTGGTTCATGCTTCAAAGTAGAGCATGCCAAACTATGCATTGTGGAACCTTTAGATTGTCTGGTGTCATGTATCTCAAGAATTCTGCGAATTAAGCAACATAGTAAATGTGAACGACCACGTGATGCATATTGGAAGTGCTTTGGTTTTGCTGCTTCACAAGATAATGAGGTTGGTCTATCTCCCCCTGACTTCTGTTGATAAACAGCTAAATGTTTTGATGTTATGCCTCTCGTTCTAGTCTTGTTCTGTGTTTTTATAACCCAAACTATTTTCAGGTTGGACGAGCATCATCAAGTGATTTATTCGTGAAAGCTCTATCAAGCATCCAAAAGTATTTGAGGATATCCCTCACAGGTTTGTGATATATCATAGATAAAGCAAGCCAATCAGAGCAAAATAATGCTATTCAAGACTCAAGAGGTTTGTGCTTATAATTTCTGCATGTTGACAGAGCAGAGAGGACAAATCCAAGAAGCTGGATCTCTTTCTTCACCATCGGAGATGGCTCATTGTCATAACTTTGCTATGCTTGGAATCATTGAGGTTTTTATTGATTTTTCTGCTTCAAAACTGGAGAAAGCCTCTGGCAAATCGAAGGAAATGATAGAAAAAGAAATAGTGGAGCTTGTTGATGCGCACAGTGGCTTTGAGAAAAAAATTAGCAGTGGTAGGGAAAGGATAGCACGGAGAAGAGCAAATGCTGGTGATGCTAATGCTACAGATAAGCACACCAACGAACCCAGGGAGAATTCTAATGCTTCATTGCAGAAACATCATGGAAACAGGGGTAAATTTGCTGATTCGAGTTTGTATGAACTTTCAGTAATGTGTGTCAAGCAGTGCCATGCTGATAACTACAACAATGTTAGTCAACATTCTAGCCAAACTAAATTGAACCAGAGCTCCAATTTGACATCCTTTGTACTGAAAGCCTTTCTTGAATTGTTGAAATCACTTGCATCAAAGCACAGTAGGGACTTCACAATAAAGCTGCATGGTGATTTCAAAAAGTTAAGCCAGCCAATAATGCAGCTCGTATGGTGTTTTCTGTTAGACCCAATTCAAGAAAATGGTGGAAGCAAGAAGAACATGACCCAAGGAAAGAAAAACGTTGAGTGCAAAAAGGATCTGTTATATTTGGCTCTGACATGCCTAAAAAAATTCCTTGAGCCAAGTGTTTCAGGAGAACACTCTAGTGATATCATTGATTTTCTAATATCTTTGGCTCCACCTAATATCGAGGATACAATGGGTACTGGGGATCTTGACAATAATGATACCACTATGGTTGAAGATAGAAGCACAAGAAATGTCCATGTGATTTTGAACATACTGAAGACGTTATATGCCAGACTTCTTACCCAATCAGTTTTACGTGAATCTGAGGTATTTATGTTTGTACTCTGGGATTGAAAGCAACGTTGGATGTTTTGAAATTTTACTGCATCATATTTAGAATGAGGATGGTCAGCGTCTCTTTGCCAGCATACCAAAAAGAATAAAAGATAGTTGACTAATTGACCTAATTGTTTGATTCGTTTAGGAATTGGTTCTATTATACAATTTTATAACATGGTAGCACACTAGATGCTTCTGTGTTGTCTGTTCATTATGGATGTCTGCACACTAATTTAATTTCTGCCTGCTTAAATTTGCAGTCGCCAGATACCTAAAACATCAATATGTTTTCGTAGGAAGTATAAGGTCTCTTCTAGTCTGGCATTAACCGTACAGTCATAATTTGAGCACTTCCTATTTTGTTTGGTGGAAAGTACTCCGATCACTTTCCTTGCCTCTGCTTTGTTGTACCATGTGATATATTGTGTTTTTGTTGAGAATAACTCTTTATAAATCAACTACATGAAACAGCATATAAAGAAAACTGAGCTGATTTAATTAAGTCTTGTTCATTTCTGTAGGCTGTAATTGAATTGATTCTGGGTATTTCAAGAAAACTGCAACTTGAACGAAGGCATCTTGTTGGAAAATGGGCTACAGATCTATGTAGAAAGAAAACCATGCAAAGTCCTAGAATGGCACGAGAGATGTTAAAACTAGCTATACATCTTACACCAGCTCCAGATGACATGATTCTTGTTTATGAGGTGTCTACTGAGTTGATGAGTTTAATGACCTCTGGAGATGATGGAGATTCTTCTGATACATTTCATATCATTAACTGTAAAACAAAGAGCTCACTCGCTGCTCTCTCTCTTCAAATGGTTGAGTCATCTCTTACTGAATTGGACTGGGGCTTTGGAAAGCTTAAAGCAATGCTTGCATTAGGTTATGATTGTGCTAACATTGATGAAGATCAACCAGCAGATGAAATAATGCTAAGGTTGGCTTTGGAGAAAGCACTCTACTCGAGATCAACATTAGTAGTTCAAGTGCTCTCTTCCTTTGCACATATGAGCCCTATGGGTATGTTGTGACGCACCAGAATATGTCCATTTGGTTCTGTTTTTATTTGTGTCCTGATTTGAGCTTTGCATTCTCAGATACTCAAGCAGAACATTTTCTGAAATTGACTGTCAAGTTCTACAAGCTTTTAACTCGCATGTCAAAGTCCCAGATTGCACCTAAAGGCTACAGACAATCCATTCCAAGCCTCAAGTTTCAGAAACTGGCAGAAGTAACTTGCAAAATGCTCACCGCTCCCCTTTATGACTTTGTGTTTCAACAGGTCCTTTTCATTTTGTACATACATCATTGATGCGCATGGCTTCTATAACTGTGGTTTTAACTTTTTTTTTCTGTTTTCCTTTCTTGTGTTGCAGAATCAGCAAATACCCATAAAGGGAAACCTCGCCAAAATTAGAAGAGAAACCAAATGTATCCCTGATCTTATTTTCCAGATTGAGGATTATGAGAAGTATTTAATACAGCTAAGCAAACTAACTAAGGTAAACCTTTTGAGGCATGCCAAACGCAGTGTAGCAAGAGATTTCCAGATAAAAGATAAATATGGGGGACAACAGGAAGATGATCACATTCCAGACAATGCTGCAGCATCTGATAACGAGGCTGATAAGGACGCAATGGGTCCAAACGCACCAGTTGAATCATGTGCTGACGATGCTCAAAAATCATACGCTGACGAAAATACATCATGTGAAAGTGAGCAGGATGAGGATGCAGGAGGTCCAAACACTCCAGCAGAAGCAGATGCTGATGAAACCATTAGGTCTAGCATTCCATATGGTAGACTAGTCCAGGAGTCTGAATCTGACAGAGAAGAGGAAGAATTATTAGCACGGACGAAGAGAGCTAAGACAAAACAAGTTGTGCAGGATTCTGATGAGGATGCAGATGAGTAGGTTTTTAAACATTATTAATAGTTCAATTTTTGAAGAGTCTATACATATGTAAAATAAATGGTTTTTAAACATCATGCCAAGGTGTATATACATAAATTATTGTGGGTTATCTTGCTGATTATAGACGATGAAAACAAGAGATGTAAAATATATGGTTTTGCAAAAATTCTTGTTGGCCATCATGTTGATTATAGACCATGCACAGAACATATGTAAAATACTTTATTGTAAATTATAAGTTATTCTAATTTTCTTTAAGTGAAAACATATCAAATTTAGTAAGATTATAGAAAAAGTATAAAGGTCTATGAAATCAAATAGATATACTAAAAACATAATTAATAAAAGAATCTAAAGATATTTATCTGTTTATTATTATTGTTGTTGTTGTAGTAGTAGTATATATAATTTGATTAAATTGGCTGTTAAAAATTTACAATTACTTATAATTTTGAATAAGGGTAAAACTAAACGTTACTGCTGAACTAGCGACACAGTTTTGAAAATCTTCTTTTTGTTAAAATCTAGATGTAGGGATGTAGATGGTATTCAAATTCAATCCATCTAAAAATGGAATTCAATCCATCTAAGACCTTAATCGGTTATTCCTATCTCATGTGGATTGTATGAGATTGAAATAAATGAAAGACTTTAACTTGTTTGGGATTGAAATCCACTCAATTCCATCCAATCCATATAGATTGAGAGCAAAACGAAAAGCCCTAAAAATACTGATACACGATCTAAATCTGAAGAGAAAAATATAAAAACAAATATGAGACACTATCTGATCCGATTATAGGGGTGCTATTCATGCTTGCTAGAAAGCGTCTGACGAAATCCCAAAACATCACATAACAGATAAGAGGCTGTTCGCTGCGGCTGGATTAAAGCCGTTTGGACTGCTGCAGCTGCAATCCATAGAGAGAAAAATACTGTAGAAGCCGCAGCCGCAGCCGGATTAAAGCCGCAGCGAACAAGCCATAAGATTATGCCGCAAAATTGTTTGTGCGGATGACGATCTCTCTCTTGACGTTTCTATTACATAGTGCACAAACCTTGGTTGAAGAAACGTAACATATAGGTTGCTTTAATTTCATTGACTTGAAATTCTTGGGGACAAAAATACAAGTGATCCTAAATTTGGAAAGTAACATTACTAATATATGATACGAGGGTTACTCATCACCTAAGTTCGCCATCTGTTCTGGTGCAGCGCTGCACATTCCTACTTTGGAATATGTACACTTGTACGCCTGAGCGAGGCGTAGGGGAGGGGGCTCAGCCAGGTACCCAATCTAGGGGCATCCAAATTATTGGACGGGCCGACAGCCTTCTACGGAGACACGGAGTGTTGGGTACGCTCGCGGCCATTCCGACCATAATTATTATATCCGTGTTAGTGTGTTACGACATGTAGTGTTTAATGTAGATGTTTTTAGACGTCTAAAGGGTTTTTTGCAAAAAATTATGGAGTCGTCTATCCGTAAAGAGACATCTCTGTCTCATAATCCAAGTAGCAATTTACGTTTCACTTTTCACTGTACGAATTCGTCGTCTGTTCTATCGATCCGATGTTATACAAACACATTAATTCTATTTTTATTAGTGAGCTACATTTATAGACACTCTATTGTATAATAGTCTCTTAGTTGTCTTTTGTACTTGGAGAACCGTTTTAATATCTCTCCACTATATATATATATGCCCTTAAGCGTTGAGCAATTTAGTTTCTTTAAGTTATTACGGTTCCAAAGGATGCACGATGTTCTAGGAGGGGAACATGAACTTCCCAAATCTAGAGGAATTCTCTTCTAGGGATGACTTGGTCCCTTAGGGTATGTACAACCTAAGCTCTAGTATCGGTTTTCCAAACATAAAAGATAACTAAGAAACTCTATCCATACAATGAAGAATCTCTAAATTATAAATGTACTATGTAAAATGCATGCGACACGCGTATGTGAAGAAAAAAAAAAAGCAAATCCGTCCATTCCATTGGCTAGAAACCAATGTCGCGTTTGAATTTGTGGATGTTGCGACAGTTTCAAGAACAAGGGAGATCAGATTACTTGATGCTGACAGTCTCGCCGCACAATGGCGGCGACACGCACAGGGGGCTGCTTCTTGCGCCTTATATGAAGCAGTTTGTTAACTGCAGCATATAATGAAACCAGTCATCAACAGGAATGCAAACAATATGCAAGAACGTGGCTGCAGGTCCTGTATCTATGGCAATTATGACCTCGTGATGCTCATTTTGGAGTTTTCAGGAGGGCATACAATCACCATTTGTAATTTTGATACTCGAAAATATACTATTTTTCACACAATGCTTACTCCAGACGAGATGAGCTTGGGAGGACTAAAAGGCTTTGTAGGTATTAAGTCAGTTAGAGCAAGTGATAATTCCTTCATGCAAAATATCATAAACAATAAATGACAACGGTGATGGGATGAGAGGTGTCTCACAAGCAATGAAGCAAAGCAGAAAAGCAAACCGGACTCGAGTCCACGCCACTAGGTCCACTAATACAAGAGCATTACCGGCACCAATCAATCTAGCTCACAGTGGAGTGTCAACGACAGCGACACCACGACGCCCACGCGACGCTGAAGCTGATCCCCAGATTGTTGGAACCAGCCGTCGAAGATCGACGCCGGCGAGTCCGCGACGCCGGCCGGTGGTGACCGCGAACGCTAGAAACCTAGGAACGAGAGTACAAGAGAAGACACGAGATTTCTTTGCAAATGCGTGCAGTCCGCACCAATGCAATCCTTGTTCCTTTTATAGCGAGATTTCCCCGTGTTCCCCACCGCAATAAATCGCTGCACGGTGCGCCGTTATTTCCGGAACGCCCAGTGCGACATGCACGGCAAATCTGCTGCGGTGATTTGTCCTGTCAAATGCGGTCACGGCGTGAGACTGGACAGTCTCCAGCTCACCCGCGATTCTACGCCAAATATGCATGATTTGTTACTAAAACAAACTACCTACATGCACCTAAATGAGATACGTGTTCATTTGACACGATTACAAAGAGATCACTGCAACATTTCACCCCCTTAATCTGTCAAATGTTAACCACCCCTAGCTGCCTTCGCATCTCTGCAAAACGAATCCTTGCAAGTGGTTTTGTCAGTATGTCGGCGAGCTGATCTTCAGTGCTTACATGCTGCACCTCCACCACCCCATCAGCCACACATTCCCTGATGTAGTGGTACCTGGTATCTATATGCTTCGATCTCTCATGAAACACTGGGTTCTTACTCAGCTCCTCGGCAGACCTGTTGCCGATGAAAAGCTTGAACTTCTTCACGTCACTACAGGTTATGTCTGCCACCAATCTGCTAAGCCACACTCCCTGACAGTGACAGGCTCCTGTAGCTGCAGCTATGTACTCAGATTCACAAGATGATAAAGATACCACCTTTTGCTTCTGTGAACTCCAAGAAACTGCATTGCCACCATAGAAGAACAACACCCCTGATGTGCTCTTCCTCTTCTCCATATCACCTGCCTGATCACTGTCAGCGAACCCAACCAAGTCTAAAAGTGCTCCTTTGACATACTTGCAACCAAGCTTGGTGGTACCTGCAACATATCTGATGATTCTCTTCATTGCCCCCCAATGTTCTGAGTTTGGTGTCTCCATGAATCTGCTAATCATGCCCACAGAATAAGCTAGATCAGGCCTTGAGTTCACCAGATATCTCAAACTCCCAACTAGGCTCCTGTACTTTGTTGCATTAGCTACCAGCTCTGGCTTGCCCGGCAATAGCTTGATATGCTGTTCCATTGGTGTGTCAGCAGGGTTACAACCTTTCATTCCTGAGATCTCAACAATCTTTTCAGCATAAGCACTCTGACACACAGTGATTTCCCCTGGCTTCTACTTCACCTCTAGACCCAAATAGTAGGTCAATAGCCCAAGGTCACTCATGTCAAAACTTTTCTTCATCTGCTGCTTAAATTCAACAATGTTCTTGCTGTTTGGCCCATAGATGATCAGGTCATCAACATAGACTCCAACTAGGATCAGATAGTTGCCTGTACCTCTTTTGTACACAACATGCTCTTCAACACTCCTATTGAAACCCAAAACCTTCAACTCTTGATCAAGTCTTGCATTCCAGGCTCGGGGGGCCTGTTTGAGGCCATACAATGCTTTCTTGAGTCTTAGAACCTTCCCTGAATGTTTGGGATCAGAGAATCCAGGCGGTGGGTGAACATACACCTCTTCTTCCAGATTGCCATTCAAGAAAGCTGACTTTACATCCATATGATACACTTGCCATTCACCCTGTGCTGCAAGAGCCAACAACAGCCTAACTGTTTCCATCCTTGCAACTGGAGCAAACACCTCATCATAGTCAACTCCTTGAACTTGGGCATATCCTTTCACCACCAATCTAGCTTTGTGTTTGACAATCTTGCCAGATGGATCTTTCTTCACCTTAAACACCCATTTAAGGCCTATAGCCTTATGATCCTTGGGCAAATCAGCATAAGCCCAAGTCTTGTTCTGTTCTATAGACTTCAATTCAACTATCATTGCATCCCTCCAACAACCTTCTTCAAGAGCTGCTTCAACACTAGCAGGTTCATCTGCTGCTAGTAAACACATACCACTATACTCATAGTCCTGCACTTCATCAGTTGTATCCAACAGTTCTGACATTAGCCTGTATCTATGTGGCCCTTGATCAGAAAAAGCTGAATCCTGGCTCGATGGTGTGACAAAAACATGCCCTTGTGCAACACTCGACTGTGGTGTGATAGGTGTGCCAGGTGCAGCTTGATCATAATCAGCAGCACCCCCTTGATCTTCTTGAAAGTAGCCTAGAGGGGGGGGGTGAATAGGCTAATCTGAAAATTTTCACAACAAACTTCGAAAGATTGTTAGATACACAGTTCGACTGGTGCAGGTCGGTTCAACAGCTACGTGCGCAAGTTGAACCACTCTGAACCAATCCAACTATTTTATAAACTTTAGACTAAAATCTACTCGAAAAAGTATTTCGCAAGTTCTTGAGAGAAGTAAGATATAGCTAAGTGAGGATGAAAAGATGAATATGTAAAGGCTATTTTACTTCTAGATAAACTCTACGGAGAAATCTTTATGTCAATCTTGCAAGTAAAAATATCTCAAGTTAAACAAGCAAGAACACAAGACACAAGATTTAATCCGAGGTTCGGCCACACCACAAAGGTGTCCTACTCCCCGTTGAGGAGCCCACAAAGGGCCGGGTCTTTTTCAACCCTAATCCTCCAAAAGCCGACCACAAAGGTCAAGGCAATCTCTTCTTATCTTAGCTCAAAGAGCGGGTGATACAAACTTCTTAGGGTTGTCCACAAATTTGGAGACTCCCAAGCTACCTCAAAAGATCTTGAAACCTAGGGTTTCAAGAACACCAAGAACGCACAAGAGGGGTTTGCACAAGCTCAAGTCTTTGAAAAAGAGATGGGAGAGGAAAACCAAATCGTGAGCACAAGCACAAACCTCACACCCAAGAGCTCCTCCAACAAGGTTGAATCTTGAGGAAGATTTAAGTGTGAGAGAGATGGAGAGATGAGTGCTTTTCTCAAGTTAGGTGAGCAATAAATGAGTGAGTGTTCAGCCGTATTAAAGAAGAGAGAGAGAGGGGGGTCTATTTATAGCCACGGCTCAAAAACTAGCCGTTTGACCAAAAACCCCGCTGAAAACCGGTTGAACCGCCCCCTAGGGCGGTTGAACCGCCCCCTGACAGGTCAGCAGTTTGTCTGCCAGTCTGACTGCCAGACTGTCTGGCAGACTGACCTGCAGGCGGGTCAGACAGGCCAGGACCGGTTGAACCGCCCCCCAGGGCGGTTGAACCGCCCCCTGACACCCCTGGCGACCTGACTGCCAGTCTGACTGGCAGACTGCAGATCAGAAGTCAGAGGGTCAGAGACCAGTTGAGCTGCCCCCCAGGACCAGTTCAGCTGGTCTAGACTAGAGAGTTTTGGAGAGAAAACCCCAGCTCAGCTGCCCGGGGGCAAGTTCAGCTGGGTATGATCAAAGAGGTCCACAGCTGAAGTTGAAGTTCAGCTGGAGTTGAAAAAGTTCAACTCAGCTGAAGTCCAGCTCAGCTGAAAAGCTCAGCTGCAGCTGAAGAAGCTCATCACAGCTGAAGTTAAGTTCAGCTGGAAAGCTCAGCTGCAGTTGAAGAAGTTCAGCTGCTTTTCAGCAAGAACACTCTAGGTTTCTCAACCCAAACCATGGTCAACCAAATAATGTTAAAGTGATTTTTGATTTTCAAAAATAGCTTTTGAATTAGAGGACTTGAGCTATAGCAAACACCTATACCTGTGCGGAAAAGAACAAGGAAGAATTACATCATGCAACACAAGATTTTACATAAATTTTTATACGTCCGTTGCATGAAGTCCTTGGAGCTTCCTTAAGTTCCTGTTTCCTTCTAATCAAACACTGGGAACAAAAACTGTTAGTACCCTTATTTGTTTTGTCATTAAATCACCAAAACCCTCACTTGGGGTTGATTGCACTTACAATCTCCCCCTTTTTGGTGATTGATGCCAAAATAATTAAGGTCAAGAAGATATACATTTGCAATAGAAAATTTCTTTTGAATGATTGTATGTAGATGGCTCCCCCTAAATGTGTGCACAATTGTGAATCCAACGTTTTGACATAATATGTCATGTGAGCAACACATTTAGAGATAGTGACAAGAACCATACTAAATACAATCATCCGAGGGGTGCAAGAGTGTCATAACAGGAGTTGTAATGCACATGACTATCTCTAAAAACACATCATTTTTTACTTCATAGCAGAGTAGTCATTACAGACTGATAGGACAAAAGATGATGGCCAGAAGACCATCATATTACTTTGAATAACAATCCAACAGTTTTATTTCATACAATGGTAAAAAGGGTACAAGCCACAACAGTGGCCAAAAACAAAAATAATCCAAAAGAAAACCGAAAGAACCACAAACTAGAAAGAACCACAAACTAGAGATTGGATTTTCTCCCCCTTTTTGGCAACAAGTACCAAAAACGGAGAGAGAGACAAGGACACAAGAATCAATATCCTCCAGGAGGAGGATATGACAGAGGATATGATGGAGGATATGAAGTGTAGTCAGGGAAAAAAGTCCTCATCGCGTCCTCCTCAAAAGTGGAGTCCCGAGGTGGCTCATCAGCCGCAGAAAAAACAGATGCCGAAGATGTACGATGATCAGGAGGAGGTGGAGGGTGGTGGTGGTAACCAGAGCCGGATGGCCTAGGGTCACCAGGAATGGGTCCCGGACCCAGGTAAGGAGGCGGAGGGTGGGAGGATGATTGACCCGGATCCCCATGGTAGGGAGGCGGGGCAAACTCCTCGCGATCATTGATCTCCGGGGGAGGAGGATGGAGAGGCACATCAGGCGAACGAGGGACAAAAGGCATGCCCATGGTGGAAGCTTGACGACGAAGGTTGTCGTCAGTCTCCCGCTGACGCCGTGCCACCTCATGGACATCAGCTGAAATGTTGCGGCACATGGAGAAAAATGCCGCAAACCCATGGACCAAGCGAGCACCCATCCCTCGGCCACGACCTCGACCACGAGCACGTGGCATGGGAGATCCGCGGCCAGGAGATGGATGCGAGGCAGCAGCGGGGTGAGAGGAAGATGGATGATGGGGAGGCTGGGGAGGTGGCTCAGTGGAGGAGGCAGGGCCTCCAGACCGTGAGGGAGCCCGCTTCGTACGAGCAGCTGGGTTGGAGGAATCAACCCAGTAGGGTACGTAGCGGGAGTGTTTGACGGGTTTTTCGAAGTGGGTCTGGGTGACCACTTCGATCATCTTCATGATAAAGGGTGCATGAACACACCCTTTGAGAGGAGACCAGGAAGCACGGACGATCTCTTCCCAGATCATGTCAAACACATTGATGCGGGCGAGACTGTTTGGAGCAAGGAGGAGGAGGAAGACGCGACTCTCCCCAAGGACGTTCATTTGATTTCCGCCCTTCGGGAGAACGGTCATCCGGGACAAAGAATTAAGGTACCTGTAGTACCTATGCATGTTAGCGGTTGTCCAGAACTCCCGCTCAGTAGAGACATGAATGAATTCCGTCTCTTCCCGCATGGGCAGCCGAATGTCATGCACTCACATGTTGCTGCCCTGAATATCTGCATCAGAGAAGCCCAGAATATGGGCAAAACGACGATAACTGACTTTGTGCCAGTTACCCTGGATGAAGAAATACATGACTGGGTAATCATACCCATCGGCTTCCTCATCTACTTTCTTTATCCAGAGGGTGGCATAGAACTGAGCTACCACCTCGTCGTTCCAGGGGTATTCCATAGTAATAATGTTTCGTAACCCCTTTCTCTCTAAGTTTTCGAGAGCTGACGACATGTCAGCATCTCCCATATTCTCACAACCCTCCCAGTCAATAAACCTATGTCTGACGACTGGGTGTTTCTTGGAAAGAATGACAGAATTGTAGAAGTCAGCCTGGAAAAGATTCCAGAACCGAGGGTCCTGGACACCAGGATGACGAGGAGTGAGAGTAGGGTTGGTGAACCTCAGGCACTGAAGGGTGTCTATTCCCTTCAGAGTGAAGTCGACGGGAGGTTCAAGCGGACCGCGGCTGACGTTCGCCGGATGCATGTGCAGTCCGGTGATGTAGAGAGCATCAGGCACCGGAAGGTCGACGAAGTCGTCGAAAGCCCCATCCTCCTCCTGGCAGGGAGCATACCCAGAGGAAGACGTGCTACGACGAGGACGAGAGGCGCCAACCTTTTGGCGTCTCCCGCGAGTCGGCTGCGAGGGCATGGAGGAGCCCTCACCATCCATCCGACCAGAGCCACGTCCTCTCTTAGAGAGGGAGCGACGAGGCGGAGGAGAGGGGACGGGAGATTCCTCCTGAATCTCGTCCGAGTCGCTGCTAAACTCAATCACTGAAGGGTTGCGACGACGCACCATGATTGAAAAAGTGGTGAAACGGTGAACTGGTTGAGGTGTGTGAAAGAGAGGCTCTAAATGTTGTGAAGCGACTAAGGCGAGAGTGGATGAAGTGGAGAAGAGAAGGGGAGTGTCAAATATATATAGGCAGTTGAGCTGGTCCTCAGGACCGGTTCAACCGCCCCCATGGGCCAGTTGAACTGGTTCTGACCAGTGTGGTCAGAGAGCCAGAAACAGCAGAGAGAAGACGCAAAAAATTCAAATTTCTGACGCAGGATTCTGAAAAAGTGTACTGCAGAGATTCCATGCGCAAAAAAAAATCAAAACCAAGTATCTGCGCAGATGAGACAGGACGGCAAAAGAAAAAGAACTGCGCAAAAGAAAAGTTCTGCGCGCCTTGTATCCCTCACACTGCTGCACGGAAGTAACAAAAAAATAGTTTCCTTGCTGCGCGGGAGACACAGCGACCGGTCACAAGAACAAAAGGCTGCGCACACGGCAGTAGAGTGTGGCTGTGACAAAAAAATTGTGCGCGCAGCTGTTGACCGGAAGCGACTGGACAGAGAAAAAAAAGAAACGCTGGCGCCCCTGACACGCTTGCATGGCGGTGAGGAGAAAGATTCTGCAGCATGGCGTCCGGTCAAAAAATAAGTCTGCAGCATGGCGTCCAGACGAGCTGTGCAGAAGTGACCGAACAGAGAAAAAAAATTTCTGCATGCACAGCAGCTGCTGACCGGACATCACAGAAAAAAGGTTCTGTGCGCGCAGCAGGATGCGACCGGACAGCGACCAAATAAAAGATTCTGGCGCGCGGGCGGTCAATGCTGTGCAGAAGCGTCCAAAAAAAAAGGTTCTGCGCGCGCCCAGCAGAGGAGAAGTGACCGGACAGAGAAAGAGAAAAAAAAATCTGCACGCCAGGCCGCCAGCAGCAGCAGAGAGGAAGCGACCGGGCAGAACAAAATAATAATAAAAAAAAGTGGCGCGCACAGACGCTGCTGAGCGGCAGCAAGCAAAAAAAAAATCTGCGCGCCGAGCAGAGGAAGTGACCGGTCATGCAGGATGCGACCGGGAAAAAAAATGCACGCCAGGCTGCCAGCAGAAGTGGAAGCGACCGGTCAATAGAGAAAAAGATGCTGCGCGCCCAGCAGGATGTGACCGGTTAAAAAAAATCCCGCGCATCTGACGCTGCTGCAGCTGACAGACCTGCGTGGACAGGCCGGTCAGAGACCGGTTCAACCGGTCCACTATGCCGGTTCAACCGGTTTTAACCAGGATGGTCCTGGTAAAAACTGGTTAAAAGCAGCTGAGCTGAAGTTCAGCTCCAAAGTTCAGCTGGCCTCCTCCAGCTGAACTAGAAAGTTCAGCTGGTCAAGCCAGTTGAGCCTCAAAAAAAAACTTAGCACTAAAATTCATTCGAATTTTAACATTTTCACCAAGTTTTTGAAAGATCATCACAAAGCTTTAAAACTATCAATCAAAAATAGTGAATCAAACAATTTTTGTGACCGTTTTCAAGTTAAGTTACGAGAATCCAAGATATTTAATTCACTCCTAAGAAAGCAAAACCTAGTCTCATCGAGGGGTTTTGTGAAGATATCGGCTAGTTGATTTTCGGTGCTCACATGATTCAATTTGATATCTCCTTTGGCTTCGTGGTCTCTCAAGAAATGGTGTCTGATGTCAATATGTTTAGTTCTAGAGTGTTGCACAGAGTTGTTTGCAAGTTTTATGGCACTCTCATTGTCACACAAAAGTGGAATTTTGTTAAACTCACAACCAAAATCTCTAAGGGTTTGCTTCATCCATAACAACTGTGCACAACATGCCCCAACTGCTATGTACTCAGCTTCTGCAGTGGAAAGTGCAACACAATTTTGTTTCTTGGAACTCCATGATACTAAGGATCGCCCAAGGAATTGGCAAGTCCCAGTAGTGCTTTTTCGATCTACTTTGCAACCGGCATAATCTGAGTCAGAATAGCCAAGTAAATCGAAAAGGGAGCCTTTAGGATACCATAATCCTAGGTTTTGAGTGTGAACTAAGTATCTTAGAATTCTCTTAACTGCTACAAGATGGCAATCTTTAGGATTTGCTTGAAAACGTGCACACATGCAAACACTCAACATTATATCAGGTCTAGATGCACATAAGTAAAGCAGTGATCCTATCATTGATCTATATAATTTTTGATCTACAGGTTTACCTTCCTCATTTAGGTCGAGATGTCCATTTGATGACATTGGAGTCTTGGCGTGTTTTGCCTTTTCCATGCCAAACTTCTTGAGCATATCTTGTGTGTATTTGGTTTGGCATAGAAAAGTACCTTCCTTGAGCTGTTTGACTTGAAATCCCAGGAAGTATTTAAGCTCGCCCATCATAGACATCTCAAACATGTTCGTCATTACTTTGCTAAACTCTTCACAAAATTTTTCATTAGTACTACCAAATATAATGTCATCAACATATACTTGGCACACAAATAATTCATTGTCAACTTTTCTAGTAAATAAGGTAGAGTCAGCTTTTCCTATTGTAAACCCATTCTTAATTAAAAATCTTTAAGACAGTCATACCAAGCTCTAGGGGCTTGTTTAAGCCCGTAGAGTGCCTTGTGAAGTAGATAAACATGATTTGGCTTCTTTGGATCTTCAAAACCCGGTGGTTGCTCCACATATACTCTCTCTTGTAGTGGTCCATTTAGAAATGCGCTCTTAACATCCATTTGATATAGCTTGAAATCATGGTTAGTAGCATATGCAATTAATATTCTAATTGATTCTAACCTTGCTACCGGCGCATATGTTTCGCCAAAATCAAGTCCTTCCACTTGAGTATAGCCTTGGGCAACCAACCATGCCTTGTTTCTTGTAACCACGCCATGTTCATCTTGTTTGTTCCTAAAGACCCATTTAGTCCCAATCACATTTTGTTTGGGTCTTTGGACTAAGGACCAGACTTCATTCCGGGTGAAGTTGTTCAACTCCTCTTGCATGGCAATTATCCAATCCGGATCACCCAATGCTTCTTCAACCTTAAGTGGCTCAAGAGAGGAGACAAACGAGTAAAATTCACAAAAATTTGCTAAACGAGATCGAGTTGTTACCCCTCTCCTGATGCTACCCAGGATGTTGTCCATCGGATGATCTCTTTGAATAGTGTGATGAACTCGAGGATGAGGCACTGATGGTTGTCTTTGAATTTGTTCCTCCTCATCATCTACTTGATCAATAGCCACTTCACCATCAATACTTTCATGTTCATCTTCTACCACTGTTGGCATCCTTTGATGATTTTCTTCATGGCTTGGATGACTTGAGGTTGATGGGTTTGCTTGGGTGGAGACTTTGTCACTCACCACCCTTGCACCCACATCAACAACCTCATTGGTCATCCATAAGGTTCCTTCCTCATCATCCTTTTCTTGAGGTCTCACCTCACCTATTGCAAGTTTCTTTATGGCTTCATAAGGTAGTTCTTCAATTCCTGCAGTGACATTAGAAACATGCCCTTGCGAGCCATTAGACTCATCAAATGTCACGTCTATCGCTATTTCAACAAGACCGGTGGTATTGTTGAAAACACGATATCCATGCGCATTTGATGCATAACCAAGCAAGAAGCCCTCGTCCACTCTAGGAGCAAACTTTGAGCTCTTGACTTTCTTGTTAAGAATAAAACACTTACAGCCAAATACTCTAAAATAATCAACTTTAGGTTTGTTACCGGTGAGAAGCTCATAAGCAGTCTTTTTGTAGATCTTATGAAGATAGAGACGGTTGATTGCATGACAGGCGGTGTTGACCGCCTCTGCCCAAAAGTTGTCAGGTGTCTTGTACTCATCCAACATGGTTCTTGCAGCTTCAATTAGAGTTCGGTTCTTTCTTTCCACAACACCATTTTGTTGTGGAGTGTAAGGAACCGAGAACTCATGTTTGATTCCTTCTTCACCTAAGAATTCTTCGACACCTGTGTTCTTGAATTCCGTCCCATTATCACTTCTCACTTTCTTGATTTTGAGCTCAAATTCATTTTGAGCTCTCCTCATGAATTTCTTCAATATTTCTTGAGTTTCACCTTTATCACTCAAAAAGAAAATCCAGGTGAATCGAGAAAAATCATTAACAATGACTAAACCATACTTACTACCACCAATGCTAATGTAGGCCACAGGTCCGAAGAGGTCCATGTGAAGAAGCTCCAATGGCCTCTTTGTTGTGACCACATTCTTTGATTGATGTGGGACTCCATGTTGCTTTCCTGCTTGGCATGCGCCACAAACCCTATCTTTCTCAAACACAACATTTGTTAGTCCAATGATGTGACCATCCTTTTGAAGTTTGGCCAAGTTCCTCATGCCAACATGAGCTAGCCGGCGATGCCAAAGCCAACCCCTGTCAGATTTTGCCACTAAACAAGTCTCGGGCGTCACTCTACTTGTTGTGAAATCAACAAGATAGAGTTTGCCCTTCAAGCGACCTGTAAAGGCAACAGAGGAGTCCTCCCTTCTAAGGATCTTCACATCCACATCAGAGAATAAAAAATTATAACCCATTCCACAAAGTTGTGAAACGGACAACAAATTATAGCTTAAAGAATCTACCAATAAAACATTTGAAAGTGATTGTTGGTCAGAGATAGGAATTTTACCAATACCAATCACCTTGCTCTTGCCACTATCTCCAAACATAATTTCTTGTGCTTCTTGAGTTAGTTGCAATGAATGAAACATATCTTCCTCCCCGGTCATGTGATTTGTACATCCACTATCAAGCACCCAACTTGACCCACCAGAGGAGTAGACCTGCAAAACAAGTTTAGGCTATGCTTTTAGGTACCCAAATTGAATTGGGTCCTACAGTGTTAGTTATAGCTTTGGGTACCATACACTTCTTTTCATGACTTTTCTTTTAGTGTAGGCACCCACATATTTGACAACCAATTTTCCTAAATCCCAAGTCAACATATAATCACAAAGATAAGAGTGAGAAATGGGAGCATTAAATTGTTGTCCACTTGAGGATCCCACTTCCTTCATCTTACTCTTTATGGAACTCAAGTTTACCTTTACTTGAGGTGACTTGTCATTTGAGGAGTGAATCCTCCCCAAGGCATCATATAGGGTGGTTCCCTCTATGAACTTGGGGGATCTCCACCCCTTATGCACTATGCTAGGGTTTTCCTTGGATGAGTTGAACCCAAGCCCCCTTCTTCCATTGTTGGGCTTTAGAGACTTGTACTTGGGTTCAATTTTCTTTAACCCATCATTGCTGGAGCATCTTTTCAATATTTCTTTGACCTTCACCTGTGGGCTCTTTTTCCTTGCATGGTTAGTTAGACAACAAGAAGCATGATATTTGGCACAATGTTTGCAAAAGGTATTATTTGAGGAGCTAGACTTAGATTCAATCAATAAAGATGAAGCTTTGATGTTCTTGCAATTTTCAAGTTGCACTTGAAGTTCTTGATTGCGGACATTCAAGCTTAATATGCTTGATTCAAGTGCATCCTTTTCATTTACAAGACTAGCTATAGAGGTTTCATATTGATTACTTCCTTTTCTTTATCCTCTATAGTTATCTTGACTAAAGATACTTCCTTAGTCAAGGCATCTAGCATTTCATCTTTATTGAGTAGCAATCCTTGAAGCTCTAGGTTTCTTTCCTTTTCAAGGATAAGCAAGTCTTCTTGAGCATCAAGAGTTGCTTTTCTTTTATCTAGCTTCTCCATCAATTTTATGATAACATTATATCCATTCAAGCCAAATTCCTTAATCATTTTATTTTTCATATCAATTTGTTCATCATCATCATCATTTTGAAAATCATTACTAAATAAAGTTACCTTATCTCCTTTTGCCATCAGGCAAGTTGGAGTGTAGGAGTCGTCTTGTAGGTTGGTGAAGAGTTGCGAGCTTGAAGTGGATTGGATGGCAACATTTGCCACCACTTCTTCTTCTTCGGAGCTAGAACTCTCTTCATCGGAGTTCCATTCTTCACCAATATGGGCTTGACCATATTTCTTCTTCTTGAAATGTCCCTTGGTCTTGCCTCCCTTTTTGAACTTGTCCTTCTTGTATTCCTTCTTGGCTTCTTGTTCCTTTTTGTTAGGACAATCCGCTATGAAATGACCGGTTTGGCCACATTCATAGCATGCCCTCTTCTTTCCTTTCCTTTGAAACTTGTCATTTTTCCTTACAAATTTCTTGAATGTTTTGATGAACATAGTTGTGTCTTCATCACTTGAGCTATCTTCATCACTTGACGTCTCGACCACTTTCTTTGCCTTGTGGTCTTTGTTCTTCTTGGGGTTGTCTTGTTCATTTGTGATCAAGGCATGAGAGTCTCTTGTCTTCATGGGGGCTTCTTCGGACTCGTTGAATCTTTGCAAATAATTGATGAGGCGTCATATCCTCGTAATCATCACGATCCCTTATCATCCTTGCTAGACTCTTATCCTTTTCTTTGTATGCTCTCATGAATAGTCTTGTGACCTTGGAGTCACTCCAATCTTCACTTCCAAGTACTCTTATCTTGTTTACTAACACCATCAATCGATCAAAGAGTGATTGAAGCGACTCACCCTTGATCCAATCATATCTAGCAAGCTCACTCTCCAAAGCTTCAACTCTGTCTCTTAGCTTTGGGATCTCCTTCATGTGACATTTTAAGAATGTTCCAAATGTCACGGGCATCATCTCTTCCTTGAACTTTCCGGTATTCTTCCGGACAAAGACTTCCTTTAATTATGCTCACTGCTTGAGCATTGCGATGAACCTCTTGCATCATTTCCGGAGTCATCTCTTCTCCTTGGGTGGGCTTATACATACCTACATTAACAATCTCCCAAAGACTAGGATGTACACCGATTAAATGCGACTTCATCTTATCGGCCCACTCGTCATAGTTCAACTCACTAAGAGTTGGTAACTTTCCAAGTGGGGCGGAAGAGAAGTTGGGAATAAAATTTCTAGAGTAATCGAATTGAACTTTACTAAACTCGTTACCTTTGCTTTTGGTAGATGATTCTTCGGTGTTGAGACTTACCTTGCTCAACACCTTTGACACCAAAAGATCCACTAGGTCATCATTGTAATCAAATTTTCCTTTACCTTTGTCTTCTTCGGCCTTTCTTCTTGATTCTTCTTCTTCGGCCTTTTTCTTAGCATCTTCCTCTTTCATCTTGAGGAACATCCTCTCGGCAATCTTCATGGCGAGGTCGAGGACCTTGGGGTCCACTTCCTCACCGGAGGATGTGACGGGAATATCCTCGAGGATAGGATCCACATGGTCCCATTGAGTAGACATGATCGTTTCCTCACGCGGTTAAGCGTAAAACGAGGTACGAAGCTCTGATACCAATTGAAAGTAGCCTAGAGGGGGGGTGAATAGGCTAATCTGAAAATTTTCACAACAAACTTCGAAAGATTGTTATATACACAGTTCGACTGGTGCAGACCGGTTCAACAACCACTCTGAACCAATCCAACTGTTTTATAAACTTTAGACTAAAATCTACTCGAAAAAGTATTTCGCAAGTTCTTGAGAGAAGTAAGATATAGCTAAGTGAGGATGAAAAGATGAATATGTAAAGGCTATTTTACTTCTAGATAAACTCTACGGAGAAATCTTTATGTCAATCTTGCAAGTAAAAATATCTCAAGTTAAACAAGCAAGAACACAAGACACAAGATTTAATCCGAGGTTCGGCCACACAACAAAGGTGTCCTACTCCCCGTTGAGGAGCCCACAAAGGGCCGGGTCTTTTTCAACCCTAATCCTCCAAAAGCCGACCACAAAGGTCAAGGCAATCTCTTCTTATCTTAGCTCAAAGAGCGGTGTAGGAAACGGGTGACGCCTAAGAGGGGGGGTGAATTAGGACTTCTAAAACTTTTACTAAACTAGGCCACAATTAAATCCCTAGAGCAAAACCTATGCAAATAATCAAAACTAGAATGTGCAAACTAGGTTTTGTCTAAGTGTTGCTATCTCTACCGCAAAAGGCTAAGTTTCAATCTATACTAAATAAGTATGACAACAAGATTGAAACTTAAATTCTTAATATAAATGCGGAATGTAAAGAGCTAAGTAGAGAAGCAAACTCTCGTGGATGACGCCGGTATTTTTACCGAGGTATCCGGAACCACGCAAGGTCCCAACTAATCCTCGTTGGTGCCCCTACGCAAAGGGAAGCCCACGCGAGGGCCAAGCTCCACGGTCGAGTAACTCCGTAGAGAGCCACGGGCCTTCTCCACGCTCAAGTGGTGCTCCGCTTCCGGCTCCTCTCGGACGCTCCCCGCCGTCTCCACTATCGAGCTTCCGGCCGAAACGCCGCGGGCCTCGTTCCCTCCGGTACACGGTGGCGGCCGTGACACAAACGCGGTTGTCACGGTCTCGCAAGACTCTCGCCCCACTCGGTACAATTACAACGACTCACGCAAGAGCCGAGGGGTTGTGTGGTTTTACAAAACTCACTCAACTAACTAGGATTCACCTAGAGCAAGCGCTAAAGCGGTCTAACTAACCTAAGCACTTCGCAAAGCACCTACGCTAATCACCGAGTGATTCTATTAAGCACTTGGGTGTTTGAGCTCTTGGAAATGTGCACTATATGCCTTGGTATGTTGCTTGGGCTCTCACACTTGAGAATGGCCGGTTGGGGTGGTATTTATAGCCTCCACACCCCAAACTAGCCGTTGGACAGAAAGCAGCAGCTTTCTGTCGTCGGGTGCACCGGACAGTCCGGTGCACCACCGGACATCTACTGTGCAGTGTCCGGTGCACGCCACGTTAGCCGACCGTTGGCGCCTGTAGCAGTCGACCGTTGGATCCGACCGTTGCCTTCTGCCCGTTGGCACACCGGACAGTCCGGTGCACACCGGACAGTCCGGTGCTACAGCCAGAGAGCGCCTGTCTGCGGCCTCTCTGCGCAGACTGTCCGGTGCTTCACCGGACAGTCCGGTGCACACCGGACACCAATGTCCGGTGCGCCACCAGGCGCTGGCTGACAGCCCTTCTTGGATTTCTTCGCTGATTTCTTCGGGCTTCTTTGTTCTTGAGTATTGGACTCCTATGCATCTTTTTATGTCTTCTTTTGAGGTGTTGCATCCTGTGAACTACAAACACAAACACTAGAAAACTTATTAGTTCACGGATTGTGTTGTTCATCAAACACCAAAACTCAATTAGCCAAATGGCCCGGGGTCCATTTTCCTTACAATCTCCCCCTTTTTGGTGATTGATGACAACACAACCAAAGCAAGCAAATAATACAAGTATTTGAATGAAAATATGCATTTTACTTGCTAAGATGCATGATTGTCCCCACAATGTGAAATTATGGACTTAAGCCTCCCCCTAACTCCATAATTCACTTACTTCCTATTTTTGGACCAAATAACCAAAACCACTTAAAAAACCATTTGTAGATATAAAAATTTAAATTGGTGGTGTTTGGTGTTTGATATAGTTTTCATTGCTTTGGTCCCTAAACTTCTCCCCCTTTGGCATCAACCACCGAAAAGGAAGACATTAAAAGCATGTAGGAAGTAAATAAAAGCTTGCCCTCATCAAGAATTGTATCAAATGATATCACTAGAAGGATATTAAATTAAACTATGTGAATGATACCACTTGAAGGAGTCCTCAAAAGATTACTCCCCCTAAATGAGTATTCTCCTTTAGAAAGAGTTTTTCTCCCCCTTTAGAGATGAAGAAATACTCCCCTTGACAGAGATCCTCTACTTAGGAAAAAGCATGTGAAAAATTAGAGGTGCAAGACATGATTTGAAAAGACTAACTTCCCTTATGCATAGGTAACAGAATAGGAGTTAACTACTTATGCATTTTTAGCAACATGGAAGCATATGATATGAATTATAGTCTAATCAAATATTGGAGAAGACATGTAAATGATACTGAATGTAGTCTCAAAAGATACCAATTGAAAGTCAATGGTGAGCTTGAGAGACATAAGAGTTCTTGGAGATTTTGCAGTGGAAGATTGTTGTCTTTCTCCGGGGACTTCATTTTCCTTACAATGAGACTATCACATGAAATAGACTTGAAAAGGTGTTAGTCTCAAAGTGTTAGATTATAGAGTAACCTCCCCCTAAAGGTGTGCATACAAGTTTTGAATACTTGTAGGAGACATGCACTTTGATTTGATATCAAGAGGGGCAAATTATCCATAATCCAAACTTTGGCACATATAAGTTAAATGATACAATTTGTAGAAATCAAAATTTTCAATTGATGCATCATTTACTATGGAGTGATATAAAAGCTATGTGCCGTGCTTTAACTAAACATTTTAAGCCATGTAGGTTTGCTTAAGTATATGAATTAAAAACAAGCAATCCTACCATATGATTTACCTAGTATGCATGATTTTAAACAAACGTACATAACAAATGTAATACTAGGCAAGAAAGGTAAACTAGATAAATGGTAAATAGATACACATATCTAAAAACGAAGAATACAATAAAACTAGTTACCTTAGTCATGGGTGGGAAATTTGGGTCCAAAGTTTTCACTAACCCACTTGGCAATAAACTTGATCCAATATGATGTACCCCATGATATACATCCCAACTTTGCCAAGTCTCCAAATTTCCCGATGACCTTCGGTCCACTCACTTCCCTTTCGGGATCCAAACCTTCTTGGTGCTTTTCATGGTTGAAATTATCTCCTTTGGCACCCAGATACGTTTGGCCCCCTTTCCTTTGTTGGCTTGCTTGTTGGCCTTGATTGCTATCACCTTTCCGTTCTTTTTCTTCTTGATCAAATATGGTGTAGCACCCTTTTTGTTCACCTTTTTGATGTAGGTGTTGGAGATTTTGCTTGATGGCTTTTGCTTGAGCTTTTGCCTTTGTTTATCCCCGGTCATCGCCTTGCATTGGAAAGACTTGTGGTCTTCCTTGTGGCATAGCCTACAAATCACAGTTTCTCCCTCTACAGGCTTGTTCACTCCCGCAGTGATGTTATCCTGTGGAGGTCGGATTTGTTTGGCTTTGCCTTTCTTGTCATACAAAGCCTTGCCAAGGCGAGCCACTTCTTGCTTTAATTGTTCATTTTCCTTTGCAACCTCATCCGAACATGTCTCTATAACAATATTCTCAACAACGACTTGGTTGCAGGGGTTAGAATCGTCAATTAAATCAAAGCAGGAAGTAGAAGCATCTTTCATAATTATTTCAGGTATTTCAACTAAAGATGCTGCTGGGGTGCTACCAATGTTTTCTAGCTTAGTAGTTAGCTCATTATTGTGTATGCTAAGAATTTCCATTTTCTCTAGCAAATTTTCAATAGCTTCTTGGGAGCTAGCTAACTTAGCCTTAAGTTTTTCATTCTTTTTAATAAGGCTATCATCGGTAGCAGTGGATGAAGCACTAGATTCTAATAGCTCAATTTTAGTTGATAGCTCACTATTTAAGTTTGCAAAAGTTTCAAATTTTTCTAGCAAACCTTTGTAATCATTTTGAGAGCTAACCAACTTATTTTTCAAAGTTTTAAGTTGAGCTTTTTGCTTAGTGCAAACATCCTGGAAAAATTTTACGGCTTCCGCAAGCTCTTCTAGAGAGGCCTTTCCCTCACCTTCATCATCACTACTACTTTCATCACTAGAGGATGGGATGCTTTTGTTACCTCTTGCCATAAGGCATTTGTGTGATGACCGTGATGATCGTGACGAGGACCGGTGGCTGCGCGTCTGATAGTCGCCTAGAGGGGGGGGGTGAATAGGGCGAAACTGAAATTTACAAAAATAATCACAACTACAAGCCGGGGTTAGCGTTAGAAATATAAACGAGTCCGCGAGAGAGGGCGCAAAACAAATCGCAAGCGAATAAGAGTGTGACACGAGGATTTGTTTTACCGAGGTTCGGTTCTTGCAAACCTACTCCCCGTTGAGGAGGCCACAAAGGCCGGGTCTCTTTCAACCCTTCCCTCTCTCAAACGATCCCACGGATCGAGTGAGCTTTCTCTTCTTCTCAATCAACCGGGAACAAAACTTCCCCGCAAGGGCCACCACACAATTGGTGCCTCTTGCCTTGGTTACAATTGAGTGATGATCACAAGAACAAGTGAGAAAGAAAAGAATGCGATCCAAGCGCAAGAGCTCGGAAGAACACAAGCAAATCACTCTCTCTAGTCACTATGGTGTTTTGTGGAATTTGGAGAGGACTTGATCTATTTGGTGTGTCTGGAATTGAATGCTAGAGCTCTTGTAGTAGTTGAGAAGTGGAAAACTTGGATGGCAATGAATGTGGGGTGGTTGGGGTATTTATAGCCCCAACCACCAAAAGTGACCGTTGCTGGAACCTGTCTGTTCGATGGCGCACCGGACAGTCCGGTGCACACCGGACAGTCCGGTGCCCCTGCCACGTCACCATTGCCGTTGGATTCTGACCGTTGGAGCTTCTGACTTCTGGGCCCTCCTGGGTGTCCGGTGCACACCGGACACGTACTGTTTGATGTCCGGTGCACCGGTATGGGCGACCCTGACGTCTGCGCGCGCTGCGCGCGCATTAAATGCACCGCAGGGAGCCGTTGGCGCCGTAGAGAGCCGTTGCTCCGCTGGCACACCGGACAGTCCGGTGCACACCGGACAGTCCGGTGCACACCGGACAGTCCGGTGAATTTTAGCGGAGCGGCTGCCGCGCGAACCCGAGGCTGGCTAGTTCCGGAGACCGCGCCTCCTTGGAGCACCGGACATGTCCGGTGCACACCGGACAGTCCGGTGAATTTTAGCGCGCCGGCTTCCGAGAAATCCCGAGAGCGAAGAGTTGGAGTTGGAGTCCTCTGGGCGCACCGGACACTGTCCGGTGCACACCGGACAGTCCGGTGCCTCCAGCCAGAGGTGCCCTCGGTTGCCTCGTTGCTCCTTTGTTGAATCCAACACTTGGTCTTTTTATTGGCTAAATGTGAACCTTTTGCACCTGTATAACTTATGCACTAGAGTAAACTAGTTAGTCCAATGTTTGTGTTGGGCAATTCAACCACCAAAATTATTTAGGAACTAGGTGTAAGCCTAATTCCCTTTCAATCTCCCCCTTTTTGGTGATTGATGCCAACACAAACCAAAGCAAATATAAAAGTGCATAATTGAACTAGTTTTCATAATGTAAGTGCAAAGGTTGCTTGGAATTGAGCCAATATAAATACTTCATGAATGCGCATGGATTGTTTTCTTTGTTTTTGACATATTGGACCACATTTGCACCAAGAGTTTTGTTTTTGCAAATTCTTTTGTAAATTCTTTTCAAAGTCCTTTTGCAAGATAGTCAAAGGTAAATGAATAAGATTTGCAAAGCATTTTTAAGTTTTGAAAGTTTCTTCCTTTGTTCCAAAATGCTTTTCCTTTGACTAAACAAAACTCCCCCTTAAATAGGGTCTCCTCTTAGTGTTCAAGAGGGTTTTAAGACATCAATTTTGAAAATACTACTTGCTCCCCCTTTAGAACACAAAGAGATACCAATTTTGAAATTTACCAATATAAAATCATCAAATTTATAAAATTACTTGGTGGTGCGGTCCTTTTGCTTTGGGCTCATATTTTCTCCCCCTTTGGCATGAATCGCCAAAAACAAAATCATTTGAGCCCAATGAAGTACTTTCTCCCCCTTTGGTCATGAAATGAATGAGTGAAGAGTATATACCAAAGTTGCGGAGCGACGGCGAAGGATAAGTAGTAGAGTGGAGTGGAAGCCTTGTCTTCGCCGAAGACTCCAATTCCCTTTCAATATACCTATGACTTGGTTTGAAATACACTTGAAAACACATTAGTCATAGCATATATAAAAGAGACATAATCAAAGGTATATTTATGAGCTATGTGTGCAAGACTAGCAAAAGAAATTCCTGGAATCAAGAATATTGAGCTCATGCCTAAGTCGGGTAAAAGATTGTTCATCAAGAGGCTTGGTAAAGATATCGGCTAATTGATCTTTAGTATTAATGTAAGAAATCTCGATATCCCCCTTTTGTTGGTGATCCCGAAGAAAATGATACCGAATGGCTATGTGCTTAGTGCGGCTGTGCTCGACGGGATTGTCAGCCATTTTGATTGCACTCTCATTGTCACATAGCAAAGGGACTTTGGTTAATTTGTAACCGTAGTCCCGCAGGGTTTGCCTCATCCAAAGTAATTGCGCGCAACAATGGCCTGCGGCAATATACTCGGCTTCGGCGGTGGAAAGAGCGACCGAATTTTGCTTCTTTGAAGCCCATGACACCAAGGACCTTCCCAAGAACTGGCAAGTCCCCGATGTGCTCTTCCTGTTAATCCTACACCCCGCCCAGTCGGCATCCGAATAACCAATCAAATCAAAAGTGGATCCCCGAGGGTACCAAAGCCCAAACTTAGGAGTATAAGCTAAATATCTCAAGATTCGTTTTACGGCCGTAAGGTGTGATTCCTTAGGGTCGGCTTGGAATCTTGCACACATGCATACGGAAAGCATAATGTCCGGTCGAGATGCACATAAATAAAGCAATGAACCAATCATCGACCGGTATACCTTTTGATCCACGGACTTACCTCCCGTGTCGAGGTCGAGATGCCCATTTGTTCCCATGGGTGTCTTGATGGGCTTGGCATCCTTCATTCCAAACTTGGTTAGGATATCCTGAGTATACTTCGTTTGGCTAAGGAAGGTGCCCTCTTGGAGTTGCTTGACTTGAAATCCTAGAAAATACTTCAACTCCCCCATCATCGACATCTCGAATTTTTGTGTCATGATCCTACTAAATTCTTCACATGTAGATTTGTTAGTAGACCCAAATATGATATCATCAACATAAATTTGGCATACAAACAAATCATTATCAAGAGTCTTAGTGAATAAAGTAGGATCGGCCTTGCCGACTTTGAAGCCATTTGCAATAAGGAAATCTCTAAGGCATTCATACCATGCTCTTGGGGCTTGCTTGAGCCCATAAAGCGCCTTAGAGAGCCTATAAACATGGTTAGGATACTCACTGTCTTCAAAGCCGGGAGGTTGCTCAACGTAGACCTCTTCCTTGATTGGTCCATTGAGGAAGGCACTCTTCACGTCCATTTGATAAAGCTTGAAGCCATGGTAAGTAGCATAGGCTAATAATATGCGAATTGACTCAAGCCTAGCTACGGGTGCATAGGTTTCACCAAAATCCAAACCTTCGACTTGTGAATATCCCTTGGCCACGAGTCGAGCTTTGTTCCTAGTCACCACACCATGCTCGTCTTGCTTGTTGCGGAAGACCCACTTGGTTCCTACAACATTTTGATTAGGACGTGGAACTAAGTGCCATACCTCGTTCCTCGTGAAATTGTTGAGCTCCTCTTGCATCGCCATCACCCAATCCGAATCTTGAAGTGCTTCCTCTACCCTGTGTGGCTCAATAGAGGAAACAAACGAGTAATGTTCACAAAAATGAGCAACACGAGATCGAGTAGTTACCCCCTTATGAATATCGCCGAGGATGGTGTCGACGGGGTGATCTCTTTGTATTGCTTGGTGGACTCTTGGGTGTGGCGGCCTTGGTTGATCATCCTCCTTGTCCTCATCATTTGCATCTCCCCCTTGATCGTTGCCGTCATTTTGAGGTGGCTCATCTTCTTGATCTTCCTGTTCAACATCTTGAGCCTCATCCTCAATTTGAGTTGGTGGAGATGCTTGCGTGGAGGAGGATGGTTGATCTTGTGCATTTGAAGGCTCTTTGGATTCCTTAGGACACACATCCCCAATAGACATGTTCCTTAGCGCTATGCATGGAGCCTGTTCTTCACCTATATCATCAAGATCAACTTGCTCTACTTGAGAGCCGTTAGTCTCATCAAACACAACGTCACAAGAAACTTCAACAAGTCCTGAGGACTTGTTAAAGACTCTATATGCCCTTGTGTTTGAGTCATATCCTAGTAAAAAGCCTTCTACAGTTTTAGGAGCAAATTTAGATTTTCTACCTCTTTTGACAAGAATAAAACATTTGCTACCAAAAACTCTAAAATATGAAATATTGGGCTTTTTACCGGTTAGGAGTTCATAAGATGTCTTCTTGAGGATTCGGTGAAGATATAACCGGTTGATGGCGTAGCAGGCGGTGTTGACCGCCTCGGCCCAAAACCGATCCGGTGTCTTGTACTCATCAAGCATGGTTCTTGCCATGTCCAATAGAGTTCGATTCTTCCTCTCCACTACACCATTTTGTTGTGGAGTGTAGGGAGAAGAGAACTCATGCTTGATGCCCTCCTCCTCAAGGAAGCCTTCGATTTGAGAGTTCTTGAACTCCGTCCCATTGTCGCTTCTAATTTTCTTGATCCTTAAGCCGAACTCATTTTGAGCCCGTCTCAAGAATCCCTTTAAGGTTTCTTGGGTATAAGATTTGTCCTGTAAAAAGAACACCCAAGTGAAGCGAGAAAAATCATCCACAATTACAAGACAATACTTACTACCGCCGATGCTTATGTAAGCGATCGGGCCGAACAAATCCATGTGTAGGAGTTCCAGTGGCCTGTCGGTAGTCATGATGTTTTTGTGTGGATGATGGACACCAACTTGCTTCCCGGCTTGACATGCGCTACAAATCCTGTCTTTCTCAAAATGAACATCGGTTAGTCCTAAAATGTGTTCTCCCTTTAGAAGCTTGTGAAGATTCTTCATTCCAACATGGGCTAGTCGGCGGTGCCAAAGCCAACCCAAGTTAGTCTTAGCAATCAAGCAAGTGTCGAGTTCAGCTCTATCAAAATCTACCAAGTATAGCTGACCCTCTAACACTCCCTTGAACGCTATTGAATCATCACTTCTTCTAAAGACAGTAACACCAGTATCAGTAAAAAGACAGTTGTAGCCCATTTGACATAATTGGGATACGGAAAGCAAATTGTAATCTAAAGAATCTACAAGAAAAACATTGGAAATAGAATGGTCAGGAGATATAGCAATTTTACCCAAACCTTTGACCAAACCTTGATTTCCATCCCCGAATGTGATAGCTCGTTGGGGATCTTGGTTTTTCTCATATGAGGAGAACATCCTTTTCTCCCCTGTCATATGGTTTGTGCACCCGCTGTCGAGTATCCAACTTGAGCCCCCGGATGCATAAACCTACAAAACAAGTTTAGTTCTTTGTTTTAGGTACCCAAACGGTTTTGGGTCCTTTAGCATTAGATACAAGAACTTTGGGTACCCAAACACAAGTCTTGGAGCCCTTGTGTTTGCCCCCAACAATCTTGGCAACTACCTTGCCGGATTTATTAGTCAAAACATAAGATGCATCAAAAGTTTTAAATGAAATGCTATGATCATTTGATGCATTAGTAGTTTTCTTTCTAGGCAACTTGGCATGGGTTGGTTGCCTAGATCTAGATGTCTCACCCTTATACATAAGAGCATGATTAGGGCCAGAGTGAGACTTCCTAGAATGAATTTTCCTAATCTTGCTCTCAGGATAACCGGCAGGGTACAAAATGTAACCCTCGTTATCCTGAGGCATGGGAGCCTTGCCCTTAACAAAGTTAGATAAGTTCTTTGGAGGGGCATTAATTTTGACATTGTCTCCCTTTTGGAAGCCAATGCCGTCCTTAATGCCAGGGCGTCTCCCATTATAGAGCATGCTTCTAGCCAATTTAAATTTTTCATTTTCTAAGTCATGCTCTCTAATTTTAGCATTAAGTTGTGCTATGTGATCATTTTGTTTTTTAATTAAAGCTAGGTGATCATGGATAGCATCAACATTAATATCTCTACATCTAGTACAAATGGAAATATGCTCAACATTAGATGTAGAGGGTTTGCAAGATTTTAGTTCAACAACCTTAGCATGCAACATATCATTTTTAGTTCTAAGGTCGGAAATAGTGGTATTGCAAACATCAAAATTCTTAGCCTTAGCAATTAATTTCTCATTCTCATTTCTAAGGCTAGCAAGAGAAATGTTCAATTCTTCAATCCTAGCAAGCAAGTCATCATTATTATCTCTAGGATTTTGAATTGAAACATTGCAAATATGAGAATCAACCTTAGCTAACAAATTTGCATTTTCATTTCTAAGGTTGTCTAAAGTCTCATGACAAGTGCTTAGCTCACTAGACAATTTTTCACATTTTTCTCTTTCAAGAGCATAAGCATTTTTAACCTTAACATGCTTCTTATTTTCTTTAATAAGGAAGTCCTCTTGAGAATCCAAGAGATCATCCTTCTCATGTATAGCACTAATCAATTCATTTAACTTTTCCTTTTGTTGCATGCTGAGGTTAGCAAAAAGAATGCGCAAATTATCTTCTTCATTTTTATCATCATCCTCATCACTAGATGTTTCATATTTAGTGGAAGACCTTGATTTTACCTTCTTTTTGCCGTCCTTGGCCATGAGACACTTGTGGCCGACGTTGGGGAAGAGGAGGCCCTTGGTGATGGCGATGTTGGCGGCGTCCTCGTCGTCGGAGGAGTCGCTTGAGCTTTCGTCGGAGTCCCACTCCCGACAAACATGGGCATCGCCGCCCTTCTTCTTGTAATACCTCTTCTTCTCCTTCCTTTTGCCCTTCTTGTCGTCGCCCCTGTCACTATCACTTGACATAGGACATTTTGCAATGAAATGACCGGGCTTACCACACTTGTAGCAAACCTTCTTGGAACGGGATTTGTAATCTTTCCCTTTCCGTTGCTTGAGGATTTGCCGGAAGCTTTTGATGATTAGGGCCATCTCCTCGTTGTCGAGCTTGGAGGCGTCAATTTGTTGTCTACTTGGTGTAGACTCCTCCTTCTTCTCTTCCGTTGCCTTGAAGGCCACGGGTTGCGCCTCGGATGTGGAGGGTTCGTCAAGCTCGTTGATCTTCTTTGAGCCCTTAATCATGCATTCAAAACTAACAAAATTCCCGATGACTTCCTCGGGGGTCATTAGTGGATATCTAGGATTACCACGAATTAATTGTACTTGAGTAGGGTTAAGGAAAATAAGTGCTCTTAAAATAACCTTAACCACCTCGTGGTCATCCCATTTTGCGCTCCCGAGGTTGCGCACTTGGTTCACCAAGGTCTTGAGCCGGTTGTACATGTCTTGTGGCTCCTCCCCTTGGCGGAGACGGAAGCGACCGAGCTCCCCCTCGATCGTTTCCCGCTTGGTGATCTTGGTGAGTTCATCACCCTCGTGCGCCGTCTTGAGTAGGTCCCAAATCTCCTTGGCATTCTTCAACCCTTGTACTTTGTTGTATTCCTCCTTGCTTAGAGAGGCAAGGAGGATGGTTGCGGCTTGGGAGTTGAAGTGCTCGATTTGGGCCACTTCGTCCGTGTCATAGTCCTCATCCCCTACGGATGGTACCTGTACACCATACTCAACAATATCCCATAATCTTTTGTGGAGAGAGGTTAGATGAAATCGCATCAAATTACTCCACATAGCATAATCTTCACCATTAAAAGTTGGTGGTTTGCCTAATGGGACGGATAGTAAAGGTGTATGTTTAGGAATGCGAGGGTAGCGTAGGGGAATCTTACTATACTTCTTACGCTCTTGGCGTTTAGAAGTGACGGACGCCGCGTCGAAACCGGAGGTAGATGTCGATGAAGTGTCGGTCTCATAGTAGACCACCTTCCTCATCCTTTTGTGCTTATCCCCACTCCGATGCGGCTTGTGAGAAGAAGATTTTTCCTTCTTCTCCTTGTGGTGAGAAGAGGAAGATCTTTTCTCCTTTCGCTTGGAGGAGTTCTTCTTCTTCTCTCTTCTCTTGGTGCGGGACTCTTTCGATGAAGATGAAGTGCTCCCTTGGCTTGTAGTGGGCTTGTCGCCGGTCTCCATCTCCTTCTTGGCGTGATCTCCCGACATCACTTCGAGCGGTTAGGCTCTAATGAAGCACCGGGCTCTGATACCAATTGATAGTCGCCTAGAGGGGGGGTGAATAGGGCGAAACTGAAATTTACAAAAATAATCACAACTACAAGCCGGGGTTAGCGTTAGAAATATAAACGAGTCCGCGAGAGAGGGCGCAAAACAAATCGCAAGCGAATAAGAGTGTGACACGAGGATTTGTTTTACCGAGGTTCGGTTCTTGCAAACCTACTCCCCGTTGAGGAGGCCACAAAGGCCGGGTCTCTTTCAACCCTTCCCTCTCTCAAACGATCCCACGGATCGAGTGAGCTTTCTCTTCTTCTCAATCAACCGGGAACAAAACTTCCCCGCAAGGGCCACCACACAATTGGTGCCTCTTGCCTTGGTTACAATTGAGTGATGACCCTTGCGGGGAAGTTTTGTTCCCGGTTGATTGAGAAGAAGAGAAAGCTCACTCGATCCGTGGGATCGTTTGAGAGAGGGAAGGGTTGAAAGAGACCCGGCCTTTGTGGCCTCCTCAACGGGGAGTAGGTTTGCAAGAACCGAACCTCGGTAAAACAAATCCTCGTGTCACACTCTTATTCGCTTGCGATTTGTTTTGCGCCCTCTCTCGCGGACTCGTTTATATTTCTAACGCTAACCCCGGCTTGTAGTTGTGATTATTTTTGTAAATTTCAGTTTCGCCCTATTCACCCCCCCTCTAGGCGACTATCAATTGGTATCAGAGCCCGGTGCTTCATTAGAGCCTAACCGCTCGAAGTGATGTCGGGAGATCACGCCAAGAAGGAGATGGAGACCGGCGACAAGCCCACTACAAGCCAAGGGAGCACTTCATCTTCATCGAAAGAGTCCCGCACCAAGAGAAGAGAGAAGAAGAAGAACTCCTCCAAGCGAAAGGAGAAAAGATCTTCCTCTTCTCACCACAAGGAGAAGAAGGAAAAATCTTTTCTCCTTTCGCTTGGAGGAGTTCTTCTTCTTCTCTCTTCTCTTGGTGCGGGACTCTTTCGATGAAGATGAAGTGCTCCCTTGGCTTGTAGTGGGCTTGTCGCCGGTCTCCATCTCCTTCTTGGCGTGATCTCCCGACATCACTTCGAGCGGTTAGGCTCTAATGAAGCACCGGGCTCTGATACCAATTGATAGTCGCCTAGAGGGGGGGTGAATAGGGCAAAACTGAAATTTACAAAAATAATCACAACTACAAGCCGGGGTTAGCGTTAGAAATATAAACGAGTCCGCGAGAGAGGGCGCAAAACAAATCGCAAGCGAATAAGAGTGTGACACGAGGATTTGTTTTACCGAGGATCGGTTCTTGCAAACCTACTCCCCGTTGAGGAGGCCACAAAGGCCGGGTCTCTTTCAACCCTTCCCTCTCTCAAACGATCCCACGGATCGAGTGAGCTTTCTCTTCTTCTCAATCAACCGGGAACAAAACTTCCCCGCAAGGGCCACCACACAATTGGTGCCTCTTGCCTTGGTTACAATTGAGTGATGATCACAAGAACAAGTGAGAAAGAAAAGAATGCGATCCAAGCGCAAGAGCTCGGAAGAACACAAGCAAATCACTCTCTCTAGTCACTATGGTGTTTTGTGGAATTTGGAGAGGACTTGATCTATTTGGTGTGTCTGGAATTGAATGCTAGAGCTCTTGTAGTAGTTGAGAAGTGGAAAACTTGGATGGCAATGAATGTGGGGTGGTTGGGGTATTTATAGCCCCAACCACCAAAAGTGACCGTTGCTGGAACCTGTCTGTTCGATGGCGCACCGGACAGTCCGGTGCACACCGGACAGTCCGGTGCCCCTGCCACGTCACCATTGCCGTTGGATTCTGACCGTTGGAGCTTCTGACTTCTGGGCCCTCCTAGGTGTCCGGTGCACACCGGACACGTACTGTTTGATGTCCGGTGCACCGGTATGGGCGACCCTGACGTCTGCGCGCGCATTAAATGCACCGCAGGGAGCCGTTGGCGCCGCAGAGAGTCGTTGCTCCGCTGGCACACCGGACAGTCCGGTGCACACCGGACAGTCCGGTGAATTTTAGCGGAGCGGCTGCCGCGCGAACCCGAGGCTGGCTAGTTCCGGAGACCGCGCCTCCTTGGAGCACCGGACATGTCCGGTGCACACCGGACAGTCCGGTGAATTTTAGCGCGCCGGCTTCCGAGAAATCCCGAGAGCGAAGAGTTGGAGTTGGAGTCCTCTGGGCGCACCGGACACTGTCCGGTGCACACCGGACAGTCCGGTGCCTCCAGCCAGAGGTGCCCTCGGTTGCCTCGTTGCTCCTTTGTTGAATCCAACACTTGGTCTTTTTATTGGCTAAATGTGAACCTTTTGCACCTGTATAACTTATGCACTAGAGTAAACTAGTTAGTCCAATGTTTGTGTTGGGCAATTCAACCACCAAAATTATTTAGGAACTAGGTGTAAGCCTAATTCCCTTTCAGCGTCCTTGGAGGTTCATCTTCACTTGAAGAATCATCCCAAGTTCTAACACTTGTGAGCGCCTTGCCTTTGCTCCTCTCCTTTTTGGGTTTGGCCATATTTGGACAGTTGTCCCTGAAGTGGCCCTTCTCCTCACATGCGAAGCATCCTCTCTTCCTTTGCTTTTTCCTGTCAATGTTAAAGAGAAGATCCTCGACCTGCAGGGGCACACCCATTAGATTAATCTTGCGGATCATCCTCATTACCTTTCCGACGCGTCGGATTGTTTCTTCGTCCTCGGAGGATGATGTGCACGATTGATTATCTTCATCATCATCACTTTCTTCTTCTACTTCCTCTTCTTCGCTTGAGGAACTTGGAGTGGGAGCCTTCTTTTTGCCCTTCCTTTCATCACATGCAAAAGCATATGGTCTTGAGGAAGTTGGCTCCTCTCCCCGACTCATTTTTCGCGACATCTCAAAGGCCGCGATTTTCCCAATCACAATGGTCGGGGTCATGTTGCTCAAATCCTCCATGTTGTGAAGGATGGTGATGATGCTCCCATATCTTTGTTGTGGTAGCAGGGAGATAATCTTCCTCACAATGTCCGCATCACCTAGCTTATTAATGCCAATAGAATTGAGCTCATTGATAATTAGATTCAAACGAGAATACATGTCTCTAACAAGCTCATCATCTTTCATGGCAAAAGAATTATACTCATTTAAGACTAGGCAATGTTTTTGCTCACGGACATTGGATGTGCCGTCATGGAGCTCATGCAATTTTAGCCAAATCTCATTAGCAGTTTTTAAGGTAAATACTTGATTAAAAATATCCATGCTAAGAGATTCATACAAGCAATTTTTGGCTCTAGCATTTAAATGAATTTCTTTTTCCTCACTCGTGGTGGGTTTCTCGGGATTCTTGAGGGGTTTCATCCCGTCACGAGTGACTCTCCAAACACCTAGATCAACGGCCTCTAGGTAACAAGCCATTCTAGCACTATAATATGGGAAGTTAGTGCCGTCAAAGTGTGGTGGCCTATGGGTATCCATCCCTTCCTCTAAAAAGCGTCGGCTCTTTTTAGCGGTGAAGCTAAAGCGTTTCAAATGAGCCAAACCGGGCTCTGATACCACTTGTAGGAAACGGGTGACGCCTAAGAGGGGGGGGGGTGAATTAGGACTTCTAAAACTTTTACTAAACTAGGCCACAATTAAATCCCTAGAGCAAAACCTATGCAAATAATCAAAACTAGAATGTGCAAACTAGGTTTTGTCTAAGTGTTGCTATCTCTACCGCAAAAGGCTAAGTTTCAATCTATACTAAATAAGTATGACAACAAGATTGAAACTTAAATTCTTAATATAAATGCGGAATGTAAAGAGCTAAGTAGAGAAGCAAACTCTCGTGGATGACGCCGGTATTTTTACCGAGGTATCCGGAACCACGCAAGGTCCCGACTAATCCTCGTTGGTGCCCCTACGCAAAGGGAAGCCCACGCGAGGGCCAAGCACCACGGTCGAGTAACTCCGTAGAGAGCCACGGGCCTTCTCCACGCGCAAGTGGTGCTCCGCTTCCGGCTCCTCTCGGACGCTCCCCGCCGTCTCCACTATCGAGCTTCCGGCCGAAACGCCGCGGGCCTCGTTCCCTCCGGTACACGGTGGCGGCCGTGACACAAACGCGGTTGTCACGGTCTCGCAAGACTCTCGCCCCACTCGGTACAATTACAACGACTCACGCAAGAGCCGAGGGGTTGTGTGGTTTTACAAAACTCACTCAACTAACTAGGATTCACCTAGAGCAAGCGCTAAAGCGGTCTAACTAACCTAAGCACTTCGCAAAGCACCTACGCTAATCACCGAGTGATTCTATTAAGCACTTGGGTGTTTGAGCTCTTGGAAATGTGCACTATATGCCTTGGTATGTTGCTTGGGCTCTCACACTTGAGAATGGCCGGTTGGGGTGGTATTTATAGCCTCCACACCCCAAACTAGCCGTTGGACAGAAAGCAGCAGCTTTCTGTCGTCGGGTGCACCGGACAGTCCGGTGCACCACCGGACATCTACTATGCAGTGTCCGGTGCACGCCACGTCAGCCGACCGTTGGCGCCTGTAGCAGTCGACCGTTGGATCCGACCGTTGCCTTCTGCCCGTTGGCACACCGGACAGTCCGGTGCTACAGCCAGAGAGCGCCTGTCTGCGGCCTCTCTGCGCAGACTGTCCGGTGCTTCACCGGACAGTCCGGAGCACACCGGACACCAATGTCCGGTGCGCCACCAGGCGCTGGCTGACAGCCCTTCTTGGATTTCTTCGCTGATTTCTTCGGGCTTCTTTGTTCTTGAGTATTGGACTCCTATGCATCTTTTTATGTCTTCTTTTGAGGTGTTGCATCCTCATTGCCTTGGTCCAATTCTCTTCGCATCCTGTGAACTACAAACACAAACACTAGAAAACTTATTAGTTCACGAATTATGTTGTTCATCAAACACCAAAACTCAATTAGCCAAATGGCCCGGGGTCCATTTTCCTTACAAGCGGGTGATACAAACTTCTTAGGGTCGTCCACAAATTTGGAGACTCCCAAGCTACTTCAAAAGATCTTGAAACCTAGGGTTTCAAGAACACCAAGAACGCACAAGAGGGGTTTGCACAAGCTCAAGTCTTTGAAAAAGAGATGGGAGAGGAAAACCAAATCGTGAGCACAAGCACAAACCTCACACCCAAGAGCTCCTCCAACAAGGTTGAATCTTGAGGAAGATTTAAGTGTGAGAGAGATGGAGAGATGAGTGCTTTGTCTCAAGTTAGGTGAGCAATAAATGAGTGAGTGTTCAGCCGTATTAAAGAAGAGAGAGAGGGGGGTCTATTTATAGCCACGGCTCAAAAACTAGCCGTTTGACCAAAAACCCCGCTGAAAACCGGTTGAACCGCCCCCTAGGGCGGTTGAACCGCCCCCTGACAGGTCAGCAGTCTGTCTGCCAGTCTAACTGCCAGACTGACTGGCAGACTGACCTGCAGGTGGGTCAGACAGGCCAGGACCGGTTGAACCGCCCCCCAGGGCGGTTGAACCGCCCCCTGACACCCCTGGCGACCTGACTGCCAGTCTGACTGGCAGACTGCAGATCAGAAGTCAGAGGGTCAGAGACCAGTTGAGCTGCCCCCCAGGACCAGTTCAGCTGGTCTAGACCAGAGAGTTTTGGAGAGAAAACCCCAGCTCAGCTGCCCGGGGGCAAGTTCAGCTGGGTATGGTCAAAGAGGTCCACAGCTGAAGTTGAAGTTCAGCTGGAGTTGAAAAAGTTCAACTCAGCTGAAGTCCAGCTCAGCTGAAAAGCTCAGCTGCAGCTGAAGAAGCTCATCACAGCTGAAGTTAAGTTCAGCTGGAAAGCTCAGCTGAAGTTGAAGAAGTTTAGCTGCTTTTCAGCAAGAACACTCTAGGTTTCTCAACCCAAACCATGGTCAACCAAATAATGTTAAAGTGATTTTTGATTTTCAAAAATAGCTTTTGAATTAGAGGACTTGAGCTATAGCAAACACCTATACCTGTGCGGAAAAGAACAAGGAAGAATTACATCATGCAACACAAGATTTTACATAAATTTTTATACGTCCGTTGCATGAAGTCCTTGGAGCTTCCTTAAGTTCCTGTTTCCTTCTAATCAAACACTAGGAACAAAAACTGTTAGTACCCTTATTTGTTTTGTCATTAAATCACCAAAACCCTCACTTGGGGTTGATTGCACTTACACTTCTGAAACTGCATCTTCAGCTGACTGTTCTGTGGGTTCAGGATCTCCTATTGTAGGGTTACTGTCAGAATCTTCATAATGAACAATAAACTCTCCTAACAGCTGATCTGTGTTGCCTGCTGCATTGGACCAGTCCCATGACACATTTTCATCAAATATGACATCTCTCCCAACCACTGGCTTGCCAGTAGCAGGATTAAAAAAATCTATAGCCCTTGGTTCCACTTTCATAGCCAATGAAAATCATCTTGGCTGATCTGTCAGATAGCTTTGTCAGACCAAGTCCAACCAACTTCACATATGCAACACACCCAAAAATTCTCATGTGGTTCACGTTGGGTTTTCTTCCATGCCAAGCTTCATATGGGGTCATGTTGTTCAGGCTCTTTGTAGGGCACCTGTTCAACACATACACTGCAGTACATATAGCTTCACCACAAAAATCAGAAGGTAGTGCCATTGTCTTCAATAAGCATCTGGCCATCTCAACCACACTCTGATTTCTCCTTTCTACCACCCCATTCTGTTGGGGAGTATAGGGAGTAGTAGTGTAATGCTTTATCCCACCTTCACTGCAGAAAATTGAGAATAGATTGGAATTGAACTCTCCCCCCGATCTGTTCTCAATGCCTTCAACTTGCCATCACATTCAACCTCAGCCATGTTCTTTATTTTCTTAAAATATTCCAGAGCCTGATCCTTGCTCTTCAGCAATTCCACCCACATATATCTGCTGTGATCATCAACCACCAGCAAAAAATAGGATGCTCCCCCCAGAGACTTTGGAGAGATATGCCCACACAAATCTGCATGCACAAGTTCTAAGCCTTTTTCTGCCCTATAGCTAGACATTTTTGGAAATGGAGATCTGTGTAGCTTCCCAAGAGCACACCCATCACACACTTTCTCTACCCTTGTTACTGTTGGCAAACCAGTAACCATGTTTTTGGATTTTAGATCACTCAGGGCTTTGAAATGCAAATGCCCAAATCTAGCATGCCACCTCCAGGAAACATCATCAACTTGAGCTTGCAGACAAACTGGTGAGTCTAACCCAAACTTAGCTAGGTACAATATGTTCCCAACTCTAGGTGCAGAGATTAGCAGTGTTTTCTCCTGATCATACACACACAATCTCCCATTCTCCCCAACATATTTGAACCCCTTTTCTTCCAACTGTCCCAAACTAACAATGTTACTTTTCAGTTCAGGGATGAAATACACATCAGTGAGGACCTTGTGACCCTTTTGGCGATCTTGAATCACCACTGAACCCATGCCTTGGATTCTAACCTTAGAGCCATCCCCAAACCTTACTGAGCCTTTAACACCCTCATTCAGCTGTGACAGTACTGATCTGTTCCCTGTCATATGATTACTAGCGCCGGTATCCAAAACCCACACTCCATCAGGAACAAGCACAGGTGTTACCTTCTCAGTGAGATGAACTAGTGACGTCTCCTGTTCGATGTCGCATGTTGCCACCATCAAAGCACCAGAGTGGTCACCGCCGCCGATAACTACGTTCGCCTCCGGCTGCGCCACCTCCTTCTTCTCCTTTTTCGGGCGTTTGCAGTCCTCCGCCCAATGACCGTAGATGCCACAATTTCGGCATCGACCTTTCCTTCTTGGCGTCCCCATGGATGTCAGTCTTACCTGACCCGTGGCGCCGCCGTCAGAGCGCGCTATTGCCTTGCCCTTGGAGGAGACACCCCGCCACCGCTCCCTCCAGCCTTGTTGCCGGGGTGAAAACGATGCTTGTGCTTCTCTAGCCAAACATCCTCGGCCAGCAGCAGCCACCCTGCCTTGTCCATGATCTGATCGATCTTGTCATCAAAACGCTCTTCCACCGCCCTCAACCGACCGACCAGCTCTTCAACTGTCAGGGTCTTGAGGTCGACGAACATCTCGATGGACACCACAATCTGTGAGAACCGTGATGGCGCCACGCGTAGAAACTTCTTCACAACCCAGAAATCGTCGATCGTCTCGCCCAAAATCTTGAGATTTCCAACCAGATTGGTAATTCTCATGCTGAAATCGTCGACAGACTCCCCCTCCTTGAACTGAATGTTCTCAAAATCTTTCAGGAGTTTTTGGGCATTAACCTCCTTGACGCGATCTGCGCCCACACGCATCGTCTTCACAGCTTCCCACGCCTCTTTCACCGTGTTCTTCCTCCCCAACGTCTGCCACATCTCCTTTGGGACCGAGCGCAGGAGCACACTCATGGCAATTCGATCTTGTGCCCGCTTCGGCCTGTCACCTGGGGTGATCACTTCCCAGATTTCAAGCGCTTCGTAATTGCACTGCATCAACATGGCCCACTCGGTGTAGTTGTCGCTCGTGAGCATCGGCCACATGATGGAACTCTCCTTCACGGTAGACTTGGTGGATGTGTCGCCCATGGCGGCCGACAGTGATTTTGCGGCGGAGCTTGGGATCTCTTCCTCGGTTCACTCTCTCTCTCGATGGACCACTGGATCCATCGTATACCTCTCCCCTCGGCTCCGATACCACGTGTTGGAACCAACCGTCGAAGATCGACGCCGGCGAGTCCGCGACGCCAGCCGGTGGTGACCGCGAACGCTAGAAACCTAGGAACGAGAGTACAAGAGAAGGCACGAGATTTCTCTGCAAATGCGTGCAGTCCGCACCAATGCAATCCTTGTTCCTTTTATAGCGGGATTTCCCCGTGTTCCCCACCGCAACAATCGCTGCACGGTGCGCCGTTATTTCCGGAACGCCCAGTGCGACATGCACGGCAAATCTGCTGCGGTGATTTGTCCTATCAAATGCGGTCACGACGTGAGACTGGGCAGTCTCCGGCTCACCCGCGATTCTACGCCAAATATGCATGATTTGTTACTAAAACAAACTACCTACATGCACCTAAATGAGATACGTGTTCATTTGACACGATTACAAAGAGATCACTGCAACACAGATAGATCTCCCTTCACTCTCCCACTAGGCACGCTCTTCGCCGCTGTCCGACCCGCCCGGGCAAACGGACGCCGAGGAGACTGCACTGTATGTTGTCGTGGAGGCCAACAACGAGGAGGTCGTGCGCCTCCTCCTCTTGCTCCACGACTTCGAGTCAGACACCATCCGTTCACGCCTCGACCTTGATGCCTCTCATATCACCGCCAAACAGGGCTACACTGGTGAGCTCCCCATCAGTCCCCTTCTATTGATGTTATGCGAGGTAGCTGATTCGAAACCTTCAGCGTCTCATAGGGGACATTGGATTGCTAAGGCGGCGACGCGACGGTGGCAGGGACCAAGGAGGACGCGGAGGAGTAGAAGCCGGGGAAGCGAAAGGTGGAGCCGCCCTCATCGGTGTGGGCCTACTCTGAGCAGAACGCAAAGGCGGCCTCCACGGAGATGGTCGTGGCCTGGTGGGGAAGGGCCATCGAGGAGCGGGCATGGGCGGCTGTTGGGGGCCTTCGTCCTCCGAAGGTCCTCAAAAACATGATTTCACAATGTTTTCCAAGTGGATTATATGAACAGGTATTTTCGGATTCAGAATTATGGATATGGAGCACGACCAGGACGAAGCCTGAACCAGACAAAGGTCGAGGGCAGCCGAAGCTGTGCGCAGGGAAGCTTCGGCGCGATGGCATAAGGGGGAACCGACTTAAAGATGAAAAGACTTCGGGGGCCTCGACAGATTTCCATAAACCGTTGACAAATGTAATGGACATGGATGTAATTTTACGTGGGCTGCGTCCCGCGTCTATAAATAGATGAACAGTGCTCCCGTACTGTTCACGCTGACTTGGCATTGGCTTTTGCGTCACGTTTGTACTTCTACCTTCTCTCAGGACCGAAGGTACATTTGTAATTTGAAATCATTTCTATTTCTCCATGTTAATAAAATAGAAATGATCCTATGTTGATATTTATATTTCACGCTTTATATGAATCCTTCGGTATTATTTATTATATTTACGAAGGTACGTCTCTTGTGACCTTCGTCCTAAAGCATTATTTCCCGAAGGGGCGTAATGTTTCGAAGGACGAAGGACCTTAATGTTTAACATCTTCTATGTTGCCTTGTTCTTAACTCTTAGCATTTGAGAACAAGTCCCCAACATTGGCGCCCACCTCCGGTGAACTCACTTCCACCTCGAGTTTTTGTGAACACCTTCGGAAGCTATAGACCTTCACTATGGCGCCGAAGAAAGCTTCAGCGACTGGGGCAGGAGCGCTACAACCGCTGGATCACAACCAGGAGACCGTCTCTCTTCGGGAGGCCCGAAGCCAGAAGAGAAAAGCCGTCAGCCCGACGCTTGAGGAGGAAGAGCTAGACCAAGAAATCAGAGAGATGGAGATGCTACATCAACAAGTGCAGAGGAAAAAGGAGAAGATGGCCCGCCTAGCTGAGTTGCAAAGGCAAATAGACGAAGCCTCTGAGGAGGTTCGCCATCTCACTCACGATGAGCAGAACAGAAGGCCTCATCAGAAAGACCTTCATCAGGAGGGCTTTGTCAACGAAGATGACTGGTATGATAATTTCCATCAGGGAAATTTTGTTTTCGATGATGCTTCTCCTCTGTCTGCTGAGCTGCAGGCTACACCTTGGCCTCCATCCTATAAGCCACCCCAGCTTCCCATGTTTGACGGCCACTCCGATCCGAAGCAATTCTTGATGAGCTACGAAGCAACAGTGTCTTCGTACGGGGGCAATGCTGCAGTCATGGCGAAGTCTTTTGTTATGGCCGTCAGGAATGTTGCTCAGACTTGGTATTCCTCTCTTCGGCCAGGAACAATCACTTCATGGCAGAAGCTGAAGGATATGTTACTGACCAGCTTTCAAGGATTTCAAACGAAGCCGGTCACAGCTCAAGCCCTTTTCCAGTGTATTCAGGATCACGAAGAATACCTTCAGGCGTATGTCCGAAGGTTCTTACGATTGAGGGCGCAGGCACCAACGGTGCCCAATGAAATCGTTATCGAAGCCATGATCAAGGGGCTTCGTCCTGGACCTGCAGCTCAATACTTTGCTCGGAAGCCTCCTCAGACCCTGGAGAAATTGCTCCAAAAGATGGATGAGTACATTCGTGCTGACAATGACTTTCGCCAAAGAAGGGAGGAGGCCTTCAGATTTTCTGAAATGACCAGGGGCTTCGGAGGAAGATACTACCCGAGGCATGTTCGTTCCATCCACAACACTCAGAATGATGACAAGGGGAATCAGCAAAACAGGCCGCAGTGCTCCTCACAGGCTTCGGGGCAACAACAAACCTCCTTCCGGCCACCAGCTCCAAGAGGCAGAGGCGCCAGGGGCTTCGGCGGAAGATTCGGAGATCAGCCAAGGAGACTGTTTTGCTTGTTCTGTGGAGAAGGCAAGGGCCATACCACTAGGACGTGCCATGTTACAATACAGAAGCAAAAGGAAATAGCCGAAGCTGCATCTCAACAAGCTCAGCCGAAGCAGGTCATGCATACTGCTTCGTATCATCCGCCTTATATCCCAAAATACATAGACAACCACCCTGCAGCTTCTGTAGCTTCGGCAAGTCAACCTCAAGCTTCCTGGCAGCAGCTTCCGCCTCCACCTCCATTGCAGCAAGGTCAACAGCCAGAAGGGAGTCAATACGCTCCACATCAGAGGGACTTCAGAGAACAGTCCGAAGCTCGCACCGTCAACAGCACCGTGCCAGAGTCGAAGCACATTTATTGACATATCCTACCTTTGATAGCAGTCTTTTCTATTTAGTTTTATTTTCTGTGAAGCAAAAAACATTGATAGTTTTCATGTAATAATTCCGATTGTTTCTTACGAGGAAGATCTATTTGCTCCACAAGCCTAAGTTGCTGAAGCCTAAAACTTTTTCCGTTACCAAGGAGGACCTTCGGATCAAAAATCCTTCGGAGTAGCAGAAAGTCATTCTAAGGAACGCAGAGTAAGTTTATGAAGTCACAAAAAGCCGTTCCAAAGGGAGCGCAGTGTAAGTTTTCTGCTCAGAAGTCGTTCCTAAAGGAATGCAGAGCCTACAGCGAAAAGTCAACGCTGATACCGCCTAAGTAAAAGGCGAAGAAGCTCCTAAGGGAGGCTTACAGCGAAAAGTCAACGCTGAAACCGTTTAAGTAAAAGACGAAGAAGCTCCAAAGTCGTTCCTAAGGGAATGCAGAGCTTACGAATATATTTTATGTGTATCTTCGGAACAAATGACACATGCATAGCATAACATCATCACATCATTTTGCATAGCATAAGCATCATACATCATATTGCATTTGGCAAGAGAAGGGGATACTCTCAACCTTCGAAAGGATGCTTTGAGAAAGTGACATCGAAATTGTATAGCTTCGGAATACAGTTTCGAAGAATATTTTTACGAAACATGGGCGAATTTTATCAAATCAATATCAAAGTTGTATAGCTTCGGAATATAGCTTCGGAATATAGCTTCGGAGAATGTTTTCACGAAGCACGGATATCATTCATCAGAGTAATTTTAACGAAGAATGTCTTCTTCACGAAGCATGAAAAGAAGGGAAGGTGTTTTTTCGCCGAAGGCTCAAAAATGGTATGTATTTAAAGTTTCATGCATCGTAAAGAATTCAATAATGAAAAGAGACTTGTATATTACATTCAAATGTACAAAGTGTTGCATAGATTACACTTTAAATGTTTTTTCCAAATAGTATCTAATCTTCTCTTAATACTGCTTCGGCGGCTTCATTCAGAAGTTGGTCAACAACCTTGTCCATGATAGTTTCGGCCATCTGTTTAATTTCTTCATCCCCTTTTGTGTGGGGGTCGGCAGTTGGTTCAACAGTTTCTGAGCGAAGAGAACACTTCTTCATTACTTTTACAAATCGCGAGCAAAGTTTAAAATGAAAATTACAACGCAACAAGAGCGACTAATTGGTACCTAATTGTCTTTCGGGCTCCGAACTCCTTTCGGCAGCTTCTGCTACTTTTCTAGCATCATGAATGCCTTTTTCGCTTCTTTGGATGATCTCTTGTGCCATTCCTCGGCCGCCGTCGTTCCAGATATCAGTAAAAAATTTGCCACCAACCACGCTTGCTTCGGCCGAGGGGTCCTTGATATCTTCAGAAGATAAGGTAGCTTCGGACTGAGCTAAAAATTTTATATGCCCGCAACCTTTCTTCTCTAAGACAGAAGCAATTCCTCTGGCGCCCGAAAAAGCGCATATGTCGCCACGACTGTTCAGAATCTCTTCGAAGGCCTCTGCTTCATGGCTAATCCATTCCAGCGGATCTTCGGGATTGCCTCGAGAAAAATTCTCTTCGCTCGAAAAGGCGCCGACGCTAGCAAAGCTGGTTTTAATTTTATTCACACATTCTATAGATTTAACATAGCATTTCCCCTGAGATGTGCGAAGCTCCTTAACTCTTGATTCCAATTTGTTGACCATAAAATCACTAAGTTCTCGTTTCGTTTCCTCAAGCGCGCGCTCCTCTTTAGCTCTAGCCAGCTGTTTTTGAAGATCTTTAATCTCGCGTTTTTGAGCTTCGGTTTGGGCCTTTGAAGCAGCTTCGTCTCTTTTCACTTTGTCTACCAGTGTAAGCAGAATTTTATCTTTTTCCAAAGCTTCGTTTCTCAGTTTGATAACTTCGGAGCGTAAATTATTAAACGCAATTTCATAACTTTCATCTTCGGCGCTCTTTTGCGCCCTTAGCGCGTTGCTTAGGATCAGGCCCTATACAAAAAAATTTCATATAAAAAAAGGAATGAGTTGCGTAAAAAAAAAATAAAAATAAAAATAAAAATAAAATATATATATAATAAGGGGGTTTTTTCAAGCGTTTAATTCTCGTACCTTCAGGCTGTTGTACGCAAGACTGTCTGCGAGATCTTCTTTCGTCATGGCGCTTAATCCAGATTCAAGCTTCGGGAAACCAATACTCCTGGCCATCTCTCGGCAGACAGATAGCTCTTTGTTGTCAGGCAGGCAGTATAAGAAATCATCTTCATTTGTCCCATTGAATATTACTGCCCCCTTTGGATATTTTAGCTCCTTTGCATAATGGTTAGCTTCATGAGTTTCTTCTTCAGATAGTTTTTTCCCCGAAGCATGTCGTATGATGTAATCACATATGCTGGCAGGCGCTTCGGGGATGGCAGTGTCAGTTTCTTCAACCAAAATTGGTTCTGGTATTTTTATTGCTTCGGCTTCCAAAGTTTGCTCCTTGAAGGGCTCTGAAGGCCCAGCTTCAGCTTCAGCTTGTTGCGTCGGAGCTTCAGAAGAAGCTTCAGCAATTTCAACACTCTTTTTTGGAGTTGTGCTTGAAGACTTAATTGTCTCCAAGACATCTAGTACATTTACCATTCTCTTCCTTTTTGGGGTCACCATTGTACCCTTTTGGATTTTTGCTGCTTCGACATTTGCTACAGGACTCAAAATTTCTGATGCTTTTTCCTTAGTCGGATTTTTCGTTTCTTCCATTTTTTCTGTGGATGGCGCTTCGGCCATCTCTGCAATTTCTGGCAGCAAGGTTGGCTGTTCAGCTTCGGCGGCCGAAGAAGTTTCTCCGGTGAACTCAGGCACCGAAGCTGGTTCAATATGGCGTGGTCGGTGTGTGAGGACCTTCAACCTTTTTCCTTTCGGTTCTGGCTCGCTAGGAGCAAGTGCAGCTTCTTCTTTTTCAGAGGTTATGTTTTTCCTTTTTTGCCTTCGGATGGGATAACGATAATCAGGGTAGAAGAACCCGACTGCATCAAACACTCGGTTGAGTCTCTTCTTTTTTCGGCCTCCGAAGGCTGCTGATAGTGCAGTATTTTCAGCCTTCGAATATGCCCCAAGTAATTCATCACTTAATGTTTCAATGCTTTTCAGCCAGTCATCATCAGGTTCAATAAATTTATCTGCATATTTGAATGTGTACTTTAATCTGACTAGTCCGCCTTCGTCGGACTCTTTGATGGTTTCCTTCGGCATTTCCCACTTTTCTGCAAGTGGCCATACCCTGAAGGCAATGTGTTCTTGGACCAAGTCCCTTGTCCCAATAAACGAGCAGACTACCCCGAAGGCTCTTTGGCATTCTTCGGCGGCTTCGTCCATTTCGACCTTCGGCCTTCGAAGACCGAAGCGTTGCCAGATTGGGTGCATAATGATACTCTTCACATTCTCTTGAGCTGTTAGATCATTCTTTACATAAAACCATTCAGTCATCCAGGCTCCGGGCCACCTCTTCCGAAAGGTCGGCACAGGGCAGCTTGACCCGGAGCGGGCGCCGAAGCTGTAGCACCCAAAGTTGTTGTGGTATTGCTCCTTTCCCCAGGGCTTCGTCTCGTATAATAACTCATGAATGTTGCAGAAACTTTTAGCGTTCGGTTCCAAACCTTGGCTCCTCGCAGCCCAGACAAACACTCCCATTCTTATGATGGCTTCGGGAGTGATTTGATGCAGATAGACTTGAAATGTCTTTAGTACCTCAACAACAAAGTTGCTCAGGGGGAATCGAAGCCCAGCCTTGAGGAAGCTTCGGAAAATCACAACTTCATCTTCTTCGGGGGTGGGAGAAGTTTTTTCCCCGGCATCAGCTCTCACAATAGATATGTCTCGGAAATATCGCCCCCTCATATTATCAATGTGACTCTGCTTGATGGTCGTCTTCCCAAAAACTGTGTGGCTTGGTCGCCACGGTCGATCTTCGGCCTCTTCCCCACCACTTTCCACATCATAGCTGTCGCTGTCATCAGTATCTTCGGACAAACCTTCGAGAATCTCCTTCGTGATTTTCTCTGTGTTGGTCTCTGCCATCGCTATCAGGAACCCCAGATTCTTCTCCTCCTCGAGACTCAGCTTCGTCTCAGTGGGGATCTTCAGCTTCGTCTCGGCAGGGATCTTCTTGCCTTCAGACATCTTCGGGAACGCTAAAAAATTGTTCCCGAGGCCGAAGATTCGAAATAAAAAAGACCAGCAAATCTTAACGAACAAGAGCTAAAAATTTTAGTGGGCCGAAGCAAAAGGCAAGTGTGCGTACCAAATGAGTTCGCGATGTGATCTTATTTATACGCCTAGGGCGTTGAAAATTGAAAGGCCCCGCTTGTCAGTGAATGTTGCTATTCTAGCAAAGGGAAGGTGTTTTTTCGGACCTTCGGCTCAAGGCCTTCGTCCATATCGCAATCTAAATTTATTATTTACAAATTAATATTGCGAGGGGCTACTGTTGGGGGCCTTCGTCCTCCGAAGGTCCTCAAAAACATGATTTCACAATGTTTTCCAAGTGGATTATATGAACAGGTATTTTCGGATTCAGAATTATGGATATGGAGCACGACCAGGACGAAGCCTGAACCAGACAAAGGTCGAGGGCAGCCGAAGCTGTGCGCAGGGAAGCTTCGGCGCGATGGCATAAGGGGGAACCGACTTAAAGATGAAAAGACTTCGGGGGCCTCGACAGATTTCCATAAACCGTTGACAAATGTAATGGACATGGATGTAATTTTACGTGGGCTGCGTCCCGCGTCTATAAATAGATGAACAGTGCTCCCGTACTGTTCACGCTGACTTGGCATTGGCTTTTGCGTCACGTTTGTACTTCTACCTTCTCTCAGGACCGAAGGTACATTTGTAATTTGAAATCATTTCTATTTCTCCATGTTAATAAAATAGAAATGATCCTATGTTGATATTTATATTTCACGCTTTATATGAATCCTTCGGTATTATTTATTATATTTACGAAGGTACGTCTCTTGTGACCTTCGTCCTAAAGCATTATTTCCCGAAGGGGCGTAATGTTTCAAAGGACGAAGGACCTTAATGTTTAACATCTTCTATGTTGCCTTATTCTTAACTCTTAGCATTTGAGAACAAGTCCCCAACAGCGGCGGTGTTAGAACTCTTGCTCACGTACACAATTTCTAGAGAGTGGTTTGGGTTCCTATCTTTTGTTCGAAGTTCATCACCAGCCAAAAAGTGTCTTACAAGGAGCACACGCCTCCTTTTTTCTACGAAGAGGAAAACTACCAAAGTAAAATACAAACGACATTAACATATGGGCCCTATTACAGCCATTCGACACCAAAATACTTCTTGTTGGGCTTCATCTCCTGTGCACTTGGCTATCTTCTTATGTTCAGTTAACTTCTCCACTGTAGCGTGTCCAACATCGCCAGTCAGCTCTTCAGCATCATCACCTTCAGTCTATTCTTTAGGTTTACTGACATCCCCCTAAACAACCAGCTTGTCCCCAAGCTGGGGCACAAGGGAATTCTCGCTTCATCAAAGCTTCATCTTCCCATGTCGCTAGACTAGCGTCCTAGTCAAACCACTTGATTAGGATTTGAGGAATCGCCTTGCCATTATGCCAAATCAACTTGGAGTCCAACACAGCCTCTACAACCTGCAACCCGTGGGAACAATCTAGAAAGGAAGGACACACTGGAGTTTTAGAACCCACCATTGGTTTCAGTTGTGAAAATGGACACATGGTGAATACCACAACCCACTGGTAGATCTAATTCATAAGCTACCTCATTAATCTGGCGAATAATGACAAAAGGCCCAAAAAACTTGAAAGTCAATTTTGGGTGAGACCTGGATGCCACTGAAGATTGGTAGTATGGTTGTAATTTCAAAAACACCGTTTGCCCCACAGTAAGAACACAATTCGTTTGACCATTGTCAGCTTGCCTTTTCATTCTATGTTGAGCACGCTACAGATGTATCTTGATTTGAGAAAGCCTGAATCTTCTTTCCTCCAACATTTCATGAAGATCTGGCACAATGCACTGTCCATTCACATCGATCCCAAAATGTACTGGTGCGTGGCCATATAGTGCTTCAAAAGGAGTGGTTCCCAAAGTAGTGTGGTGGCACGTGTTATACCAAAATTCTACTAGTGGTAGCCATATAGACCATCTCTTTGGGCACGAATGCATAAAACAACGAAGATAGGTCTCAACACACAGGTTCACCCTTTCCGTTTGGTCGTTCGACTGAGGATGGTAAGTGCTACTCATAGACAGTTGAGTCCCAGATAGCTTGAACAACTCCTGCCAAAGCTTGCTTGTGAATACAGGATCTCTATCAGATATCATGGCCATTGGTAAACCATGCAAGCGATACACTTCATAAAGATATAACTTGGCCACTCACATCGTTGTGAAAGGTGCGACAAAGGAAGGAAATGAGCGTACTTCGAGAATTTATCCACTACTACTAGGATGCAATTATACTTGTGAGATTGTGGCAACCCAGAAACGAAGTCTAAATTGACTGTATGCCATGCATGGTCTGGTACTGGTAAGGGAAGAAGCAACCTTGGGTATTTCATCCTGTCAGGCTTAACTTGTTGACAAGTGAGGCATGACTGCAAAAATTCTTTGACTTGTCTCTTCATTCCAAGCCAAGCAAAAACTGCCTTGATGCGACGATATGTCACAGGAAATCCCGATTGTCCACCCAATGCGCTGTTGTGGAGAGCTGACATTATGGACTACTGTAACTGAGCATTGTCTCCCAACCAGATGCGACCCTTATAACAGATAATTCAACTGTTAAGAGTATAGTGACCATGTGTGCCTTCAGCATCTAGCAATTGCATCCACTTTTGTGCTGTTTGGTCTTGTTCATATTCTTGAACCACTTGCTGTAACTAGCTAGGAACTACCGTGGACACATTCACCTGATTAAGTTGCAGCTGGGGTGGATCTCCCTCCAACCCTGGACGTCATGACAAGGCATCAGCCACCCGATTGTCTGGTCCTTTGTGATAGATACTTTTATAGTGTAAACCCATAAGTTTGGTCAATGCTTTCTACTGCCAAACAGTGCAAACCCTCTGATCCTCCAGATGAATCAGACTTTGATGGTCTGTCTTCATTACAAATTCTGCATGTTGCAAATAGGAACGCCACCGCAAACAAGATAGCTAATCACTCTTTCTCGTAGATAGAAAGCCCCAAATTCCTTTGTCCCAAAGCTTTACTATTATAAGCAATAGGGTGTCCCCTATACCACCTCCACTCGCATCTGTCTCAATAACAAAAGTTTTGCTAAAGTTTGGAATGCTCAGAACTGGAGACTTAGCTAATGCTAGTTTTAGTACATCAAATAATTGTTGTGTAGTTGCTGTCCACACAAACATAATATCTTTTCTCAACAAATATATGAGTGGTTTTCTTATGACTCCAAAGTAGGGAACAAATTTTCTATAAAACCCAACCATGCCTAGGAAACTGCGAAGCTCTTTGACACAGCTTGGAACAGGCCACTCCTATACAACTTGCACCTTTTTGGGGTCAGTAGCAACACCTTTGAAACTTATCACATGTTGCAAAAATTCTAAAGTATCCTGTGCAAAGAGGCACTTGGACATCTTCAGATGTAATTTGTGGAAACCGAGTAACTAAAACACTGGCTCAAGTTGTTTCACATGCAACTCTAAGTTTGGACTGTAGACCAGCACATTGTCCAAGAAAACCACCACACATTTTTTTAGGAGAGGGGCTAAGATGTGATTCATGAATTCCTGAAAGGTAGCCAGAGCCCCAGTTAAGCCAAATCACATAACCTTGTACTCAAAATGACCATAATGTGTCTGAAACGTTGTCTTGTGTTCATCCCCTTCTTTAATACGGATCTTGTGGTAACCTGAGCTGTGGTCAAGCTTGGAAAACACAACAGCTCCACTCAGCTCGTTAGTGATTTCGTCAAACACAAGCATAGGATATATACCTGTTCTTTATAGTGTAGGTGTTCAACTTCCTATAATCCACACACAAGCGCCATTCTCCATCTTTTTTTCTTCACTAAAAGAATTGGTGATGCGAATGGACTTGTACTCTGCTGGATAATTCCACTCTTCAACATTTCTGTGACCTGTCTCTCGATTTCGTCCTTTTGTTGAGGGGTGTATCTGTAAGGGCGTAACCGAAAAGGCTGCACTCCAGGAAGTAGTGGAATTGCATGATCAATCCACCTGGCTGGAGGTAATTCCTTCGGCTCTTCGAATAGGTGCTGATATTGGTTAACCTGGACATCAATGGACTCGGGCATATGGGCAGTAGAATGGCTTGAACATGTCTGCAATTCCAGAAGTTGTTCTATAGCTTCCGATTTACTAGAGAATCAAACTGCACACCAGTGATCTCTAAACATGACTGAATTTTGGGTAAAACTACTTGCAATTTGACTTTATGTCCTTTGTATTCAAATTCTAGCCACTTATGTCCCCAAGGGATGGACATTGGACTGTGATGTTTCAACCAATCCATACCTAAGAATTAAGATTAGATCATATCCACTTAGAGGTAGCAGCTTGAAATCAGTGACAAAAGTAACACCCTCACAAAGCCATCTGCAACCATGCATAACATGAGTACTCCACATTCGACCACCATCAGCAACCTTGACTTGCAGAGGTTGGTGTAGAGGTGCCACTCCAGGCATTACTCCCATTAGATGATTTCCCATAAAGCTTGCTGAACTGCCTGAATCAACTAAGATCAAAACCCGTTGACAGTGAATAGAGGCCCACAGACGGATGGTTATGTTACCTTCACTACCAATCACTGCTGCTACTAAAATAGCTACAACAGTCTCCTGTTGGCTTTCATTTGGGATCTCTTCAAACTCAATTTTAAAGCCCACATCTCTCTAGTAAATGTAGTGGTACACTAGTGGCATACCGATGCATCTGACCCCATTTTCACCACATTTAAAGCACAATCCCTTAGCCTTCCTATATGCCTTCAAGGCTACCATTTTACCCTCTTCATTCCTGGTATTCAGAGTTCCAGAATTCCGACGCTCTTCACCTAATCCAGACATTCTACCACTTGTGGGAGGCAATGGCACTGGTAGGGGAATCGGCTTTCCAGGAAGTCTGTTAAAAACTCCCTGTTCTGGTCTTCGATGTTCCTTGCATCCAGTGTTGTTAATTACTTCTTATAGTAATGCCAGTGAGCACGCTGTATCCAAGTCAGCGGGTCGCTGCATGATGGCCACTTATTTGAATTCATCCTTTAGACCGTCCACAAAACGACCAGTGACCATCGTAACTGTTAGGCCCCGTTTCAATCTCACGGGATAAACTTTAGCTTCCTGCTAAACTTTAGCTATATGAATTGAAGTGCTAAAGTTTAGCTTCAATTATCACCATTAGCTCTCCTATTTAGATTACAAATGGCTAAAAGTAGCTAAAAAAAGCTGCTAAAGTTTATCTTGCGAGATTGGAACAGGGCCTTAATTGATTTTCATGGGCCAAAAATTGATGAAGTAGCTGGTCAAAGTGCTCAATATACTCCACCACCGACCACGTCTGATGTATGTGATAAAACTACCGAATCAAGATATTATGTTGGTCACGACCAAACCGACTAATCAAAGCTGCACAAAGTTCATGTCAGTTCATATCTCTGGTACGGGACTCCATAGATTGCAACCAGAAAAGAGCTGATCCCTCAAAGTGCATCATAGCCATTCGGATCCACATTTCGATTGGCACAACATAATAATCAAAATAAGTTTCACAATGGTGTTTCCACAACTTAGGATTAGATCCATCAAAAACAGGTAAGTTCAAATAGGGAAGATTTACTCCTGAACCTTGGGACCAACTCATGGAAGCAAATTGGCTTGTGGGATTTTGACCGAACTATTAAATTGTGTTGGAACTATATTAGGGTGTGGGTACATTTACTCTGTTGGAACTATATTAGGGTGTGGGTACATTTACTCTCTTGCCCCTCTGTAATGGGCCAGGCCCAACTCATGACTATTAATACATAGCCCCACCCTATCCTAGGGTTAGGGTTTTCCCTCCAATATGGTATCAGACTTTCCTGCATCCTCCCTGACCGCCGCCCTCCCCTAGCCCGCCGGCTGCTCTCCCTACCCACCGCCGGTGCCCTTCCAACCATGTCTCCCCTGCCCTCTGCTCCCTATCGGCGCCCGCGGCCAGCCGCGCCGAGCTCCTCCAGGTCTTCGACGACGCTCTGCAGAGGGCCTCGTCCGTCCCGGCGCCTCCAGCCCACTCGCCCCGCCCGCCGCGGCCGCCGCGTCGGCCGCCCGCACCTGGGGCTTGGCCGCCGCCGTTCCGTCGGCTTCCCTCGTCGCCGACGCGCGCCCGTGCGGCCACGCGCAGTCCTCCGCCCTCAGGCCGAACTCGGACCCCACCCCGACGCCGCTCACCAGTCGTCACCGTCCTCCGCGTCCGCCACCTCAGACGCGCGCGCGCGGCCACCTCGACCGATTGAAGCAGCAGGCTCGTGCGACCGCCGTCTGGCCACTGCGCCCCACGGTCACATCTCCTGCTCCGCCCCCCCCATTTCCCTGTCGGCGCGGCCATCTGTAGAGCCCGCCTCATCTCCGTCGAGAAAGCCCCCCGCCCCAGGTGGCCCTGCACGCGCCACGTCACGTCCTGCCGCCGGTCCCTGCCCCGGCCGCCGGATCTTCGTCGTCCACCGCCTGCGCTGGGCCCCGGCGCCGTGCCGCAAGTGGGACGGCATCGCCGGAGCAGCCTGCTCCCCCTGCGCGCTCTCCTGCCGTGCCGCAGTGGGTCGGTCTGGCCGGAGCAGCAGTCATGGTCGTGCAGCCCGCTGCTCCCGTGGCTCCCGACTACCACGGTCGTGCTTTTGCCCTGGCCGTCGGCGCCACTTCCTCCCTGTCTCCGCCCGTGTCCGTCGGGATGGCCGTGCACGTCCTTCTCAACGACGGTCAGCTTATCCGGGGCACCTTCGTGAACTTCAATCCCACCATGAGCCCTGTACTTTGTGACTGCGTCGAACTCCACCCCCAGGTCGGCCGTCACGTGCCCGGTCCCCTTGTCTTCCCCCGTGCAGTTATCGCCTCCCTGACCATTGAGCCCTCGTTCCCTCCCCTCCCAGTAACCACGTCAGAGCTCCTCCTCTGGCTCTCTCCACGCACCCTACAGCCTCCCCACTGTCTCCCTCTCCCACCGATTGGGTGGTCGACTCTGGGGCCTCTTTCCACACCACTCCCACAACTAGTTCATTATTCCACTCCCATCCACCACACCCCTCACATCCTTCCTCCATCATCGTAGGCAACGGTTCCACTCTTCCGGTCACCTCAGTAGGTGCATCAGTTCTTCCTGGACCATTCTGCCTTAACGACGTCCTTGTTGCTCCCGGTCTGACTCATCCCCTCCTCTCGGTTCGTCGCTTCACTAGCGACAACCAGTGCTCTATGGAGTTCGACCCCTGGGGCCTCACCATACGCCACCTTCCCACACATGTTGTGCTCGCTCGCTGTGACAGCTCTAGCCCCCTCTATTCTCTTCACTTGCCCTCCACTCCCCACACCAGAGTAGCCTCATCTCCTGCACTTACTACTACCACCACATCACATGCTCTTGCTACTGCCACCACCTCCTCCGCCATTTGGCACCGTCGCCTCGGGCACCATGGACCTGACATCATGTCCCAGCTTTCCGGCCACTCCGACATATCATATACTCGGGGCTCTTCTGAGCGCCTCTGTCATGCCTGTCAGCTTGGTCGTCACTCCCGTCTTCCTTTTTCCACTTCCACGTCCAGGGCTGTCCAGGCCTTTGATCTTGTCCACTGTGATCTCTGGACGTCTCCTGTCCTTAGCCTCTCCGGCTACAAATACTACCTGGTCATTCTGGATGACTACTCCCATTTCCTTTGGACTTTCCCCCTTCGGCTAAAGTCCGACACGTTTACCACCCTCACTCACTTCTTCGCCTGGGTATCCACCCAGTTCCGGCGCCCGGTCCGTGCCCTGCAGTGCGACAATGGCCGCGAGTTCGACAACAACGCCTCCCGTTCTTTCTTCCTCACTCACGGCGTCCAGTTGTGTCTCTCGTGTCCCTACACCTCTGCTCAGAACGGCCGGGCCGAGCGCATGATTCGCACCACCACCAACATGATCCGCTGCCTTCTCTTTCAGGCGTCTCTCCCCGCCACCTACTAGGTAGAGGCCCTTCATACTGCCACGCATCTCCTCAACCGTCTTCCCTCGAAGGCGGTGAGCCACCCTACACCTCACTTCGCCCTGTACGGCACAACCCCTTCCTACGACCACCTGCGCGTGTTCGGCTGTGCCTGCTACCCTAACATTTCCGCTACCGCCCCTAACAAGCTTTCTCCTCGCTCCACTCGCTGCCTCTTCCTCGGCTACTCCCCTGACCACAAGGGGTATCGGTGCCTGGACCTCACCTCACACCGCATCATCATCTCTCGTCACGTCGTCTTCGACGAAGATGTGTTTCCCCTTGCAGGCTCCACCCCACCCACCGATCTTGACTCCCTCCTCGAGTCTGACCCGGTCCCCCCCCCACCCCCCGCGCCCTGTCTTGCGCCGTTACCTGCTCCTCGTGCAGCCACGACGCCTCGCGCGGCCCCGTCGACCCCGCCTGCTCCCCGCGCGGCCTCGTCGACACGGCCTGCGCCACGCGCGGCCACGTCGATTATGCCTGTGCCATGCGCGGCCCCGTCTATCCTGCCTGCGCCACGCGCGGCCTCGTCGACCCCGCCTGCGCCACGCGCGACCCCATCGACCTCGCCCGCGCCACGCGCGACCCCATCGACCCCGCCCGCGCCACGCGCGGCCCCGTCGACCCCGCCCGCGCCACGTGCGGCCCCGTCGACCCCGGCTCACTTCGCGAACCCCACGCTCGTCTACCACCACCGCGGACACGCCACTACCTCGGCGCCCCCCGACTCGGGCCCGTCGACGAGCGTGACCCGCTTCGCCGACCCCGCCGTCGTCTATCACCGTCGCGAGCCGGCCACATCCGCCGCTCTCGACGTTCCGGCGGTCCACTCCGAGCCGTCCGTATACCACCCGGTCGCCATCCACCGCGACCCTGGACACGTCCACCCAATGGTGACTCGGCGCGCCGCTGGCGTTCTTCGCCCCGTCGACCGGCTGATCCTGGCAGCCGATACGTCCAGCACTCCCACCCGACGCTTCCCCGGTGCCCTCCTTCATTCGCACTGCCCTCGCCGACCCACATTGGCGTCGTGCTATGGAGGAGTACGCGGCCCTCTTGGCCAACCACACCTGGGACCTGGTGCCGTGTCCACCAGGCACCAACGTGGTCACCGGCAAGTGGCTATTTCGCCACAAGCTGACCTCGAATGGCTCCCTCGACCGCTACAAGGCCCGTTGGGTCCTTCGGGGCTTCACACAGCGCCCCGGAGTGGACTACGACGAGACCTTCAGCCCCGTCGTCAAGTTCGCCACTGTTCGCGCCGTCCTCTCCCTCGCCCTCTCTCGCGACTGGGCGATCCATCAGCTCGATGTCAAGAATGCCTTCCTCCATGGCACTCTGACGGAGACTGTCTACTGCAGCCAGCCCACCGGCTTCGTCGACGCTGACCGTCCGGATTTGGTCTCCCGACTAAACTGGTCCCTGTACGGCCTCAAGCAGGCGCCACGGGCATGGTACAGTCGCTTCGCCTCCTACCTGGCCTCCATCGGCTTCGTTGAGGCCAAGTCGGACACGTCCCTGTTCATCTACCGGCGCGGCGACGACACCGTCTACCTCCTGCTCTACGTCGACGACATTGTGCTCACGACGTCCACCGCTGACCTTCTACACCGCACGATCGTCGCCCTTCAGCGGGAGTTCGCGATGAAGGACCTGGGGCCCCTACACCACTTCCTCGGCATCACCGCCGAGCGCCGGTCTCAGGGTCTCTTCCTCCACCAGCGCCAGTACGCCATCGACATCTTGGAGCGAGCTGGCATGTCTGACTGCAAGCCCTGCTCCACGCCTGTCGACACTCAGGCGAAGCTCTCTGAGGATGACGGGCCGCCGGTCGCCGACACGACGTCCTACCGGAGCCTGACCGGCGCGCTCCAGTACCTCACCTTCTCCAGGCCCGACATCACATACGCCGTCCAGCAGGTGTGCCTGCACATGCACACTCCGCGGGAGCCCCATCTCACCGCGCTCAAGCGGATTCTGCGCTACCTCCGCGACTCCCTCGACTACGGCCTCCTTCTCCGACCATCCCCGACGTCGAAGCTCGTGGTCTACACCGACGCTGACTGGGCTGGCTGTCCCGACACGCGCCGGTCCACCTCTGGTTACGTCGTGTTCCTGGGCGCCAACCTCGTCTCTTGGGCCGCCAAGCGTCAGCCCGTCGTCTCTCGCTCCAGCGCTGAGGCCGAGTACCATGCCGTGGCCAACGGCGTGGCAGAGGCCTCCTGGCTGCGCCAGCTCCTCCACGAGCTCCACAGTCCCCTCCAGCGCGCCACCCTCGTCTACTGTGACAACGTCAGCGCGGTCTACCTCTCCACCAACCCCGTGCAGCATCAGCGCACGAAGCATGTGATCGACTTGCACTTTGTCCGCGAGCGTGTCGCTGCCGGTGATGTTCGGGTTCTCAGCGTCCCCACCTCGCTGCAGTTCGCCGACATCTTCATCAAGGGGTTACCGTCGAGTGTATTTTTAGACTTTCGCTCCAGTCTCAACATCTGTACAGGATAGAGTTGTGACTGCGGGGGGGTGTTGGAACTATATTAGGGTGTGGGTACATTTACTCTATTGGAACTATATTAGGGTGTGGGTACATTTACTCTCTTGCCCCTCTGTAATGGGCTAGGCCCAACTCATGACTATTAATACACAGCCCCACCCTATCCTAGGGTTAGGGTTTTCCCTCCAATAAGTTGCATGCACCAACCAGTTCAACCTAAAAGCTTAAGCTGATAGGAGAAGGTGGACAATTCACTTATATTATATTCTAACGCTCCCCCTCACGTCGAGCCTCTTTTGGGTCTCTGACATGGAATATAGGAGCGAGCAACAATTATTTTATTTAATTGTGCTAACCAGGATTCGAACTCGAGACCTCTGGCTCTGATACCATATTAAGTTGTATGCACCAATCAGTTCAACCTAAAAGCTTAAGCTGATAGAAGGTGGATAATTCACTTATATTATATTCTAACACGAACGACCACAAGACGTGAGGTGGAGGTGTGATCATACCCCAATGAAGCAGGAATCCGCGCACCCTCCGTGTTATGTTGGAGTCGCCGAAACGGATCAGGCGTCCGATGAAGAAGGGAGCCCATCGGCATACCACCAGATGCAAGGATCGACGAGATCATCGTCGATGTATTTGCTCCCATCATGGCTTCACTGGTCGGAAGAGGTGGCAGAACTCCGATTGTCTTCTGGCCTACCTTGTCCACCTGACTGCAGATATCGGTGAGGGCTTCAGTCATCTCAATCACCTTCTTCTCAATACTTGGTTGCCACCTTTGAAATTCTCCATGATCGTTTACCAACCCTTGCACCGTGACTTCCATCTTCTCCATGGTAGTATGGATCGACTCTTTGTTGCCCTCATCGACCTTGGCGATCAGTTGCGCCAACGAGTCCACACACGACGGGGCCATCATCCCCGTTTCGCCTAGAACCTGGTGTGATACTCGTGGGGAGGATCCAGGATGGCTCCGAATACCAATTGTTAGAACTCTCCCTCATGTACACAATTTCCAGATAGACCAGCCAAAAAGTGTCTTACAAGGAGCAGACACCTCCCTTTTTATACGAAGAGGAAAACTACCAAAGTAAAATAGAAACAACAATGTCATCTGGGCCCTATTACAGCCATTCGGCACCAAAATACTTCTTTTTGGGCTTCATCTCCCGTGCACTCCTTCTCGACTTCACAACATCGTTAGCTATCTTCTTCTATTCAGTTAACTTCTCCACTGTAGCACGTCCGGCACTGCCAGTCAACTCTTCAGCATCATCACGTTCAGTCTGTTCTTCAGGTTTACTAACAGGCGACGGTTGGACCAAAGGCGTCGACGCCTCAACAAAGCTTCTCGACCTTGTAGCTACACTGACTGGCTGTCTTGGATGGGGCGGACGTGGTGATGGCGGCCCAGTCAGCAAAGGTCAGGTTCTTCCAATCGAGGCAAGGCAAAACACCATGCAGGTTTGTGCGAGCACGAGGATCTCATCGGTCGTCCAGCATGGGGAAAAGTTTCTTGTTCCTACCAAGGATCGACGACCGTAGGATTCAAAAACTTTCTACGTTTCTACGAAGGATCGACGACCGTAGGATTCTAATAAAAAATTAATCTAACAGCTGAGATAGATCCATAAAAACTGGATATTTTATAGTATAGATTAACTCTAAATACATCTCAAAAAATATATATTAAATGGAATTGTACACACGTCAGTCTTTTATTGGTTGAAAGTTGTACAAGAGACATGCTCTTAACAAGAAGTCTGTCTCATGGTTTTTTTCACTTACCCCTTAAAGACCTAATTAATGGGGCTGTAGATGCCCTTATATCCTCAAACCAAACACCACCGAGTGAGATCACCCCACTCCGTCCCATCCCATCCTCTCATACAAATGCCACCTTAACCAAACACTGGCCCATCCTCTAAACTAAACGCCACCTGAAAGGGTTAATTAGAAATATACCACTCTAATTTTAAAAAGTTAGAAACCAGTCCATTTCATGCAATTCTATGGCATCTAAATAAACTAACCATCTAATTTTGCAAAAGTAAGATGACATGTATACAATACAATTAATCCAAAAAGGGTCACCATCATCTTATTTGGAGATGTTCATGAAAGGGTCACCATCATCAGAACCAAACCTCTAGTTTAAGTTACCATTCATACTGCAGGAAATGGCAAGTAATCCAGAAGCGTGCATCTGCCAGTTAAGTATGCTCGAATTTTGACTCGCAAAACTGAAGCTATACAATAACATTTACATGCAGAGGTAGGAAACTAAACACGGACAAAATTTGGAATTAGCGTCCAGGTCAAAATTCTAGCTGCACATTTAAGCAAACTAGTATATGCGAACCACAAAGTGAGAAGAAAGAACCGCCCTTAACAATCTTTTACAAGGCCTTCTATATAATCCAATCAATTCCTGCATGCACTGACTCTCCATAGTCAGCAGCTTATTCATCTCTATCTATTTCAAACTACACTATGTAAACAGTGTAATCCGCAATGCAAAACAGTGTTTTACACGATCATATGTATGATTTGTTAACCATAGCCCAACAATACCTACTCGCTCTGCTATGTACACTCACTTTCAGAATGAACCATATATATCTGGTTCTACTTTGCTCACCCTCACTTTCTGATTTGACAGAGAAGTAAAGGATTCCACTCGCTCACCTGTCACCAATCACGATCTGACCTTAGCAACCAAGTTTCTGGATCGATGAGGTTGAGGAACGGGAACATGCTTAAAAAGGATTTTAACACTACAAGGATGAGATGGGGGACGAGATTGTTCCCACGTCTCCGGAACGGACGAACGTTTCCGAAATGAGGAATATGGACAAGCTCTATGTTCCCGGTTTTTAAGGATCTGACCAACAAAATTTTGAGCCACTGATATCTTGGTGCTTCCAACATTATCATCATCTTGGAGGAAGATAGTATTAGTGGTGAACTACTGCAGTATACGTCTCTTGATACATTAGCACTCAAGAGCACCCAATGGACACCAGCTACACCCCACAGACCAACCAAGAACACCAAAAATCATGTCAACACTCAAACAAGCACTGACCTGCAAGTACAGAGATTATTAGGTAGAACGTTCATGAAAAAGAACATGCTTGAAAGATAAATGCTATCATCAACTATCAATTAAGCAAGCATACCACGTTCTCATAGCTTCCCTCAAAATGGAACAGCATAGCACCCATTCCCCTCCTTTTATTGACTTCTGCCTGGAAAATACAAGATGGTGACTGACTAAAAATACAAAGAGGATTTGTATTCAACTAAGGGCTTGTTCGGTTAGCTCTCAATCCATGTGGATTGAGTAGGATTAGGTGAGTTTAAATCCCAAGCAAGTTAGATTTCTTGTCGTTTTTTTCCAATCTCATTCAATCTATAGATAACGGGATTAACCGAACAAGGCCTAAATGGATGCAAAAATCTGTAAATAGCTAATAGAATAGCTGAATCGTCATTGCATAAAGTATGGCACAAGACACACAGAATAGCTGAATTGTCATTGCATAAAGTATGGCACAAGACACGCGCGTGCGCAGAGAGAGAAGACATTTCACTGTTGAGAATCAAAGAAATTTGGATTCACATACCACACAGGAACATACAGTAATTCCACAAGCTGTAAGAGCAGATGTAACCTCCGCCATCATCCCTGTGATTGTCACCAAATGAATTCATGAGATTTTACAAAAATTACCAGTAAAAGCTCAATAATAATATAGCAAATGTTATAAGCTAATAGCAGTTACATGCCTTACAACTAATCAGTGTTTTATTTGCCAAAAGGAAAACAGATGTAGAATTGTCGAATCAGTCTCAACTCTCAAAGGTGGAAAGGCAAATGGCTATGCATAGAGAGAACACCAAAGGAATGAAGGCTTGGAAAAATTCCACAATGATTAGCATTGCAGCCTTGCAACGCTTGAATAACACATGGCAGGCAAAGAATCAGGAGCCATTTACAAGGAAAGCTACCATAGTTAAATGCTACTGCCAGTAAGCTAATTCAGGCCATCAAGCTATAAATTAGTCTTAAGCGAAAGGGCCTCTGGTGTAATGGTTAAGACTTTCAAGTAGCACCTCCAGATCCTAGGTCTGATCCCCCTCGGGGGCGAATTTCTGGCTTGGTTAAAAAAAATCTCCTCGCTGTGCCCCACCTGCTCCTGCTCCTACGCGCCACCCTCTAGATGGGTTGTTGCAGAGTGGGCGGTGACGGCCTGTTAGTGATGGGGGACCAGGGTTCAGGGATTTTCTCGGCCAGGACCATGTTTCGGTCTCTTTTTAATATAATACCGGGAGGATGGTCTTTCCCTCCCCGGCCGAGTTTTATTTTATAAATTAGTCTTTAAGGCCTGACTGATTGTGACCTTTACAAGGCTATGATTAGGTGGATTTAAATATTCGAACACACACAATAATTGACATGAACAAGTTTGCCATAAAACTCATACTACTTCAAGGAAAAGATAGAAAGATCAGTATAGCTTCTCTGTCTAGTGCAGACAAAAGCATATTACCTTTTCGATCAACACAGGCTATGCAAAGCCATTGGACAGAGTTGCCTTCCGTATTATGCCAACCAGAAATTTTACCAGATTTCCAGTTATCCAAACCAGGGAAAACTTCCTTGCAGGTGGAATTGCTAGGGTGCATTAACTCACTGAAGCTATCACCTCGAATTGTAGAATGACCATTGATTTTGATGCCCAAATCCTTAACAGTTTTGTTTTGCTTCCCATTGACCTTTGGATAGACATTATTAACAGGTAAAAAGCCATCACTGCTTTTGTTGACAAAGAATAATTTATCAGAACTTAATATCTTCTCCCAGTTGAATTTACTATCTTCTTTCTTGGTGCTTGGAAGTGAAAGCTCACTATCACTTTCATCTTCAAGATCAGCAACAAAACTATTAACTGCGTCAGCAGTAATTTCAGCAGCAGAAAGAGCAGCTTGCTCCCTTAAGAACTGATAAGGAAAATATTAATTACCGAGCTGTCTATTATCGTAGGAAAATAAATTTAAATGATAGTACCACATACTCTCATAATTTTGTGTCTAGCACTGCGAGTTTTTGCGTGCTGTAGCCACTGCTGGTGACGCTGGAATGCATACTTACTAGATAATTTCTGCAATGGAAACAAATTTGTTGAGTTAGTCCAAACGTTCATGGATATAAAAAAAAGTTTCCAATACAATTTCTGCCTTGAAATCCTCCTGATTGATACAGGGCAATAAAAATGAGCATTGTGATAGTTACTGAGAAACACATATGTTATTCAGATTTGCACCCAATTTGTTATAGTGAAGACTATTTTAAAAGACAGTTAGCAAGTACTGATGTAGGTCAGTAGCCTTGATGGCTGCTCAGGTTGGTTAAGAGTATTGGTATCAGATTGATTGGGCTACCTAATGTCATAGGTTAAAAACAGACAGTTTGGTTGATTCACTTGAGACCATTCACGCGGTGAGACCAGAAGTACAGTACATATGCCCTCTCTAAGAAAAAGAAAGTAACATTTGATCTCATGGTGATGCTATGATGCATGCATGGTCACATTTTGATGGATCAGTCACAAAAGAAGATATCATGAACCCAGTTAGACAAGAAAACAAGGAGAGCTCCATGTCGATCCCTGCATGTACAATTAATCTCTCTTGAACTCAGTATGCTTGTGGTGGGTTAGTGGCTGTTGCATAGGTCACTGTCTTAACGCTAACTGATACAAGGTGTCCGCTCAAGGTAATTACCAGTTATATAAAACCCGACAGGTAGGGGAAAGACTGCCCCCACGACTTTGCACTAAGGTGGCGTCTGGATGGAGCTTGGAATAGGGAATAGGAAATACGACGGGATGAGAAGGAAACAGATAGGGATACCAGCACTTCTACTCATACCCATGTTCGGTTTCTCTTGTTTGGGTTAGACATATGTGAGATATGTGGCAGGACCCACATGAGTGAATAATGGTCTCCACAAGTCTTCCATCTAACACACTGTTCTTTTCCATCTTTGTCCTGCAACCTTCTTGTTTCTGCTAGATCTTTGTCAGGCAAATTTGATCTCACCCCGCCAACCACGCAAGTGAGCAGCAAGTTCCCCATGTGGGGCTAGATGTGGGAGAACTACAACGCATGCACTGCAAAGCGACGCGCAGCTTCAGTCGCCAGCACAACGTGACGCTGGCTCTGACGGCCCACGCGGCAAAGCAACGCAGGCTCTGGCGGTCCATGGCGAAGCGAGGTGGGCCCTGGTGACGAGCAATGCAAGCACAACCAGCTACAGCATCTCCCCCACGCTGCAAGGTGAGGTGCGGGCGTGCAGCTCTGGTGGTCCATGCGAGGTGCAGATCCAACTGTGAGATGTGTTGGCAGTTGTGGCTCCGATGGAGATTTCGCAAAGCTCCTTATTTTTTCGCTATAACCCACCACCTCTGTCGGGTTCGGAGGTTTAGGAAAAGGTCACCTCATTTCCCTATCCATATCCTTTCTCATTTCCCATTCCAACAATCCAAACATATGATAGCAATAGCATATTTCCCTCCCCTCATTTCCCAGTATCCAAACGCCACCTAAGCAGAAACCTTAGAGAATCCGGATGAGAAAACACCCTAACCTTGGCCACTCCCTATAGAGGCTCACCATAACCTGGGCCGGCAATCACTGCCAGTACCACCAGATACAGAGTGGACCACACCGTTACCATAGGCCGGCACCCTGCCATTATTTGTTTGGGAGCCACAGCGACTCAGCAATGGAATTTTTATGCAAGCTGGGATTCAAACCTGGCTGGTTGGTACCACTACTACCACACTACTAGTGCTTTTGTGGAATTACCAGTGTTAGGAGAGGGAAAACCCTAACCCTAATTGGACAGGTGATATATTAATATATAGTCAAGACATGGGGCCAAGGCCCATCACAGTGTACACACGAACACAATACGCTAACACTCCCTGGCAGTCGCAACTCTATCCGGTACAGATGTTGAGGCTGGACTAAAACTCCGAAAACACCGTGTATGGGAGCCCCTTGGTGAAGATGTCGGTAAACTGCAAAGTGGTCGGGATGCAGAGAACGCGGACATCGCCGACGACACGCTCGCGGACGAAAAGTGGAGGTCGATCTCCACGTGCTTCGTGCGCTGATGCTGCACAGGATTGGTGGAGAGGTAGACCGCACTGACATTGTTGCGGTAGACGAGTGTGGCACGCGAGGGGCTGTGGAGCTCCTGCAGCAGCTAACAAAGCCAGGATGCCTTGGCCACACCATTGGCCACAACGTGATACTCAACTCGTTGGAGCCGCAGACGATAGGTTGCCGCTTCGAGGACCAGGAGACGAGGTTGACATCCAGGAACATGGTGTAGCCAAAGGTGGACCGACGCGTGTCAAGGCAGGCGGCCAATCAGCATCAGCGTAGACCACCAGCCAGAAGTCGAAGAGGTAGCGAAGAATCTGCTTGGCAATGGTGAGGTGGGGCTCCCGTGGGGTGTGCATGTGAAGGCATACGTGTTGGACAGTGTAGGCGATGTCTGGCCAAGTAAAGGTGAGGTACTGTAGAGCACCAACGAGACTCTGGTAGGCCGTCATGTCTCTGACCAGGGCGCCATCGTCGTCGGAGACCTTCGCGTAAGTGTCAATATGCATGGAGCATGACTTGCGGTCAGACATGCCAGCTCGCTCTAGAATGTCGATGGCGTACCGGCGCTGGTGAAGGAATAGGCTCTAGGGGCGACACTCCACGATGACCTCAAGGAAGTGGTGGAGTGGGCCGAGGTTATAGCTATACATTCAGCCGCCCGGCTAGGACCACGGGCTTAGCCCTCGTCCCACGACATGTTATTGGTTAAACATGTCAGGCTCATTTTTGGAGGCCCAAAATTTACATCAAAGCCTGAAATCTTAACTTATACAAGTTATGATGATGAGGGTTGTTAGAATAAAATGTGCTTGTATATCATGCTACGGCCATATCAGGGGTCCACACGATTGTTCTATAGTAGAGGAAGACCTTAATCGACTCTAATTCAAGATAGGATAGTGAACGTAGCCTAGAGGGGGGTGAGTAGGCTACATCGGAAATTTCTCACCTAAAACTTCGAGATAGAGTCAAATTCCAAGTTGCAGTGGTGCAACCTGGTTCAGCTGGTATGAATCCCGGCTGAACCGTTTTTGAACCTGCTCAACTTAGGTTAGATTAATAACGAACGAACAACGCGGAGTATAATGAGATATTCTTTCTAACGCCTTGCCCGAGAGAAAATCCCCACGAACAGGGACGAATCGATGTGAATAAAGTCCACAAGATCCACACACAAGATAGAACTAGACTATGCTAACCAACGATTTGAAGCCTTTTTCAACACAACAAGAACGCAAGAACACACGATATAATCCGAGGTTCGTCCACACCACAAAGGTGTCCTACTTCTCGTTGAGGAACCCACAAAGGGTCGGGTCTCTTTCAACCCTAATCCTCCTCAAGCCAACCACCAAAGTCAAGGCAATCTCTTCTCAACTTAGCTCAAAGAGCGGGTGATACAAACTTATTGAGGTTGTCCACAAATTTAGAGACTCTCAAGCAACCTCTATCCTTCAAGGAACACAAGGTTCCAAGAGTAACAAATCCGCACAAGATTCAAGTTTGCAACGAGCTCAAGAGAAAGAGAGGGGGAATAGAGAGATGAAATCACCAACAAGTTCACCAAACTTCACCTCACACCAAGGGTCCTCCAAGCGATTGAAGGGGATGTGATTTGGGGTGAGAGAGGAAGTAAATGCACTTGTTTGAGAGTTGGTCAGTCATGACAGCCAAGAATTCGTGGATGGGGCAAGAGTGAATGAGGAGAGAGAGGGTTAAGGGTATATAAAGGAACCCCAAAAGGTAGCTGACTGTTTGACCTTTCTACTCAAATACTTGTTGAGCCGGTATTGAAACCGGCTGAGCCGGTATCCAGCAGAGAGGAACTTAGTCCAGCCACTGGCTGAGCAACAAGGTGGACTAGGAGAAAAACCCACTGAGCCGAGTCAAGGACCGGCTGAGCCAGGATTCAACGGAGAAGAACCCGATCAACTGCTCGGCTGAACAAGGAGCCAGACCAGGGGAAAACCGGCTGAGCTGGGTCAGGGACTGGCTGAGCCAGAATCCAACAGAGAGGAACATGGTCTACTACTCGATTGAGCAAGGTACTGAACAAGGGGGAAACCAGCTGAGCCGGGATCCACCAGAGAAGAACCCGGTCCATGTGCCGGCTGAGTAGCAAGGTCAGCCGGCCCTGACCAGAGAAGTTCCTAAAGCCCAACTTAGCTGCCCCGGGAGACGGGCTCAGCTTGCATTTGCCAGGAACTCTCTAGGAAGGCACACCAACGACCAAAGCTCGAGATTTTAGGAAGATTTTGAAGAGAAAAGGTTTGAGCTCATCACAAAACTAACCCACTTGTCGGATCCCTCTTGATTGAACGGTGAATCCTACGACTCAAGAATTATAAAATTTTAAGCGGTAGTCGCACAAAATCACATGAAGCGTGCGAAACGATGTATATGAGTAATTCACCACACATTCCTCTTTGATTATTCATAGAGTCTGTGCTCCTCTTGTCTTTGAAACTAGACACGTACTAGGAGCAAACTTGTTAGAAACTCTATTTGTTTTGTCATTTAATCACCAAAACCCTCAAACGAGGTTGATTGCACTTACAGATAGAATCTGGTTTGCAAGACAGTTTTGGCATTCCATTCTGTTGGCGTTGGGGGTAGGTAATCTCTCTCCGTCTGGAGATGAGACCTCCTTTGCCGATTGGTGGCGAAAAACAAGTAAGAATATACATAAAAGCAAGAGAAAGGGCATGAACAACATCATCATTTTGGGGGCCTGGTGTTTATGGATCCACCGCAACAAAAGTCGTCTTTAATGGGTAGACCCCCTTCGCTAAGCTCTATCAGATGCGTCTTTCTTGATGAGATGGGGTGTTGGATTACGGCTGGAGCCAAACATCTTCAGAGTTTCGGCATTGAGCTCACGCGTAACCTTCACAGGGCCTAGGGAGTGGGTAGCGTGTGAGTGGGTGTTTGTTTTGTTGAGCCTGCTTAGGGCTTTGTACCTTGGTCCATTTTGCACCTTTTTTCTTCTCTAATTAAATGATGCGCAGTTCTCCTGCGCTTTCGAAAAAAAAGTCCTAGAGACATCAGAGTTAGAATAAGAGTCGTTTAAGGTAGTTGTACCCGAGCTGGAGTTCCTATCATATTGTAATCATTGTTTTCAGATCGTCGGACTAATCGCGATTAGTCGGGCTGATCGGTACTCAGTGCTCGATAAGGGGGTTCGATTCGATCAAGTGATCTGATCGTCCATATCGTCCGACTAGTAGGCGATATGTAGCGATTAGTCGTCTAGTTAGCGATCAGTCACGTTAATTACTCAGGTTCAGAGTTTAAGACTTTAGTTAAGACTTCAGACTTCAGTTGTATGATGATCTCATATAGGTGTTGCCTTCTTGGTCATGGTCTAGTAAGTTGTAGAATTGTAATTTCATAGTTTCATATATAATTGTTGCTGGAGATGTACTGCTATTTTGGAATTATCAAGTATTCATACTGCTGTTTTGGACTATATAAGTATTCATACTGCTGTTTTGGACTATTTATGCTGCTGCCTTGTCTATACTTGTGCTTGTCCTGAGCAAGTCTCTATACTACATAAGTATATATCTATATATAGTGCTATATATGTCCTGGAAATACATAGGACGACCAGAGGACGATTAGGGTCGATCACGGGCGACTAATCGCCCTGATTGTCGCCTAATCGTGACTAATCGTCTGATCGCCCAGTGGCATCGATCAGACGATCTGAAAACAATGGTTTGTAATTCTGATGGCAGTACTCTGCTCTATATATACTCAACCCCCTCGGCCTAATCGGTCATGCCATGTTTTCTTGCAATTGTTGTTGTATATAAATTTAGTTAGTTGGTCATACGACCGTATAACACTTACAACCATACTGAAGTTAATATTAGGGAAACAGGAATTGAGAGCATAATTTGACCAATAAGCATGTGAACATTGCAATTTTTTTACAATGAAAGCATCACCTTGTATGTGCGTATCTTGGGTTCTTGGCATTGCAAAATTGTAAAAAAAAAAGAATTATATCAGAAACAAACCATGCGATCTAAGAGAAGAATACTAACATCATAAGTTATAATCTCCACCACTTCAGCATTTGCAAGTACATGGATTGGTGAAACCAGATTGCCATTCACCTGCAAAAGAGCATATGAAAACACTAAGGCCCCGTTTGTTTCCCTTCATTTTGAGGAATTGGAATCTAAATAATGGAGTAGGCTATTTTTTTAGAATGTGACATTCCACACATTTCTAAAGTTTATATATAAGTGTGTATTAAATTCATGAGGTGAGAGATGGAAATTGATTCTATAGATTTACATACTATTTTTCTAATGTACAATTTATAGTACACTCTTCTACTTGCTTCTCTATAGTATAAGTGTAGGGTATAACTATCTTTTATATGATTTAGGATAATATACAAATATATTAACTTAATTAGTTTGTGTCTAAATTATGATTATGAGAATGGAATTCAATTCCAACGAAACAAACGGGGCCTAATGGAATTCATCATTAGTTCATTACAATGCATTTCCATTTTCCCTCATAGTTTACCTTTGCTGCAATCATTTTGTTGCCGATTTCAGTATGAATCAGATAAGCATAATCAACCACCGTGGCTCCCTTAGGCAGGTTTTTAATCTACATGTAACAGCTTATTTAGAGCCTCCAAAATAGTCTATGCTGTTAACTAATATCTCTGAGTTCATTGCCTCACCTCGCCTTTAGGAGTAAACACAAAGACACGGCTTCCTAGAAGATCTCGGGTGATAGTATCAACAAATTCCCTAGAACTCATATTACCAACAAACTCTTCTTGCCACTCGCGGATTGCATTGAGCCAACCAATCTATGAAAGATGGTATGCTATTAATTTTTTTTCTCAAACCCACTGCGGTACAATATGTAAAGCAGAAATACTATAAAGCTTAAAAGCATTCGTATGATTAGATTAGATATAGTACCCTCAGAGCAAAGTCTGTGTTGTTCAAGCAGATTACTTTCCCCTTGGCATTTCTTCCACTTGATATTCCAAGGCCAACAGGTCCAGAAGCCACCCTTCTTCCACTGTAATGTGCAGCAATGCCTCTTTCTGCTATTAAATCCATATCTTCTGTTCTTATCTGCAATACAGTTGGAATTTTAAACATGTCACAATCAGTAACAAGATGAAAATACATTCTTTGCTTGATATTTGCCAGTTTCAGTTTAACAAATGTGTAGGCAACATTACCTGAACTTCCAAATGGAACATACTCTCGTTAAGAAATGGTATCACTGTTGTGTGTAGACTTCGGTACCCATTAGGTTTTGGAGTTGCAATGTAATCTTCCACCTGTTGACACAATTAATTGTTAGAAAGGTTGTATATTTCACAAAAGAACATTTAATATGACGAAAAGAAGATAACTCACAGCTTGAGGAATGGGTGTCCATATGCCATGAACAAGGCCAAGAACATGATAGCAGATCTGAATTGAATTGAACACACGTGTGAGCCAATGACAAATCAATTGTATGAACAATATAGTAATTTGTTGTTAGTGGTACCTGTTGTGCAGTGCACAATGGGCCAACACCATTGCAAGATTTTGGTTTTATGATGATCCTCAGCTAAGCAAATAACATTACTACATTAGGTTCGTTATTTTACAAATAATAGGATATTTAGAGTAATATAACTAATATGAATATTAAAAAATACCTGAGCAACCTGATTCACCTCATTTATTGAACTCTTGGATTTGAGTGTAGTTTTGTAAATGCTGAAAGATGGCTCAACTAATAAATAATCCACCAAATAAACAACCTTACACCATATTTCAAAGTAAGAACCACATAACACTCAAACCGTTATTGTAATAATATTTTTTTGGTTTAAAATTTAATTGAGGCGTACAACTAAGCAAATGAGCAGGCAACTGTACCACAAAGCATTGTCACATTATGGAGTGATTTTTAGTCAGCAGCAAATATGGTTCACTGGCCAACCTTTTTATAAAAGAAAAAAACTAACAAAAAAATGAGTAGCAGACTGGTTAATTGTATGATCTCATAAGAAATGAATTGGAAAACTGTGTAAGAAATATCTAGGGAACACAATAGCATGCCAGCACAGCACTACAGCAAGCAGAGGTGGTGCTATAGTACGATAATCCAAATCCTAATGAAAATAGATAAGTCTGAACTCTGAAGCCAGTAGCACTTCTAGTTTAATGAGATGGCATGTACTCACCTGTAGAGCTCTTTGTAAACTGAACGCACTTCTGTTTCAACACTAACAAGATCGAGAAACTCATCCTCAGCAATCTTTTGCCTTAAAATTCTATTTGCCTGGAATTGAAGAATCTCAAATTCATGTCATCCATTGCAAACATGAGAAAATGGCATTGGATCATGCAGTATCAATCATAACTTAAAAGCTACCAAACGAACACAGTACCTCTTCCAATTCTTGTTCATGGGACTTGTACAAGTCTTCAACTCTTTTCCTTAGTTCAGCAAAACCAGTGGGGTTAACGTACATGAAGGATAGATATTCCAGCTCAGACTACAAAGACAAGAGCTGCTGGTCAAAGGAAGGAAGAACTGAGAGTGAAACATTAGGATTTAAGATTTTTTTCCTTCATAAATGCACATATACACATAGTGATATACTGATTATGCCTACATGAAACAAAAGATTTTTTTTACACGGATAAAAGTAGCAATACAAGATCACCTATTATAATAAAAAAAATTAAAGGGGACAAGTCTTTCTCCCTCAATTTTGAGAGAGAGGCCTTACAACAACAACAACAACAAAGCCTTTTGTCCCAAGCACGTTGGGGTAGGCTAGAGATGAAACCCCGTATGAAAACCTCAGAGCTCAACCCCCAAAGAAAACAGGGGAAACAAAGGCAAAGGAGAACCGAAAACGACGAAACGGGGGAACACATAAAAGAGATAAAACCCACAAGAACCAGCAAGGTCTAAATGGGCACAAGAAAAGGTCAAACGATTAAGGAGGAAAAGCGGAACTATAAATCAAGGTTCTGGCACGTGAATTGCACACTTCCACCCCTTCCTATCCACGGCGAGCTCTTTATCAATATTCCACTCCTTCAGGTCCCTCTTCACTGCCTCTGTCCACGTCAAGGTTGGTCGACCTCTACCTCTCTTCACATTCTCGGGACGCCTAATTATTCCGATATGCACTGGTGCCTCTTCAGGTCTTCGTTGGATATGTCCAAACCATCTCAAACGATGTTGCATAAGCTTCTCCTCAATCGGCGCCACTCCTACTCTCTCTCGTATGTCATCATTCCGGACTCGGTCTCTCCTTGTGTGGCCACATATCCAGCGCAACATACGCATCTCTGCCACACACAGTTGTTGGACATGTCGTCTTTTAGTGGGCCAACATTCTGCTCCATACAACATAGCCGGCCGGATTGCTGTCCTGTAGAGAGAGGCCTTCCCTACCTAAAAAACCATGATGAAAACCAGCTGAAAAGACTAAAGAGACTGCTTTCAGCCTTTCACAAGTTTAAGGGTTGGACTACTATTGCAGAGGATGTCGAAACTAGAATTATTCCCCAAATTCTTTTACAAGAAAGACTTATGGACAGCAAGTGAACCTTGCTTTTATTTTATTCTAGAATTATTCCACAAATATGTTTACAGCAAGTGAACGTTTATTTTATTTTTAAAAGGTAAGGAGTAAAAATATAAGGCAAGATTTTCTCTTAATACAATGGGTTCTGTCATGGGAGAAGGATGTCAGAGAACAGCTAATGCAAGGAACTATACATAGCATGTATTCACATGCAGCAGTATAAGCAAGACTGCAAGTTGTTAAACAATTCTAAAAATGCAAGCTATTCATGATTGGTTTGCGAATTTGACTTATCAGTGATACAAAAAACTGAAACATATAAAGATATCCGGTGATGTAGGAATCTTGAAGAAAGAGGCTGGAGAATCCCTTCCTCTGAGGCACGCTGCACCATAATGTTAAGAACATCCATAACCAAGACAAAGAGCATAGGGGACAACGGGTCCCCTTGCCGCAGACCCCTCCGATGATAATATATGACTTCCCCGAACATACGTTAAGCAAGATCTGAGTTGAAGAAGAGGACAGCAAACCACAAACAACGTTGCACCAAATCTGTCCAAAACCCATCCTATGAAGGACTTCAATTAAAAAGGCCCAGGAAACACTATCAAACGCCTTAGAAATGTCCAATTTGAGCATGATACGGGGCTGTTTTTGCTGCCGCAGAAAACGAGCAGTATGTTGAACCAGCAATATAGTTATCTTGAATAAATCATTTCTTGATGAAAGCAGATTGATTTGGCGAGACAAGATGCTGCAACTGACCAGCCAATCTATTAGCTGTCAAGGGCACCGAACCCCTGACTGGCTGGACCTCGGCTACGCAGCTCGTAGCCCTCGGTCGTCTTCTCCGGTGAGGTTATTCCCCTCAACCGTAGGCTTAACAGAGAGAGAAGAATTATGATAATGATCTTGCTTACCCCCTTTCAGGTCTGGTTACAGGAATATAAGGCCTCTCGGCCACACATGAATGGAGCTAATTGCTCCTTAATTCTAGGCACACACGCATGGAGCTGATTGCTCCTTAATCCTAGCATGCAAACAAACCTTCCAACTAACATGGAGCTGATTGCTCCTTAATCTTAGGCATGCAAACAAACCTTCCAACTAACTATCAATTTCCCAATCTTAGCCATTGGATCCTGCGGTTGTTGCCTCTTGAGCGCGTTCAGCACGCTCACGCGCACGCCGGATGTCACGGGCACGCCGTTGCCTGACGTAGGGCCGGCCGTACATGACATCTCTCCCCTCCTCGAAGGCCAGCTCGTCCTCGAGCTGGAACGCTGGATGCCGGGCGCGGAAGTCGTCGACGTCCTCCCAAGTCGCTGACTCGGCCGGATCGCCGCGCCACTGGACAAGCACCTGACGGACACCACGTGCCAGGCGAGCCCGCACCACCCGGGCTGGTTCAGGCACCACCGCGCCGTCGACGGTCAGAGGCAGGGCTGGTGGCGACGTTGGTGGCGTACCCACGAACTTTTTCAGCACGCCAATGTGGAACACATCATGAAGACGAGCGCCGACCGTAAGCTCCAAGTGCACAGCCACGTCGTTGATCAACTCCGAGATGCGGTACGGCCTGACGTAACGGGGCTTGAGCTTCCCAGCTATCGTGCGCGGCAGTGAGGCAGCAGCGCGCTGGCGTGGAAGTAGAAGAGCCCAGTCGCCAACCTAGTAGGAGACCAGCCGGTGCGACTTGTCGTAGTGGTGTTTCTGGGCAGCCTGCGCCTGATGGAGACGGTAGCGCACGTCCGCGAGGAAGGCCTCCCTTGCCTCCATCTCCTGAGCCACCGCCTCGACCCTCGTCTCGCCCGGCTCGTAAGAACGGATCGAGGGGGGTCATGACCGTAGACCACCCGGAATGGCGTGTCCCGGAGGGAAGTCTGGTATGCGGTGTTGTAGATGTACTCAGCCCGTGGCAGCCAGCGCAGCCATTGCTGGGGGCGATCTCCAGTAAAGCAGCGCAGGTACATCACAATGACGCGATTGGCCGCCTTCGTCTGGCCGTCGGACTGCGGGTGGAACGCCGAGGACATGAGTAGCTTTGTCCCCATGAGCCGCATGAGCTCACTCCAGAAAGAGGACGTGAACATCGGGTCTCGGTCGGAGACAATGGACTGCGGTACCCCGTGCAGCCTGACGATGTCAGTGAAAAACGTCTGTGCCATGGACTCAGCGGTATACGGGTGTGCCAGAGGGATGAAGTGGCAGTACTTGCTGAAGCGGTCGACGACGGACAGGATCATCGTCTTGCCGTGCACGTGGGGCAGCGCCTCCACGAAGTCAAGGCCAATGTCCGCCCAAACGACGGAGGGGATCGAGAGGGGGTGCAACAGGCCAGCGGGATGAAGGTGCTCCGACTTGTACTGATGGCAAGTTGCGCATGCCTGCACAAAGTCCTGCACCAGGCGCCTCATGTTGGGGAAGTGAAAGTCGCGGCGCAGTCGTTGGAGTGTGCGGTGAACGCCCTCGTGACCGTCCGCGTGGACAGCGGCAACGATCTCCGGCAGTAGTGGGGAGGCGGCGGGGATGTAGAGGCGCCCGTCGAAGGTGACCATGCCGTCCGTCACGGCCCACCGGGCAGCGCGTGTGCCGGCGCGTACCTCGTCGTGGGCAGCCACCAAGGCGGGATCCATGTCCTAGGCGTGGCGCAGGCGGCTGATGAAGTCGAAACGGGGCGCCGAGACAGCCAACAGCTTGCCCTCCTCTGTGTCGCGGCGAGAAAGCGCGTTCGCCACGACGTTCGCGCACCTGACCTGTACTCCACAGAGAAGTCAAAGCCCAACAGCTTGCCGACCCAATGATGTTGTGGGATCGTGGTCAGGCGCTGGTCGAGCAAGTATTTCAAGCTATAGTGATCGGTCTTGACAACGAACTGCCGACCCTAGAGATACGGCCGCCAGTGCCGCACCGCCTGGACGAGGCCGATGAGCTCGTGCTCGTAGGCCGTGAGAGCGCGATGCTGAGGAGCGATGGGTCTACTGAAGAATGCCACTGGATGGCCCTCCTGTACCAACACGGCGCCGAACCCATGTGACGATGCATCACACTCGACGATGAATATCTTCGCGAAGTCCGGCATGGCCAGCACCGGAGCAGAGGTGACCGCAGCCTTGAGGGCCGCGAATGCCGCAGCCACCCCGTCGTCCCAGGCGACGCCATCCTTCTTGAGGAGCGCGGTTAGCGGGGCCGCCACCGTTCCGTAGTTGTGCACGAATTTGCAGTAGTAGCCCGCCAACCCGAGGAAGCCACGCACTGCTCGTACCGACCGTGGAGCTGGCCAGTCGACGATGGCTTGTACCTTGGCCGGGTCCATGGCCACGCCCGCCGCCGAGATTACGTGGCCTAGGTAGGCGACGGACGGGGCAGCGAACGCACACTTTGTACGCTTGACGAAGAGGTGGTGGCGGTGCAGCTCGTCGAGCACAGCGCGGAGGTGTCGAAGATGGTCCGCCCATGTCTTGCTGTATATGAGAATATCGTCAAAAAAGACAAGGACGAACCGGCGGAGAAACGGGCGGAGGACGTCGTTCATGAGCGACTGGAACGTCGCCGGCGCGTTGCAGAGGATGAACGCCATCACCATGAACTCGTACAGCCCATCGTGAGTGCGGAACACCGTCTTGTGGATATCGTCAGGACGCATGCGCACTTGGTGGTGTTAGACTACCCGTCTAGGGTTTGTGTTATTCCCTGTGTAATGACCGTTATACCCCTGTGTAATGGGCCTTGGCCCAGTTACTCTCTCTATTTAATATCACTCCCAACCCCTGATTAGGGTATGGGTTCCTATTCTAACATGGTATCTTCAGTCTAGGTTAGGTTTCTTTTCCTCCCAGCCGCCAGCCGCCAGGGAGCTCTCCACCCTCCAGCCGCCGCCAGGAGGGATTCTCCTCCCTGCAGCCGCCGCCGGCCAGCCTTCCCGCCGCCGGCCCCCAACCTCCTCCCTCTCTCCCCTCTGCTTCGTCCCGACGCGCCCTCTCTTCCCTCTGCTTCGTCCCGACGCGCCGCCGAGGAGCACCAGCGGAACTGCCTACGCAGCCGTGCGGACCGCGACGTTCCCCTTCGCCGGATCCGCGCCGCCCCCGACCTGCTGCTCCATGGACGCCGGCCGCCTCCCCTACACGGCCGCTGCCCCCACACCAGCCCCTGGCGCGGACCCCGCCGCCGCTGTCGCTCCCAGCGCGGACCCGGCCGCCGCTGCTGCGCCTGGCGCGGGCATGGCCGCAGGGGCCACGAGCCAGGCCGCCGCCACGCCTGGAGCGGGCCTGGCCGCAGGAGCCGCCCGCCTGGCCTTCACCGCCGCCCCTCTGAGCGCGGCCTCCACCCTGCACGCCGGCCTCGCCTCCCCCACGGCCAGTCTCACTGCCCCCCGCAGCGAGCGCACTGGTGGCAGTGCTCCGTTCATCGACGGCCTCGGGCCCCTCCGTGATGCCACCCCCATGGCCCTGCGCCGTGGCTCTCCGCCGGGGTTTCCCACCATACCGGCACCCGCCGAGCACAACCCCTCACTCGTCGCCGCCATCGCTACGATCCAGGCCGCTGTGGCTGCCTCGCGGGAGCGTGAGCGCGCCACGTCCCTCGCCCTGGAGCACGAACGTGCCCTGGGTGCCGCTCTGACCACCCAGATGGCCACTGCACAGCGCCTCCTCCTCGGCCGCCCGCCGGTCGCTCGTGAGGACCCCCCGGCGCCTCCTGCGGCCATCCCCGCCACTGGCCTCGACGTCGACCACATCGGTGCTCTCCACGCTCAAGCCGCCGGACTTCACAACATCCGGGCCCTCGTGTCCGTGGTGTTGGACCCGGCGTCCTCCCACTACCCCCGTTGGCGAGGACAGGTCCTCCTCACACTGCGGCGGTATGCCCTCGCCGATCACGTCCTCGACGACCTCGACGCTCCGCCGACTCCCTCCTGGTGCCTCATGGACAGTGTCGTCCTCTCGTGGCTCCACGGCACCATCACCGTTGAGCTACAGGACATCATCCGCGACCAGGCGGACACGGCTCGTCAGGCGTGGCTCGCTCTCGAGGACCAGTTCCTCGGGAACCGGGACGCGCGGGCACTCCACCTCGACGCCCAGTTTCACCTGTTCTCTCAGGGGGACCTCTCCGTGGGAGAGTACTGCCGCCAGATGAAGGGCCTGGCTGACTCTCTCCGCGATCTCGGCGAGCCCGTTGCCGATCGTACCCTGGTGCTGAACCTCCTGCGTGGCCTCAGCCCCCGCTACGGCCACCTGAAGGCTCTCATCAAGAGGAGTGTGCCCTTCCCCACCTTCCACGCCGTGCGTAACGAGCTTCTCCTCGAGGAGCTCACCATGGCGAATGAGGCACCCACTCCTGCCTCGGCCCTCTACAGCGCTCCCACCAGTGGTCAGCCGCCTTCAGGGGGCCAGGCCACCCGTCCTCCGTCGACCGGGGCTCCCACCCGCCCTACTCCTGCCGTCCCGGCGGCCCCTCGTCCGACTTCCACGACCGACGGGGGTCGTCGCTCCCGCAAGGGCGGCCGTGGGAGCGGCGGCTCCTCTCGTGGTGGTCCCTCCGGCCGGGGTGGCGGCCACGCGTGGCCGTCATTCTACAACCCCTGGACCGGGACCATCGCCATGTGGCCGGGCCAGGCACCGAGTACCCCCCGTCCTCCGTCGCCAGCCCTCCTGACTACACCTCACTACGGCACACCTCCGTATGGTGTTCCCGTCGTGCCCCAGGCTTCGCCCGCGCTCCTGCCCCCGGGGACCCCCACCTCGACGACTTGGTCCCCGCCGGCCGGTGGTTGGGACAGCGCCTCCCTCGCTGCTGCCTTCAGCACCATGGCGATGACCCCACCCCCCTCCGACTGGGTGATCGACTCCGGTGCCTCGTACCACACTACTCCCACGGCAGGCACGCTCTCTCGCTCTCATCCCCCCCTCCCCTCTCACCCATCCTCGATCGTCGTTGGAAACGGTTCCACTCTGCCAGTCACCTCAGTAGGTGCCTCGGTTCTCCCTGGGCCGTTTTACCTCAACGATGTTCTCGTAGCTCCCCACATCACCCACAATCTTCTTTCTGTTCGTCGATTCACCACTGACAACTCCTGTTCCATTGAGTTTGACCCCTCTGGTTTTTCTGTGAAGGATCTGGCCACCAGGACCCTTCTCGCCCGCTGTGACAGCTCGGGGCCTCTCTACACGCTCCAGCCCTCCACCGCCGGCGTGTCTCCACCTCCTGCCCTGGTCTCCACCACCTCCTCCACCACATGGCATCGACGTCTCGGCCATCCTGGACCCGACGTCATGACCAAGATTACCAGTAGTCTCGATCCTTCCTGTAGTAGGGGACATTTTGAGGGTCTCTGTCATGCTTGTCAGTTAGGCCGACATACTCGTCTCCCATTTACTACTTCTTCTCGGGCTGAGCAGGCTTTTGATCTGGTTCATTGTGACCTTTGGACCTCCCCTGTACTCAGTCTTTCTGGTTATAAATACTGTTAGATTATGTGGTCAGGCCCATGTGGCTAGGCCCATATGGGCCATGTACAAACATGATATTACCACCCACTAGGGTTGGCCCAATAATGAACTCTCACTTCTCTCCAACATCTCGACCACCGTGTCAGTCGGAAAGAGAGTGAAAGGGTCAAGGTCAGGGTCGGAGGAGGACGGTGTGGTGGTGGAGGAGTAGGGAAATACAGACTCATCAAACACCACATGGCGAGAGATGAGGACCCGACGAGAGCAGAGGTCAAAGCAGCGGTAGCCTTTGTGGTCCGGGGAGTACCCGAGAAACACACAGAGGGTGGAACGGGGTGCTAGTTTGTGAGGAGCAGTGGCAGTGGTGTTCGGGTAGCAAGCACACCCGAAGACACGGAGGTGGTCATAGCGCGGAGGGGTACCGAAGAGTGCCTGGTGAGGAGTGGGGGCCGGACACGCAGTGGAAGGGAGACGGTTGAGGAGGTAGGTAGAGGTGTGGAGGGCCTCGGCCCAGAAACATGCCGGAAGGTGCGCCTGGAGAAGAAGAGTGCGGATGGTGTCGTTGGTCGTGCGGATCATGCGCTCAGCCTTGCCGTTCTGGGAGGAGGTATACGGGCAAGACATCCGCAACTGCATCCCGTGGGAGAGAAAGAAGTCGCGGGAGGTGGAGTTATCGAACTCCCGACCATTGTCACACTGAACAGCCTTAATGGTGAGGCCGAACTGAGTGGACACCCAGGCGAAGAAGTGATGGAGGAGGAGTACGCGGCGCTCGTCGCCAACCAGACGTGGGATCTGGTGCCTCGTCCGCCCGGCACCAACGTCGTCACCGGGAAGTGGATCTGGACGCACAAGCGGCGGGCCGATGGTACCCTGGAGCGGTACAAGGCTCGCTGGGTTCTTCGGGGATTCACTCAGCGCCCCGGAGTCGATTACGATGAGACCTTCAGCCCGGTTGTGAAGCCGGCCACCGTCCGCACGGTGCTATCGCTGGCCCTTGCTCGCTCCTGGCCAGTTCACCAGCTCGACGTCAAGAACGCCTTCCTGCACGGCGCTCTCACCGAGACCGTCTACTGCTGTCAGCCAGCGGGGTTCGTCGACTCCTCTCGCCCTACCATGGTCTGCCGCCTCAACAGGTCCCTCTACGGCCTCAAGCAGGCCCCCCGGGCGTGGCACTCCAGACTGGCTACGTTTCTGGTGACACTGGGCTTCGTGGAGGCCAAGTCAGACACGTCTCTGTTCATCCACCATCATGGAGCAGAGACTGCCTACTTGCTCCTCTACGTGGATGACATTGTCCTCACCGCCTCCAGTCAGTCACTTCTTCGCCGCCTCGTCGACGCACTTCAGCGGGAGTTTCCGGTCAAGGATCTGGGTGTGCTTCACCACTTCCTGGGGGTCACTGCTGAGCCTCGCCCCTCAGGACTCCTACTTCACCAGCGGCAGTACACTCTTGACATTCTGGAGCGGGCCAAGGTGATTGACTGCAAGCCCTGCTCTACCCCAGTCGACACGCAGGCGAAGCTCTCTGAGACCATGGGTGACCCAGTCGAGGACCCCACCGGGTACAGGAGTCTTGCCGGTGCCCTTCAGTACCTCACCTTCACTAGGCCGGACATCTCCTACGCTGTGCAGCAGGTCTGTCTCCATATGCACGACCCCCGAGAGCCCCACCTCGCGGCTCTCAAGCGCCTCCTCCGCTACCTCCGGGGCACTGTCGACTACGGGCTGCTTCTTCACCGGTCTACCTCCTCCGAGCTGGTCGTCTACACCGACGCTGACTGGGCTGGGTGCCCGGACACTCGGCGCTCCACCTCCGGCTACGCCGTCTTCTTAGGCGGTAACCTGGTGTCCTGGTCGTCGAAGCGCCAGCCGGTTGTCTCCCGCTCGAGCGCTGAGGCGGAGTACCGTGCCGTGGCCAACGGCGTGGCGGAGGCTGCGTGGCTCCGGCAGCTCCTCGCCGAGCTCCACAGTCCCCTCTCCAGGAGCACGTTGGTCTACTGCGACAACGTCAGCGCCGTCTACCTCTCCACCAACCCGGTGCAGCACCAGCGGACCAAGCATGTGGAGATCGACCTTCACTTCGTCCGAGATCTGGTCGCCGTTGGTGATGTTCGGGTCCTCCATGTCCCGACCACCTCCCAGTTTGCCGACATCTTCACCAAGGGTCTCCCGTCCTCGACCTTCGCCGAGTTTCGCTCCAGCCTCAACATAAGTAGTGGCTAGTTGAGTCTGTGGGGGGATCCTAGTGTGTGATGTACTTCTTCTTTTTGGATCCAGTCTGTAAACTCCGCTGCGACGGATGTTCAGACTGCGGGGGGGGTGTTAGATTATGTGGTCAGGCCCATGTGGCTAGGCCCATATGGGCCATGTACAAACATGATATTACCACCCACTAGGGTTGGCCCAATAATGAACTCTCACTTCTCTCCAACAAATACTATCTGGTGATTTTGGATGATTTTTCCCATTTTCTCTGGACCTTCCCGCTTCGGTTGAAGTCGGACACATTCACCACCCTCACACACTTCTTCACCTGGGTATCCACTCAGTTTCGTCGCCCGGTCCGTGCTCTGCAGTGTGACAATGGCCGCGAGTTCGATAACAACGCCTCTCGCTCCTTCTTCCTCACTCATGGCGTCCAGTTGCGTCTCTCGTGCCCCTACACTTCTGCCCAGAACGGCCGTGTCGAACGCATGATCCGCACCATCACTAATATGCTCCGCTGTCTCCTCTTCCAGGCGTCTCTCCCTGCCAGCTACTGGGCAGAGGCCCTGCATACTGCCACCCACCTCCTCAACCGTCTTCCCTCGAAGGCGGTGAGCCACCCTACTCCTCACTTTGCCCTGTACGGCACAGCCCCTTCCTACGACCACCTGCGCGTGTTCGGCTGTGCCTGCTACCCTAACACTTCCGCTACCGCCCCTAACAAGCTTTCTCCTCGCTCCACTCGATGCCTCTTCCTCGGCTACTCCCCCGACCACAAGGGGTATCGGTGCCTAGACCTCACCTCCCACCGCATCATCATCTCTCGTCACGTCGTCTTTGACGAAGATGTGTTTCCCCTTGCTGGCTCCACCCCACCCACCGACCTTGACTCCCTCCTCGAGTCCGATCCGATTCCTCCCCCACCTTCGGCTCCCCGTCTTGCGCCGTTATCTGCTCCTCGTGCGGCCCCCACGACCCCGCCTGCGCCACGCGCGGCCCCGTCGACCACGCCTGCGCCACGCGCGGCCCCGTCGGTTTCCGCGACACGCGCGACCCCGTCGACCCCGCCTGCGCCACGCGCGGCCCCGCCGACCACGCCTGCGCCACGCGCGGCCCCGTCGGTCCTGCCTGCGCCACGCGCGGCCCCGTCGGTCCTGCCTGCGCCACGAGCGGCCCCGTCGACCCCGCCTGCGCCATGCGCGGCCCCGTCGACCCCGCCTGCGCCACGCGCGGCCCCGTCGACCCCGCCTGCGCCACGCGCGGCCCGTCGACCCCGCCTGCGCCACGCGCGGCCCCGTCGACTCCGGCTCGACTCGCCAACCCCGCCCTCGTCTACCATCGCCGCGGCCACGCCAATACCTCGGCGCCCCCCGACTCGGGCCCGTCGACGAGCGCGGCCCGATTCGCCGACCCCGCCGTCGTCTATCACCGCCGTGCGCCGACCCCACCAGCCGCTCCCGACGTTACGGCGGCTCACTCCGAGCCGTCCGTATACCACCCGGTCGCCATCCATCGCGACCCCGGGCACGTCCACCCGATGGTGACTCGGCGCGCTGCTGGCGTTCTCCGCCCCGTTGACCGGCTCATCCTGGCAGCCGCTACGACCAGCACTCCACCCGACGCTTCCCCGGTACCCTCCTCCGTTCGCACTGCCCTCGCCGACCCACATTGGCGTCGCGCTATGGAGGAGGAGTACGCGGCTCTCTTGGCCAACCACACCTGGGACCTGGTGCCGCGACCACCAGGCACCAACGTGGTCACCGGCAAGTGGCTATTTCGCCACAAGCTGACCTCGGACGGCTCCCTCGACCGCTACAAGGCCCGTTGGGTCCTTCGGGGCTTCACCCAGCGCCCCGGAGTGGACTACGACGAGACCTTCAGCCCGGTCGTCAAGTTCGCCACTGTTCGCACCGTCCTCTCCCTCGCCCTCTCCCGCGACTGGGCGATCCACCAGCTCGATGTCAAGAATGCCTTCCTCCATGGCACTCTGACAGAGACTGTCTACTGCAGCCAGCCCACCGGCTTCGTCGACGCTGACCGTCCGGACCTGGTTTGCCGGCTGAACCGATCCCTGTACGGCCTCAAGCAGGCGCCACGGGCTTGGTACAGCCGCTTCGCCTCCTACCTGGCCTTCGTCGGCTTCGTCGAGGCCAAGTCGGACACGTCCCTGTTCATCTACCGGCGCGGCGACGACACCGTCTACCTCCTGCTCTACGTCGACGACATTGTGCTCACGGCATCCACCGCCGACCTCCTTCACCGCACGATCGTCGCCCTTCAGCGGGAGTTCGTGATGAAGGACCTGGGGCCCCTCCACCACTTCCTCGGCATCACCGCCGAACGTCGGCCTCAGGGTCTCTTCCTCCACCAGCGCCAGTACGCCATCGACATCCTGGAGCGGGCTGGCATGTCTGACTGCAAGCCCTGCTCCACGCCTGTCGACACTCAGGCGAAGCTCTCTGAGGACGACGGGCCTCCGGTCGCCGACGCGACGTCCTACCGGAGCCTCACCGGCGCGCTCCAGTACCTCACGTTCTCCAGGCCCGACATCGCTTACGCCGTCCAGCAGGTGTGCCTGCATATGCACACTCCGCGGGAGCCCCATCTCACTGCGCTCAAGCGGATTCTACGCTACCTCCGCGGCTCCCTCGACTACGGCCTCCTACTCCGCCCATCCCCGACGTCGGAGCTTGTGGTCTACACCGACGCTGACTGGGCTGGCTGTCCCGACACGCGCCGGTCCACCTCCGGCTACGCCGTCTTCCTGGGCGCCAACCTCGTTTATTGGGCCGCCAAGAGGCAGCCCGTTGTCTCTCGCTCCAGCGCTGAGGCCGAGTACCGTGCCGTGGCCAACGGCGTGGCCGAGGCCTCCTGGCTGCGCCAGCTCCTTCACGAGCTTCACAGTCCCCTCCAGCGCGCCACCCTCGTCTACTGCGACAACGTCAGCGCGGTCTACCTCTCCACCAACCCCGTGCAGCATCAGCGCACGAAGCATGTGGAGATCGACCTGCACTTCGTCCGCGAGCGTGTCGCTGCCGGTGACGTCCGCGTTCTCAGCGTCCCCACCACGCTTCAGTTCGCCGACATCTTCACCAAGGGATTGCCGTCGAGTGTCTTTTTCGACTTCCGATCCAGTCTCAACATCTGTACAGGATAGAGTTGTGACTGCGGGGGGGTGTTAGACTACCCGTCTAGGGTTTGTGTTATTCCCTGTGTAATGACCGTTATACCCCTGTGTAATGGGCCTTGGCCCAGTTACTCTCTCTATTTAATATCACTCCCAACCCCTGATTAGGGTATGGGTTCCTATTCTAACAGGTGGCACCCAGAACGCAGGTCCAGCTTGGAGAAGTACCGCGTCCCATGGAGCTCGTCCAGCAGCTCGTCGACCACGGGAATGGGGAAGGTGTCCTTCACCGTGAGCACGTTGAGGGCACGGTAATCGACGCAAAAGCGCCAGGACCCGTCGGGCTTCTTGACGAGGAGGACCGGCGACGAGAAGGGCGAGTCGCTGCGGCGTACGATGCCTTGCTCCATCATGGCGGTGCACTGGCGTTCCAGCTCGTCTTTGTGGGCAGCCGGGTACTGGTATGGCCGGACTGCCACAGGCTGCGCGCCCGACTTCAGGGTGATGCGGTGGTCGTGGGCGCGCTGCGGTGGCAGACCGATCGGCTCGGCGAAGACGGAGCTGAAGGAGTCCAGGAGCGCGTCGAGGAGCTACTCGCTCGCCACAGTGGCGCTGATGGCTGTGGGGCTGGAAGCAGAGACGCCGGTCCAGCAGATCGGGCGCCCTTGGAAGTGGAACGTCATGCGCCGGCTGCCCAGGTCCCACACAATAGGACCCAGCGCGCCCAGCCATCGTGTGCCGAGGACGACGTCGTACCCAGCCAGCGGCATGACGTATCGGCCGGGAACGGGGTTCCGTCGATGGCGAGGGGGGCGCCACGGAGGACCCCGGCGCAGGTGACGCGCTCGCCGTTGGCGACCATGGCGATGAGACGTGGCCGCTGGTGAAGGGGCAGTCCCATGCGCCGCGCCGCTGCCTCGGAGATGAAGTTGTGGGTGCTACCGGAGTCGAGGAGGGAGACCAGCGAGGCGGCACCAAGCGCGACGGCGATCTGCATGGTGTCAGCCACAGGCACCCCAGCCAGGGCCTGCAGGGAGAAACAGGGGGCTTCACCGTCAGCGTTCGGGGCCGCTTCGTCGGCGTCTTCAATCTCCATGCCCTCCACGAAAAAAATACGCCTACAAAACCGGTTGTGGCCACGCGTGTACTTTTCATTGCAGTTAAAACAGAGGCCCATGTGGCGCCGCTCTGCCATCTCGTCGGGGGTGAGGCGCCGTTGGTTGCCCTCGCCGCGGCCCTGCTGGGCGGCCACCGGTGGTGCAGGGAGCGCTGGAAGCGCTGGACGTGGCGGCAGTGCGGGCAGTAGACCGCGCGGGGGCGCCCGAGGTGCAGGCTGCACCAGCCGGTCGGCCTCCATCAGCTCCACTTGGCGCGCCAGGCTCATGGTGGACGCGAGCGACTCCGGATTGTGGATGCGGACGGCATGACTAAGTGGTGGCAGTAGGCCGCCGGTGAAGAGCTGGACACGCTGGTGCTCGTCGAGACGACCCGTGCGAGGGAGAAGGGCCTAGAATCGATTTGCATACTCTTCCACGGTCCCTGTGCGCCTGCACTCTGTGAGCTCGAACAGTGGAGCCGATCGGAGGGGAGGCCCAAACCGCGAGTTGAGGAGGTCCTTGAATGGTCCCCAGGGCGGCGTGCCCTCGTCCTCCTGGAGTTGGATGTACCACAGTTGCGCGACGTCCTCCAGGTTGTACGAGGCCATCCACACGCGCTCCTCCGCCATGGTGCGCTGCTGGCGGAAGTACGACTCGCACTTGTTGATGAAGAGCATGGGATCGAACTTGCCATCGTAGCATGGGAAGTCCAGCTTGTGGAATTTGGGTGGGCGATCCAGATCGCGCGGCACCTCTGTGCGGCCCCCGGCGCCGTACTCCGACGTCGAAGCCGACTTCTTCATAGCGGCCATGTCAGCCTCCATGGTGGACATCTTGGTGGTGATGGACTTAAGCATCTCCATCACGTCCTGCATGGACGGCTCGGCCATGGTGGCTGGTTGCAGGACAGAGTCGGTGGAAGATTGGGGTGAAGGTGGAGGGCTGGTGTGGGGTGCAGCGGCTGTGGATGAAGAATTGGAGCGAGTGGGAGAGGATCGCCGTGACCATGATACTAGGTTGTCATGGGCACCTAACCCCTGACTGGCCGGACCTCGGCTACGCAGCTCGTAGCCTTCGGCCGTCTTCTCCGGTGAGGTTATTCCCCTCAACCGTAGGCTTAACAGAGAGAGAAGAATTATGATAATGATCTTGCTTACCCCCTTTCAGGTCTGGTTACAGGAATATAAGGCCTCTCGGCCACACATGCATGGAGCTAATTGCTCCTTAATTCTAGGCACACACGCATGGAGCTGATTGCTCCTTAATCCTAGCATGCAAACAAAACTTCCAACTAACATGGAGCTGATTGCTCCTTAATCTTAGGCATGCAAACAAACCTTCCAACTAACTATCAATTTCCCAATCTTAGCCATTGGATCCTGCGGCTGTTGCCTCTTGAGCGCGCTCACGCGCACGCCGAATGTCACGGGCACGTCGTTGCCTGACGTAGGGCCGGCCGTACATGACATTAGCCAAAAGCTTAGACATCAGCTTTGCAAAACTATGAATAAGGCTGATAGGTCTAAAATCCTTGACCTTGTCAGCCCCTTCCACTTTTAGAATGAGAGCAATGTAAGCAGAGTTTAGACAATTCATGTTGGCAAACTTTCTAGCCCAAACACAGGAAATTGCAGCCATGACATCAAACTTGATAGTGGACCAACAGACCTTATAGAATCGACCCGTGAACCTGTCTGGCCCTGGCGCCTTATCTAGAGGTAGACTAATGATTGTATTCCACACCTCATCCGCCGAAAAAGGGCTATCAAGGGCTTCCAGATTAAAACTAGGAACCCCAAGCTGCTCCAAATCAATAGCAGCCCCCCTGTTGATAGCAGTACCAAGGAGGTTCACATAGAAATCAGTGAACAAGTCCGCCTTCTCTTCCTGGGCAGTGAAGACCTGTCCATCCTCTGAGACAATTCTAGGAATGAAACTCTTAGCTTTGTGATACCTCGCATGAGCATGAAATAGAGCACTATTCGCATCCTCGTCTTTTAGCCAGCAAATTCAAGACCTCAACCGAACCAAGGATCGCCATAGGGACGCAAGAGCAAGACGGTGCTGCTTTAATCTGTTACGCAACCATAATTCTTCAGGAGAAAGGCTTCTACTGTCCTGGGCAATGTCAAACTGATGTAGCAGCTCTCTGGCAAGATCAAGCTGCGATCTAATATGACCAACTTTTTTCTCACCCCAACCATGAAGAGCTTTAGCCGTGGCCTTGAGCTTCATGGAAAGAGTAAGCAACGGACAGTGTCTGGCAGGGACAGCAGCCCAGGCTTCCTCAACAGCTTCCTGAAACCCTTCCAATCTTGGCCAAAAAGCCTCAAAATGGAACCACGGTTTTCCTTGCACAATATCCTTAAGACCCAGAAGAAGTGGCAATGGTCTGAATCAAAGGAGGCCAAACTTTGCAGTAGGGCCCAAGGGAACTGATCATCCCAGTCCAAGGAGCTGAAGAGACGATCCAATTTGACAAGAGTTGGATTCTGCTGCCCATTTGACCATGTGTACTTACGACCTACCAGAGGCAACTCCTTAAGAGCCAAGTCATCAATCCATCTACAGAAACCATGCATCATTTGTCTATCCAGATTAGGGTTATTTTTGTCCTCCTCTTTATAAATTAAATTGAAGTCCCCAAGGACCAGCCAAGGGCCAGAACAACAAGCCTGAATATCACGCAATTCTTGAAGGAAGGCAAGTTTATCCTGGTTGAGTTGGGGACCATACACACAGGTCAGCCACCACTCCACATCATTAACAGGACAAAACTGAATTGACACCGAATGATCATCCACTCTAGAGATAGCCGAGCAATTTACCCGGTCTCTCCAAGCTACCAAAATGCCACCACTAGCACCGATAGAAGGACGAAAAACAAAGTTAGCAAAATCTGGTCAAAGCATCCGAATAACTAGAAAACGAGAAATATCCTGCATTTTAGTCTCTTGCAAGCAAACCACATCCACTCCCAAAGAGACGACTTCAACCCTCACAGCATCCTGACGAGCCGAGGCATTAAGCCCCCTAACATTCCAAATGAGAATTTTTGAAGGATCCATAAAACACTAGCTTAAGACGACCAACAAACCCTCAACCCAAGGAAGACACCTTCCTCACTGAGAAGACACCATCCCTCCCATATTCTCTTCCGGTATAGACCACCCGAAGAGAGAGGCAAGAACTTGGATCTGCACCTGTGAGAGAGATTTGCTGAAAATGCGAGCATAGTCATCGAGCGCCTCTTGACTTAGAGAATACCCATCACGGATCACTCCCAGCTTTTTCATAATGGTCTTCTTGCTTTTCTTGATAGCAGATAGGTGTTGGTGACACTCCACCCCAACGCCGGCAACACACCTACTGCGCCTAGGAGTAGCCACCCGCCCCACAGGTAATTTCTTCTTTCTAGGGGGTTGGGGGTAGGATTCTTCAACACAGCGTCAACTTCCTTGGAAATTCTGGACAAGAACTCGGACACCCTTAATGGAGATGCATGTACATCAGAGGCCTGCAGTTGAGACAGTGAGTCCCCCAAGGTTGCTTCCTCAACACTTCTTGCTTCTCGACGCCGGTAAAAATAAACTTGAATAGGCTTTGGGCGGAGGAGCATAGAAGGGGAGGTGGCAGCAACAGGAGACACCCTAGGAGGCAAACCCTCACTGGCAGCCCCTACGCCCAAATCTCCAATTGAAGCAATAACCTGCTGACTTCCAATCTGACTTAGATCCTTATGACACTTGATCAACTGCCCGCTGCCAGGGCACTCATGCACTGAAGGGCACTCATTCAAAGAAAACTGCCCACCCCGTTGCAGGTTGAATGTTTGTCGTAAAGGAAGGGACACCACAGACCTACTACTAATTGGGTCTTGAGAAAGGACATCCTGCTGAAGAACCAAAGGTGATAGCGTCCGGTCCGACACAGCGAGGGCAGAAGAAACAGCAGGACTGTGATTTTGAACTTGGGCGTCTACTTCGACCGGATGTGGTTGACATTGGGGCAATTAAGGGGATTCTGCATCTTTTTAGTGAAGCCTCTGGTCTGAAGACCAACATTCAGAAAAGTAATGTCTTCCCAATTCAGTGTGGGGAGGAAGATCTGGCTATTGTGCCGGCTTCTTTACCTTGCCAGTTATCTAATTTCCCTTGCAAATATCTTGGGCTTCTGTTATCCCTAAAACGTCTTTCTAGGCCGTAACTTCAATCTATCATTGATCGTATTGCGGTCATGCTTCCAGGTTGGAAGCCGAGCGGTTTATATCCAGTCGATTATGACATCCAAATTTGTTTATTTGGCTATGGCCTTGGACCTCCCTGCTTGGGCGATCAAGGCTATTGACAGATTAAGGAGAGCTTTCCTCTGGAAAGGTGCGACAGAAATCAAGGGAGGGCATTGTTCTTTGGCTTGGAGTAAAGTCACTCGGCCTAAAGATTTGGGTGGCCTTGGTATTTTCAACTTAAAATTGTTTGGTTGGGCTCTTAGAGTCAGGTGGCTTGGGCTGCAGAAATCAGACCCTGGGAAGCCGTGGGCTGATTTTCCGCTTCATTTCCCAAAGGAAGTGGTTTGCCTCTTCAAATCTGTTGTGTTTACTGAGATTGAAATGGTTTAAACACCCTTTTTTGGACTGACAAGTGGCTGCATGGGCACTGCATACAAGAGCTTAACCCTGCAGTCTTTGACTCTATTCCTAGGAAGGTTACCAAAACAATATTGGTTAAGGATGCCTTGCCTAACTTGAGTTGGGTGCAAGATGTTCAGGGAGCTCTTTGCTTTCTAGGTGCAGTTTTTACACTTGACTAAGATCCTGGAAGGTTTCTTGCTGAAACCTAATGTGCAAGATCGTCATGTTTGGCGGTTTTCTAGTTCCGGTGACTATTCCTCAAAATCCGCTTATGCTACTATGTTTTGTGGCTCAGTGTTTTTCAAGCAAGCTGGTCGAATTTGGAAGACTTGGGCCCCTAGCAAATGTCGGTTCTTTCTGTGGCTTGTGGCTCACAACAAATGTTGGACAACAGTTAGGTTGGCTAAAAGAGGCTTGACTCAGTCGCTTCTTTGCCCACTTTGTGACCAACATGATGAGTCGATCAATCACTTGCTGGTGGGCTGCTCCTTTGCACGTCTTTTCTGGTTCGAATTGTTCAGGACTTTTGGACTGCAGGGCTTCATTCCAGGACATGATATTGAGGATTTTGATCTCTGGTGGTGTTCCAATAGTGCTCGGCTAGATGGGCTGAGTAAGAAGGGCTTTGACTCTTTGGTCGCTCTGGGTGCTTTGGTTGCTGTGGAAGCATAGAAATGGTGTGGTCTTTAATGGTTCCTCCCCAAGCTTGGTGGTGGTCGTTCAGCTGGCCGGGGAGGAAGCTCTTAGGGCTTGTTTGGCAGCCCAATTCCCTGCAGGGAATATGGTATTTTCCCTGTGTCGATGGCCCACATGGGAAGATTCCACGTGACACATTTTTTGCATGTTTGGAAGATAGCTTCGCGGGGATACCGGCCCACCCTTGAGCCATGTTTCCGCGGGGATATTGGTCCGACCTCCAGACACCGCCGTCTCTATTCACAACTCTTCCGAGCACGCCGCCGTCTCCTTTGTCATCATCATCAGCTCAGATCTAGCAACTTCGCCTTCTCAGGTAAGGGCTCCGCTCACATCTTCATATCCCCGCAACTAGGTTTTCATCGTTTATCCTCGCTCGGATTCTTGTAGATCTCGCTCAGATTCGTTTGTCCTCGCCAGACGCGCCCACTTCGCAGCAGCCGCTGTGCCTATGCTACCGCATGGGCCTCTGCGCCTGGGAGGCTTGCGACTGCCAGGCTTAAGTCACGAGGCAGCAGGAGTTCAGATTTTTTTAGGTCTTTGAAACAAGGCTAGCGCATATTAGAATCGAGAGTCTCAGTACGAATGGGAAGTACCGTCATAAATTTATCTTTGCTACTAGCAATAGGAAGCACCGTCATAAAATTAACTCTGATAATAAAATGGATTGGATTTATATTGTTTCTAGGAAACTAGGAAGGATCCCGTGTAGAAAGTGTGGCTAGCTAGCCTTTTTCATTGGATCATTTGGCTTTTTCTTAAAATATTTCTTCCAAAACAGTCTCACTTTTTTCTTAAGTTGTATTGGTGCTCCCTAAGATCGAAAGCAGGAATATTACTTTTCTGCAAAATCACAAAAATGCACCCATTTGGGACCTTTCCTAAGCTGTGTCTTCGAGCAACCAAAAAGCTTATGTTAATTTATTTTCATTTTTTTAGAGAAGAAAATTCTTTGCTTGATGCTTAATCAGAGATGAAAATATTGATCATTTTTTTACATGTGTGCTGATCATTTTTTTACTGGACTGCTGTCAGGTATAACTGGAGTGCTGTCATAAGTGGAGTGTTGTTAGTTACATGTGTGCTAATCATTCTAATCACGTTGTTCGTTGTTAATCATGTGAAGAAAATATTCAAAGTTTTATAACTTGAATTTTTGTTGAATCTGGCAATTGTATGGCCTAAAATTTATTGTTCATTAGTCAGAAAGACTACTTAAGTTCATTAGTTAAGCATGTAACAAAACATAGCTTTATGATTTTGGTTTCAGCTTACATGAGCACATATTGTGTGGCAGCAGCTTCATATTGCCATCCAAGAACATGTTAGCAGCAACATCTTCATATTGTTTACATCCGTCCATGTTGTATCATTAGACAACCAATTTACATAATTGTATCCTTGAATGATAAAGTAGCTTATAGGATACTTGGAACATAGCCTTATGATGTTTGTGCATACGATGCATATTTGTGCATACATTGCTTGGATGTGGGTTTTTCTTTGTGCATACAGTGCATATTTCCTAGTTGTAAAATGTTAGTACATGGTGTAAACTAAACCGTGTGTCAATTGGTGCTACTTGGTACTTGCAGAGTGCTAAGTGGAAGCAACATATGAAGCTGACATGGAAAAGGAAGATGGAACGACAGTCCACATGAAGCTTGTAAAAAAGGAGTTAAACTCAATTTAGTCTAGTGTCAAAGTTCATAATGAAGGGACTTGTACTCTGTTTCTATGTTATATTGCCTATTTGTACGTGTGAATGGAGATGATCTTATGTGATGGGATGATGGATAGATTAACTTTGATGGATATTAGATGATATTTAAGTTAAACTTTGTTGGATATTAGATGATCAAGTCTGGTGCATGTTTTTTAGATTTTTAGTGATGTTTCATTGTGTTTTTTTTTCTAAATATTTCCCATTTTTCTTTGTTTTTTTTGTGATTTTCTGAAATATTTTGTCTCAAGAGGGGTTTTTAGCCCCTTGGTTGCCAAACAGTGGCAGGGAAATACACCCGAGTGGAAAAAATCCTCCCAGAGAATTGAGGTGTCATTTAAAATCCCCTTGGTGGATTAATTCCCTAGGTTTTTTGTCCATTTGTTGCCAAACTAGCCCTTATGTGGTCCTTGGCTAGAGCTAATGGGTTTCCTTCCTCCAAGCTCAAAGTCATGTGGGATAGTTTCTCTGTTGTTATTGTTGGGGTGTCTGCCAGCTGACAGGCACTTTGCCCCTGCTCTGGCTGGGTGGAGTTTTCTTGTGTGCGTGTGTGGGTGGGTGTTTTCCCTTTGTAATGTTAGTTCTGGGTTTTTTCCCCTTTTCTTCTTAATACAAGGATACGCAGTTCTCCTGCGTGTTCGACAAAAAAAACTGTTACAAAGATAACAGAAACATTCCACTCTGAAAACACATAAAGAAGAAACCAATTATTTTTAAAATGGTATTCAAAATTTTATCAACAAAAAACAAATGCAGCATATGCTGTAAAATTGAACAAGCTGAAATAAAACAAATAAAAAGAAATACAGTATTAAAGTTAGCTCTTATAGGTCCTAAGGCTCAGCAGATACCTTTATCCGGTACATCCCAAGGAGTTTTGCTAAAGGGGCAAAGACCTGCAGTGTCTCCACGGCGATGGCATACTGCAAATAGTCATGCTTAGTACTTAGGGTGGAAGTAAGATGCAGCATATCTTAAATCTGGAATAAGTATTCACCTGCTTGTGCTGAGGCATATGTGTGAGAGTGCGCATGTTATGCAACCTGTCTGCCAGTTTGACAATAATCACACGAACCTACAAAATTGATTTAATTTTTTTAATTAAGTAAAACGTACAGAGTTGAATCTTTTTTCTCCTGATAAGATGTTCCATATGAGATAAAAAGGATACCTCTTCTGTCATGGCAAGAAACATCTGCCTTAGGTCTTCTGCTTTAATATCTTGTTTTGAGCTACCCTCACTTTTACACTGAAGTTTCCCCAACTTAGACACCTATATTTAAAACAGAGCAGGGTTTTTTGCGCTAGATTTACTGCACAATCGCCAAAATATATCCAAGTTACAGCTTTGCGAAAAGACAACAATGTACCTTTGTCTCCCCTTCAACAATACGTCGCACAGTTGGCCCAAACTCATTTTCTATTCTTTCAAAAGTAACCACATTCGTATCTTCAACAGTGTCATGCAATAAACCAGCAGCGATGGATTCCCAGTCAAGTTCCTAATTATACCAAAGCAGAGTAGAACTTAGATTCACTGTGTATACTAGGGACAAGTACATAGATTGCATCACCATAGCGTCACTGATTGTCAATCAAATTCCAAGTTATGTCCAAGGAGACAAGAAAACTAACTTCATTACTACTGCTAGTAGTAGCCATAGGGAACCTTCAAAATATAAGGAATATTGAGTTGTCCTAAATAAGCTATCCTATGTTACTTAATACACCAGTGAAAGGGCTTCTAGTGTAATGGTTAAGGCACATGGAAGTTTAGTGTACATGGTGCACATATTAAATCATCACCACTCATCTTAAATCTAACGTCTCTAGTTGTTTGGTGTATTTTGCTAAGGACACCCTCCGACGTGGTAGGGTGTATTGGTGGAAGGTGTTCTTTGTAAATTACAATGATCAACCAGAGACGTTAGATCTAAGATAGATAGTGATGATTTAATATGTGTACCATGTGCAGTAATCTTTTATGTGCACCCGATATGTCCTCTTTCAAGTAAGCACCTTCATGTCCCGGGTTTGATCCCCCTTGGGGGCAAATTTTGGGCTTGGTTAAAAAAATCCCTTTGATGTGCCCCGCCTCCTCTCGGGGATCAATATCCTGCGCGCCACCCTCCGGTTGGGCTGTTGCGGAGTGGGCAGTTGACTCGGCCCGTTAGTGATGGGGCCAGGGTTTAGGGGTTTTCTCGACCGGGACCATGTTTCGGTCTCTTCTTAATATAAAATACCGGGAGGGCCGTCTTTACCTCCTCGGCCTTTTTTTTACTTAAGACACCAAATCTGCTGTTTGTCTCCTTTTGTGTCATGTTGTTTTCATGCGCACAAGGAGGCTGGAGTACTGTGCGCAGCAGGAGTTTGGTGATCTCGTGTTCTGCCTTTTATGGCATTGTACTTTGGTCCATTTTGGACTCTTTTCTTCTCTTAATTTAATGATGTGCAGCTCTCCTGCGCGTTCAAAAAAAATATGGGTGTTAATATTCTTATCTATAAATTTGGTCAAATTTAGGAGAGTTTGGCTTAGGACATCTCAAAATCCTTTATATTTCAGGATGGAGTACTTCACTAATGTCAATGATATTACTACTTACATGCTCTCCAAGAATACGAGCAACTTCAACAGGATGAATAATGAATGGTTCTCCACTTCGCCGTTTTTGTCCACTATGTGCTTCATATGCCAACTGCGGTTATTAATGAACTATAGTGATGCAGACGTTCGTGCAGACTTTTCTCAAATAGCACTGAAGGAAGATATTGTGAACCAATTACCTTCAAAGCATCATGCACAAATTTTAACTCTTCAGGTTGAAGATATGAAACAGCTGGTTTGAGATCCTGTTATGCAAAAAAAAAGTTACAATTCACTATGATTGAAGTGATTCTTGATTCGCATAAGAAAATCTAGCATTAAAGTCGAGCCTTGCTTCACCTAAGGACTTAGTAGCACCTGAGGTATGTAGGTAAACTTGAACATAAAAAAAATGTTGTTTCGAACTCAAAGGAGCAAAACATACTACCAAGTAACAACTAACAACAAACGGGTACCATTTGGTAAAACTAGTGTGGCCATGTGGCTGGTGAAATGAATGTATTTTACTCTGGCCAGAACTACATTTCAAAAGCACCAATGAGCTTGACTCCTATCTAATTTCTTCTAGTTAAAACATGTGTTGGCACCATGGAGCAGGAAATAATTGTGGTGTTCCATTACCAGGAATAGAACGCTCCCTATTCCTTACATATTCTAGAATATTTGTGCAAATGTTAAGAGACAAGGTGGAAAGCACTATATATATCATATATTTAATAAAAGGGAAAAAAACCCTACACTGTTGTGTTTTTTGCTGCCCCAAAAGAACTTTGAATGGTCATAAGGCTGCAAACCAAATCGAAGGATTTGATCGAAGCTAGAAAATGTAGCTCTTCAGATATGTGCAAAAGTGCAAATTACATAAGTGATTCAATGACACACCTCCCACAAAGTCTCTGGAGAGATGAAAGATTCAGATGATGAATAGCAGTAAGATCTCCACGTTCGGTCAACAATAGTCGACCAAGATCTGACAAAACTTGTAGAGTAGGCACGCGATGGATCATAACCAAATTTCCCTCTATTGATGTCCTCATCCAGGGTGATGCGCAGTAACTGGAAAAAACAAGTATAAGGCTATCAGAAAATGAAAAACTCAACTACTTAAATATTTAGCCAAGGAAATGTGAATGCATTTTTTTAAATGTAACATTCACAAAATAACCATAATTTGACATGGTAATAACTCACAAACTTAACTATAACATAATCAGTATCATCACAAAGTGGAGTATAAAGCAAATTGATTGTTCAGGTTGTATGAAATCATTATAAACTCCTAAATTCTAGTTAGTTATATTAGGAAAATTGGAATGTCTTTCAGTAGTGTTAGAATCCTCTGAAAAACCTTTGAACAAGTCATCAGCTACATAACTCATTATAGTGTGCGCCAGGGGCCAGGGCGTGTGTCTCCTGCTCCTCACCCCACACTACCTATAACTTATCCACAGCCCAGAGTGCCACTCCCTTAGCATCAGGAAGCACCTGATGCTACCTACCTTTCCTTCCAGATGGCTTAATGTGAGGTAGTAGCAAGCTGCTTATGAGGGGCTCTTCCTTGGTTCTGTGGAGTTCGAACCTTTCGAGCGGATTTGGAAAACTTGGGCTCCGCCCAAATGTCGATTCTTCTTGTAGTTGGTGGCTCACAAGAAATGTTGGACGGCAGATAGACTTGAAAAGCGAGGGCTGGATCATCCGGAAAGATGTCCTTTGTGTGATCAGGAGAGGGAGACAATTGACCATCTGCTTGTGAATTGCGTCTTCTCAAGAGAATGTTGGTTCCTCCTTCTTAGGCAATTCGGGCTGCAGGGTTTGGCTCCGCAACCATCGAATATTAATTTTATGGAGTGGTGGCATCAAGCAAATGAAGCTTTTCAGGGGTCCTTCAGAGATGGCCTAAACTCCCTCATTACGCTGGGTGCTTGGATTTTATGGAATCACCGAAACAGATGCATCTTTGATGGCCTTTCCCCTAATATTGCTAATTTCCTAATCCAAACTGGGGATGAGCGCCGTCTTTGGGAGACTGCTGGGGCCAAGGGGCTGACCTCCCTTTTGCTTCCCTCTCAAATGTGGACTAGAGCTTTATAGATGAGTCAGTCTATGTTAGTTTCGTTTGGGCCGCCGTAAGGCGTCAGTTGTACCCCGGTCTATTTTAGACCTTGTTTCTTTCTTCTTTTAATATAATGATACGCAGCTCTCCTGCGTGTTCGAGAAAAAAAAAGGTAGTAGCAGAGTGATCCCAGACTTATACCTTCCTTGCACTAGCTACCTGTTGCAGTTGTCAATATACCAAAAACAAAACCGAATTACTTGATATTTCACCACATTACTAGATATTGTACCGGAGAAAACATGATTCTGCAATGGGGTCTGACTATGAGTTCCAAGGAAAACTGGAGAATGGAGATCACAGTGCATATTACATGGGAAACTGACTATAACAGTGGGTCAAAACTGAATAGGACATGAGATGGTCAAGGCATCATCAGGAATGGTCTTTTAGTTTTCAATAACATGGTCGCATTGTCCAACAAGGCTACAAAAGGATGTTGTGGAGTCATACATAGATTGTTTTGTTCTACAAGGACAATAATCTCAGGTTTGTTTATGAGGTGGCAAAACTCTTAGGAGACCAGATACTTACACCAAATATTAGGCTACAATGATTAACCTAAATAAATGTTTGCAAAATTTGAACCATAGTCAAGTGGAAAGCTAAAAAGGAACGGTGTTTTGCCTAGCATATGTTTGGTGGATTGATGATCTGTATGCACAGTACCTTTTTTCTCAGCTCAGGTGAGTTACAATTCAATCATTTCCTTATGATTTAATGAGACAATACGAAATATTAGCCTCTTTGCGCTAGAAACTGTTCCTTAATCCTCTTATGCCCTATGACTGAATAGATGTAATTCTAGAATGTATGTTATCAAACTCTTCAATCCACCACTAACATGCACAAAGCACAAGATTGCACATTTGGACAAGACAATGATTAAACTAACTTATTTAGTAACAGATATAGGAGCCTCACACAAAAAGGTGCCGTATTTTTCCAGAGTCGGCCATGCGGACGGAAACGTTTCCGCTCCCGCCCCGTCGGAACCCACCCCTTGGCGCTACCTCTCCCGCCGACGCCTCGATCCTTGCTCCCCACCACAGCCACACGGCGGCGCTTGCTCCAAGCCCGGCGGCCACCACTTCTCTCTCCCCGGCGTCGGTGGGTTCTCCTTCGTTTCCTCTCCCTGGTGGGCGATCGTCTCTTCTGGGCGGGTCTTCTTCCCCTGTTGCCGCGCTGGTGAAGGGTGGGGAGCCGCCATCTTACAAAGACGTTTTGGTCTCTGCTCGCCCTTCCTCTGGCGCTGGTTCATCCTCTGGTGATGGCGCTGGGGGCGGCTGGGTGAAGGTTGTGGGCCGCAGGGGGCGTCGTCTGTCCGCTGGCCAGAGCTTTCTCCAGACGAGGTCTACGTTCGTTCAGCGGCCGGTGCCTCGGAGCCTTCATCCCCCTGTGGATTTGCGTGGGAGGTGCTTCAACTGCTTCGCCTCCTCTCATCGGGCGGCGGCCTGTCGGAGTATCGTGCGGTGCTTTAACTGCCGGCTGCCTGGGCACCGCTTTCGCGTGTGCCCGCGCCGAGCGACTGCACCTGCCCGTCCGCGGCGCGTTTCAGTGTGGAGGCCGGTTTCCAAGGGGCCCAGTGTTTCGCCGGTGCCGTCGTGCCACGCCATGGAGGTTGCTCCGCTGTCTGGTGGTTCGTCTGCTGTTGAGAAAGCGAGGAAGCGCACCCGCCGGGGTCAGAGAAAGCGGAAGAACGGCGCCGATGCAGGTGGTGATTCTGGCCTGCGATTGGTTGTGCCGCCGGTGGAGTCTGCCCATAATGTTTGCGTCCTCAAACGGTCTGGTAGAATTGATCGTGCTGAGGAGGGCCTTCGTCGCGCGCTGATTCTCACGGTTGTTGGAGAGGAGGGTCTTGGCTGCGCCTTGGAGATCAGAGATGCGCTGGCTTTGAAGTTTCAGCTTCAGGCAGAGTCGCTCCATCTCCGTCGTGCTGCGCCAAACTCATTCCTCTGTTTTTTCCCTTCAGTGGAAGTGGCTGAACAGATTATTCAAAATGGGCATTCGATTTTCGCGCCACCTTTCCGTCTGCATGTTAAGAGATGGTCTCGCCATGCTTTCGCTTCTGGTGGAAGTGCCTTGCCTGTGCTCGTCGACATTGAATTGCAAGGGATTCCTGCGCACCTTTGGGATTTGGAGACAGCAGAGCTTTTGCTTGGGGCTCACGGATTGGTTCAAGGTCTATCCACAGTTTCTTCAGAAGGAGTGGATTCTGCTGATATGACTGCTTTCAGTGTGAGTTTTTGGTGCTTCTCACCTGTGGCTTTGCCGGATGTTCTGTTTCTTCACGCCGTTGAGCCGCGCGTTGTTGTGGAGGTCGGGTCCTGGTTTCCGCGTACCATGGTATTCAAGATTGCAGTGAAGGTTATTCGTTCTGGCGACATGATTGGTGCTGACCAGCCCCCTCCTTCGTTGCCGGATTTGGGTGGGGATGATGGTGATCGGGATAATCACAGGCGGAGGCCACATTTGCACTTTCACCCATCTCCTTCCGCTAGGGTCTCTGCGCTCTCTCGGCTTGGGCCGCGCGTCTCCTCGGCGGTGCCAGGAGGTGGTCCAGTCGATGCCATTTCTCCCCTGATGGTCGGGGTGGAGAGGATGGCGCCTGGGTCCACTCTGTCCCCTGGCTCGGTGATTTCCTTCCCAGTTGATGCCCATTCTTTCCCGGTTTTGGCGGTTGATGAGGTGGTTGCTCCTGGATCTCCTGCTTCCACTGCCCAGGACGTGGAATGGGATCCAGTTGACGCCCATTCTCTCCCCTTGATCTCGGTGGATGGGATGGTGGCTCCTGGGGTTCTTGTTGGCACTGTTGATTGTGGGCCTGCTGTTCAGTTGGGGTCTTCAGTCCTATCTATGCCAGCTGACCCGCCTGGTTCTGATATTCAGGTGAATGATGTCCTTGCAGGCAGTGTGACCGTGATTGCTCAGTTTGGGATTTCTGTGCAAAGAATTATTTGGACTGTTGATCCCTTGAACAGAATGTCTTCGTTGTTGCTCAGTAAGATGCTTCATGGCTGGACAGATGCTTCTCCCTGCCTCAAGGTTTATTCCAGGAGAAAGAAGCTTGTTATAGAGCCAGTTCAGGATGAGGAGTGTGTGCTTTCTTCACAGCTGCTGGAGTTCAAGAATGATGTCACTGGTCCGATTAATAGTTTGCTGCCTCCTCCTCGAACCACCAATAGAAGGAGGAGGCCTGTGCCTGCTAATTTCATTCCCAGGCGTAGCAGGAGGGTGGCCAAGTTTCCTCCAGAATTGGGTTCTAGTTCTGCTGCCCAGGTCTGTAGACAATTGGGTTTTTGTGATGAGATGGAGAACATCTCTCTTGATGATGCCAACGGTTATGCAAGGTTATTCAAAAATGGACTCTCTGGTAGCCATGTTGCTGCAGTTGCGGCGCTTTTTGGATGGCAGGTGCCTCTTGTGGGGCAGTGTTAGGGCCTGTTGCTGGTTTATCTCATTAGGTGGATTTCTTTATGTCAATGATAGATCGCTGTTTTTTGTGTTGGAATGTGAGAGGCCTTAATGACCGAGCAAAGAGGGATTCGGTTAAATCTGTGGTGGTTGACCTTAGGCCTTCAATCGTTTGTTTGCAGGAAACCAAATTAAGTATCGTTTCAGATTATGATATACTCTCCATCCTTGGGGCTGGTTTCAGTAACTTTGTTTTTAAACCAGCTCAGGGTTCTAGGGGGGGAGTGCTGATTGCTTGGCGTGATGGTACTTTCTCCTCGGTTGCGTCTATTATAAAAGATTATTCGATCTCAGTTCAATTCCAGGATGAGTCTGGTGCTGCTTGGTGGTTTACTGGAGTGTATGGGCCTCATCAGGACAGTTTCAAACTTTCTTTCCTGCAAGAATTACGAGAAATCAGAGATGTTTGTATTGGACCATGGCTTTTATGTGGTGATTTTAATTTGATTTTCAAGCCCGAGGATAAGAATAATTCCAACATCAATAGGACTTTGATGGGTAATTTCAGGAGCCTAATTAACTCCATGGAGCTGAAAGAAATTCCTTTGATTGGCAGAAAATTTACTTGGTCGAACCAGAGACAGGATCCCACCCTTGTGAAGCTTGATCATGTTTTTTGCACTTCTAGTTGGGAGGATTTTTTCCCTGATTGTCTGCTGTATAGCAACGCCTCGGTTTGCTCTGATCATTGCCCTTTAACTCTCAAATTTCGTGAGGATTGTAGAGGGAAGCGCAGATTTCATTTTGAAGGTTTCTGGCCCAAGCTCCCTGGTTTCAATGAGGTGGTGGCTGATTCTTGGAATCAGCCCATGTTGGCAACCTGCCCTTTGGAAAGGCTGTCCCTAAAGCTCAGAAGGCTTGCTAAACAGCTGCAGTCCTGGGGGCATAGAGAGGTGGGAAATGTGAGTAACCAGTTGGGTCTTGCTAGAGAGGTGATGCATAGGTTGGAATCAGCACAGGACTTTAGAGTTTTGTCAGAAGATGAGTTTTGGCTGATTGGAAAGCTGAAGCAACATTGTTTTGTTTATGCTTCTATGGAAAGAACAATTGCAAGATTGAGGTCCAGGATTAAGTACCTAAAAGAGGGGGATGCAAATACTAAATTCTTTCATATGCAGGCTCGTTTCAGGAAGAAAAGAAATTTCATTTCATATCTAGAAGATGAAGGTAGAGTGGTCTCTAACCATGAGGATATGCAGGAGGTGCTAGATGGATTTTTTTCCGGTCTTTTGGGTGCTGATTTTCAGAGGCAAAGCACTATTAATTTGTCAAGTTGTCACAGAGGGGCCGTGGATCTCAGTGATCTTGAGTGCCCCTTCTCAGAGAAAGAAGTGTTGGACACAATTGCGTGCCTTCCGTCTGATAAGGCTCCTGGGCCTGATGGGTTTACAGGGAGGTTCTATAAATCTTGTTGGAGTATCATTAAGGTGGATCTGCTGGCGGCTCTGTCTATCATACACCAGGGCAATTTTCAGAGATTGGGGCATCTGAATTCATCCTACATTATTTTGATTCCTAAAAAGATGGATGCTTCGTCGGCTGGTGATTTCAGGCCAATTAGCCTAATTCATAGTGTTGCTAAATTGGTCACAAAATTACTCGCTAACCGTTTGGGCCCTCGTCTGCATGAATTGGTAGAAGCTAATCAAAGTGCTTTTATCAGAGGTAGATCGATTCATGATAATTTTATGTTGGTCCAACAATCGATTAAATCCCTTCACAAGAGAAAGGTTGACAGCCTGTTTCTGAAGCTTGACATTTCCAAGGCCTTTGACTCGGTATCGTGGGCTTTCCTTCTTGAAGTTTTATCTCACCTGGGTTTCGGTCCTATTTGGCGCAATTTGATTTCAAATCTGCTGGCTTCAGCTTCTACGCAAGTGTTATTAAATGGGTCTCCTGGAATCCATATAAAGCATCGGAGAGGTCTTCGTCAGGGAGACCCTCTCTCTCCTATGCTGTTTGTGCTGATCATGGACGTGCTTAGCAGTCTATTTAGGGCTGCTGAATGTAGGGGATTGCTGCATAGTTTGGAAAGGGCAGGAGTCCGTAATAGGCTTTCTATCTACGCTGATGATGTGGTCCTGTTTGTTAAACCTATTGAGGAAGATCTGAAATGTGTTAGATTAATTCTGAATTGTTTTGGGTCAGCCTCTGGATTGGTTACCAATATGAATAAGAGTTATGCTATTCCTATCAGATGTGAGGAGCATGTGGTTCAAGAGGGCTGCAATGTGCTGAGGTGCAGTTTGGCCTCATTTCCTTGCTCTTACTTGGGGCTGCCAATCTCAGACAGGAAGCTGAAGCGTAATGATCTTAAGATGTGGATAGATAAAATTGCAGACAGACTCCCTAACTGGAAGGCTCGTTTATTGAACCTGGCCGGAAGGACAACATTGGTGCGGTTTGTCTTATCAGCCATCCCAATTTATCTCCTTATTGCAATTAAAATTCCCAAATGGGTTATTAAATCAATTGACAAGATTCGCAGAGGGTTTCTTTGGAAAGGGCGAAAGGAGGTGAATGGTGGAAGTTGTGCTGTTCCCTGGGAGAGTGTGACAAGGCCACTAAGTTTAGGGGGTCTTGGTGTTCCTAATTTGCAATTGATGAGTTGGGCACTGCAGGCTAAGTGGCTCTGGCTAGAGAAGACTGATCCAACTCGGCCGTGGCTTGGTTTGTGTATCCCTGTGCAGCAGCAAGTTAGACAATTTTTTAATGCTTCGGTGATCTCTGTTGTTGGGAATGGGACCAATACTTATTTCTGGTCAGACAGATGGCTGAATGGGCAGAGGATACAGGATTTTGCACCTGAAGTTGTTAATATGGTGAGCAGCAAGCCATTTAGTTCGAGAACTGTTGCTCAGGCGTTGCATAATGGGCAATGGGTTCGCGATATCACGAATCCTTTATCTTTGATTGGTCTACATCAGTATTTGCAGCTGTGGGATGCTTTAAGCGGAGTGGTGCTTAATCAGGAGGAGGACAGACATGTGTGGGTGCACTCGAGCTCTGGTGTTTTCTCTTCCAAATCTTGTTATTCGGCGTTGTTTATGGGAGCTATTATTTTCCAGCCATGGAAATGGGTGTGGAAGTCGTGGGCACCCCCCAAATGCAAATTTTTTGTTTGGCTGGCGATAAGGAATAAATGTTGGACTGCGGATAGACTTCAGAGGAAAGGATTACCTCACCCGGTGGTCTGTCCACTATGTGATCAAGAGCAGGAAACTATCTTGCACCTCTTGTGCTCTTGCAGTTTCGCTAGACAATTTTGGCATATTATATTTTCAGCTTTGAGGATGGGTCATCTTACGCCTACTAGGGAGGCGGGCTCTTTTGTGGATTGGTGGGGCAAGGTGCATAGGAGGGTCCCCAAACATATCAGAAAAGGTTTCCATAGTCTCATTATCCTGGGGGCCTGGTGTTTATGGCTGCATCGCAATAGGGCGGTATTTGATGGTGTCAACCCGTCTTTAAGCACCATTCAGAGGCTTTTCTTGGATGAGGTGGAGTGCTGGTGTATGGCTGGTGCGAAGCAGCTCGAGAGTCTTGGGCTTCTGGCTGCTTTTGCTAGGGGGGCTAGGGCTTTTCCTAGTGCATGAGGCTACACTGTTTTATTTTCTATGTATTTTTGCCTGTTAGGGCTTTGTACTTTGGTCCATTTCGGACCTTTCTCTATTTCAATATAATGACGCGCAGTTCTCCTGCGTGTTCGAGAAAAAAAAAGTAACAGATATAGCAATTATTCAGTAACAGATAAAGTATTATATACCTAGTTAGTGCTCTTGTTCCAAGTTATAGTTCACTTTAGCTTTGTCCTAAGTCTTCTCTAACTTTGACCAAATTCATAGAAAATTGAATCAATATCTACAATATCAAACTAGTTTCACTAAATTCTCTATGAAATATGCCTTGATAGTGCATTTATTTGAACTTGTACATGCTAACATATTTTTTTCTAAAACTTGGTCAAAGTTAGAAATGCTTGACTTAGGACAAATTTAGCACCGAGGCAGTAAGAGAGAGTATGTCAACTCAATACACATTAAGGACAGACAGAAAATACACAAAATATAGACAAAAAATGGTCAAGAAAGGCAATAGAAAACTGTCTTGCAAACTAGAAGGCAAAAACAAAATAATAACAGTAAACAAGAAACATCTACAATATAAAAGGAACATGTCAGTTATTGATTTATTGTCAAAAGCAGGTACATGAAAGAGTGTAACTGCTATACAGGTGATTACAGGATTCTTGATTCCTGAAGACAGGATTATTGAAAGTGAATCTGTCCACAGCTTGTTTACTTTGGAACCTAAAATGGCATGCAGTGCACGCAAAAACAATTTTCCAGTTGTATTGTTCATTAACTTCAATTACAGAAAAGAAATTACCTTTACTAGAGTAAATGTGATTCAAGTGGATAGAATGCAGTTCTTTTTTTTTTGAACAAACGAATGAGAGTTGTGTGTCATTTCATTAAGGAAAAAAAATAGGTAGGGGAGACAAGACTTGTCAACCCCTATTACAAGGCCAATAAAGCCAAACATCCACAACTAAAATGCAGTTCTATCGCTGAAGATATTGCATTTCAGGTATTCAATCAGATAGTAGCAAAGGACAGCAATGACCACCAGGACTAAGAAATGCAATTTTCTTCTTGTGTATAAAATTAAATAAATGACACAGAAGTGAGCTATAAAGCTAAGCCTTCATGAAGCTGTGTGCAATCACTAGAGTCACCTTTCTAACTCATGATATATTCTACCAGGCACCAGCATCAACATTGTTAGAGTATTGTTAGGGTTTAGGGGCTAGTCCCTATGTACTTACTTGCATACCCTCAGTGTAATGGGCTTGGCCCAATTACTCAGCTTATATATATGCACTCGTAACCCAGCTAGGGTTAGGGTTTCCCATTCCAACTTGGTATCAGAGCCAGCTTCTCTCTCTTCCCCTCCCACCCCACCCCACAGCCGTCGGCACCCCCTGCCCAGGCATCGTCGGCCGCCCCCTCCTTCCCCAGGCTGCTGGAGCCCCACCCCCCACCGTCGTCACGTCGGCCGCCGTCGGGCTGTGGTCGTGCTTGCTCCCTAGGCCGCGCCGCCAGGCCCTGCGCCTTACCGTCGCCGTCCGGATTCCGTCTGTCACCGGTGAGTCCATGCCGCCAGTGCCGCCGGATCCCGTCGTGCTCGCATCAGCACCGCCGCCCTGGCCTCCTACCGCCGTTGAGCCCCCTCTACTCCCTGGCATCTTCCCCGCCAGCCTGTCCCCGACTTGTGCTGCCGCGCGCCCAGTGCTACATCGGCGCCCACCTTCCCGTCGGTGCGTCCCACCGCCAGCCTCCCGCAGCGCGCTGCCCCCTGCGCTGCTCCCTCCATGGCGACCCCAATCGCCTACCTCGGCGCCCTTCTCTCGCACGCCACTACCGCTGGGCCACCGAGCACTCTTCTCCCCTCTGGCGCGCACGCTGGCCTTTCCCCAGCCGGTTGCGCTCTCCTTCCCAGCCCCATGCCATCCTTCTACGGGGTCCCACCATCCTCCGCCCCTCTGGTTTCGCCTCAGGTGACTCCTACCTCCGTCGCGGCTATTGTCCCAGGTCCCGTGCCTATGCGCGTCCTCCTCCACGACGGCTAGCTTGTCCGAGGCACCTTCGTGACTTTCGATTGCGCCATGAGCCCTATCCTTTGTGATTGCGTCGAGCTTCACCCACATGCGAACCGCCACGTGCCTGGACCGCTTGTCTTTCCCAGAGTTGTGATTGCCTCCCTGGCGATCAAGACCCTGTTGTCACCTCCCCTATGTCTTTTCGCGCACCCTGTGGCTTCGCTACCCTCTTCCTCTCCCACTGATTGGGTGGTCGACTCTGGAGCCTCCTTCCACACTATTCCTACCACTAGCTCATTATTCCACTCCCATCCACCACACCCCTCACATCCTCCCTCTATCGTTGTGGGCAACGGTTCCACCCTCCCGATCACCTCAGTAGGTGCATCGGTTCTTCCGGGACCATTCTACCTTAACGACGTCCTTGTTCGTCGCTTCACTAGTGACAACCACTGTTCTATGGAGTACGATCCTTGGGGGCTCATCATACGCCACCTTTCCACTCGTGTCGTGCTCGCTTGCTGTGACAGCTCCGGCCCCCTATGCCATATTCACTTGCCCTCTACTTCCCCCACCAGCGTAGCCTCATCACATGCTTTTGCTACTATCACCACCTCCGCCTCCCCCACCGGCGTAGCCTCAACACATGCTCTTGTTATTACCACCACCTCCGTTGTTTGGCATCGTCACCTCGGGCACCCTAGACCTGACGTGATGTTCAGCTTTCCAGTCGCTCAGACATCTCCTATATCTGGGGCTCCTCTGAGCGCCTCTGTCATGCTTGTCAGCTTGACCGTCACTCTCGTCTTCCTTTTCTCACTTCCACGTCTAGAGTTGTTCGGGCCTTTGATCTTGTCCACTATGATCTCTAGACTTCTCATGTCCTCAGCCTCTCTGGTTACAAATACTACCTGGTCATTCTGGACGACTACTCCCATTTTCTTTAGACTTTCCCTCTTCGGCTGAAGTCCAACACGTTCACCACCCTCACCCACTTCTTTGCCTGGGTCTCCACCCAGTTCTGTCGCTCGGTCCGTGCCCTCCAGTGTGATAATGGTCGCAATTCGACAACAACGCCTCTCGATCCTTCTTCCTCACCCATGGCGTCCAGTTGCGTCTGTTGTGCCCCTACACCTCTCCCCAGAACGGTCAGGCCGAACGCATCATTCACACCACCACCAACATGATCCGCTGCCTTCTCTTCCAGGCGTCTCTCCCTGCCAACTACTGGGCAGAAGCCCTGCACACCGCCACACATCTCCTCAACCGTCTCTCTACTGCTTACCATCACCAATCGGACGATCAAACTGAGAGAGTCAACCAATGTTTGGAAACATACCTTCACTGTTTTGCTCACCCTTGCCCCACCAAATGGAAAAGTTGGCTCTCCCTCGCGGAATTCTGGTATAACACGAGTTACCATGCTTCTCTCAAACTAACTCCATTTGAGGTTCTATATGGCTACCCCCTCTGTGCCCTCACTCCAAGAATGGTTTGCTGAGAGAAAGCTAATGCTCCAGTTGGTACAACAGCAGCTAGCCAGGGCGCAACAATGCCAAAAACAGCAAGAGGATAAGCACCCACTGTACAGACAGGAACTTTGATGTGGGTGACATGGTGTATCTCAAACTTCAACCCTATGTGCAGTCTTCTCTGGTCAAAAGAGCTAATCACAAGTTAGCGTTCAAATATTTCGGTCTGTTTCCTGTTGAAGTCAAAGTAGGGGCAGTAGCTTACAAGCTCCAGCTACCGGCTTCTTCAAATATTCACCCTGTCTTCCATGTCTCACTATTGAAAAAGGCGATTGGACCACATCTGCAGGTCAGCTCCAACTTACCCTTGTTGTCTGAAAACTTGCAGATACCTGAGAAAATCCTCAACGTCGTCAAGTCAGTCGACCATCTGGTGACAAGCTCCAGTTCCTGATCAAGTGGGTGCAATGGCCGGAAGAGCTTGCTACCTGGGAGGATGTCGACTCTCTCAAGCTTCGTTTCCCGGACCATGAGGCTTGGGGACAAGCCTCTTCTGAAGGAGGGGAGAATGTGAGGATCAAGAAGGGTATGGCTAGTGAAGGCTTGGTGGCAGGAAAGACAACTCAGCTGAGAAGGCTCAATAGTAGAGTATATGGGCCGCAGTGGGCTACATCGTAGAGTTCGGCGTCCAGAGTGGGTGTGGGGAATTTTATTTTATCATTTTATGTAAGGAATAACTGAGAACGAGGGGACGTAAGGAAGAAGTTAGGACCGGTTGCATCTGGATGGCGGCAGATTTGCCGTGTAACACCACGATACAATTGAATTCTAGTGCTTCGTGAGAGGAGATCGAGTGCCGGGAGCGGTGCTCAACCCTATTCCACCAGGGGTGGGCCCCATTGCATTCAAGGGTATTCAAATGAATATACATTATTTTTAGCAAAAGAACTTCAATATATATACATATATATAGTGTATATACATAGAAAATAAAAACGAATCAAATAAATAAAGGAATTCTGTTAATTTGGACTAAAATATCTCCTTCCTGCATCTCATACCTAACTAATCCAATCGTTTGTCGTGGACCATGAAGCCCAACGGAGCGACAAAGCCCACCTCAATACCTCACGACAAAAAAATCCCCAAACCCTATTGTAGTCGCACCATGGCAGAGCCACCAGATGCGCCAGCCACCAAGTCATGGTCACATCTTGTAGCCCCACGTGCCATGGAGACATCAGCACCTCCGTTGAGACATCGTGGCTCCGCGCGCGCAGTTAGGTGCCTAGACTTGACGGACTAATTGTCATTGCGTTGCATCTGGCCTCGTTCTTGCATCGTATGTCGTCTGTCGTCCGAGGCTTCAATCCATCGTAGTCAGGGCGTCACCGCATGCTAGGACAGACAACTAGGGGCAAGGTCTCATCGAGTCATCGTGCCAATGTCCAAGCTTACCCAGCTAGTGGCCACCCGACCTGACCTTCCCTGTTTTGCTGCTTGCAGTACTGGGCTGCATATGGAGCATTAGCGATTGGAAAATGCCAAAGAGCACAAGCAATCAACTAGCAACTGAGCAACAACCAACAGATGCATTTCGATTTAAAACTTTTAAAATAGTTGTATAAAATTTGAGTTTAGTAGACTAGTTATTGAATCAGTTATGACCATAGCGTGTGTGTTTAATTATAGATTATATATATATATAATTAAATATATATGTCGATAGACATGTTTTAATCTTCTAAAAATCATCCTATAAAAAATTTCGAATACTCACCCTCTAAATCCTGGGCCCGCCGGCGTATTCCACACCTGTGTTCTTACATCTGCCAACTCATCAAATTGCTGACGTGTGACAATATGAAAACGCAAATGAAATTCAGATGAAACTCCCGCTGAGACTGGCGTAAGTGACAAAGCATTGTTTGCTACCAGAATGATACTACTGCTACTTCAACACTGCTGGATTAAGTAGGCAAAACACGAAAACCATATCGATACATTGGCATGAATAGCCTGAATAACAGAAACAACAACAGAGCAGTGGCAACGCACCGAGTTGTTACTCCGACGCGACCGCCCGCGCCTCCTCCAGCCGCCTCCGGCCTCGGCGTGGCCGCACGACGAGCACTGCGCGGTGCTGGCGAGCGCGCCCGTGAGCGCGCGCGGCGCGTTCCACGCGCACAAGAGTACGCTGCATTCGTAGGGCCTTCCGCCCCCCTTCCACGAGGCGGCCCTGCACGAGCTCACGCACTCTAGAGACGACGCTGCACGCAGACACCACAAAAGCATCAGACTCTAGAGAGGCGGCAAATCGAGAACCCTAGCAGCGCACAGAATCGTAAAACGGGGCGGAGAACGATATCTGTTACCGGACACGGTGGGTGGCGAGGTCTGCATGGCGCGGCGCAGTCTCATCAGAGGCGCTGAGGCGCTCGTGCGCTCGCCGCCGCCTCCAGTGGGGCGTGAATTGGGCGCGCAGCCGCAGGGAGCGGCGGGTCGCGTCGAGACCGGGAGAGAAGGCGGGCTTTGCCGAGGGGTGGGGGAGGAAGGGGAGGGGGGCCCGGAGGGGAGGCGGAAGAACTCGAAGAAGAGATAACACGAGACGGAGGCCACAGCCACACAAAGGCCGCGGCCGTGGTGAAATCGAACAGGTGCGGTGCGGCCGTGCGGCGCGGCAGGTGCGTGCGCGTGCGTGACTGCCCCCAGCAGCCCAGCCCTCCTTCGCCGGGTGCCCTGCGCCCCTGCTCTTGGCCTCTGCACTACGCAGCTAACCCTTCTATTTTCGTGCAATTTTGGACGGCAATATCTTCGTTGCCAGTATGGCGTTGGTCACTGGATTCTACTTGTATCGTGCCAGTAGAGGTACTCTCAGCTGAGGCCTCAAAAGGGTACGCAGGACTGCGGTGCACGCCTTACTTTTGTGAGCGTTATAAAATTTTATTTATGTCTTCGAAAATTTGGTCATGCAAATAAGGACGCGAAAATGCCAGATTTTTTATAATACATTTTTATTTAATTTATTAGTTGTGATGATCCAGAGAATCTTTTTTTCTTTTGGGGGAGACGCATGCATGTCTTGTTCAAGCAGTCCATTCTTCACTTGCTTTTGAGGTTGTTTTGAATTTTGACTAACAACGAGAGAAATTTTAAAATCTCCCATGACCACATGGCCATTCAATGTATCGCCAGCGATCACATGTGCGGGCTAGCATAGATTATTTTCTGATGCCGTCATCTAACACAAACAAAAGGCTACGCAATACGCATATCATAGGACATGCTTTGGAGTTTACTAAAAAGATCAGATCCGATATCTGCTATACTATCAGTTTGGTTCACTGAAACGGTGAATGTATTGTTACATTTATCGAATTGGTAGGGCAGTTCAAACGATGCTCCACCAAATCTAACTTTAATAAAGTTTTTAAAAATATCCATCACGGCCATTAATCATAAAAATAGTGCTTTATTTTTTGTCTTTCATTTTGTCGGCGTTCCGAGACCGAGGGTCCCTAGGCCGACGAGTGAATTTCGTCGCGTGCCCCAGCCCAGATGGGTCGAGCGCGAGGGCGAGCGCGAAGGGGGGAGAGCGAGGCGGCCGGTGACCGGCGTGAGAGAGGTGGGAATCTCGCGGCCTTCGTGTTCGTCCCGCGCCCAGGTCGGGTGCGCTTGCAGTAGGGGGTTACAAGCGTCCACGCGGGAGAGGGAGCGAGCGGCTCCAAGCGAGCGCCTGTTCTCGTCCTCGTCCCCGCGCGGCCAACCCTCTCTAAGAGGGCCCTGGTCCTCCCTTTTATAGGCGTAAGGAGAGGATCCAGGTGTACAATGGGGGGTGTAGCAGGGTGCTACGTGTCTAGCGGAGGTGAGCTAGCGCCCTAGGTACATGCCGTTGTGGCAGACGGAGAGATCTTGGCACCCAGCTGGTGTGATGTCGTGGCCGTCGAAGGAGTGATGGAGCTTGGCGGAGGGACAGCTATCGGAGCGGTTGGGTCCTTGCTGACGTCCTCTTGCTTCCGTAAGGGGCTGAGAGCCGCTGTCGTCACCGAGCATGCGGGGCGCCATCATTGCCTATCTGGCGGTGCGAGCCAGATGGGACGCCGGTCTTGTTCCCTGCGGCCCGAGTCAGCTCGGGGTAGGGTGATGATGGCGCCTCCTGTTGACGTGGCTGGTCTACGCCCTAGGTTGGGCAATGTGGAAGCTCCTCCGAAGCCGAGGTCGAGTCCGAGCCCCCGGGTCGGGCGAGGCGGAGATTGTCGTCTTCTGGGGCCGAGCCCAAGTCCGAGCCCTGGGTCGAGCGAGGCGGAGATCGTCGTCTTCTGGGGCCGAGCCCAAGTCCGAGGCCTAGGTCGGGCGAGGCGGAGATCGTCGTCTTCTGGGGCCGAGCCCAAGTCCGAGCCCTGGGTCGGGCGAGGCGGAGATCGTCGTCTTCTGGGACTTAGCCCGAGTCCGAGCCCTGGGTCGGGCGGAGCGGAGTTCGCCGTCTTCCGGGACTTAGCCCGAGTCTGAGCCCTAGGTCGGGCGGAGTTCGCCGTCTTCCGGGACTTAGCCCGAGTCCGAGCCCTGGGTCGGGCGGAGTTCGTCGTCTTCCGGGACTTAGCCTGAGTCCGAGCCCTGGGTCGGGCGGAGTTCGCTGTCTTCCGAGACTTAGCCCGAGTCCGAGCCCTGGGTCGGGCGGAGTTCGCCGTCTTCCGGGACTTGGCCCGAGTCCGAGCCCTTGGTCGGGCGAAGCGGAGCTTCCTATGGTGCCTCCGGCAGGGCCTGACTGCTTGTCAGTCTTACTCTGTCCAGTGGCACTGCAGTCGGTGTGGCGTAGGCGGCGCTGTCCTTCTGTCAGGCCGGTCAGTGGAGCGGCGAAGTGACGGCGGTCACTTCGGCTTTGCCGGCGGGGGGTGCGCGCCAGGATAAGGGTGTCAGGCCACCTTTGCATTAAATGCTCCTGCGACTTGGTCGGTCGGTGCGGCGATTTGGTCAGGGTTGCTTCTTAGCGAAGGCAGGGCCTCGGGCGAGCCGGGAATATGTTCGCCGCTAAAGGGGGGCCTCGGGCGAGACGGAAATCCTCCGGGGTCGGCTGCCCTTGTCCGAGGCTAGGCTCGGGTGAGGCGTGATCGTGTCCCTCGAATGGACTGATCCCTGACTTAATCGCACCTATCAGGCCTTTGCAGCTTTTATGCTGATGGGGGTTACCAGCTGAGAATTAGGAGCCTTGAGGGTACCCCTAATTATGGTCCCTGACAGTAGCCCCCGAGCCTCGAAGGGAGTGTTTGCACTCGCTTGGAGGCTTTCGTCGCACTTTTTTGCAAGGGAACCAGCCTTTCTCGGTTGCGTTTTGTTCCGGTGGGTGCGCGCGAGCGCACCCGCCGGGTGTAGCCCTCGAGGCCTCGGATGAGTGGTTTCACTCCTTCGAGGTCTTACTGCCTCACGTAGTGCTTCGGCTGGTCTGGTCGTTCCCTCATGCGAACTGGCCGTAGCCCAGGTGTACGGTCGGGTCCCAAGTTCTCGGGCTGGTATGTTGACGCTGTCAACGGTTCGGCCGGAGCCGGGTTTGCGAGAGCAGCCCCCGAGCCTCTGCACAGAGCGAGAGGGCAGTCAGGGGTAGACTCGGCTTTTTTACATACGCCCCTGCGTCGCCTTTCCGCAAGGAGGAGGGGGGAAAGCGCCATGTTGCCCTCGATGGGCGCCGAACATGGTGTCTCCGACGAGCTGCAAGCGGGTAATCCGAGTGGACGTCCGTGCCCCGTTCGTTAGGGGTCGGCTAGGGGCCCAGAGGCACGCCCAAAAGTACCTGCGGGTGATCTGCCAGACCCGGTCCCCTGGCGACGGGGTCCGAGGCTCGATGCCTCCCTCTGGTGGGATTCTGTTACAAGATCGTTCCCGCCGGTCTCGAAAATGTCCTAGGGTACCTCGGGAGCGCAGCCCGAGCCTTGGTTATGTATTGAACGTACCCATGGTCATCCCTCACTCGGCGTCTGAGGCGGCTGTGAACCCTTCGGGGGCCAGCCTTCGAACCCCTGATCAGTATTGGGCGCGGAGCCCGAGTAGCCTGAGGCGGTCGTTGAACCCTTTCGAGGGGTCAGCCTTCGAACCCCTGACCAGTAGTGGGTGTAGGGCCCACGCGATCTGAAGCGGCTGTTGAACCCTTCCGGGGGGCCAGCCTTCGAACCTCTGATCAGTAGGGGGGCTCGGAGCCTGGTTCCTTCTCGGGGAAGGATCCTTTTCGGGGTATCCCCCTTTCCCGGTCCCTGTTGCAAGAGAGAGAAAGAGGAAAAACGGAAAAGGATACGAAATCGAACGACGCGGCGTACCTTTTTGGATGCGTTCATTTTGGCGAAGGGGAAGCGTCGCCCGCTTCTCCTGCCAGAGGTGCCGCGTGTCCCGTCGCGGAGTTAATGTGACGGGGCGAGTGGTTGGAGAGGCGACCGTTGCGCGTGCGCGAGCCGTTCGAGGAACGGATCACGGGCGCGTCGTCTTCACGCCGTGGGAGAGGGTTCTCTCGCTGCCCCCGGATGGGACGTAAGCTTGGCTGACGATGCGACCGCTGCGCCTGCTCGCCTGCCACCGCCATTACTGCCGGCCCACTTTTGGTCGTGTTGACCATCGCGCCAGGCTGGTGCTGCTGGGTCGCGCGCCGGGTCGCCTCGAGTCGCGGTATTGGTTCCGCAGTCGAGGAGGTGCGGTGGTGGCGCGGGTGGCGATGCAGTTACTCACACGTAGCAACCGGCGCACCGGTTGCATGACGCGTGGGCCTGGGCCTCTATGCCGGGCGTGTTGGGAGTCGGAGGAGCGCGCCCACTTGGCGCGGTTGCATGCCGCCTGCATGGCTGCCCACCCTTTCGCCCGTTGGTCTGGGCAAAAGTGGAGGGTCGCTTGTAACCGCTGGGCGGTTGTATGCACCGCGCGCGGCGGTTTGGCTTCTTCTGCCCTGAGTTGGCTTGCATGACGTGTGGGACCCAGCCCCCGCGCCGTAGGGGAGGACCTTGGAGTGTGTTGGAGAAGACTCAGCCCGTGACGGCTGGGGACGCGAGTAGGGAGAACCGCCCTTAAAAGGAGGGTGACCCCCTTGGAGGGCGACCACGTCTTCGCGCTCCCTTATGCATCGTGTCTTTCCACCTTCCAGGCCCCCGGATGGGGGAGATCCGCCGTCTTTCCGCCTCGTCGTTGGGGGAACGCAACTCCGTGGGAGTTGGTACCTTTCAGCCATCGTTCGGCTTCAAGGATTTTCATCATGCAGCCCGGCTGCACCCCTCCACCGGCGGTCACCCAAGATGGTGACCTCCAGTTTGATGGTGGGGGAAAGCGAGCCGTGCTGCGGCCTCCGCCCCTCGCTCAGCCTCAAGGATTTTCATCACTAGTGCTGGGGAGGGGAGTGTGCCGAGTTGGGGTCGGCCCCTGCATGGGCAGTGGCCCGCTCCTTCCCTCAGTGATCAGGGGGAAGGGCGGGAGTCGTCCGTGGCGCTGACAGCTGCACCGTGCCCGGCTCGCTGGGCCGAGCGGCTTCGGAGCCGCTCCCGGTGCCGCCTCCCGCCACGGCAGCTGGAAGAGGTTCCGCCGCCGACGAGTTTGCCGGCGCCACCCGCGGACCGACCTCCAACTCTACGGCCTTCTGCCCGTCCTTGCCTCTCGAGTTTGGGCACGGGCGGGGGCCTCCTGGCAGCAGCATCCGCCCTGAGGTCATCGCTGCTGCTGTTCGGCCCCCCGGGACAGAAGTCGTCGTCGTCGCCGCGGCTGGGGCGGGCGACGACAAGCCGTTCGTCGATCTTCTGTTGCTCCGCAGGCCTCTCCCCCGTCGAGTGGGGTTGTTCGTACCTGCGGAGGCGGAACCGGAGTTCCGTTTGTAATGGCACCTTGAGTGCCGGTGTTTTTGTTCATTGTGGCTGTCGGGGCCTGAACATGTATGTGATTTCGGCACGGAGCCGTGTATTTTCCTCCTTTTCGAGCACTGAGACTCGCCTATTGGTTGTCTGAACCGCTTCACCAAGCGTGAGTCGCCCCGTGTACAGGTGACGAGTGAGGTATCCGTATCCCGGAGGCGTAGGAGTTCCTCGGCTCGGTCGGCCTTGTTGTCTGAGGCTTCTCTAACTTAGTTAAAGGAACCCCTCGGCCGCTCTTCGATGAGCCGAGGCCAGGGGTAGCGGCGTCAACATGGACAGAGGCAGAGTTGGCTCGAAAAGGAAACCTGGTTGGCCGGAGCCTGGCCGGGTCGTCCGTTAGTGGGACCGACGCCGGAATTGACCAGCCGAGGCCTCGGGTCGGGCTGACGTCCTCGGAGGGCAGCTGGCCGAGGCCCCAGGGTGACCGGCCGAGCCGCCTGCTCGGGCCGGATTGACGTCCTTGGAAGGTAACTGGCCGAGGCCCCGGGGTGACCGGCCGAGCCGCCTGCTCAGGCCGGATTCCCGGAGAAGACCCTAGCGGCGATGGCCCGGGCGTGGTGATGACGTCGTCCTCCAGAGTGGAGATCCTCGAACCGCGTCGCCGTCCGAGGCTAGGTTGGCCCTCGCCGAAGGTGTCGTCGATGCCAAGGGTGCTGCTGCTCCCTTCAGCCGTCAAGATCCGAGCCTGCAGGATCGGATTGTCTTGTAGCGTGTGTTTCCTGCGGCCGCCGAGGCCTAAACACACCCTCGCCGTGTTGTAAAGCTGCGTCTCTTTTCCTTTTATTTCGAGTATCTGGACTTTTTTGTTGGTAACAGAAATGTTTGTGCGAGCAAGAGTTGCTTCTCGCGGAAGGTGATGAGTGAGGTATCCGTATCCCGGAGGCGTAGGAGTCCCTCGGCTCGGTCGGCCTTGCCGCTTACGCGCACTCTTACCCGTCCATGGGGCTCTGTCACCGACGCAGTCGAGAAGGCTTGAAGGATCGCTTCGGCAGAAGAGCTTTCGGGCGTGAAGATTTGTTTGGTCCGCAGAATCACTTATCTGAACGTGAGTTACTTATCGCAGAAGGTGATGAGTGAGGTATCCGTATCCCGGAGGCGTAGGAGTCCCTTGGCTCGGTCAGCCTTGGCTGCTTACGTGTACTCCGTCGTTTTCAGGATCCACTTTCGAAGTAGCCAAAAAGCGAGAAAGACATTCTGGCAGAAAAGATCTTTTTTCGAGGAAAATTTCGACGCAGAGGGGGTTCCCCCCTTTTAGCCCCCGAGGGAGGGTCGGGCTTTGCCGAGGCGAGGCCGACCCTTCCTTGATGACTAAACTTTGCGTGGGTGCGAGGTATATGATCAACTTGAAAACATCTTAAGGGTAGAAGCGACGTAGCTGTTGGATGTTCTAGGCGTTGTCGTAGACCTCGCCTTGGCTGTTGGCCAGCTTGTATGTTCTGGGCTTCAGAACCTTGGCGATGACGAATGGCCCCTCCCAGGGAGGCGTGAGCTTGTGCCGCCCTCGGGCGTCTTGTCGCAGCCGAAGCACCAGGTCGCCCACCTGGAGGTCTCGGGACCGGACCCCTCGGGCGTGGTAGCGTCGCAGGGACTGCTGGTACCGCGCCGAGTGTAGCAAGGCCTGGTCCCGAGCCTCCTCCAGCTGGTCCAGCGAGTTTTCTCGGCTGACTTGGTTGCTTTGGTCGGTGTAGGCCCTCGTCCTCGGGGAGCCGTATTCTAAGTCTGTGGGCAAGATGGCTTCGGCCCCATAGACTAGAAAGAACGGCGTGAAGCCCGTGGCTCGGCTCGGCGTTGTCCTCAGACTCCAGACCACCGAGGGGAGTTCCTTCATCCATCGCTTGCCGAACTTGTTGAGGTCGTTGTAGATCCGAGGCTTGAGCCCTTGTAGAATCATGCCGTTGGCACGCTCCACCTGCCCATTCGTCATGGGATGAGCCACGGCGGCCCAGTCCACCCGGATGTGGTGATCCTCGCAGAAGTCCAGGAACTTTCTGTCGGTGAACTGGGTGCCGTTGTCGGTGATGATGGAGTTCGGGACCCCGAAGAGATGGATGATGTTGGTGAAGAACGCCACCGCCTGCTCGGACCTGATGCTGTTCAGGGGTCGGACCTCGATCCACTTGGAGAATTTGTCGATGGCGACCAGCAGGTGCGTGTAGCCCCCGGGTGCCTTCTGCAAGGGGCCGACGAGGTCCAGAACCCACACCGCAAAAGGCTAGGTGATGGGTATCGTCTGTAGAGCCTGAGCGGGCAGATGGGTCTGCCTCGCGTAGAATTGGCACCCTTCGCAGGTGCGGACGATTCTGGTAGCGTCGGCCACCGCCGTCGGCCAGTAGAAGTCTTGCCAGAAAGCGTTCCCGACAAGGGCTCGAGGCGCTGCGTGATGGCCGCAAGCCCCCGAGTGTATCTCTCGCAGGAGTTCCTGACCTTCGGCGATGGAGATGCATCGCTGGAGGATGCCTGAGGGGCTGCGGTGGTAGAGCTCCTTCTCATCTCCCAGCAAGATGAACGAGTTGGCACGCCGCGCCACCCGCCGAGCCTCGGCTCGGTCGAGGGGCAGCTCTCCTCGGCGGAGATATTGCAGGTACGGGGTCTGCCAGTTTCGATTAGGCGCGACCCCGCTTTGCTCCTCCTCGACGCGCAGTGCCTCACCCTCGGGGGCCGAGGGTACCTCGGACTGAACCGAGGGCGCCTCGGGTCGAGCCGTGGGTGCCTCGGACTGGGCCGAGGGTACCTCGGGCTCGGACGTGTTGTCGATCTTGACGGAGGGTTGATGTAGGTCTCGGGAGAAGATGTCCGGGGGAACCGTCGTTCGCCCCGAGGCTATTTTAGCCAGCTCGTCCGCAGTCTCGTTGTAGCGCCGAGCGATGTGGTTGAGCTCGAGCCCGTAGAACTTGTCTTCCAGGCGCCGAACCTCATCGCAGTAGGCCTCCATCTTCGGGTCGCGGCAATGGGAGTTCTTCATGACTTGGTCGATGACGAGCTGCGAGTCACCACGAGCATCGAGGCGTCGGACCCCTAGCTCGATGGCGATCCGCAACCCGTTGGCCAGGGCCTCATATTCGGCCACATTGTTGGACGCCGGGAAGTGGAGGCGTAGCACGTAGCGTAGATGCTTTCCGAGGGGTGAGATGAAGAGTAGGCCTGCGCCGGCTCCTGTCTTCATCAGCGACCCATCGAAGAACATGGTCCAGAGCTCCGGTTGGATCAGAGCCGTCGGTAGCTGGGTGTCGACCCATTCAGCCACGAAGTCCGCCAAGACCTGGGACTTAATGGCTTTCCGAGGTGCGAACGAGATTGTCTCGCCCATGGTCTCCACCGCCCACTTTGCAATCCTACCCGAGGCCTCTCGGCACTGGATGATCTCTCCCAGGGGGAAGGATGACACCACAGTTACCGGATGAGACTCAAAATAGTGTCGCAGCTTCCGTCGCGTTAGGATCAGCGCGTACAGCAGCTTCTGGACTTGTGGGTAGCGGATCTTGGTTTCGGACAGTACCTCGCTGACGAAGTAGACTGGCCTCTGAACGGGCAATGCATGCCCCTCTTCTTGCCTCTCGACCACAATCGCGGCGCTAACCACCTGGGTGGTCGCGACGACGTAGACCAGGAGGGCTTCTCCGGCAGCTGGGGGTGAAAGGGAATTAGGCTTACCCCTAGTTCCTAAATAATTTTGGTGGTTGAATTGCCCAACACAAATATTGGACTAACTAGTTTGCTCTAGTACTCAAGTTTTACAGGTGCAAAAGGTTCACACTTAGCCAATAAAAAGGACCAAGTTTTGGATTCGACAAAGGAGCAATGAGGCAACCGAGGGCACCTCTGGCTGGAGGCACCGGACTGTCCGGTGTGCACCGGACAGTGTCCGGTGCGCCCAGAGGACTCCGACTTCAAACTCTTCGCCCTCGGGAATTCTCGGATGACGGCGCGCTATAATTCACCGGACTGTCCGGTGTGCACCGGACATGTCCGGTGCTCCAAGGAAGCGCGGTCTCCGGAACTCGCCAGCCTCGGGTTCGCGCGGCAGCCGCTCCGCTAAAATTCACCGGACTGTCCGGTGTGCACCGGACTGTCCGGTGTACCAGCGGGGTAACGGCTCTCTGCGGCGCCAACGGCTCCCTGCGGAGCATTTAATGCGCGCGCAGCGCGCGCAGACGTCAGGATCGCCCATACCGGTGCACCGGACATCAAACAGTACATGTCCGGTGTGCACCAGACACCCAGGAGGGCCCAGAAGTCAGAAGCTCCAACGGTCTGAATCCAACGGCAATGGTGACGTGGCAGGGGCACCGGACTGTCCGGTGTGCACCGGACTGTCCGGTGCGCCATCGAACAGACAGGTTCCAGCAACGGTCACTTTTGGTGGTTGGGGCTATAAATACCCCAACCACCCCACATTCATTGCCATCCAAGTTTTCCACTTCTCAACTACTACAAGAGCTCTAGCATTCAATTCCAGACACACCAAATAGATCAAGTCCTCTCCAAATTCCACACAACTCCATAGTGACTAGAGAGAGTGATTTGCTTGTGTTCTTTCGAGCTCTTGCGCTTGGATCGCATTCTTTTCTTTCTCACTTGTTCTTGAGATCAACACTCAATTGTAACCAAGGCAAGAGGCACCAATTGTGTGGTGGCCCTTGCGGGGAAGCTTTGTTCCCGTTTGATTGAGAAGAAGAGAAAGCTCACTCGATCCGTGGGATCGTTTGAGAGAGGGAAGGGTTGAAAGAGACCCGGCCTTTGTGGCCTCCTCAACGGGGAGTAGGTTTGCGAGAACCGAACCTCGGTAAAACAAATCCGCGTGTCACACTCTTCATTTGCTTGCGATTTGTTTTTGCGCCCTCTCTCGCGGACTCATTTATATTTCTAACGCTAACCCGGTTTGTAGTTGTGATTATTTTTGTTTCGCCCTATTCACCCCCCCCTCTAGGCGACTATCAATTGGTATCAGAGCCCGGTGCTTCATTAGAGCCTAACCGCTCGAAGTGATGTCGGGAGATCACGCCAAGAAGGAGATGGAGACCGGCGACAAGCCCACTACAAGCCAAGGGAGCACTTCATCGGAAGAGTCCCGCACCAAGAAAAGGGAGAAGAAGAAGAGCTCCTCCAAGCGGAAGGAGAAAAGATCTTCCTCTTCTCACCACAAGGAGAAGAAGGAAAAATCTTCTTCTCACAAGCCACATCGGAGTGGGGACAAACACAAGAGGATGAGGAAGGTGGTCTACTACGAGACCGACACTTCATCGACATCTACCTCCGGCTCCGACGCGGCATCCGTTACTTCTAAACGCCAAGAGCGTAAGAAGTATAGTAAGATTCCCCTACGTTACCCTCGCATTCCTAAACATACACCTTTACTTTCCGTCCCATTAGGCAAACCACCAACTTTTAATGGTGAAGATTATGCTATGTGGAGTAATTTAATGCGATTTCATCTAACCTCTCTCCACAAAAGTATATGGGATGTTGTTGAGTTTGGTGTACAGGTACCATCTATAGGGGATGAGGACTATGACACGGACGAAGTAGCCCAAATCGAGCACTTCAACTCCCAAGCCGCAACCATCCTCCTTGCCTCTCTAAGCAAGGAGGAATACAACAAAGTACAAGGGTTGAAGAACGCAAAGGAGATTTGGGACCTACTCAAGACGGCGCACGAAGGTGATGAACTCACCAAGATCACCAAGCGGGAAACGATCGAGGGGGAGCTCGGTCGCTTCCGTCTTCGCCAAGGGGAGGAGCCACAAGACATGTACAACCGGCTCAAGACCTTGGTAAACCAAGTGCGCAACCTCGGGAGCGCAAAATGGGATGACCACGAGGTGGTTAAGGTTATTTTAAGAGCACTTATTTTCCTTAACCCTACTCAAGTACAATTAATTCGTGGTAATCCTAGATATCCACTAATGACCCCGGAGGAAGTTATCGGGAATTTTGTGAGTTTTGAATGCATGATTAAGGGCTCCAAGAAAATCAACGAGCTTGACGAGCCTTCCACATCCGAGGCGCAACCGGTGGCCTTCAAGGCAACGGAGGAGAAGAAGGAGGAGTCTACACCAAGTAGACAACCAATTGACGCCTCCAAGCTCGACAACGAGGAGATGGCCCTAATCATCAAGAGTTTTCGGCAAATCCTCAAGCAACGGAAGGGGAAGGATTACAAATCCCGTTCCAAGAAGGTTTGCTACAAGTGTGGTAAGCTCGGTCATTTTATTGCAAAATGTCCTATGTCTAGTGATAGTGACAGGGGCGACGACAAGAAGGGCAAGAGGAAGGAGAAGAAGAGATACTACAAGAAGAAGGGCGGCGATGCCCATGTTTGTCGGGAGTGGGACTCCGACGAAAGCTCAAGCGACTCCTCCGACGACGAGGACGCCGCCAACATCGCCGTCACCAAGGGCCTCCTCTTCCCCAACGTCGGCCACAAGTGTCTCATGGCCAAGGACGGCAAAAAGAAGGTAAAATCAAGGTCCTCCACTAAATATGAAACATCTAGTGATGAGGATGATGATAAAAATGAGGAGGATAACTTACGCATTCTTTTTGCTAACCTCAACATGCAACAAAAAGAAAAATTAAATGAATTAATTAGTGCTATACATGAGAAGGATGATCTCTTGGATTCTCAAGAGGACTTCCTTATTAAAGAAAATAAGAAGCATGTTAAGGTTAAAAATGCTTATGCTCTAGAGGTAGAAAAATGTAACAAATTATCTAGTGAGCTAAGCACATGCCATGAAACTATTGCCAACCTTAGAAATGAAAATGTTAAATTAATTGCTAAGGTTGATTCTCATGTTTGCATTGATCCTAGAAATGATAATGTTGATTTGCTTGCTAGGATTGATGAGTTGAATGTTTCTATCACTAGCCTTAGAAATGAGAATGAGAAACTAATTGCTAAGGCTAAGAATTTTGATGTTTGCAATGCTACTATTTCTGACCTTAGAACTAAAAATGATATGTTGCATGCTAAGGTTGTTGAACTAAAATCTTGCAAACCCTCTACATCTAATGTTGAGCATATTTCCATTTGTACTAGATGTAGAGATATTAATGTTGATGCTATCCATGATCACCTAGCCTTAATTAAAAAAACAAAATGATCACATAGCACAACTTAATGCTAAAATTAGAGAGCATGACTTAGAAAATGAAAAATTTAAATTGGCTAGAAGCATGCTCTATAATGGGAGACGCCCTGGCATTAAGGACGGCATTGGCTTCCAAAGGGGAGACAATGTCAAAATTAATGCCCCTCCAAAGAACTTATCTAACTTTGTTAAGGGCAAGGCTCCCATGCCTCAGGATAACGAGGGTTACATTTTGTACCCTGCCGGCTATCCTGAGAGCAAAATTAGGAAAACTCATTCTAGGAAGTCTCACTCTGGCCCTAATCATGCGTTTATGTATAAGGGTGAGACATCTAGATCTAGGCAACCAACCCATGCAAAGTTGCCTAGAAAGAAAACTACTAATGCATCAAATGATCATGCCATTTCATTTAAAACTTTTGATGCATCTTATGTTTTAACTAACAAATCCGGCAAGGTAGTTGCCAAAATTGTTGGGGGCAAACACAAGGGCTCCAAGACTTGTGTTTGGGTACCCAAAGTTCTTGTATCTAATGCTAAAGGACCCAAAACTGTTTGGGTACCTAAAATCAAGAACTAAAATTGTTTTGTAGGTTTATGCATCCGGGGGCTCAAGTTGGATACTCGATAGCGGGTGCACAAACCACATGACAGGGGAGAAAAAGATGTTCTCCTCATATGAGAAAAACCAAGATCCCCAACGAGCTATCACATTCGGGGATGGAAATCAAGGTTTGGTCAAAGGTTTGGGTAAAATTGCTATATCTCCTGACCATTCTATTTCCAATGTTTTTCTTGTAGATTCTTTAGATTACAATTTGCTTTCCGTATCCCAATTATGTCAAATGGGCTACAACTGTCTTTTTACTGATACTGGTGTTACTGTCTTTAGAAGAAGTGATGATTCAATAGCATTTAAGGGAGTGCTAGAGGGTCAGCTATACCTGGTTGATTTTGATAGAGCTGAACTCGACACTTGCTTGATTGCTAAGACTAACTTGGGTTGGCTCTGGCACCGCCGACTAGCCCATGTTGGAATGAAGAATCTTCACAAGCTTCTAAAGGGGGAACACATTTTAGGACTAACAAATGTTCATTTTGAGAAAGACAGGATTTGTAGCGCATGCCAAGCCGGGAAGCAAGTTGGTGTCCATCATCCACACAAAAACATCATGACTACCGACAGGCCACTGGAGCTCCTACACATGGATTTATTCGGCCCGATCGCTTACATAAGCATCGGCGGTAGTAAGTATTGTCTTGTAATTGTGGATGATTATTCTCGCTTCACTTGGGTGTTCTTTTGCAGGACAAATCTCATACCCAAGAAACCTTAAAGGGATTCTTGAGACGGGCTCAAAATGAGTTCGGCTTAAGGATCAAGAAAATTAGAAGCGACAATGGGACGGAGTTCAAGAACTCTCAAATTGAAGGCTTTCTTGAGGAGGAGGGCATCAAGCATGAGTTCTCTTCTCCCTACACTCCACAACAAAATGGTGTAGTGGAGAGGAAGAATCAAACTCTATTGGACATGGCAAGAACCATGCTTGATGAGTACAAGACACCGGATCGGTTTTGGGCCGAGGCGGTCAACACCGCCTGCTACGCCATCAATCGGTTATATCTTCACCGAATCCTCAAGAAGACATCTTATGAACTCCTAACCGGTAAAAAGCCCAATATTTCATATTTTAGAGTTTTTGGTAGCAAATGTTTTATTCTTGTCAAAAGAGGTAGAAAATCTAAATTTGCTCCTAAAACTGTAGAAGGCTTTTTACTAGGATATGACTCAAACACAAGGGCATATAGAGTCTTTAACAAGTCCTCAGGACTTGTTGAAGTTTCTTGTGACGTTGTGTTTGATGAGACTAACGGCTCTCAAGTAGAGCAAGTTGATCTTGATGATATAGGTGAAGAACAGGCTCCATGCATAGCGCTAAGGAACATGTCTATTGGGGATGTGTGTCCTAAGGAATCCGAAGAGCCTCCACATGCACAAGATCAACCATCCTCCTCCACGCAAGCATCTCCACCAACTCAAATTGAGGACGAGGCTCAAGATGTTGAACAAGAAGATCAAGAAGATGAGCCACCTCAAAATGACGGCAACGATCAAGGGGGAGATGCAAATGATGAAGACAAGGAGGATGATCAACCAAGGCCGCCACACCCAAGAGTTCACCAAGCAATACAACGAGATCACCCCGTCGACACCATCCTCGGCGATATTCATAAGGGGGTAACTACTCGATCTCGTGTTGCTCATTTTTTTGAACATTACTCGTTTGTTTCCTCTATTGAGCCACACAGGGTAGAGGAAGCACTTCAAGATTCGGATTGGGTGATGGCGATGCAAGAGGAGCTCAACAATTTCACGAGGAACGAGGTATGGCACTTAGTTCCACGTCCTAATCAAAATGTTGTAGGAACCAAGTGGGTCTTCCGCAACAAGCAAGACGAGCATGGTGTGGTGACAAGGAACAAAGCTCGACTCGTGGCCAAGGGTTATTCACAAGTCGAAGGTTTGGATTTTGGTGAAACCTATGCACCCGTAGCTAGGCTTGAGTCAATTCGCATATTATTGGCCTATGCTACTTACCATGGCTTCAAGCTTTATCAAATGGACGTGAAGAGTGCCTTCCTCAATGGACCAATCAAGGAGGAGGTCTACGTTGAGCAACCTCCCGGCTTTGAAGACAGTGAGTACCCTAACCATGTTTATAGGCTCTCTAAGGCGCTTTATGGGCTCAAGCAAGCCCCAAGAGCATGGTATGAATGCCTTAGAGATTTCCTTATTGCAAATGGCTTCAAAGTCGGCAAGGCCGATCCTACTTTGTTCACTAAAACTCTTGACAATGATTTGTTTGTATGCCAAATTTATGTTGATGATATTATATTTGGGTCTACTAACAAATCTACATGTGAAGAATTTAGTAGGATCATGACACAAAAATTCGAGATGTCAATGATGGGGGAGTTGAAGTATTTTCTAGGATTTCAAGTCAAGCAACTCCATGAGGGGACCTTCATTAGCCAAACAAAGTATACTCAAGACATCCTAAGCAAGTTTGGAATGAAGGATGCCAAGCCCATCAAGACACCCATGGGAACAAATGGGCATCTCGACCTCGACACGGGAGGTAAGTCCGTGGATCAAAAGGTATACCGGTCGATGATTGGTTCATTGCTTTATTTATGTGCATCTCGACCGGACATTATGCTTTCCGTATGCAGGTGTGCAAGATTCCAAGCCGACCCTAAGGAATCACACCTTACGGCCGTAAAACGAATCTTGAGATATTTGGCTTATACTCCTAAGTTTGGGCTTTGGTACCCTCGGGGATCCACTTTTGATTTGATTGGTTATTCGGATGCCGACTGGGCGGGGTGTAGGATTAACAGGAAGAGCACATCGGGGACTTGCCAGTTCTTGGGAAGGTCCTTGATGTCATGGGCTTCAAAGAAGCAAAATTCGGTCGCTCTTTCTACTGCCGAAGCCGAGTATATTGCCGCAGGCCATTGTTGCGCGCAATTACTTTGGATGAGGCAAACCCTGCGGGACTACGGTTACAAATTAACCAAAGTCCCTTTGCTATGTGACAATGAGAGTGCAATCAAAATGGCCGACAATCCCGTCGAGCACAGCCGCACTAAGCACATAGCCATTCGGTATCATTTTCTTCGGGATCACCAACAAAAGGGGGATATCGAGATTTCATACATTAACACTAAAGATCAATTAGCCGATATCTTTACCAAGCCACTTGATGAACAATCTTTTACCAGACTTAGGCATGAGCTCAATATTCTTGATTCTAGGAATTTCTTTTGCTAGTCTTGCACACATAGCTCATAAATATACCTTTAATCATGTCTCTTTTATATATGCTATGACTAATGTGTCTTCAAGTGCATTTCAAACCAAGTCATAGGTATATTGAAAGGAAATTGGAGTCTTCGGCGAAGACAAGGCTTCCACTCCACTCTACTACTCATCCTTCGCCGTCGCTCCGTATCATCTCTCCAACGTTGGTATAATCTTCACTCTTTCATTTTATGACCAAAGGGGGAGAGAGTACTTCATTGGGCTCTAATGATTCCGTTTTTGGTGATTCATGCCAAAGGGGGAGAAAATATGAGCCCAAAGCAAAAGGACCGCACCACCACCTAATTTTATAAATTTGATGATTTTATATTGGTAAATTTCAAAATTGGTATCTCTTTGTGTTCTAAAGGGGGAGCAACTAGTATTTTCAAAATTGATGTCTTAAAACCCTCTTGAACACTAAGAGGAGACCTTATTTGAGGGGGAGTTTTGTTTAGTCAAAGGAAAAGCATTTTGGAACAAAGGAAGAATTTTTCAAAACTTAAAAATGCTTTGCAAATCTTATTCATTTACCTTTGACTATCTTGCAAAAGGACTTTGAAAAGTATTTACAAAAGAATTTGCAAAAACAAAACTCTTGGTGCAAATGTGGTCCAATATGTCAAAAACAAAGAAAACAATCCATGCACATTCATGAAGTATTTATATTGGCTCATTTCCAAGCAACCTTTGCACTTACATTATGCAAACTAGTTCAATTATGCACTTCTATATTTGCTTTGGTTTGTGTTGGCATCAATCACCAAAAAGGGGGAGATTGAAAGGGAATTAGGCTTACCCCTAGTTCCTAAATAATTTTGGTGGTTGAATTGCCCAACACAAATATTGGACTAACTAGTTTGCTCTAGTACTCAAGTTTTACAGGTGCAAAAGGTTCACACTTAGCCAATAAAAAGGACCAAGTTTTGGATTCGACAAAGGAGCAATGAGGCAACCGAGGGCACCTCTGGCTGGAGGCACCGGACTGTCCGGTGTGCACCGGACAGTGTCCGGTGCGCCCAGAGGACTCCGACTTCAAACTCTTCGCCCTCGGGAATTCTCGGATGACGGCGCGCTATAATTCACCGGACTGTCCGGTGTGCACCGGACATGTCCGGTGCTCCAAGGAAGCGCGGTCTCCGGAACTCGCCAGCCTCGGGTTCGCGCGGCAGCCGCTCCGCTAAAATTCACCGGACTGTCCGGTGTGCACCGGACTGTCCGGTGTACCAGCGGGGTAACGGCTCTCTGTGGCGCCAACGGCTCCCTGCGGAGCATTTAATGCGCGCGCAGCGCGCGCAGACGTCAGGATCGCCCATACCGGTGCACCGGACATCAAACAGTACATGTCCGGTGTGCACCGGACACCCAGGAGGGCCCAGAAGTCAGAAGCTCCAACGGTCTGAATCCAACGGCAATGGTGACGTGGCAGGGGCACCGGACTGTCCGGTGTGCACCGGACTGTCCGGTGCGCCATCGAACAGACAGGTTCCAGCAACGGTCACTTTTGGTGGTTGGGGCTATAAATACCCCAACCACCCCACATTCATTGCCATCCAAGTTTTCCACTTCTCAACTACTACAAGAGCTCTAGCATTCAATTCCAGACACACCAAATAGATCAAGTCCTCTCCAAATTCCACACAACTCCATAGTGACTAGAGAGAGTGATTTGCTTGTGTTCTTTCGAGCTCTTGCGCTTGGATCGCATTCTTTTCTTTCTCACTTGTTCTTGAGATCAACACTCAATTGTAACCAAGGCAAGAGGCACCAATTGTGTGGTGGCCCTTGCGGGGAAGCTTTGTTCCCGTTTGATTGAGAAGAAGAGAAAGCTCACTCGATCCGTGGGATCGTTTGAGAGAGGGAAGGGTTGAAAGAGACCCGGCCTTTGTGGCCTCCTCAACGGGGAGTAGGTTTGCGAGAACCGAACCTCGGTAAAACAAATCCGCGTGTCACACTCTTCATTTGCTTGCGATTTGTTTTTGCGCCCTCTCTCGTGGACTCATTTATATTTCTAACGCTAACCCGGTTTGTAGTTGTGATTATTTTTGTTTCGCCCTATTCACCCCCCCCTCTAGGCGACTATCAGGGGGCACCAAGATAGGCGCTGTCGGCGTTCCGAGACCGGGGGGTCCTCGAGCCGACGAGTGAGTGTGCCGCGTGCCCCAGCCCAGATGGGTCGAGCGCGTGGAGCGAGCGCGAAGGGGGGAACAGATAGAGAGAGGTCGGTGGCCGGAGCCGGGTCGTGAGGGAGTCGAAGAATTCCCGCGGCCTTCGTGTTCGTCCCGCGCCCAGGTCGGGTGCGCTTGCAGTAGGGGGTTACAAGCGTCCGCGCGAGGTGAGGGGAGAGAGCGGCCCCGAGAGAGCGCCTGCCCCTGCCCTTCGTCCCCGCGAGGCCAACCTTCTCTAAGAAGGCCCTGGTCCTTCCTTTTATAGTCCTAAGGAGAGGGTCCAGGTGTACAAGATGGGGGTGTAGTAAGGTGCTACATGTCTAGCGAGAGGGAGCTAGCGCCCTATGTACATGCCAAGGTGGCAGCCGGAGAGATCTTGGCACCCTGTTGGTGTGGCGTCGTGGCTGTTGGTGGAGCAACGGAGCCGGACGGGGAGACAGCTGTCGGAGTGGCTGGGCCCTTGCTGACGTCCTCCTGCTTTCGTAAGGGAGCTGAGAGTCGCCGTCGTCATGGTCTAGCGGGGCGCCATCATTTGCCTATCTGGCGTGGCTGGCCAGATGGGACGCCAGTCTTGTTCTCTGCGACCCAAGTCGGCTCAGGGCAGGGCGATGATGACGCTTCCTGTTGACGTGGCGGTCTCGTGTCCTAGGTCGGGCGTCGTGGAAGCTCCTCCGAAGCCGAGGTCGAGTCCGTCCTGCAAGACAGTGGCAGAGTCCGAGCCCTGGGTTCGGGCGAGGCGGAGATCGTTAGGCAGAGGCCGAGGCGGAGTCCGAGCCCTGGGTCGGGCGAGGCGGAGTTCGTCGTCTTCCGGGGCCTTAGCCCGAGTCCGAGCCCTTGGGCGGAGCGGAGTTCGCCGTCTTCCGGGGCCTTAGCCCGAGTCCGAGCCCTGGGGTCGGGCGGAGCGGAGTTCGCCGTCTTCCGGGGCCTTAGCCCGAGTCCGAGCCCTGGGGTCGGGCGGAGCGGAGTTCGCCGTCTTCCGGGGCCTTAGCCCGAGTCCGAGCCCTTAGGCGGAGCCTCCTGTGGCACTTCTGGCGAAGTCTGGTCGCCCGTCGGTCTTACCTTTTGCGTTAAACGCCCCGGTGGCTCGGTCGGTTGGCGCGGTGATTTAGTCAGGGTTTCTTCTTATCGAAGGCGGGGCCTAGGGCGAGCCGGAGATGCGTCTGCCGTGAAAGAGGAGGCCTCAGGCGAGACGGAGTCATCTTAGGGTTGGCTGCCCTCGCCCGAGGCTAGGCTCGGGCGTGGCGTGGTCAAGTCACTCGTATGGACTGATCCCTGACTTAATCAAACCCATCAGGCCTCTGCAGCTTTATGCTGATGGGGGTTACCAGCTGAGAATTAGGCGTCTTGAGGGTACCCCTAATTATGGTCCCCGACAGTAGCCCCCGAGCCTCGAAGGGAGTGTTAACACTCGCTTGGAGGCTTGCGTCGCACTTTTTTGCAAGGGGACCAGCCTTTCTCGATGGTACTTTGTTCCGGTGGGTGCGCGCGAGCGCACCCGCCGGGTGTAGCCCCCGAGGCCTCGGAGGAGTGGTTTCACTCCTTCGAGGTCTTAATGCCTTGCGTAATGCCTCGGCTGGACTAGCGGTTCCCTCATGCGAGCAGGGCGTAACCCAGGTGCACTGTCGGGGCCCAAGTTCTCGGGCTGGTATGTTGACGCTGTCAACGGTTTGGCCGGAGCCGGGTTTGCGAGAGCAGCCCCCGAGCCTTCGCACGGAGCGAGAGGACGATCAGGGACAGACTCGACTTTTTATATACGCCCCTACGTCGCCTTTCCGCAAGGAGGAGGGGGGGAGTGCGCCATGTTACCCTCGATGGGCACCGAACATGGTGTCTCCGGTGAGCTGCAATCGGGTAATCCGAGTGGACGTCCGTGCCCCGTTCGTTGGGGGTCGGCTAGGGGCCCGGAGGCACGCCCAAAAGTACCTGCGGGTGATCTGCCGGACCCGGTCCCCTAGCGACGGGGTCCGAGGGCTCGTTGCCTCCCTCCGATGGGATTCCGTTACAGAGTCGTTCCCGCTGGTCTCGGAAATGTCCTAGGGTACCTCGGGAGCGCAGCCCGAGCCTTGGTTATGTATCGAACGTACCCCTGGTCATCCCTCGCTCGGCGTCTGAGGCGGCTGTGAACCCTTCGACAGGCCAGCCTTCGAACCCCTGATCAGTAGGGGGCACGGAGCCCGAGTAGCCTGAGGCGGTCGTGAGTCCTTTCGGGGGCCGACCTTCGAACCCCTGACCAGTAGTGGGTGTCGGGCCCACGCGATCTGAGGCGGCTGTTGAACCCTTCGGGGGGCCAGCCTTCGAACCCCTGATCAGTAGGGAGGCTCGGAGCCTAATTCCTTCACGGGGAAGGATCCCTTTGGGGTTATCCCCCTTCTCGGTCCCTGTTGCAAGAGATAGAGAAAGAAGGAAAAGGGAAAAAGGGATTCGAAATTGAACGTCGTGGCGTACCTCTTTCGGCGTGGTCGTTTTGGCGGAGGCGAAGCGTCGCCAGCTGCCCCTGCCAGAAACGTTACCTGTTTCGCCGCGGAGTTAATGCGCCGGGGTAAGCGGTCGGCGAGGCTGCCGTTGCGTGCGCGAGCCGTTCGAGGTACGGGTCACGGGCGCGTCGTCTTCACGCCGTGAGAGGTGGTTCTCTTGCTGCCTCCGGATGGGACATGAGCTTGGCAGATGGCGTGACCGCTGCCCTCGCGCGCCTGCCACCGTCATTACTGCCGGCCCATTTTTGACCGCTTTTGACCGCTGCGCCAGGCTGGCGCTGCTGGGTCGCGGGCTGGGTCGCCTCGAATCGCGGTATCGGTTCCGCAATCGAGGAGGTGCGGTGGTGGAGCGAGTGGCATAGCGGTTTGCATGCAGCGCCCGGCGCGCCAGTTGCACGACGCGTGGGCTGGAGCCGTCGCGCTGGCCTGTCAGGAATCGGAGAGGCGCGTCCACTTGGCGCGGTTGCATGCCGCCTGCATGGCCGCCTGCCCCTTTCGCCCGCTGGTCCGGGCAAAAGTGGAGGGTTACTTGTAACCGCTGGGTGGTTGCGTGCGTCGTGCGCGGCGGATCGACTTCTTCTGCTTAGAGCCGGTCTGCATGACAGGCGGGCCCCAGCCCCCGCGCCGCAGGGAAGGGCTTTGGAGGCGTGTTGGAGAAGACTCAGCCCGTGACGGTTGAGGGCGCAAGCAGGGGGAGTTGCCTTTAAAAGGAGGACGACCCCCTTCGTGAGGTAACCATGTCTCCTTCCTCCCCAATGCATTGTGTCTCTCCATCTTCCGAGCCCCCGGGTGGGGGGAAACCGCCGTCTTTTCGCTCCATCGCTGGAGGAACGCAACTCCGTGGGAGCTGGTACCTTTCAGCCATCGTTCGGCTTCAAGGATTTTCATCATGCAGCCCGGCTGCACCCCTCCACCGGCGGTCACCCAAGAGGGCGACCTCCGGCTTGATGGTGGGGGAAAGCGAGCCGGGCTGCGATCTGGGTCCCACCCTCAGCTTCAAGGATGTTCATCATCCTCGCTGGGGTGGGTGCCGGACTGAGCCGGCGCTCCGCCTCCCGCACGGGTTCGTGGGTCATCCTTTCCCACGATATTCGAGGGAGAAGGCGCTCACTGGCCCTGCGGGCGGCGCGGACTTCGACAACGCGGGATGGATCGGCGGCGAACGCCGTCACCTCCAGCGTGTCGGGTCCGCTAGCTCGGCTCCGGCGGGCCCTTTCGTCGGGGGGCGGCTGCCGCGCCGTGTACACGGGAGGTCCACCCTAGATACCGCACGCCGCAAGGGCGGCGTTCGTGTTCTGGGGTGGCCCTGCTTTTGCACCAGGGCGGCGCCTTTGCGCGGAGGCCGGTGCCCCACTCATCGGGGAGGATTTGAGTGGGGATCTGGCGGTAGGCTGGTGGCCCCTGGCGTCAGTGCCGAGGTGGAGGCGGCTCGAGAAGTCCCCGTCAGCGACGGGATCACCGCCACCATCGGCGCTTCGGGCCTTCGGCTCTTTGTACTTGTCCTCGCCCCTCGGGTGGCGTCACGGGCGAGGGCAAGACAGCAGCTGTGCCTTCTCCTGAGGCCTGCGCCGCCGCAGAGGGAGGAACCAGAGTTCCGCTTGTAATGGCACTTCGAGTGCCGGGTTTTTTGTTCATTTTGGCTTTCGGGGCCTGAACATGTATGTAACTTACGGCACAGAGCCGTGTTTTTTCCTCATTCCCGAGCGCTAAGACTCGTCCGCTGTCTGCCTGAACCACTTCACCAAGCATGAGTCGCCCCGTGTCAAGGTGACGAGTGAGGTATTCGTATCCCGGAGGCGTAGGAATCCCTCGGCTCGGTCGAACCTGTTGTCCGAGGCTCCTCTAGCTTAGTTAAAGAGACCCCTCGGCCGCTCTTCGACGAGCCGAGGCCAGGGGTAGCGATATCAGCATGAGCAGAGGCGTTGTCGGCTCGGGAATGAAACCTGGTTGGCCGGAGCCTAGCCGGGTTGTTTGTTGGCAGGATCGGCGTCGGAGCTGATCAGCCGAGGCTTCGGACCGAGCTGGCGCCCTCGGAAGGTGGTCGGCCGAGGCCCCGGAGGTGGCCAGCCGAGCCGTCCGTTCGGGCCGGGTTCTCGGAGAAGTCCCTGGCAGAGATTGCTCGAGCGTGGTGATGACGTCGTCCTTCGGAGCGGAGGCCCTCGGACCGCGTCGCCGTCCGAGGCTAGGTCGGGCCTTGCCGAAGGTGCTGTTGATGCCGAGGGTGTCTTCGCCCTCTTCCAGCGTCAAGATCCGAGCCTGCAGGGTCAAATCGTCTTGTAGCGTGGGCCTTGCGCGGCCGTTGAGGCCAGAACACATACCCTTGTTGCGTTGTAAAGCTGCGTCTCTTTTCCTCTCGTTTCGAGTATCTGGACCTTTTGTCGGTAGCAGGGATGTTAGTGCGAGCAAGAGTTGCTTCTCGCGGAAGGTGATGAGTGAGGTATCCGTATCCCGGAGGCGTGGGAGTCCCTCGGCTCGGTCGGCCTTGCTGCTTACGCGTACTTTTACCCGCCCATGAAGCCCTGTCACCGACTCGGTCGAGAAGGCTCGAAGAATCGCTTCGACAGAAGAGCTCCCGTACGTAAAGACTCGTTCGATCCGCGGATTCGCCTTATCCGAGCGCGAGTTACTTATCGCAGAAGGTGATGAGTGAGGTATCCGTATCCCGGAGGCGTAGGAGTCCCTCGGCTCGGTCATCCTTGACTGCTTACGTGTACCCCGTCGTTTCCAGGACCCGCTTTTCGAAGTAGTCAAAAAGCACGAAAGATGTTCTGATAAAAGAGATTTTTTGTTCGAGGAAAATTTTGGCGCAGAGGGGGTTTCCCCCCTTTTAGCCCCCGAGGGAGGGTCGGGCTCTGCCGAGGCGAGGCTGACCCTTCCTTGTTGACTAAACTTTGCGTGGGTGCGAGGTATATAAACAACTTGGAAACATCTTAAGGGTAGAAGCGACGTAGCTGTTGGATGTTCCAAGCGTTGCCGTAGACCTCGCCTTGACTGTTGGCCAGCTTGTACGTTCCGGGCTTCAGTACTTTGGCGATGATGAACGGCCCCTCCCAGGGGGGCGTGAGCTTGTGTCTCCCTCGGGCGTCTTGCCGCAGCCGAAGCACCAGATCGCCCACCTGGAGATCTCGGGGTCGGACCCCTCGGGCGTGGTAGCGTCGCAGGGACTGCTGATACCGCGCTGAGTGTAGTAAGGCCCTGTCCCGAGCCTCGTCCAGCTGGTCCAGCAAGTCTTCTCGGCTAGCTTGGTTGCTTTCTTCGTTGTAGGCCCTCGTCCTCGGGGAGCCGTATTCCAGGTCCGTGGGCAGGATGGCCTCGGCCCCGTAGACCAGGAAGAACGGCGTGAAACCCGTGGCCCGGCTTGGCGTCGTCCTCAGGCTCCAGACCACCGAGGGGAGTTCCTTCATCCATCGCTTGCCGAACTTGTTGAGACTGTTGTAAATCCGAGGCTTGAGCCCTTGTAGAATCATGCCGTTGGCACGTTCCACTTGCCCATTCGTCATGGGGTGAGCTACGGCGGCCCAGTCTACCCGGATGCTGTGATCATCGCAAAAATCCAAGAATTTTTTGCCGGTGAACTGGGTGCCGTTGTCGGTGATGATGGAGTTCGGGACCCCGAAGCGATGGATGATATTGGTGAAGAACGCCACCGCCTGCTCGGACCTGATGCTGTTCAGGGGTCGGACCTCGATCCACTTGGAGAATTTGTCGATGGCGACCAGCAGGTGCGTGTAGCCCCCGGGCGCCTTCTGCAGAGGGCCGACGAGGTCTAGACCCCACACAGCGAAGGGCCAGGTGATGGGTATCGTCTGCAGAGCCTGAGCGGGCAGGTGGGTCTGCCTCGCATAGAATTGGCACCCTTCGCAGGCGCGGACAACTCTAGTGGCGTCAGCCACCGCCGTTGGCCAGTAGAAGCCTTGGCGGAAAGCATTCCCGACGAGGGTTCGGGGTGCTGCATGATGACCGCAAGCCCCCGAGTGTATTTCCTGCAAGAGTTCCTGGCCCTCGGCGATGGAAATGCATCGCTGGAGGACGCCCGAGGGGCTTCGGTGGTAGAGTTCCTTCTCATCGCCCAGCAAGACGAACGATTTGGCACGTCGCGCTACCCGCCGAGCCTCGGCGCGGTCGAGGGGCAGTTCTCCTTGGCGGAGATATTGCAGGTACGGGGTTTGCCAATCTTGATCTGGCACGACCCCGTTCTGCTCCTCCTCGATGCGCAGTGCTTCGCCCTCGGGCTCTGAGGCTTCCTCGGGGTGAGCCGAGGATGGCTCGGGCTGGGCCGAGGTCACCTTGGACGAGGCCGAGGGTGCCTCGGGCTCGGGAGCGTCATCTATCTTGAAGGAGGGTTGGTGCAGATCTCGGGAGAAGACGTCCGGGGGAACCGTCGTTCGCCCCGAGGCTATCTTCGCCAGCTCGTCCGCAGTCTCGTTGTAGCGCCGGGCGATGTGGTTAAGCTCGAGCCCGTAGAACTTGTCTTCCAGGCGTCGAACCTCCTCACAGTAGGCCTCCATCTTCGGGTCGCGGCAGAGGGAGTTCTTCATGACCTGGTCGACGACGAGCTGCGAGTCGCCGCGCGCATCGAGGCGTCGGACCCCTAGCTCGATGGCGATTAGCAATCCGTTGATCAGAGCCTCGTACTCAGCCACATTGTTGGACGCCGGGAAATGGAGGCGTAGCACGTAGCGCAGGTGTTTCCCGAGGGGCGAGACGAAAAGCAGGCCCGCGTCAGCTCCCGTCTTCATCAGCGACCCGTCGAAAAACATGGTCCAGAGCTCTGGTTGGATCGGAGCCGTTGGTAACTGGGTATCGACCCATTCGGCTACGAAATCCGCCAGTACCTGGGACTTGATGGCCTTCCGAGGGGCAAACGAGATTGCCTCGCCCATGATTTCCACCGCCCACTTCGCGATCCGTCCGGAGGCTTCTCGGCACTGGATGATCTCCCCCAGGGGAAGGATGACACCACAGTCACCGGATGGGACTCGAAGTAATGTCGCAGCTTTCGCCTCGTCAGGATCACTGCATATAGCAGCTTCTGGACTTGTGGGTAGCGGATCTTGGTTTCGGACAGCACTTCGCTGACGAAGTAGACTGGCCTCTGAATGGGCAAAGCATGCCCCTCCTCCTGCCTTTCGACTACGATCGCGGCGCTGACCACCTGAGTGGTTGCGGCGACGTAGACCAGGAGGGTTTCTCCATCAGCTGGGGGTACCAAGATGGGCGCCTGGGTGAGGAGCGCCTTCAGGTTCCCGAGGGCTTCCTCGGCCTCAGGAGTCCAAGTGAAGCACTCGGCCTTCCTTAAGAGGCGGTACAGGGGCAGGCCTCTTTCGCCGAGGCGCGAGATGAAGCGGCTCAAGGCCGCGAGGCATCCCATGACCCTCTGTACGCCTTTTAAGTCCTTGATAGGCCCCATGTTTGTGATCGCTGCGATCTTCTCCGGGTTGGCTTCGATGCCCCGCTCGGAGACGATGAACCCCAAGAGCATGCCTCGGGGCACCCCGAAGACGCACTTCTCGGGATTGAGCTTGACGCCCTTCGCCTTGAGACACCGGAATGTCAGTCCGAGGTCGGAGAGAAGGTCGGAGACTTTCCTCGTCTTGACTACGATGTCATCGACGTAGGCCTCGACCGTGCGACCAATGTGTTCGCCGAACACATGGTTCATGCACCGCTGGTACGTTGCACCCGCGTTTCTCAACCCGAACGGCATTGTGACATAACAGTACATGCCGAAGGGCGTGATGAAAGAAGTCGCGAGCTGGTCGGACTCTTTCATCTTGATTTGATGATACCCTGAGTAGGCATCGAGGAAAGACAGGGTTTCGCACCCTGCAGTGGAGTCCACAATTTGGTCGATGCGAGGTAGAGGGTAGGGGACCTTCGGACATGCTTTGTTGAGACCAGTGTAGTCTACACACATCCGCCACTTCCCCCTTTTTTCCTCACAAGTACAGGGTTGGCAAGCCATTCGGGATGGAATACCTCTTTAATGAACCCTGCTGCCATCAGCTTGTGGACCTCCTCGCCTATCACCCTGCGCCTTTCCTCGTCGAATCGGCGCAGAGGCTGTCTGACCGGCCGGGCTCCGGCCCGAATATCCAGCGAGTGCTCGGCGACATCCCTCGGTATGCCGGGCATGTCCGAGGGACTCCACGCAAAAACGTCGGCGTTTGCGCGGAGAAAGTCGACGAGCACTGCTTCCTATTTGGGGTCGAGCCCCGAACCGATCCGGATCTGCTTGGAGGTGTCACCACTGGGGTCGAGAGGGACGGCCTTAACCGTCTCCGCTGGCTCGAAGTTGCCGGCATGCCGCTTCACATCCGGCACCTCTCGGGAGAGGCTTTCCAGGTCGGCTATGAGGGCCTCGGACTCGGCGAGGGCCTCGGCGTACTCCACGCACTCCACATCGCATTCGAATGCGTGTTTGTACGTGGGGCCGACGGTGATGACCCCGTTGGGGCCCGGCATCTTGAGCTTTAGGTATGTGTAGTTGGGGATGGCCATGAACATCGCGTAGCATTGCCTTCCCAACACTGCGTGGTAGGTTCCTCGGAACCCGACCACCTCGAACGTCAAAGTCTCCCTTCGGAAGTTGGAGGGTGTTCCGAAGCAGACAGGGAGGTCGAGCTGTCCGAGGGGCTGGACGCGCTTCCCGGGAATGATCCCGTGGAAGGGCGCAGCGCCTGCTCGGACGGACGACAAGTCGACGCGCAGGAGCCTGAGGGTCTCGGCGTAGATGATGTTGAGGCAGCTGCCTCCATCCATCAAGACCTTGGTGAGCCTGACATCGCCGATGACGGGGTCGACGACGAGCGGGTACTTCCCCGGGCTCGGCACGTGGTCGGGGTGGTCGTCCCGGTCGAAGGTGATGGGCTTGTCGGACCAGTCTAGGTAGACTGGCGCCGCCACCTTGACCGAGCAGACCTCCCGACGCTCTTGCTTGCGATGCCGAGCCGAGGCGTTTGCCGCATGCCCTCCGTAGATCATGAAGCAATCGCGGACCTCCGGGAACTCTCCTGCTTGGCGATCCTCCCCTTTGTCGTCGTCGTGAGCCCTGCCGCCCTCTGCGGGCAGCCCGGCCCTGTGGAAGTGACGCCGAAGCATGACACACTCTTCGAGGGTGTGCTTGACGGGCCCCTGATGGTAGGGGCATGTCTCCTTGAGTGCCTTGTCGAAGAGGTTAGCACCTCCGGGGGGCTTCCGAGGGTTCTTGCGCTCGGCGGCGGCGACAAGGTCTGCATCGGGAACGTCGCGTTTCGCTTGCAACTTCCTCCTGCCTTTCTTCTTGGCGCCGCGCGGAGTAGACGCCTCGGGAGCATCTTCCGACGGGCGGCCCTGGGGCTGCTTGTCCTTTCGGAAGATGGCCTCAACCGCCTCCTGGCCGGAGGCAAACTTGGTGGCGATGTCCATCAGCTCGCTCGCCCTGGTGGGGGTCTTGCGACCCAACTTACTCACCAGGTCGCGGCAGGTGGTGCCGGCGAGGAACGCGCCGATGACATCGGAGTCGGTGATGTTGGGCAGCTTGGTGCGCTGCTTCGAGAACCGCCGGATGTAGTCTCGGAGAGACTCTCCCGGCAGTTGCCGACAGCTCCGGAGGTCCCAGGAATTCCCGGGGCGCACGTACGTGCCCTGGAAGTTCCCGGCGAAAGCCTGGACCAAATCTTCCCAGTTGGAAATCTGCCCCGGAGGCAGGTGCTCCAACCAGGCACGAGCGGTGTCGGAGAGAAACAGGGGGAGGTTTCGGATGATGAGGTTGTCATCGTCCGTCCCACCCAGTTGACAGGCCAGGCGGTAGTCCGCAAGCCATAATTCCGGTCTCGTCTCCCCCGAGTACTTCGTGATAGTAGTCGGGGGTCGGAATCGGGGCGGAAACGGCGCCCGCCGAATGGCTCGGCTAAAGACCTGCGGACCGGGTGGTTCGGGCGAGGGACTCCGATCCTCCCCGCTGTCGTAGCGTCCCCCACGCCTGGGGTGGTAGCCTCGGCGCACCCTTTCGTCGAGGCGTGCTCGACGGTCGCGATGAGGGTGCTCGTCGCCGAGGTGGCCCGGGGCCGCAGGCGCGGTGTTGCGCGTGCGCCCGGTGAAGACCGAGGCTTCCCGCGTGAGTCGGGAAGTCGTGGCACGAGGTTCCGAGGGGTATCCCTGCCTTCGGGAGGCAGAGCTCTCGGCCCGCCGGGCCGCAGCGCCTTCCAGGAGATGCTTGAGTTCTCCCTGGATTCGCCGACCCTCGGTGGTTGATGACTCCGGCATCGCGCGGAGGAGCATCGCTGCAGCGGCCAGGTCCTGACCGGTTCCGCCGGATGCGGGAGGCGGTCTGTCCCTGGCATCGTTGGCGATGCGGTGCTGGAGACCTTGGGGCAGGTGACGTATTCCTCCGGTCGGGGGCTGGCTCGCCCATACCTGCCCGATGTTCTGGCGGATTGCCTCGAGCGCTCCTGCTCCCTCATCGAGCCCGGCCTGCGCCCCGCGGACTTGCTCGAGCTGTGGGTCGTGACCCCCCGCCGGAACGGGGACCACAGCTAGCTTTCGCGGGATGTCGGCGCGAGGCGCGGGCCTAGGGGGATCACCATCCTCCGGCATGCCGAGACAGCTGCCTCCGGAGGGATCCCCTAGCTCGATGTGGAAACATTCGCGACTCGGGCCGCAGTCCTTGTCGCCAAGGCTGCGGCTGCCGTCGGAACAGTCGGAGAGGCAGTAGTCACATGCGGTCATGAAGTCCCGCATGGCACTAGGGTTGCCAGATCCGGAGAAATCCCAGCAGATGCTGGGGTCGTCATCTTCCTCGGACCCAGAGGGTCCGTAGGTCGAGACACCCGTCAATCGGTCCCAAGGCGACCGCACACGAAACCCCAGAGAGGTTGCACTCGCCTCAATGTGAGTGTCCGCCAAAGCGAGATCGCCAGGCGGGCTGAGGCCGAGTCGAAATGACGAAAGATGGGTAGCAGTCGGTACCTTTTTGTCGACGAGGAGCGATGAAGTCACGTCGGGGGCTGACCGCGCCGTCGTCTTGGGTACGAGGGCGACGTCCTGCAGGCCTTCCGTGAGCGTGCTGGCGTCGTCCACTTGCTCGGGGTCGACGTGTTGCGGGGGGATGGCGCTCGCGTTTGCCTCGAACGCGAGGGCGACGCTTGGCGTGTCCTCCGTCGAGGCGCCGGGGATGTCGATTTGCTCGACAGCCGTCGGAGCGCGATCTCCCGCTCGGCCCCAGTCGCCCCGCCTCCTCCTCCTCCGATGGCAAGGGAGAGGATGGGGCGAGCTCGAAAGTTGTCCTTCCCCCACGCGGGAAAGACGTCGTCGATTCCGCCGCCGGCGGGCGGGCTGTCCGCCACCAATGTCGCTGTCGCGCGGCGGTGGAAGGAGTACCATGTCGTAGTCGCCGTCGAGAGACATGAACTCGAGGTTCCCGAAACGGAGCACCGTTCCGGGTTGAAGAGGTCGTTGGAGACTGCCCATCTGGAGCTTGACGGGAAATCGAATGTCAACACGCAGCAGGCCCCTACCTGGCGCGCCAACTGTCGGCGTTCCGAGACCGGGGGGTCCTCGAGCCGACGAGTGAGTGTGCCGCGTGCCCCAGCCCAGATGGGTCGAGCGCGTGGAGCGAGCGCGAAGGGGGGAACAGAGAGAGAGAGGTCGGTGGCCGGAGCCGGGTCGTGAGGGAGTCGGAGAATTCCCGCGGCCTTCGTGTTCGTCCCGCGCCCAGGTCGGGTGCGCTTGCAGTAGGGGGTTACAAGCGTCCGCGCGAGGTGAGGGGAGAGAGCGGCCCCGAGAGAGCGCCTGCCCCTGCCCTTCGTCCCCGCGAGGCCAACCTTCTCTAAGAAGGCCCTGGTCCTTCCTTTTATAGTCGTAAGGAGAGGGTCCAGGTGTACAAGATGGGGGTGTAGTAAGGTGCTACGTGTCTAGCGAGAGGGAGCTAGCGCCCTATGTACATGCCAAGGTGGCAGCCGGAGAGATCTTGGCACCCTGTTGGTGTGGCGTCGTGGCTGTTGGTGGAGCAACGAAGCCGGACGGGGAGACAGCTGTCGGAGTGGCTGGGCCCTTGCTGACGTCCTCCTGCTTTCGTAAGGGAGCTGAGAGTCGCCGTCGTCATGGTCTAGCGGGGCGCCATCATTTGCCTATCTGGCGTGGCTGGCCAGATGGGACGCCAGTCTTGTTCTCTGCGACCCAAGTCGGCTCAGGGCAGGGCGATGATGACGCTTCCTGTTGACGTGGCGGTCTCGTGTCCTAGGTCGGGCGTCGTGGAAGCTCCTCCGAAGCCGAGGTCGAGTCCGTCCTGCAAGACAGTGGCAGAGTCCGAGCCCTGGGTTCGGGCGAGGCGGAGATCGTTAGGCAGAGGCCAAGGCGGAGTCCGAGCCCTGGGTCGGGCGAGGCGGAGTTCGTCGTCTTCCGGGGCCTTAGCCCGAGTCCGAGCCCTTGGGCGGAGCGGAGTTCGCCGTCTTCCGGGGCCTTAGCCCGAGTCCGAGCCCTGGGGTCGGGCGGAGCGGAGTTCGCCGTCTTCCGGGGCCTTAGCCCGAGTCCGAGCCCTGGGGTCGGGCGGAGCGGAGTTCGCCGTCTTCCGGGGCCTTAGCCCGAGTCCGAGCCCTTGGGCGGAGCCTCCTGTGGCACTTCTGGCGAAGTCTGGTCGCCCGTCGGTCTTACCTTTTGCGTTAAACGCCCCGGTGGCTCGGTCGGTTGGCGCGGTGATTTAGTCAGGGTTTCTTCTTATCGAAGGCGGGGCCTAGGGCGAGCCGGAGATGCGTCTGCCGTGAAAGAGGAGGCCTCAGGCGAGACGGAGTCATCTTAGGGTCGGCTGCCCTCGCCCGAGGCTAGGCTCGGGCGTGGCGTGGTCAAGTCACTCGTATGGACTGATCCCTGACTTAATCAAACCCATCAGGCCTCTGCAGCTTTATGCTGATGGGGGTTACCAGCTGAGAATTAGGCGTCTTGAGGGTACCCCTAATTATGGTCCCCGACAGGCGCCTTTGTGAGGAGCGCCTTCAGGTTCCCGAGGGCTTCCTCGGCCTCAGGGGTCCAAGTGAAGCACTCGGCCTTCCTTAAGAGGCGGTACAGAGGTAGACCTCTTTCGCCGAGGCGTGAGATGAAGCGGCTCAGAGCCGCGAGGCATCCCATGACCCTCTGTACGCCTTTCAAGTCCCTGATGGGCCCCATGCTGGTAATGGCTGCGATCTTTTCCGGGTTGGCTTCGATGCCCCGCTCGGAGACGATGAACCCCAAGAGCATGCCTCGGGGCACCCCAAAGACACACTTTTCGGGATTGAGCTTGACGCCTTTTGCCTTGAGACATCTGAATGTCGTTTCAAGGTCGGAAAGGAGGTCGGAGGCTTTCCTCGTCTTGACTACGATGTCATCGACGTAGGCCTCGACCGTGCGGCCAATGTGTTCGCCGAACACATGGTTCATGCACCGCTGGTACGTCGCGCCCGCGTTCCTCAAACCGAACGGCATGGTGACATAGCAGTACATGCCGAAGGGTGTGATGAAAGAAGTCGCGAGCTGGTCGGACTCTTTCATCTTGATTTGATGATACCCTGAGTAGGCATCGAGGAAAGACAGGGTTTCGCACCCAGCAGTGGAATCCACGATCTGGTCGATGTGAGGCAGAGGGTAGGGAACCTTAGGACATGCTTTGTTGAGACCAGTGTAGTCTACACACATCCGCCATTTCCCCCCTTTCTTTCTCACAAGCACAGGGTTGGCAAGCCATTCGGGATGGAATACCTCTTTGATGAACCATGCCACCATTAGCTTGTGAATCTCCTCGCCTATAGCTCTGCGCTTCTCCTCGTCGAATCGGCGCAGCGGCTGCTTGACGGGTCGGGCTCCGGCTCGGATGTCCAGCGAGTGCTCGGCGACATCCCTCGGTACGCCGGGCATGTCCGAGGGGCTCCACGCGAAGACGTCGGCGTTTGCGCGGAGAAAGTCGACGAGCACTGCTTCCTATTTGGGATCGAACCCGGAGCCGATCCGGATCTGCTTGGAGGTGTCGCCGCTGGGGTCGAGGGGAACGGACTTAACCGTCTCCGCTGGCTCAAAGTTGCCGGCGTGACGCTTCACGTCTGGCACCTCCTTAGAGAGGCTCTCCAGGTCGGCGATGAGGGCCTCGGACTCGGCGAGGGCCTCGGCGTACTCCACGCACTCCACGTCGCATTCGAACGCGTGTTTGTACGTAGGGCCGACGGTGATGACCTCGTTGGGGCCCGGCATCTTGAGCTTCAGGTAGGTGTAGTTGGGGACGGCCATGAACTTCGCGTAGCATGGCCTCCCCAGTACCGCGTGGTAGGTTCCTCGGAACCCGACCACCTCGAACGTCAGGGTCTCCCTTCGGAAGTTGGAGGGTGTTCCGAAGCAGACGGGAAGGTCGAGCTGTCCGAGGGGTTGGACGCGCTTCCCGGGGATGATCCCATGGAAGGGCGCAGCGCCTGCCCGGACAGAGGACAGATCAACATGTAGGAGCCCGAGGGTCTCGGCGTAGATGATGTTGAGGTTGCTGCCTCCGTCCATGAGGACCTTGGTGAGCCTGACGTCGCCGATGACGGGGTCGACGACGAGCGGGTATTTCCCCAGGCTCGGCACATGGTCGGGGTGATCGTCTCGGTCGAAGGTGATGGGCTTATCGGACCAGTCTAGATAGACTGGCGCCGCCACCTTGACCGAGCAGACCTCCCGGCGCTCTTGCTTGCGGTGCCGAGCCGAGGCGTTCGCCGCTTGCCCACCATAGATCATGAAGCAGTCGCGGACCTCGGGGAACTCTCCTGCCTGGTGATCTTCCTTCTTGTCGTCGTCGCGGGCCTTGCCACCCTCCGCGGGTGGCCCGGCCCTATGGAAGTGGCGCCGAAGCATGACGCACTCCTCAAGGGTGTGCTTGACCGGTCCCTGGTGATAGGGGCACGGCTCCTTGAGCATCTTGTCGAAGAGGTTGACACCTCCGGGGGGCTTCCGAGGGTTCTTGTACTCGGCGGCGGCGACAAGGTCCGCGTCGGCGGCGTCGCGTTTCGCTTGCGACTTCTTCTTGCCCTTCTTCTTGGCGCCGCGCTGAGTTGACGCCTCGGGAGTACCTTCCGATGGGCGGCCCTGGGGCTGCTTGTCCTTTCGAAAGATAGCCTCGACCGCCTCCTGGCCGGAGGCGAACTTGGTGGCGATGTCCATCAGCTCGCTCGCCCTGGTTGGGGTCTTGCGGCCCAGCTTGCTCACCAGGTTGCGGCAGGTGGTGCCAGCGAGGAACGCGCCGATGACATCCGAGTCGGTGATGTTGGGCAGCTCGGTGCGCTGCTTCGAGAATCGCCGGATGTAGTCTCGGAGAGACTCTCCTGACTGCTGTCGGCAGCTTCAGAGGTCCCAGGAATTCCCGGGGCGCACATACGTGCCCTGGAAATTGCCGACGAAAGCTTGGACTAGGTCGTCCCAGTTGGAGATCTGCCCCGGAGGCAGGTGCTCCAACCAGGCGCGAGCGGAGTCGGAGAGGAACAGGGGGAGGTTGCCGATGATGAGGTTGTCATCGTCCGTTCCACCCAGCTGGCAGGCCAGACGGTAGTCCGCGAGCCACAGTTCCGGTCTCGTCTCCCCCGAATACTTTGTGATAGTAGCCGGGGGTCGGAACCGGGTCGAGAACGGCGCCCGTCGGATGGCTCGGCTGAAGGCTTGCGGACCGGGTGGTTCGGGCGAGGGACTCCGATCCTCCCCGCTGTCGTAGCGTCCCCCACGCCTGGGGTGGTAGCCTCGGCGCACCCTCTCGTCGAGGTGTGCCCGTCGGTCGCGGTGGTGGTGCTCGTTGCCGAGGCGACCCAGGGCCGCAGGCACGGTGTTGCGCGTGCGCCCGGTGTAGACCGAGGCTTCCCGCATGGATCGGGAAGTCGCAGCATGAGGTTCCGAGGGGTACCCCTGCCTTCGGGAGGCAGAGCTCTCGGCCCGTCGGACCGCGGCGCCTTCCAGGAGATTCTTGAGTTCTCCCTGGATTCGCCGCCCCTCGGTGGTTGATGGCTCTGGCATCGCGCGAAGAAGCATTGCTGCTGCCGCCAGGTTCTGGCCGACCCCATTGGATGCGGGTGGTGGCCTGGGCCTGACGTCGTCGGCGATGCGGTGCTGGAAACCCTGGGGTAGATGACGTATTTCTCCGGCCGGAGGTTGGCCCGCCCATGCCTGCCCGACGTCCCGACGGATCGGCTCCAGCGCTCCTGCTCCCTCGTCGAGCCTGGCCTGCACCCCGCGGATTTGCTCGAGCTGTGGGTCATGACCCCCCGCCTGAACGGGGACCACAGCTAGCTCCCGTGGGATGTCAACGCGAGGCACCGGCCTAGGGAGGTCACCGTCCTCCGGCATGCCGAAATGGCTGCCTTCGGGGGGACCCCCTAGATCGACGTGGAAGCATTCGCGACTTGGGTCGCGATCCTCGTCGCCGAGGCTTCGGCTACCGTCGGAACAGTCGGAAAGGCGGTAGTCGCATGCGGTCATGAAGTCCCGCATGGCACTGGGGTTACCAAGTCCAGAGAAATCCCAACAGATGTTGGGTTCGTCGTCTTCCTCGGACCCAGAGGGCCCGTAGGTCGAGACGTCCGTCAGCCGGTCCCAAGGTGACCGCACACAAAACCCCAGAGGGTCTGGATTTGCCTCTACGAGAGCGCCCGCCAAAGCGAAGTCGCTAGACGGGTTGAGGCTGAACCCGAAAGACGCGGGATGGGAATCGATTGGTACCTTTTGGTCGACGGGCGGCGATAAGGTCGTGTCGGGGACTGACTGCGCCGTCGTCTCAGGTACGAGGGTGACGTCCAGCAAGTTTTTCGCGAGCGTGCTGGCGTCGTCCGCTTGCTCGAGATTGGCGTGTCGCGGGGAGACGGCGCTTGCCTTCGTCTCAAACGCGAGGTCGACGCCTGGTGCGCCCCCCGTTGGGGTGCCGGGACCGTCGACTCGCTCGACAGCCGACGAGGCGCTGTCTCCTGCTTGGCCTTGGTTGCCCTGCCTCCTCCTCCATCGACGGGGGAGAGGACGGGGTGAGCTCGAAGGTTGCTCTTCCACCATGCGGGGAAGACGTCGCCGATTCCGCCGCCGGTAGGCGGGTTGTCGGCCGCCACTGTTGTTGTCGCACGGTGGTGGAAGGAGTATCATGTCGTAGCTGCCGTCGAGGGATATGAACTCAAGACTCCCGAAACGGAGCACCGTCCCGGGTTGGAGAGGTTGCTGGAGACTGCCCATCTGGAGCTTGACGGGAAGCTGTTCGTCAACACGTAGCAGGCCCCTACCTGGCGCGCCAACTGTCGGCGTTCCGAGACCGAGGGGTCCCTGGACCGACGAGTGAATGTCGCCGCGTGCCCCAGCCCAGATGGGTCGAGCGCGAGGGCGAGCGCGAAGGGGGGAGAGCGAGGCGGCCGGTGACCGGCGTGAGAGAGGTGGGAATCCCGCGGCCTTCGTGTTCGTCCCGCGCCCAGGTCGGGTGCGCTTGCAGTAGGGGGTTACAAGCGTCCACGCGGGAGAGGGAGCGAGTGGCTCCAAGCGAGCGCCTGTTCTCATCCTCGTCCCCGCGCGGCCAACCCTCTCTAAGAGGGCCCTAGTCCTCCCTTTTATAAGCGTAAGGAGAGGATCCAGGTGTACAATGGGGGTGTAGCAGGGTGCTACGTGTCTAGCGGAGGTGAGCTAGCGCCCTAGGTACATGCCGTTGTGGCAGCCGGAGAGATCTTGGCACCCAGCTGGTGTGATGTCGTGACCGTCGAAGGAGCGATGGAGCTTGGCGGAGGGACAGCTATCGGAGCGGTTGGGTCCTTGCTGACGTCCTCTTGCTTCCGTAAGGGGGCTGAGAGCCGCCGTCGTCACCGAGCATGCGGGGCGCCATCATTGCCTATCTGGCGGTGCGAGCCAGATGGGACGCCAGTCTTGTTCCCTGTGGCCCGAGTCAGCTCAGGGTAGGGTGATGATGGCGCCTCCTGTTGACGTGGCTGGTCTACGCCCTAGGTTGGGCGATGTGGAAGCTCCTCCGAAGCCGAGGTCGAGTCCGAGCCCCCGGGTTGGGCGAGGCGGAGATTGTCGTCTTCTGGGGCCGAGCCCAAGTCCGAGCCCTGGGTCGGGCGAGGCGGAGATCGTCGTCTTCTGGGGCCGAGCCCAAGTCCGAGCCCTGGGTCGGGCGAGGCGGAGATCGTCGTCTTCTGGGACTTAGCCCGAGTCTGAGCCCTAGGTCGGGCGGAGCGGAGTTCGCCGTCTTCCGAGACTTAGCCCGAGTCCGAGCCCTGGGTCGGGCGGAGTTCGCCGTCTTCCGGGACTTAGCCCGAGTCCGAGCCCTGGGTCGGGCGGAGTTCGCCGTCTTCCGGGACTTAGCCTGAGTCCGAGCCCTGGGTCGGGCGGAGTTCGCCGTCTTCCGGTACTTAGCCCGAGTCCGAGCCCTGGGTCGGGCGGAGTTCGCCGTCTTCCGGGACTTGGCCCGAGTCCGAGCCCTTGGTCGGGCGAAGCGGAGCTTCCTATGGTGCCTCCGGCAGGGCCTGACTGTTTGTCAGTCTTACTCTGTCCAGTGGCACTGCAGTCGGTGTGGCGTAGGCGGCGCTGTCCTTCTGTCAGGCCGGTCAGTGGAGCGGCAAAGTGACGGCGGTCACTTCGGCTTTGCCGGCGGGGGGTGCGCGCCAGGATAAGGGTGTCAGGCCACCTTTGCATTAAATGCTCCTGCGACTTGGTCGGTCGGTGCGGCGATTTGGTCAGGGTTGCTTCTTAGCGAAGGCAGGACCTCGGGCGAGCCGGGAATATGTTCGCCGCTAAAGGGGGCCTCGGGCGAGACGGAAATCCTCCGGGGTCGGCTGCCCTTGTCTGAGGCTAGGCTCGGGTGAGGCGTGATAGTGTCCCTCGAATGGACTGATCCCTGACTTAATCGCACCCATCAGGCCTTTGCAGCTTCATGCTGATGGGGGTTACCAGCTGAGAATTAGGAGCCTTGAGGGTACCCCTAATTATGGTCCCCGACACATTTCTTGTTTGTGTGTCCTCTGCCAAGGCTGGAGGTAACGAGGCCATGAGATCCGACCGGTGCCCCCATCGAGGTTGGACAGCGAAAATCAAACCGAACTGAAATTGAGATTTTTTTAGTTCGATTTTGTTTCGGTCTGATGTTCGGTATTTTAAGGGCTAGTTTGGAAGCCCCAAATTTCCAAGGGATTTCTATTTTTCCATGGAAAAATGAACTAACTTCCCTTGAGAAAATAGAAATCCCTTGAGAAATTGGGTTCCCAAACTAGCCCTAATCGGTTTTATCATATATCCAGCAGAAATGTCAAACTTTATCTGTTCTAAAATGTGACTCTTTGATTATGTGAACTAAATGTGTGTGGTAATGAACTCGTTATTCACTTATTTTTAAGTGATGTATGATGTTGTGGTTTTGCAAAGTGGTGGTGCTAGCGTGGACTCACTTTGAATAGTGAATCGCTGAGACTCTACTATGGATCTGAGACAGAGGATTATACTGGTTTTGGCTCGCGCCCTACTCCAGTGTAGTGTTGATCGTAGTGTTACTTGGAGCATGTTACAACAAATGTGCTTGTGTCAGCAAGAAGGTTGTCCTGCCCTTTTATAGCTCAAGGGTAGACTTTACAGTATGAACTCTGTATTCTGTTAGGGGCTCGGCTTGTTGCCACTGGGTGGTGTAGCCCTTCTGACATTGTCCGTAGGGTCGTGCACTGTCGTGCTCTTGATATGACGTACTACTCTATCCGTTCGATATATGGGTCCCTGTAGCGAGTTCGATGTTGATGCTGCAGTGCTTGATGGGTCCCACAGAATAGACTTATGGTGGGGTTCAGGGCCGTGGTTGGTGCGGCTCCGTCTTCCGTCGTGACATTACGTCACTTTCCAACATGCGTTGGCATACACCCGGTATGGACGTATGGTGTACCATCACGTCCTTCATAGTATGCGGGTCATTGTAGAGACTCCTGTGCTGAGGTCCTTACGACTAGGGTTGACTGGGCCCCACAAGTCAGCGAGGGCATACTTAAGGATATGCGCGGGGGCGTGTCGTCATGTATCACAGAGTCCTTTCAGCTCTATACCCGCGGTCTAGACATGGTTTGATGTTGATGTGTCTTGTCGTGCTGATGTGGCTCAGTGGTTCCGGCCCTCACCTCTTGCACGCTTACTCGTCGGAGGGTCAGTCACCCGCTCCACCTCATGGGTTGCTCAACAGTGAGTTAGTTGTGTGCTCCTCCTCGTGTGGTTGCTCGGTAGAGAGTTGGTCGTCTGCTTCGCCTCCTAGGGTTGCTCGGCGGAGAGCTGGTCGTCCACTCCGCCTCGCAGAGTTGCTTGACAGAGAGCCATCTGATAGGCTAGTGGGTCATTTTAAAGAGTTTTTTGGGCTTTCATTAGGCACCCTGTTTCTGGGTGCCCGACATATGATGTACTTCTAAACCATTTTGGCTGTATTTTATTTTACATTTTTAGATTGTAATCAATCATATAAGCTTATTATATGTGATGTCATGTAAACTTCTTGATTATAAGTTTGTTGTTCGAGGTTTACTGAAATATTATAGTAAAAAAACAAAATCGTACTCATTGTATTTTCATTTCCTAGTAAATCGATCGGTCCTTGTTATCTATAAAATTGAGAAATCAAACTGATTCTTAAAAAATGAATGCCCAGTTCTACCCCCTGAGAGCTTCTGGCCATGAGCGGGCCTCCACTGAAGCGTAAGGGCCGAGTCGCGACTCTGTACACTATAAGTTCTGGTTGTGACAACTTTATCGAAAACATGTTGCTTTATATATTTAAAGCACAAGTTTTAACGGTCGTCTCGCATCATCTTTTTAAAAATAACCCCTCGTAGCTATTTCAAATTAACCCGCTGCACGTCCGTCCGGTCCGAACAATCAACCTCCACATCCCAAAACACATCTCCACGTATAGATAGTCAAACGGCGGCCCGGCACGGGCCAGACGCTCATAGGCCACAGCTCTGGTCCAGGCATATCATGCCGGTCTGCTGACTGTGCCGGGTCAGCCCGTTAGCCCGTCGGTCCTATTGATTAAATCAGCGTAAAATGTTAAAACGGTGCAGAGGTGGGGTTCGAACCCATACCCTGATGGAAGAAGGGCGAGAGATACTGGGTGAAACTGTTTAACCAATAGAATATCATACTCAGATGTTTTTAATATTGAATATAAATTGTATATATGTATATACATTTTTGTAAAATAAAAAAACCGTGTCGGGCTGGGCCAGCACTATGGGCCGAGGCTACAGCCCAAGCACGACACGACGTTCTTGGCTCTTGCAAGCATTAAGTCGTTTCTAAGACCATATTGGCGCAATAGACTCCATGGTGTTTGAGGTTGCTGAATTAGATGAAGCAACAATGATTTGTCACACTAACAGTAGGATAAAAAGTTATTTGTTGGTTTCAAACGTTAGTAATTGCTACGAAGTAACATAATTTATATGGAGCGCATTCAATTTTTATTGATGTCCGACTTTAGCAACCACTTCATATTTGATCTATCTTTTTATAAGTTTGAGTTCATGTGACTTATTTTAGAAACTTGAGCTCACAAACTTTCTCTTATTTGGTCTCTATATGGTGGAATTGTGTCATTCTATAATCTCTATTTGTTCAGTCAGTCATTATGAACTATTTTCTAATCGCTCACTTCATTGGTCGTGTTGTATCAAGGCATATTGAATGGAGTAAACAATAACATCAGTTAGCCAAATCAAAAAAAATTATACGAAGAGCAGAGACAATCAATAAAAAATTTTGAGATTTTTTATAGATAGTTTACGTGGGTATTGTTGTAAGCTGTCGCAACGCACGGGCAACCGACTAGTGTTGCTTTACTCCCTACTCAGGTCCTCCTTATGTCAACCAGAGACAGAAACGGATCGGGTAGAGCAAAAATCTGTCCACAATCGTACCCGTGAAGTCTAAACCCGTTGTGAACACATTCGTGGTCCAATTACAAACCCGCACCCAGACTCATCGGGTTTCGTTGGATTCGAGTCACCTGTGGGCTTTTAATCAGTATACATTTTTAACCAATAATCCGACTATAAGCAATTAAGTACCAGCAATAAATTGAGTCATATCTACAGATTTTAAGTCTTCTCACGTTGAGCAACAACAAAAACATTTCTTGAATCATTAGCCAAGTTATTTATTCAAAACAATTAATATTGTATCTTAAATATTTTTGCGCAAAATAAAAATGAAAGAAATTTCGGATCGGATGCGGGTCACTAGCGCGTTGAAATAGAAACAAGCACCCACACCCATGAAAATTCGGGTCAGGTGCGGGTGCATCCACGGGTCAAAATCTCCACCTATACTCGCACGTGTTAGGTCGGATACTCATAAGTTTTCAGGCTTGTGGGTTAAATTGCCATCCCTAGTGTCGAGCCCATGGTTGCACCTCTATCCCATGTGAGCTTATCTAGAAACGTCTAGCTGGTGGCTGAGTCCGTCGTATGTGTCCCCGTCTGATAGTGGATGTTCAACTTAATCTTCTTCAGCATAAAATTGGTATATAAACAACATTTAAAGATATTTGGTACTAGGTCATGTTGTGCATTCCAGATCTTTGTGGGAGATTGTTAGAGCTTATTGTCCAATTTTCTTACCAATATTTTTTATTGCCTTAGAGTTTGTTGTACAATTTCTTTAACAATATTTCCTATTGTTGGAGTTAATTATATACTTTTGTTAACAATAATTCAAAGAATAAATCTTAAAGGTTCACTCATGTTTTCAACTTTGCCTTATCTTGTGTGACAAGTTTAAAACAGGATCCATCATATCAGTTTCCTATTCTTTTGTGCATAATAATCATGTGTCTATCATCCTATATCATAGAGAGGGTGTTCTCTCATAACGGAACGCGAAACAACCAATCTATTATGAGTTAGGATTTTGGACAAAAAAGTCCTCGATATTGTATTATCTCAAGCTCCTTCAATCCTGACGTTGGTGTGACGATGACGACAAGAAAAGGAGTACCTCTAAAATCTCGCTCTGCTGAAGAACTGATATGGGTTGGGACAAATCAAAGTTTTAGGCAGCGATCATACGACTACGCACCGAGTTAATATGTACTACGACATCTACAGACTTCAACAACTATGTGAAACCATCTTCGATCAGACTAAAGCAATCTCTACTACGACTCTACGAGCAATGATGAGTTTATTTAAGATAAATTTAATCAACTATATAAACATGTTTTTATTTTCTATGCGTGAATTATATAGTGATTGTTTTAGAATATTAATTTAATCTTTAAAATGATCAATTTTCTAAGCGATCAAAACACATCACTAAATGATAAGACATTGTGCTTTCTCTGTATGACGCCATATGATTTGGCATGCGTCAAACATCAGTCAAAGCTAGATGCTACGGCCGCCTCGAGAGTCAAACCGTATGCTAGCTAATTAAATCCATGCCATATTTTTTCTCGATGTAAAGGAGAGAATACGTAGTGCTAGCTAGTTAAATCTATGCCACATTTTTTTCCGATGCAGAATGGAGAGAGAAAGAAGAGCTGACTCTTCATGCCAAGCTAGTCATTTGCACATGTATTTCCTCAAGTTATCTTTCTCAATTTTCTTTAGTCCCCGTTTGTTTCATTGCAATTAAATTCCATTTTAATAATTATAATTTAGACACAAGCTAATTAAGTTAATATATTTATATATGCAATTTGTTTGTATATTGTCCTAATCATACGAGAGATAGATATACATTACATTTATGCTATATAGAAATAAGTAGAAGAATGTGCTATAAGTTATAAGTTGTACATTATAAAAGTAGCATGTAAATCTATAGAATCAATTTTTATCTCTCACCTCATAAATTTAAGATAAACTTATATATAAACTTTGAAAAGTTGTGAAATACCACATTCTTAAAAAAATAGCCTACTACATTAATTAGATTTCAATTCCTTATAACGAAGGGAAACAAACACACCGAGATCACATTAATTAGTTTTGGATGATGTGTATTTACTTAAATTATTCTTATTCTTAGTGAAGAGTTTGATGACATTGTTTTCAAAAATAACATGGCAGATACAATAATAAAAAAAATAGGGATAAATAACTAACCTCAATGCATGATTTCATTCTCATGTTTCATAAACAATTAATTCCAACAGGGTTCCATTTTCGTGGAACTCAATTATCCTCTCTCTTATTTTAAAAAATTATCACATTCTCTCTTTTTTTAAATGACATATCATTAAAAAATGCTTATGTAACAAATTATTAAGGTGTTTAGATCCACTTCTCTAAATTTTAGAGCATTCTAGCTTATTTTTTAGCTCTAGTACGAGATGAGCTAGAGTTTAAAGATAATGTTAGAACTTGTTTGAAAATTTAGCTCTAAAATTTAGAGGAAATCTAAACAGCCACTAAATATGGATGAAACCCGAATGAAACTGACCTTGAGGCCACCCTTAGGGCAGTCTCAACCATGAAATCATGAGATAGTTTCTATACTTATAAATTAATGTCCATACAACACGTGAAAACTATATTCACATGGATGGCTCTTCAAATTAATTTTTCATACAATCACTACCTTCTCTCTCATTATAAATCTATCAGTATTGGTATTGGCTGTGTAGACATAGTTTGAATAAGAAACATTTCTCTCTCCTCAGTTCCAATGCCACATCAGCATATTGACACACTGATTAATGCTATGGAAACTACCTGTTACAAAATTATGTACATATGATCAAGGCTCATCCAACCGTCTATATATACAGTTATTAATCCAAGGGTCAGATACCCTTTGTACACAAGTATATAAAGAAGATCTCTGCAATAAACAAGACAACGCTCTATCATTTGTCTCACTCTCTCTTTTGTCTCTCCACTAATTTGCCACTGAGTACTATACAATACGCAACACGTTATCAGCACTGTCTCAAGGAGAAATCAGAGAAGGAGAAGAGGAAGAACACGCTGTTCTTGACAAGAACAGCAAGATCGATCTACACATCAACAGCAAGGTATAGAGCATACCATTTCCATGCGCACACGTCGTATGCACGAAGTTTTGCACACTGTTGATGATGCAATGTTGGAGGCGTTCGCCGCTGGACAAGCCGCAACGCTTCCACCGGTGCATGAGATCCCTGAACGCCGTGTGCAAGTGCAAAATGTGCACTTCTGCGTTCTCCATGGATGGACAACGGTGGTTCCCCTGCCGGTGGTGGAGTGCGGACTCCCCACTGCATCCCCGTCACCACCGGTCCCGATGGTTGATGCGGGGTCGTCTACATCCGCCCCCATGGACGTCGATTTGGCGGCACCACCGCCGCCACCGCCCACTGCAGCGGCAGTTACTCGTCGTTCACCATCTCCATCGGTGCCTGTGGTCGTCGGAACCATCGCTGTCCGTCGTGGGCAGCCCCCACGCACCGTTGATGCTCCACGTGGTCGTATCATCTTCACTGGCCACCGCCCAAACAGGGTGGCCCCATCTTCCTCCTCCAATGGGAGGGCCTAAAGGCCCTCGTTCCGGCCGGTGGCGGTTGCCGTCACGACGGCCGATTGGGGGAGGGGGCGGGGGGATGGCGCAGGAATGGCTGCACGCCCTAGCATGGGCACGAAGCCACTTGGCCTTGGCACAGTCGGCTCGAGGGCACTCGCCATGGCTTCGACGCCGCCCATGGGCGTTGCGCGGCCGAACCGCCAGGACGCAGGCGCGGCCAGGTTCCTGCTCCTCATCGTCGGTGCTGGCTCGGACGCGGCGTGGGCTCGACAAGTTAACCACCCACGGCCGCGTGCGCGGGTTGCAGCCAGGGCGCGCGATCTCATGCGCGGGAGACAAGCGGCCAGAGAACTCCTGCGTAGGCGCGTGCGCCCACCATGGAGCTCCGCCCCCCCGAGGCGGCTCGGCGAAGACACCAAGGCACGACCGTCCACGGCACTGGCACGCTCCTCTGGCCAGCGCGGCAGCGCGACCCTGTCGCGGGCCTGACTCTAGCGCGCAGGCCCTGGCAACCGGCTCGACCCGAGGCAGGTGGCAGCGCGGCAACCCTCCTGGCGGCGTGGCCATCTTCTGGTGGCGGCGGACAGGCCCAGTGCCCATTGCGGCTCCGTCAGGCGCGCTCGGCGCGGCCATCCGAGGCGATGGCGCGGCCCGAGGCCTCTGGCGGAGGGCTCCTGGCGCGGCAAGGCTCGGCCAGTGCGCGGCTCTCCGAGGCGGCTCGGTGCTAGGAGCCATGGCGCTCCGCCCCCGAGGTGACTCGGCGCTCGGTGCTCGACACTCTGCGCGGGCGCGCTCGGCGCGGCTCGACCAGCGAGGCGCGGGCTCGGCACAGCAGACGCCGTGGCCAGGTGAGCGCGCCACCCTGGCGCTCGGCACGGGCGCGAAGAAGACCTCGACGCGGGCGCGGGGAAGGCCCTGACCAGACGCGACCCAGCACGGCGACCCCTGTTCAGCGCGCCGGCTGGCGCGGAGGCGCCCTCGTGAAAGGGAAATGTGCCCTTGGGCCATTTCTAAGTATTTTGGTGATCAAGTGCCAACACAAATGGTTTAAGTGTGAAACTATGGCAAATGGTGGAAGAAGTTCAAAGTCAACACAAAGGTATGATTCTAGACTTAGTACATTGGTTTTTGTGTACTAACATATTTGTCTAAGTGCTAGAATCAGAGAAAATACAATTGGAAAAGACTTGGCTCGAGCAGCCAAGACTCTGCTCAGTCTGGGTGCACCGGACTGTCTGGTGGTGCACCGGACAGTGTCCGGTGCGCCAGGCTGGCGTCTGGTCAACTGGCTGCTCTCGGGTCTCGACGGCGGCGTACGGCTATAAATCACCGGACTGTCCGGTGGTGCACCGGACTGTCCGGTGAGTCGTCTGCGGTGAAGTTGCTGCTCTCGGGAACCAAGTCAACAGCGTACAACTATAATTCACCGGACTGTCCGGTGAGCCAACGATCGGCCGCGCAACCCGCGCGTGACGCGTGGCCGAGCCAACGGTCGGATGGGGGCATCGGACTGTCCGGTGTGCACCGGACAGTGTCCGGTGTGCCAACGGCTCCAAGTCTTCAACGATCGGCTGCGCCAGAATAGGAAAGAAATCCGCACCGGACAGTGTCCGGTGGTGCACCGGACTGTCCGGTGCGCCAGTCGACAGAAGGCAAGAATTGCCTTCTTGGATTGCTCTCAACGGCTCCTAGCTACCTTGGGGCTATAAAAGGGACCCCTAGGCGCATGGAGGAGTACACCAAGCATACTTTAAGCATTCTTGATCATTCACACTCTGTCTTTGCGCACTCGTTTGTCATTCTTAGTGATTTGAGCTCCGTTCTAGTGAGAACCTTGTGATATTCTTTTGAGATCGAGTCTTGGCCGTGTGTGTGCGTATTGCTGTGGATTTGTGTGTGTTGCTTCCCTCCCTTACTCTAGTGCTTTCACTTTGATTCATATTGTAAGGGCGAGAGACTCCAAGTTGTGGAGATTCCTCACAAACGGGAAAGAGTAAAGAAAAGAAGAACACTGTGGTATTCAAGTTGATCATTGGATCACTTGAGAGGAGTTGAGTGCAACTCTCGTCCATTGGGACGCGACGCCACACCATGGAGTAGGCAAGTGTTGTACTTGGCCGAACCACGGGATAAATCCTCGTGTCTCTTGTGCTTGTTCTCACTGTGTCTATTGTGCTTCACAAGAGATCTCCTTAGCCACTTGACTTCATTGTGCTAACTCCTAATCAAGTTTTGTGACTTTAAGTTTCAAGTTTTTACAGGATCACCTATTCACCCCCCTCTAGGTACTCTCAATTGGTATCAGAGCCGTTCTCTTCACAAAAGGGACTAATCGCCCGAAGAGATAGATCCTAAGGGCAAGGGAATGGTGATCAACGACAAGGAGAAGGAGTCCTTCATCAATGAGCCAAAAGGCAACAAGCCCACTGACTCGGGCTCAAGTCATAAGAAGAAGGACGGGAAGAAGAAGGGGCGTATCAAGAAGATCGTCTACTACGACGACAGCGACGAGTCTTCTTCTTCCCAAAAGGACGACGACGACAACGACTACAAGAAAAAGAAGACGATTAACTCGAACTTCTCTTTTGATTACTCTCGTATTCCGCAAAGTTCCAATGCTCATTTGCTTTCCATTCCCCTCGATAAACCTCCTCACTTTGATGGAGAGGACTACGGATTTTGGAGTCACAAAATGCGTAGCCACTTGTTCTCTCTCCATCCAAGTATATGGGAGATAGTAGAAAATGGAATGCAATTTGATAGTACGGATAGTCCCATGTTCATCAATGAACAAATTCATAAAAATGCACAAGCTATTACTGTTCTTTTAGCGTCATTGTGCAGGGATGAATACCATAAGGTGAGCGGCTTGGATAACGCCAAGCAGATTTGGGACACCCTCAGGATCTCTTATGAGGGAAATGACGTCACCATGCTCACCAAGATGGAGTTGGTGGAGGGCGAAGTTGGGAGGTTCGCAATGATCAGGGGGGAGGAGCCAACCCAAACATATAACAGGCTCAAGACCCTCGTCAACAAAATAAGGAGCTATGGAAGCACGCGATGGACGGACCACGACATCGTCCGACTTATGCTAAGGTCCTTCACCGTCCTTGATCCTCATCTTGTTAACTCTATTCATGAGAATCCTAGGTACACCAAGATGACGCCCGAAGAAATACTTGGGAAGTTTGTGAGCGGGCGAATGATGATCAAGGAGGCGAGATACGTTGATGAGGCGCTAAATGGCCCAATCCATGAGCCTCAAACCATTGCTCTCAAGGCAACGAGTAGTAAGGAGGCGCTACCTAGCAAGGTGGCGCAAATTGAGGCGGCCGGACTCAACGAGGAAGAAATGGCCCTCATCATCAAACGCTTCAAGACGGCGCTAAAGGGTCGCAAGGAGCATCCCAAAAAGAACAAGACGAAGGGAAAGCGCTCCTACTTCAAGTGCGGTAAGGTTGGTCACTTTATTGCTAATTGTCCCGATAATGATAGTGACCAGGATCAAGAAAAGAAGAGGGAAAAGAAGAAGACTTACAAGAAGGCTAAAGGCGAGGCACACCTTGGCAAAGAGTGGGACTCGGATTGTTCTTCGTCCGACTCCGACGACGAAGGACTCGTCGCCACCGCCTTCAACAAATCATTCCTCTTCCCCAACGAGCATCACACCTGTCTCATGGCAAAAGAGAAGAAGGTAAGCACTCGCAATACTAGTACTTACGCTTCTTCAAGTGATGATGAATCTAGTGATGATGAAATAGACTATGCATGTTTATTCAAAGGATTAGATAGAACCAAAATTGATAAGATCAATGAATTGATTGATGCCTTGAATGAGAAGAATAGACTTTTAGAAAAGCAAGAAGATCTTTTGTATGATGAGCATGATAAATTTGTTAGTGCGCAAAATTCTCTTGCTCTAGAAGTTAAAAGAAATGAAATGCTTTCATGTGAATTGTCTACATGCCATGAATCTATCTCTAGATTAAAAAGTATCAATGATGACTTGAGTGCTAAGTTAGAAATAGCTAATAAATCAACCTCTTGTGTAGAACATGTTGTGATTTGCAATAGGTGTAAAGATTTTAATGTTGATGCTTGTAGTGAACACCTAGTTTCCATTTCTAAATTAAATGATGAAGTGGCTAGTCTTAATGCCCAACTTAAGACTAGCAAAAATGATTTTAATAAACTAAAATTTGCAAGGGATGCCTACACTATTGGTAGACACTCATCAATTAAGGATGGGCTTGGCTTTAAGAAGAAAGCCAAGAACTTAACAAGTCATAAGGCTCCCATCTCCGCTAAGGAGAAAGGGAAGACTCCAATGACTAATAGTGCTAAAAAGAACCATGCTTTTATGTATCATGATAGGAGATATTCTAGGAATGTTCATTATGATAGAAGTTATAATGCTTTTGATTCACATACCATGATTGCTTCAAGTTCTTCTATTATACATGGTAGAAATTTAGCTAGAAAAAATGTTATTCATCATATGCCTAGAAGAAATGTTGTTCATGTACCTAGGAATGTAAGTAATGAACACTCTACAATTTACCATGCTTGCAATGCTTCCTTTGCAATTTGTAGAAAGGATAAGAAAGTGATTGCTAGAAAATTAGGAGCAAAATGCAAGGGAGATAAGACTTGCATTTGGGTCCCTAAGGCTATTGTTACTAACCTTGTAGGACCCAACAAGAGTTGGGTACCTAAGACCCAAGCTTAATTTGCCTTGCAGGTTTATGCATCCGGGGGATCAAGCTGGATTATCGACAGCGGATGCACAAACCACATGACAGGGGAGAAGAAGATGTTCACCTCCTACGTCAAGAACAAAGATTCCCAAGATTCAATCATATTCGGTGACGGGAATCAAGACAAGGTTAAAGGTTTAGGCAAGATAGCCATCTCAAATGAGCACTCTATCTCCAATGTATTTTTAGTAGAGTCGCTAGGTTATAATCTTCTATCGGTTAGTCAATTATGTAATATGGGATACAATTGCTTATTCACAAATGTAGATGTGTCTGTCTTTAGAAGGAGTGATAGTTCATTAGCTTTTAAGGGTGTACTAGACGGCAAACTCTATTTAGTTGATTTTGCAAAGGAGGAGGCCGGTCTAGATGCATGCTTAATTGCTAAGACTAGCATGGGCTGGTTGTGGCATCGCCGTCTAGCACATGTGGGGATGAAGAACCTTCACAAACTTCTAAAGGGAGAACATGTGTTAGGTCTAACAAATGTGTATTTCGAAAAAGATAGACCTTGTGCAGCTTGTCAAGGAGGTAAACAAGTGGGAAGTGCGCATCACAGCAAGAATGTGATGACCACATCAAGACCCCTGGAGCTGCTGCATATGGACCTCTTCAGACCCGTCGCCTACCTTAGCATCGGGGGAAGTAAGTATGGTTTAGTAGTTGTTGATGATTTTTCCCGCTTCACTTGGGTATTCTTTTTGCAGGATAAATCTGAAACCCAAGGGACCCTCAAGCGCTTCCTAAGGAGAGCTCAAAATGAGTTTGAGCTCAAGGTGAAGAAGATAAGGAGCGACAACGGGTCCGAGTTCAAGAACCTTCAAGTGGAGGAGTACCTTGAGGAGGAAGGAATCAAGCACGAGTTCTCCACTCCCTACACACCACAGCAAAATGGTGTGGTAGAGAGGAAGAACAGGACGCTCATAGACATGGCGAGGACGATGCTTGGAGAATTCAAGACGCCCGAGCGGTTTTGGTTGGAAGCTGTGAACACGGCTTGCCACGTCATAAACCGAGTCTACCTTCATCGCCTCCTCAAAAAGATGACATACGAGCTACTAACCGGTAACAAACCCAACGTTTCGTATTTTCGAGTTTTTGGGAGTAAATGCTACATTCTGGTGAAGAAAGGTAGAAATTCAAAATTTGCTCCCAAAGCTGTAGAAGGGTTTTTATTAGGTTATGACTCAAATACAAAGGCGTATAGAGTCTTCAACAAATCATCAGGTTTGGTTGAAGTCTCTAGCGACGTTGTATTTGATGAGACTAATGGCTCTCCAAGAGAGCAAGTTGAGCTTGATGATGTAGGTGAGGATGATGTTCCAACGGATGCGATTCGTACCATGGCGATTGGAGACGTGCGACCGCAGGAACACAAGGAACAAGATCACCCTTCTTCCTCAACAATGGTGCAACCCCCAACTCAAGATGATGAACAGGTTCCTCAAGAAGAGGCGTGTGATCAAGGGGGAGCACAAGATGTCCAAGTTGAAGAGAAAGAAGCACCATAGACCCTCCAACTCAAGTTCGTGCGATGATTCAAAGGAACCATCCCGTCGACCAGATTTTGGGTGACATTAGCAAGGGAGTAACCACTCGCTCTAGATTAGCTAATTTCTGTGAGCATTACTCTTTTGTCTCTTCTATTGAGCCTTTCAGGGTAGAAGAGGCCTTGCTAGATCCGGACTGGGTGTTGGCCATGTAGGAAGAGCTCAACAACTTCAAGCGAAATGAAGTTTGGACACTGGTGCCGCGTCCCAAGCAAAATGTTGTGGGAACCAAGTGGGTGTTCCACAACAAACAGGACGAGCACGGGGTGGTGACAAGGAACAAAGCTCGACTTGTGGCAAAAGGTTATGCCCAAGTCGCAGGTTTGGACTTTGAGGAGACTTTCGCTCCTGTGGCTAGGCTAGAGTCGATTTGTATTTTGTTAGCCTATGCCGCTCACCATTCTTTCAGGTTGTTCCAAATGGATGTGAAGAGCGCTTTCCTCAACGGGCCAATCAAGGAGGAGGTGTACGTGGAGCAACCCCCTGGCTATGAGGATGAACGGTACCCCGACCACGTGTGTAAGCTCTCTAAGGCGCTCTATGGACTTAAGCAAGCCCCAAGAGCATGGTATGAATGCCTTAGAGACTTTTTAATTGCTAATGCTTTCAAGGTTGGGAAAGCCGATCCAACTCTTTTCACTAAGACTTGTGACGGTGATCTATTTGTGTGCCAAATTTATGTCGATGACATAATATTTGGTTCTACTAACCAAAAGTCTTGTGAAGAGTTTAGCAGGGTGATGACTCAAAAATTTGAGATGTCGATGATGGGCGAGTTGAACTACTTCCTTAGGTTCCAAGTGAAGCAACTCAAGGACGGCACTTTCATCTCCCAAACGAAGTATACGCAAGACTTGCTCAAGCGGTTTGGGATGAAGGACGCCAAGCCCGCAAAGACTCCAATGGGAACTGACGGACACGTTGACCTCAACAAAGGAGGTAAGTCCGTTGATAAAAAAGCATACCGGTCCATGATAGGTTCCTTGCTTTATTTATGTGCTAGTAGACCGGATATTATGCTTAGCGTATGCATGTGTGCTAGATTTCAATCCGATCCAAGGGAGTGTCACTTAGTGGCCGTGAAGCGAATTCTTAGATATTTAGTCGCTACGCCTTGCTTCGGGATCTGGTATCCAAAGGGGTCTACCTTTGACTTAATTGGATATTCAGACTCCAATTACGCTGGATGTAAGGTCGATAGGAAGAGTACATCAGGGACGTGCCAATTCCTAGGAAGGTCCCTGGTGTCGTGGAGTTCTAAGAAACAAACTTCCGTTGCCCTATCCACCGCTGAGGCCGAGTACGTTGCCGCAGGACAGTGTTGCGCGCAACTACTTTGGATGAGGCAAACCCTCCGGGACTTTGGCTACAATCTGAGCAAAGTCCCACTCCTATGTGACAATGAGAGTGCTATCCGCATGGCGGACAATCCTGTTGAGCACAACCGCACAAAGCACATTGACATCCGACATCACTTTTTGAGAGACCACCAGCAAAAGGGAGATATCGAAGTGTTTTATGTTAGCACCGAGAACCAGCTAGCCGATATTCTTACCAAGCCTTTAGATGAAAAGACCTTTTGCAGGCTGCGTAGTGAGCTAAATGTCTTAGATTCGCGGAACTTGGTTTGATGTGTAGCATACATGTGTCTTATGCTTTGATCATGTTCCCTTATGCATTTTGTTGTTTATTGATGGTGCTCAAGTTGTACAAGCACTCCCCGGACCTCACAAGTCCATTTGCGAGTGATGCACATATTTAGGGGGAGATGTGCTACAACTTGACCCTTTTGAGACTAACCATGTGTTTGAGCTTGCTTGATTTAGTCTCAAAAGTGGATTGAAAGGGAAAGATGGACTTGGACCATGAAAGACTTCCACTGCACTCCGATGAGAGGGTAACTCACTCCAAGTTCATCTCATATTCTTATTGCCTTTTTACTCTTATTTGAAGATTTTGGTGAGGCAATGGGGTTTAAGGGCCAAGATTGATCCCGTTTTGGTGCTTGATGCCAAAGGGGGAGAAAATAAGGCCAAAGCAAGAAATGGATCAACTACCACTTGAGAATTTTGAAAATAGTAGAGTAGAACTTTTGTTTTTGTCAAAATACTCTTATTGTCTCTTATTGTCAAATGTTGGTCTCTTGTTGGGATAATGGTTGATTATGGGAAAAAGGGAGAGTTTTTTGAATTCTTGAATCAATTTCTATTGGAATACCTCTCTTTATGTCTCAACAAGTGAGTTTGACTTAGAGATAGGAAATTGAGTTTGATTTGCAAAAACAAACCAAGTGGTGGCAAAGAATGATCTAAATATGCCAAATTTGAATCAAAACAAATTTGTGTTCTCATTTGCATTGATGTTGCACTTCTTTTAGTTGCTTTTTGTTGTGTTGGCATAAATCACCAAAAAGGGGGAGATTGAAAGGGAAATGTGACCTTGTGCCATTTCTATGTATTTTGGTGATCAAGTGCCAACACAAATGGTTTAAGTGTGAAACTATGGCAAATGGTGGAAGAAGTACAAAGTCAATACAAAGGTATGATTCTAGACTTAGTACATTGGTTTTTGTGTACTAACATATTTGTCTAAGTGCTAGAATCAGAGAAAATACAATTGGAAAAGACTTGGCTCGAGCAGCCAAGACTCTGCTCAGTCTGGGTGCACCGGACAGTGTCCGGTGCGCCAGGCTGGCGTCTGGTCAACTGGCTGCTCTCGGGTCTCGACGGCGGCGTACGGCTATAAATCACCAGACTATCCGGTGGTGCACCGTACTGTCCGGTGAGTCGTCTGCGGCGAAGTCGCTGCTCTCGGGAACCAAGTCAACAGCGTACAGCTATAATTCACCGGACTGTCCGGTGAGACACCGGACTGTCCGGTGAGCCAACGGTCGGCCGGGCCAACGGTCGGCCGCGCAATCCGCGCGTGACGCGTGGCCGAGCCAACGGTCGGATGGGTGCACCGGACAGTGTCCGGTGCGCCAACAGCTCCAAGTCTTCAACGGTCGGCTGCGCTAGAATAGGAAAGAAATCCGCACCGGACTGTCCGGTGCGCCAGTCGACAGAAGGCAAAAATTGCCTTCCTGGATTGCTCTCAACGGCTCCTAACTGCCTTGGGGCTATAAAAGGGACCCCTAGGCGCATGGAGGAGTACACCAAGCATACTTTGAGCATTCTTTATCATTCACACTCCGTCTTTGCGCACTCGTTTGTCATTCTTAGTGATTTGAACTCCGTTCTAGTGAGAACCTTGTGATATTCTTTTGAGCTCGAGTCTTGGCCGTGTGTGTGCGTATTGCTGTGGATTTGTGTGTTGCTTCCCTCCCTTACTCTAGTGCTTTCACTTTGATCCATATTGTAAGGGCGAGAGACTCCAAGTTGTGGAGATTCCTCGCAAACGGGAAAGAGTAAAGAAAAGAAGAACACTGTGATATTCAAGTTGATCATTGGATCACTTGAGAGGAGTTGAGTGCAACTCTCGTTCATTGGGATGCCACAATGTGGAGTAGGCAAGTGTTGTACTTAGCCGAACCACAGGATAAATCCTCGTGTCTCTTGTGCTTGTTCTCACTGTGTCTATTGTGCTTCACAAGAGATCTCCTTAGCCACTTGACTTCATTGTGCTAACTCCTAATCAAGTTTTGTGACTTTAAGTTTAAAGTTTTTACAGGATCACCTATTCACCCCCCTTTAGGTACTCTCACCTCGGTCGGCGTGGCAAGGCACAATGAGGGGCGGCGGTAGGGGAGCTTGGCTCCCTGGCGGCGACGGCTGAAGGGGCGGTTAGGGTTGGAAACCCTAGCCGCCCCAATTTGATATGGATGTCTAGCTCCCTAGTGGGCCGCCTGGGCCGGCCAGCCAGGTTGGGCCGGTGTGCTGGCCACCAGGCCGCTGCCAGGCTCGCCTGGCAGGTCGCCTGGGCTGTTTAACAGGGCCCAGAATGGCCTATTTTACCATTTTTAATTCTGAATTTCAGTATAAGACTCAGTTTTATATGCAATTTCAGTTCAAAGTTATCTTAGGCGTCTAAATTCGCTATTTAGACTGCAAATATTGTAAAGACATATATGTTTTATTGTGAATATAACAGATTTTAGTTCGTGAATTATTGTTTGTTTTACATTAATAATTCGCATATCTCTACTTGCTATTATTTACGCATTCATTTATGTTTGCATATAAATATAGCATTTATTAAGTTCATACTTAATAAAACTCATGCAAAAAATGAAATTACATTATTTTGGATTAAGAGCATAGGGAGATAGAGTCCCAAGCATTGGCTACACTAAATTCTTTTATAGAATTTAGTAGCCCAGAGACTGTGCTTGTGGCAGCATTTGGAATGCCTATCTCTATGAGTTCTACATCTCTCGGGATGATTACCTATACGTGCTATCCAAAATAACAGGATATGGAGTTATTGAATTTTACTTTGATAATTAGTAGAGCATGGGTAGTGGAGACCTAAGCATTGGTTGCGGTTTGTTCATCCATGAACTTATCATCCCAGAGACCGTGCTTTTAGGCAGCAAGTTTCTTGCCCACTACTAGATCTACCTCACTAATTTGAGGATTATCTATACTATGCTTACTAAAATTCAAAGTATTTATTCAATTGGAAGGTTTGGAACCTTTAGGCAACTCATATCACATGTAAGAGTTATTGAATTTTACTTTGATAATTAGTAGAGCATGGGTAGTGGAGACCTAAGCATTGGCTGCGGTTTGTTCATCCATGAACTTATCAGCCCAGAGACCATGCTTTTAGGCAGCAAGTTTCTTACCCACTACTAGGAGATCTACCTCATTAATTTGAGGATTATCTATACAATGCTCACTAGTATTCAAAGTATTTATTCAATGGGAAGGTTTGGAACCTTCAAGGAACTCATTACACATGTAATTTTAAGGATTTTTGCATATCGAGCTTACAACATCACCATTGTGACTATTAATTTATGCGCAAATTAATGGATGTCCATGGTAATGACTGTAGGAACATGTCAACCAAAGAGTTCGAGGAACTCGCCCTTGATGGGCATAACTATCCAACTTGGGCTTTAGATATTGAAATAACTTTTGCTTCTCGTGGGATCATTGATGCTATTGCAGCACCCATCACTGGTACTGATCCAGTGAATGAGGTTAAAAAGAACACGACACTTTTCCTTTTGAGGCTTTACATCCATAAGGACCTTAAGCAAGAGTACCTTATGGAGAGATGCCCTCACAACTTGTGGAAAGCTCTCAAAGAGCGCTATGAACAGCAGAAGGAACTCATATGGCCGTCAGCCAACCATGAGTGGAACCACCTTCGACTGCAAGATTTTAAATCTATTGCAGAATATAACCATGCTCTTCATAGCATTTGTTCTAAATTGAAGTTTTGCGAGAAAGAGCCCTCTGAAGCAGACAAGATAGAGAAGACTCTATCTACTATGCTCCCAGAGGACAAGATATTGCATCAGCAGTATCGCTCTAGTAATTTCCAGATATATTCTCAACTTATGCACACATTGACCCAAGCAGAAAAGCATCATGAGCTTCTTCTAAAGAATGCTCAGCAGCGCCCTCCTGGGTCTGCCCCTCTGCCTGAGGTACATTTTAATGTGCATAAGACTGAGAATAAGAAAGGATTCACGAAAAATTTTAAGAATCCTCCTGGACCTCGCAAATTCAATAAGAACAAATTCCACAAGAAAGGGAAAGGAAAAGGAAAAGGAAAAGGCAAGCCTCTACCATCTAAGGGCAATAGAGCTTGCCTTAGATGTGGTACTGAGGGCCATTTTGCTAGGGATTGCACTTGCCCTAAGCACCTTGTTCTTTTGTATCAACAATCCCTGAAGAAGACAAAGTCTGATAAGCCTGGTTTTGAGGCTCATTTCAATTCTACTGAAGCATCAACTGAGGTTGGAAGTTCTTCACTGGCTTCTGGTGATCTGAAGAACACTCTTGCTAAAGAGCACCTCAATGCGGTTGACAACAAGCCTCCCCTTCTACAAGAAGATGAATCTGATGATATGATCTGTCGGGGACCATAATTAGGGGTACCCTCAAGACGCCTAATTCTCAGCTGGTAACCCCCATCAGCATAAAGCTGCAAAGGCCTGATGGGTTTGATTAAGTCAGGGATCAGTCCATACGAGCGACTTGATCACGCCACGCCCGAGCCTAGCCTCGGGCGAGGGCAGCCGACCCTGAGATGGTTCCGTCTCGCCCGAGGTCTCCTCTTTCACGGCAGACGCATCTCCGGCTCGCCCGAGGCCATGCCTTCGATAAGAAGTAACCCTGACTAAATCACCGCGCCGACCGACCAAATCACTGGGGCCTTCAACGCAAAAGGTAAGACTGACGTGTAGCCAAGCCTGGCCGAAAGCACCAGAGGAAGCTCCGCCCGACCCAGGGCTCGGACTCGGGCTAAGGCCCCGGAAGACGGCGAACTCCGCTCCGCCCGACCCAGGGCTCGGACTCGGGCTAAGGCCCCGGAAGACGGCGAACTCCGCTACGCCCGACCCAGGGCTCGGACTCGGGCTAAGGCCCCGGAAGACGGCGAACTCCGCTCCGCCCGACCCAGGGCTCGGACTCGGGCTAAGGCCCCGGAAGACGGCGAACTCCGCTCCGCCCGACCCAGGGCTCGGACTCGGGCTAAGGCCCCGGAAGACGATGAACTCCGCTCCGCCCGACCCAGGGCTCGGACTCGGGCTAAGGCCCCGGAAGACGGCGAACTCCGCTCCGCCCGACCCAGGGCTCGGACTCGGGCTAAGGCCCCGGAAGACGATGAACTCCGCTTCGCCCGACCCAGGGCTCGGACTCCGCCCTGACCTCTGCCGAACGACCTCCGCCTCGCCCGACCCAGGAGCTCAGGTTCGGCCTCGGCCATGCAGGACGGACTCGACCTCGGCCTCGGAGGAGCCTCCACGTCGTCCGACCTAGGACACAAGCCCGCCACGTCAACAGGAAGCGCCATCATCACCCTACCCTGAGACGACTCGGGTCGCAGAGAACAGGACCAACGTCCCATCCGGCTAGCTCCGCCAGATAGGCAATGATGGCGCCCCGCTGGACCATGACGACGGCGGCTCCCAGCTCCCTTACGAAAGCAGGGGGACGTCAGCAAGGGCCCAGCCACTCCGACAGCTGTCCCTCCGTCCGGCTCCATCGCTTCTCCGACAGCCACGACGCCACCCTAGCTGGGTGCCAAGATCTCTCCGGTTGCCACCTTGGCATGTACTTAGGGCACTAGCTCTCCCCCGCTAGACACGTAGCACCTTGCTACACCCCCATTTGTACACCTGGATCCTCTCCTTACGCCTATAAAAGGAAGGACCAGGGCCTTCTTAGAGAAGGTTGGCCTCGCGGGAACGAAGGGCAGGGGCAGGCGCTCTCTCGGGGCCGCTCGCTCCCCTCACCCGCGCGGACGCTTGTAACCCCCTACTGCAAGCGCACCCGACCTGGGCGCGGGACGAACACGAAGGCCGCGGGAATTCTCCGACTCCCTCACGACCCGGCTCCGGCCACCTCGCTCTCGCTCTCTCTCTCCCCCCCCCTTCGCGCTCGCCCACGCGCTCGACCCATCTGGGCTAGGGCACGCGGCACACTCACTCGTCGGCTCGGGGACCCCCCGGTCTCGGAACGCCGACAGTTGGCGCGCCAGGTAGGGGCCTGCTGCGTGTTGACGAGTAGATTCCCGTCAAGCTCCAGATGGGCAGTCTCCAACGACCTCTTCAACCCGGGACGGTGCTCCGTTTCGGGAGTCTCGAGTTCATGTCTTTCGACGGCAGCTACGACATGATACTCCTTCCACCGCCGCGCGGCAGCGACAATGGTGGCGGACAGCCCGCCCGCCGGCGGCGGAATCGACGACGCCTTTCCCGCGTGGGGGAAGGACAACTTTCGAGTTCACCCCGTCCTCTCCCTCGCCATCGGAGGAGGAGGCGGGGCAACCAAGGCCAAGCGGGAGGCTGCGCTCCGTCGACTGTCGAGCAAATCGACAACCCCAGCGCCCCAACGGAGGACGCGTCGGGCATCACCCGCGCGTTTGAGGCGAAGACGAGCGCCGTCCCCCCGCGTCACGCCGATCCCGAGCAAGTGGACGACGCCAGCACGCTCACGGAGGGCCTGCAGGACGTCGCCCTCACACCCAGGACGACAGCACGATCAGCCCCCGATGCGACTTCGTCGATCCTCGTCGACCAAAAGGTACGGGCTGATTCCCATCCTTTGTCATTTCGACTCGGCCTCAACCCGCCTAGCAACCTCGCTTTGGCGGGCGCTCACACTGAGGCGAGTGCAACCTCTCTGGGGTTTCGTGTGCGGTCGCCTTGGGACCGATTGACGGGTGTCTCGACCTATGGACCCTCTGGGTCCGAGGAAGATGACGACCCCAGCATCTGCTGGGATTTCTCTGGATCTGGCAACCCCAGTGCCATGCGGGACTTCATGACCGCATGCAACTACTGCCTCTCCGACTGTTCCGACGGCAGCCGCAGCCTTGGCGACAAGGACTGCGGCCCGAGCCGCGAATGTTTCCATGTCGAGCTGGGGGATCCCTCCGGAGGCGGCTGTCTCGGCATGCCGGAGGATGGTGATTCCCCTAGGCCAGCGCCTCGCGCCGACATCCCGCGGGAGCTAGCTGTGGTCCCCGTTCCGGCGGGGGGTCACGACCCACAGCTCGAGCAAGTCCGCGGGGCGCAGGCCGGGCTCGATGAGGGAGCAGGAGCGCTCGAGGCAATCCGCCAGAACATCGGGCAGGTATGGGCGAGCCAGCCCCCAGCCGGAGGAATACGTCACCTGCCCCAAGGTCTCCAGCACCGCATCGCCAACGATGCCAGGGTCAGACCGCCACCCGCATCCGGCGGAACCGGTCAGGACCTGGCAGCCGCAGCGATGCTCCTCCGCGCGATGCCGGAGTCATCAACCACCGAGGGTCGGCGGATCCAGGGAGAGCTCAAGCATCTCCTGGAAGGCGCTGCGGCCCGGCGGGCCGAGAGCTCTGCCTCCCGAAGGCAGGGGTACCCCTCGGAACCTCGTGCCGCGACTTCCCGACTCACGCGGGAAGCCTCGGTCTACACCGGGCGCACGCGCAACACCGCGCCTGCGGCCCCGAGCCACCTCGGCGACGAGCACCCTCATCGCGACCGTCGGGCCCGCCTCGACGAAAGGGTGCGCCGAGGTTATCACCCCAGGCGTGGGGGACGCTACGACAGCGGGGAGGATCGGAGTCCCTCGCCCGAACCACCCGGTCCGCAGGTCTTCAGCCGAGCCATTCGGCGGGCGCCGTTTCCGCCCCGATTCCGACCCCCGACTACTATCACAAAGTACTCGGGGGAAACGAGGCCGGAATTGTGGCTCGCGGACTACCGCCTGGCCTGTCAACTGGGTGGGACGGACGACGACAACCTCATCATCCGCAACCTCCCCCTGTTCCTTTCCGACACCGCTCGCGCTTGGTTGGAACACCTGCCTCCGGGGCAGATTTCCAACTGGGAAGATCTGGTCCAGGCTTTCGCCGGCAACTTCCAGGGCACGTACGTGCGCCCCGGGAATTCCTGGGACCTCCGAAGCTGTCGGCAACAGCCGGGAGAGTCCCTTCGGGACTACATCCGACGATTCTCGAAGCAGCGCACCGAGCTGCCCAACATCACCGACTCCGATGTCATCGGTGCGTTCCTTGCCGGCACCACCTGCCGTGACCTGGTGAGCAAGTTGGGTCGCAAGACCCCCACCAGGGCGAGCGAGCTGATGGACATCGCCACCAAGTTCGCCTCTGGTCAGGAGGCGGTCGAGGCCATCTTCCGAAAGGACAAGCAGCCCCAGGGCCGCCCGTCGGAAGATGCTCCCGAGGCGTCTACTCCGCTCGGCGCCAAGAAGAAAGGCAGGAGGAAGTCGCAAGCGAAACGCGACGCCGCCAGCACGGACCTTGTCGCCGCCGCCGAGTACAAGAACCCTCGGAAGCCCCCCGGAGGCGTCAACCTCTTCGACAAGGCACTAAAGGAGACGTGCCCCTACCATCAGGGGCCCGTCAAGCACACCCTCGAGGAGTGCGTCATGCTTCGGCGCCACTTCCACCGGGCCGGGCCACCCGCAGAGGGTGACAAGGCCCGCGACGACGGCAAGAAGGAAGATCACCAAGCAGGAGAGTTCTCCGAGGTCCGCGACTGCTTCATGATCTATGGAGGGCATGCGGCGAACGCCTCGGCTCGGCATCGCAAGCAGGAGAGTCGGGAGGTCTGCTCGGTGAAGATGGCGGCGCCAGTCTACCTAGACTGGTCCGACAAGCCCATCACCTTCGACCAGGATGACCACCCCGACCACGTGCCGAGCCCGGGGAAGTACCCGCTCGTCGTCGATCCCGTCATCGGCGACGTCAGGCTCACCAAGGTCTTGATGGATGGGGGCAGCTGCCTCAACATCATCTACGCTGAGACCCTCAGGCTCCTGCGCGTCGATCTGTCGTCCGTCCGAGCAGGCGCTGCGCCCTTCCACGAGATCATTCCCGGGAAGCGCGTCCAGCCCCTCGGACAGCTCGACCTTCCTGTCTGCTTCGGAACACCCTCCAACTTCCGAAGGGAGACTTTGACGTTCGAGGTGGTCGGGTTCCGAGGAACCTACCACGCAGTATTGGGAAGGCCATGCTACGCGAAGTTCATGGCCATCCCCAACTACACCTACCTGAAGCTCAAGATGCCAGGCCCCAACGGGGTCATCACCGTCGGCCCCATGTACAAGCACGCATTCGAATGCGATGTGGAGTGCGTGGAGTACGCCGAGGCCCTCGCCGAGTCCGAGGCCCTCATTGCCGACCTGGAAAGCCTCTCCCGAGAGGTGCCGGACGTGAAGCGACACGCCGGCAACTTCGAGCCAGCGGAGACGGTTAAGACCGTCCCTCTCGACCCCAGTGGCGACACCTCCAAGCAGATCCGGATCAGTTCCGGGCTCGACCCCAAATAGGAAGCAGTACTCGTCAACTTTCCCCGCGCAAACGCCGACATTTTTGCGCGGGGTCCCTCGGACATGCCCGACATACCAAGGGATGTCACCGAGTGCTCGCCGGATATTCGGGCAAGGGCCCGACTCGTCAAACGGCCTCTGCACGGACGACGCCCGGGGGCTGCGCCCTTCCCCCACTCACATGCGAGAATCAGTCATCAAGGAAGGGTCGGCCTCGCCCTGGCAGAGCCCGACCCTCCCTCGGGGGCTAGAAAGGGGGAACCCCTCTCGACGAGTTTGGATGCGCCTCGCGCCTCTCCGCGTCAAAAAATTCTTTTTCGATCAAGAAGGGGTTTTTGCGTTCTCCCGGATGTGTCAGAAGCAGGGTCTCGAGGAGCGAACTTGGGTACAAATAAGTGGTGAGACCGACTGAGCCGAGGAACGCCTATGCCTCCGGGCTAGGGACACCTCGCTCATCGCCTGCCACGAAGAAAAGACCTAGCTCGGGAAATCACCCTGTTATTGACAAGTCGGGCCAGGCACGCAAATTGAAACAGAAAGGAGTATGACTTCACGCAAGAGAAGTAAAATGTCCAGGCCTCGGCGGCCGCGGCAAGTCGCACATCCAACAGAAATTGTTCCAACAAAAGTCAGGTGTCGCCTTGGGAAGGCGCCGCGCCCCCAGCTCCACTCCCGCCGTCGGTAGGGTCCACCTCCGCTTCCGGCGGCGACACAGGAGGAAGAATCTCCGCCTCGAAGATGGTCGCCAGCGCCGCGCTCGGACCCGCAGCGACCGCGTCGAGCCGCTGAACTTCCACCAGGGCCGCCTCGTCTTCGTCAGGAAGGCAATACCCCTCACTGACCCGCTCCAGGTCCACGACGTAGTGGGAAGCGAGCACGGCGAAGGCCCGCCTGACGCCGTGGTGTAGCGCCCCGCGGACTTTACCGCGCGCGTAACCACCTAGGGCTTGAAGACGGCTTTGGGGGGAGCTCCCTGAAGGGACGTCGCCGGGACCAAGGGTCCGATAGACATCCGAGACGGCCTCGGACATGGCCGCGAGATCGGCCTCCCTCTGCTCAGCAGCCCCGTCGAGCGCCTCGGCGAGCGCTCTGGCAGACTCGTCGAGGGCAGACTCGAGCTCTGCGAACAACCAGAAGAAAGACCTCAAACACAAGCGGAAGAAACGGACAAGATCGAGAACCGAGGACGGTCGAGCCATACCTCCGGCTCGGACGCGCTGCTCCGAGGCCGCGACTTGGGCTACGGCCAGATCGGCCGCGAGGGTCTTGGCCCGGCTTTCGGCCTCGGCAGCCTGGCCCCGAGATTGGTCCCGCTCCTCGGCAACCTGGGCGAGCTCCGACCGCTGCCTCAGCACCTCTGTGCGCGCCGCCGCCGCCTCGGCCCTCAGGTCAGCACAGAGCAACTGGAGGTCCGCTATCTTGGCGTCCTGCTGAGAAAGGCGCGAGGTAGCCCCGGCGAGCGAAGTCCTCAGGGACCGCAGCGAGCCCCAGACGTCGACCTCGCGGCGGATGAACGACGACTTGGCGGCGCTCCGGTCCGTCAGATCCTGGAAAGGGAGACAAGGCATCACGGCGAACGCCTCGCTCGCAGAAGTGAGAAGGTATGCCTGAAACCGTTACCTGGAGGATTTTTGGGACGTCCCCGCAGAGAACCTCCAGCGACGATCGGAGCGACCCCACCGCTGCTTCCGCACGATTGCGGAGCTCGTCCCAGGATCGGTCCTCCTGTTCATCGTCGAGAACGAAGATAGGGTCCGGAGCCTCGCGGGTCCGGAATCGGAGCAACTGGCCCCGGGCCTCGGGGCTCCGCCGCACAGCAACAAGGCTGCTGCCCGCCTGGATGAACTGCGCGTCCATGCCCACCTCTTCCGAAGCCCCGGGCGCCGACGCTGCGGCCGTCTCGACGCCGGCAGCAACCATATGCTCTCCGACTAGGGCGATGCCAACTGCGGTGGCGGCAGGCGCCGGCATGGCCGACGCGGTCGGCGGGCTCGGGACCGCGTCGGCGCCGGCCGCCTCCCCGATCACGATGGCCGCCTCGGCAGAGGAGCCCGCCTCGGGGACCTGCTCCCCCGGGACATGCGACGCCTGAGCCCCATGCGGCAAAGCGCCCTGCGGAAGGGTCGGCTGAGCGGCGGGGCCCGGGATGGCGCCAGGCGCCTGGACCGACACCGTCTTAAGGGCCTTCCGAGGCGCCAGGTCGGTAGGGCCATGGCTCCGCTTGCTGAAAATAAAGAAAAAGGAAGAAAGGGAAAATCACGGCCAAGACGTACGAATGAAGCGCCGGGATGGAGACATCCCAAGGTACTTACCCGCTCCGGGCCATGATCCACTGTGCCTGGGGGGAGGTCTCTTGGCTCCCGCTCCCTGGAACCACCGCCGGGGCCCGCCTCGCCGACAGCCCTGGCACCGCCCTCGCCTTGGGCGCCCCTGGCGCCCGGGAGGCGGACTGCTCAGGCGCCGCCATGGCAACCTGAGGACCGCTCCCCCGCGCTGCCGGCGCGGGGGACGGCTCTCGAGGGACGAACCCCTCGACCCGGCTCCCTGGAGTCGCGTCAGCTCCTCCAGCCGAGGGATCAAGTACCCTCTCAGGTTGTCCCCGCCCCTCAGGTCGGGGATCCGGCGTCTCGGCCCCAGGAACCAACGACATCGGCCCGCTCGGGGGCTGACTCGACAGCTCTCGGCCACACCCCGAGCTGGGGCTGAGGCCGAGACGGGCGGCCATGTCGTCCTCCTCCTCCTCATCATCGTCGTCGTCGTCATCGGATGTCTCCGGCGACAGCTCCCTGGGGAGTCCTTCCCTCTCCTGCTGGCGACGGCGTTTCTCCAGGGCGTCCCGAGCCCGCCTCCGCTTGCGGGCCCGGGCCTTCTCCGCGTCCTTTTTCTTTTTCTCCTCCTCCACGGCGACCCGCCGCGCTGCCCGACCCACCGCGTCCTCCGGGACCCGCGGCAAGGAGGGTTTGTGCCGTCCCACCTCCTAAAAAGAGGGGGAGGAGAAAAGAAACCCAATCATGAGAACCGGGAGCAACCCGGTATATGAGGAAGGAGCGAACACTTACCAGAACGATGCACCCCTGGTCGGGGCGCATTCGAGGTTGGGAGAGGGCGTGGGGGTCCGGCTTCCCCATCGCGGCCGACACCCGCCATTGGAGGGCGTCACGGGGAAGAGGATCAGGGGACATCCGTGACCCCTCCCAGTCGGCCTCCAGGGTCATCTCCCAGAGCGACAGCCGCCGTTCCGCCAGGGGGAGCACCCTCCGACGGTGGATGGCGGCAACCACTCCCGCGGCGGTGAGTCCTGCCTCCCGCAACACCTTCAGGGCCTGGAGAAGAGGCTCGAGGTTCTTCTGCCTCTCGTGTGGAGTCCCGTGGCGCCAGGCGTCGGGAGCGGCGGTGACAACCCGCTGAGAGAACGGCGGGAGCAACTCTCCGTCGTTCCGGAGGTAGAACCACCGGCGCTGCCAACCCTTGGAGGATGCGAGGACGGCAGGGATATACTGCAACGACCGCGACTGCCTCAACAAAAGGGTGCAGCCGCCGGCCCGCACCGCTGCGCGGACCTTCCTCTCCCCCGTCGGCGAGGCAAAAAGCTCGGCGAAGAAGAGATGGGTCCACAAATCCCAGTGGGGGGCGATCCCCAAATACCCCTCGCACACCGCCACGAAGATAGCGGCCTGCGCGATGGAGTTGGGGGTGAGGTTGTGCAACTCCACCCCGTAATGGAACAGGATGGCCCGCATAAAGCGGCTCGTCGGCACACCGAATCCCCGCTCATGGAAGGAGATGAAGCTCACAACGTACCCCGGCGGAGGGGATGGAGCGACTCCACCCGCGGGAGGAATCCATTCCGGCCGCCGCTCGTCGGTGAGGGGGCGGAGCAAACCCTCGCCGACGAGGTCCTCCAGATCGCCCGCCGTCACCGTGGAGAAGGGCCACGGGTCGCGCGGTGGGATGATGGTCCCCCGGTCAGCCATCACCGAAGCAAAAAGGGTGGCGGCGCGAAGGACAGGGGAGGGCGGTTTTCTCTTCCCTGGCGAGATCTCTCAGATTGCAAAGAACCTAAGAGGGAGACAAGCAGTGGAGTCGAGAACCGTCACCGGACCCTCCCCGGGGGATATAAAGACCAAGGTGACGGCGGTTCCAACGCACCGCCCGAACCGGACGCGGGGTTCAAAAAACGCAAAGCGAAACAGCCGTTCCTCGAACGGCCCGCGCACGCAACGGCAGCCTCGCCGACCGCTCGCCCCGGCGCATTAACTCCGCGGCTCGACGGGCAGCGCTTCTGGCAGGAGCAGCTGGTGACGTTTCGGCTTCGCAACCACACCAAAGAAGGTACGCCACGACGTTCAATTTCGCATCCTTTTTTCCCTTTTTCCTCTTTCTCTATCTCTTGCAACAGGGACCGAGAAGGGGGATAACCCCAAAGGGATCCTTCCCCGCGAAGGACCTTGGCTCCGAGCCTCCTTACTGATCAGGGGTTCGAAGGCTGGCCCCCCGAAGGGTTCAACAGCCGCCTCAGATCGCGTGGGCCCGACACCCACTACTGGTCAGGGGTTCGAAGGTCGACCCCCGAAAGGTCCCACGACCGCCTCAGGCTACTCGGGCTCCGCGCCCATTACTGATCAGGGGTTCGAAGGCTGGCCCCTCGAAGGGTTCACAGTCGCCTCAGACACCGAGCGAGGGATGACCAGGGGTACGTTCGATACATAACCAAGGCTCGGGCTGCGCTCCCGAGGTACCCTAGGACATTTCCGAGACCAGCGGGAACGACTCTGTAACGGAATCCCATCGGAGAGAGGCAACGAGCCCTCGGACCCCGTCGCCAGGGGACCGGGTCCGGCAGATCACCCGCAGGTACTTTTGGGCGTGCCTCCGGGCCCCTAGCCGACCCCCAATGAACGGGGCACGGACGTCCACTCGGATTACCCGATTGCAGCTCACCGGAGACACCATGTTCGGTGCCCATCGAGGGTAACATGGCGCACTCCCCCCCTCCTTGCGGAAAGGCGACGTAGGGGCGTATGTAAAAAAGCCGAGTCTGTCCCTGATCGTCCTCTCGCTCTGTGCGGAGGCTCGGGGGCTGCTCTCGCAAACCCGGCTCCGGCCAAACCGTTGACAGCGTCAACATACCAGCCCGAGAACTTGGGCCCCGACAGTGCACCTGGGCTACGGCCTGTTCGCATGAGGGAACCGCCAGACCAGCCAAAGCATTACGCAAGGCATTAAGACCTCGAAGGAGTGAAACCACTCCTCCGAGGCCTCGGGGGCTACACCCGGCGGGTGCGCTCGCGCGCACCCACCGGAACAAAGTACTACCGAGAAAGGCTGGTCCCCTTGCAAAAAAGTGCAACAAAAGCCTCCAAGCGAGTGTTAACACTCCCTTCGAGGCTCGGGGGCTACTGTCGGGGACCATAATTAGGGGTACCCTCAAGACGCCTAATTCTCAGCTGGTAACCCCCATCAGCATAAAGCTGCAAAGGCCTGATGGGTTTGATTAAGTCAGGGATCAGTCCATACGAGCGACTTGATCACGCCACGCCCGAGCCTAGCCTCGGGCGAGGGCAGCCGACCCTGAGATGGTTCCGTCTCGCCCGAGGTCTCCTCTTTCACGGCAGACGCATCTCCGGCTCGCCCGAGGCCATGCCTTCGATAAGAAGTAACCCTAACTAAATCACCGCGCCGACCGACCAAATCACTGGGGCCTTCAACGCAAAAGGTAAGACTGACGTGTAGCCAAGCCTGGCCGAAAGCACCAGAGGAAGCTCCGCCCGACCCAGGGCTCGGACTCGGGCTAAGGCCCCGGAAGACGGCGAACTCCGCTCCGCCCGACCCAGGGCTCGGACTCGGGCTAAGGCCCCGGAAGACGGCGAACTCCGCTCCGCCCGACCCAGGGCTCGGACTCGGGCTAAGGCCCCGGAAGACGGCGAACTCCGCTCCGCCCGACCCAGGGCTCGGACTCGGGCTAAGGCCCCAAAAGACGGCGAACTCCGCTCCGCCCGACCCAGGGCTCGGACTCGGGCTAAGGCCCCGGAAGACGATGAACTCCGCTCCGCCCGACCCAGGGCTCGGACTCGGGCTAAGGCCCCGGAAGACGGCGAACTCCGCTCCGCCCGACCCAGGGCTCGGACTCGGGCTAAGGCCACGGAAGACGATGAACTCCGCTTCGCCCGACCCAGGGCTCGGACTCCGCCCTGACCTCTGCCGAACGACCTCCGCCTCGCCCGACCCAGGAGCTCAGGTTCGGCCTCGGCCATGCAGGACGGACTCGACCTCGGCCTCGGAGGAGCCTCCACGTCGTCCGACCTAGGACACAAGCCTGCCACGTCAACAGGAAGCGCCATCATCACCCTACCCTGAGACGACTCGGGCCGCAGAGAACAGGACCAACGTCCCATCCGGCTAGCTCCGCCAGATAGGCAATGATGGCGCCCCGCTGGACCATGACGACGGCGGCTCCCAGCTCCCTTACGAAAGCAGGGGGACGTCAGCAAGGGCCCAGCCACTCCGACAGCTGTCCCTCCGTCCGGCTCCATCGCTTCTCCGACAGCCACGACACCACCCTAGCTGGGTGCCAAGATCTCTCCGGCTGCCACCTTGGCATGTACTTAGGGCACTAGCTCTCCCCCGCTAGACACGTAGCACCTTGCTACACCCCCATTTGTACACCTGGATCCTCTCCTTACGCCTATAAAAGGAAGGACCAGGGCCTTCTTAGAGAAGGTTGGCCTCGCGGGAACGAAGGGCAGGGGCAGGCGCTCTCTCGGGGCCGCTCGCTCCCCTCACCCGCGCGGACGCTTGTAACCCCCTACTGCAAGCGCACCCGACCTGGGCGCGGGACGAACACGAAGGCCGCGGGAATTCTCCGACTCCCTCACGACCCGGCTCCGGCCACCTCGCTCTCGCTCTCTCTCTCTCCCCCCTTCGCGCTCGCCCACGCGCTCGACCCATCTGGGCTGGGGCACGCGGCACACTCACTCGTCGGCTCGGGGACCCCCCGGTCTCGGAACGCCGACATGATCATTGAGTATATGTCAAAGAATCCATTTGGAGATTTGGCATAAATCTCTCATGCTTGGAGATTTGATCATGATCACTGTGGCTTGTGTGGTTGTTCTATACTGTCTTTATGATGTTGTTGTAATAAGTAAAGGTATACAATCTCATGTTTTGAGATGTAACATACTCTACAGACTAGTGTTGGGTCCTGTGAGTAGAGCGAACTCATTAGTTGAGTTGCCATACCATTATTGTAATATTGTTTCGACATTGTGATATTTAATATCATGTTATATATAATACTGAGTTGCATCACAAAATTCTTATTCAGAATTTTTCTTTATGTATAGATGCATAATGATGACAACTCGACGAAAGAGGAATTATGCCTTGTGGACAGTTGTACCACAAACTATATACTTAGGGAGATCAAATACTTTCAGACTCTTAAGAAAAGAGATGAGAAAGTTTTGACCATCGCCGGACGCGATGTTGTGATAGTTGGCTCTGGTCGAGCAACTATTACCCTCCCCATGGGTACTGAAATTGTGATCGAGGATGCATTATTGTATCCTGATTCTACACGTACCCTCCTAAGTTTTAGAGATATCCGACAAAATGGATTTCATATTGAAACCCATGATGAAAATCAAGAAGAGTTTCTCTTCTTGACCAAGCCGAATAAATATGGCAAGCGCATAAACGAGAAAATTCCATCACTCACGTCTGGGTTGTACTATACATATATTAAGAGCAATGCACATGTTGCATATAAGGTAATTTTCCAAGATGTTAATGCATTCTAGATTTGGCATGATCGACTTGGTCATCCAGGCTTAGGGATGATGAGGAAAATTACAGGCAATTCAATTGGTCATAATTTGCCTACAACAAGTTTTCCCAAATCTAAGGATTTTATTTGCACCGCATGTGCAACTGGGAAACTTATTTTGAGACCGTCATATCTCAAAATTAAAGCTGAACCGCTTAAATTCCTTGAAAGGATTCAAGGAGATATTTGTGGGCCAATTATGCCAACTTCTGGCCGTTCAGGTATTTCATGGTACTGATTAACGCAACTACTAGATGGTCACATGTGTGTTTACTATCAACACACAACCATGCATTTGCCAAGATAATGTCTCAAATTATCAAGCTAAAGGCAAATTTTCCTGAACATCAGATTAATTCAATCCAAATGGACAATGCTGCTGAATTCACATCTCAGGCATTCAATGATTATTGTATGGCGCTGGGTATTCAAGTACAGCACTCGGTACCGTATGTCCACACCCAGAATGATTTGGCTGAGTCACTAATCAAGAGGATTAAACTCATAGCAAGGCCATTATTGATGAATTGCAAATTGCCTTCGTCGTGTTGGGGTCATGCAGTTCTGCACGCTGCTGACCTTATACAATTACGACCAACTGCATATCATTCAACATCCCCAATACAAATGGTACGTGGAAATCCTCCAAGTATTTCCCATTTGCGTAAATTTGGATGTTGTGTATACATCCCAATCTCACCACCTCAGAGAACAGCTATGGGCCCACACAGGAAAGTGGGGATCTATGTGGGATTTCAATCTCCGTCGATCATTAAGTATTTAGAACCCTTGACAGGGGATCTATTTACAGCCCGTTTTGCTGACTATTTTTGATGAGGAACATTTCCCGACATTAGGGGGAGACTTTAAGTACCAAAAAGAATGCCAGGAAATAAATTGGAACACTCAAAGTGTTCTAGGTTATGATCCACGTACTACAGAAACTGAACTGCAAGTTCAGAAAATTATACATTTGCAAAGACTTGCAAATGAACTGCCAGATGCATTCACTAATTACAAAGGTGTAACTAAATCATTCATTCCTGCTAGGAATGCACCAGAAAGAGTGGAAGTACCGAGTAAGGCCACTCAACTCCTAGAGAGAAGTATGGTTAATAAGCGTTGTTCTGTTGCTAAGAAGCAAAGAACAATAGTGAATGCAAAAAGACACCAAAGTGATACAATGTATCAAGTGGATTGTGATGATCCACGACCCAGCTCGGATGTACACATAACCGAGGCTGGGACATCGGAAAATCCTAGACACATCAATTTGGGAAATTCTGATGAGTCTCTAAGGAATGATGAAATTGCCATCAACTATGTTGAGACTGGTGAAACATATGATAGAAAAGCTACCAATGTCGACATATATTTTTCCGAGCAGATTGTTGAGGACCTTCAAAATGATCTAGATCCAAAGATCATGGCAGAGTGCACTAAGCGTTCGGATTGGATCAAATGGAAGGCAGCAATTGAAGCGGAGTTAGCCTCGCTTTACAAAAGAAAAGTTTTCTCGGCTGTAATACCTACACCACGTGATATCTTCCCTGTGGGATATAAGTGGGTTTTCATTCGGAAACGAAATGAAAATGGTGAGGTAGTTAGATACAAAGCAAGGCTAGTAGCACAAGGGTTTACACAAAGACCCGGCGTTGATTTCAACGAAACTTATTCACCAGTCATGAGTGCAATAACATTCCGATATTTAATATCTTTGGCAGTACAAAATCGTTTATCTTTGCAGTTGATGGACGTAGTGACCGCATATCTTTATGGGTCACTGGATTCTGATATATACATGAAAGTTCCTGATGGAATAGATATACCGAATCCAAAGGCAAAGCGCAACATGTATTGCATGAAGTTGCAGAAGTCATTATATGGCTTAAAACAATCGGGCAGAATGTGGTACAACCGATTGAGTGAATTCCTTTTGCGTAAGGGATACACGAAAAATGATGATTGCCCGTGCGTCTTCATCAAAAGATCCAAAGTGGGATTCTGTATCATATCAGTTTATGTTGATGACCTTAACATCATAGGACATAAAATTGATATTGATGAAGCACGCCATCATTTAACGACAGAATTTGAGATGAAGGATTTGGGTAAAACCAAATTTTGCTTAGGTCTACAACTTGAGCATTTACCTTCTGGAATCCTTGTACATCAAAGTACATATACCCAAAAGGTATTGGAAAAATTCAATATGCATATGTCTTATCCTTCAAAGACTCCTATGATGGTCAGATCTTTGGATTTAGAGAAAGATCCATTCAGACCACGGGATGATGAAGAACAGATATTGGGACCGGAGTTCCCATATCTCAGTGCTATTGGTGCATTAATGTATCTTGCTAACAATACCCGGCCGGATATTGCTTTTGCAGTAAATTTGTTAGCAAAGCACAGTTCTGCTCCAACGAAACGACACTGGGTTGGCATTAAGAATATTTTCCGATACCTAAATGGCACAAAGGATCTAGGACTCTTTTACAAAAGAAGTAATGATCCTAGTTTAATTGGGTATACAGATGCTGGCTATTTATCTGATCCCCACAATAGCCGATCGCAGACAGGATTCGTATTCTTACAAGGTGGAACTGCCATCTTGTGGAAATCATCTAAGCAGACTTTGGTGACCACATCCACCAACCATTCTGAAATAATTGCATTATTTGAAGCATCACGTGAATGTGTATGGCTTCATAGAATGGTGTACTCACAACTTGTGGTATTGGTTCTCTTGACTCACCAACTATTATCTATAAAGATAATTCAGCTTGTGTTGTTCAGATGGATACAGGTTATATCAAGAGTAATATCAATAAGCATATTTCTCCTAAATTGTTTTATCCCCATGAACTTCAGGAAAAAGGGGATATAAACATCTTGCAAATAAAGTCTTGTGATAATCTTGCCGATTTATTCACAAAGTCTCTACCATACTCTACATTTCAGAAATGTGTTGAGTGGATTGATATGAGAAAACTTAAGTGCTTGCAAGGTTCAGGGGGAGTAATTCTCCGTGATATATAACCTGTATTGTGCCATCATATTACACTCTTTTCTTTGTATGAGTTTTGCCTTGCTAAGGTTTTTCTCATTCAAAGTTTTTAACGAGGTAATATCAACAAAGCTATATGCTTCATCATTGATTTTTCTCATTGAGGTTTTTATACATGATGATTACAAGCATATTTTTCTTTTAGAAACTAAGTGAGATTATTCTCATTATCCAAAAGATATTGTGTACTCCTTATTTTTCCCACAGGGTTTTTGAGGAGATAATATATTGGAAGACAACTTACAGATGATCAAACGGTTTTGGGTTGATCAAGGAGGAGTGTTACAAAATTATGTACATATAATCAACAAGGCCCATCCAACCGTCCATATATACAGTTATTAATCCAAGGGTCAGATACCCTTTGTACACAAGCACTGGCAAAATAAACAAGACAACACTATCATTTGTCTCACTCTCTCTTTTGTCTCTCCACTATCATTTGTCTCACTCTCTCTTTTGTCTCTTCACTGATTTGCCACTGACTACTATACAATACGCAACACTACCCATTGGAACTGCCCTAAAGACTACATTAGTTCTGGATAACGTGAAAAAAGATCATTTGAGAAGTAATCATTTAACTGCTGGAGGTGCCAAAAGAACGTCATTCCATGTGCTGAAGACAATGCAAATGAACGCCGGCTAAGGCCTATCACTCAGGAGAGTAGGAATCTCATGAGTATAAATCAGAGGCGATGTTTTGGCACGGCTTATTTTAGAGCTTTTCACAAGTTTAAACAGAATCTGTATCAAACAGGGCTACAGCAGCTTACCATTTCAACTGCTTCTCAAACTAAACTAAAAGCAGACAATAAGTATAAACTGTTTTTGACCAATTTCTCAGGTAAGCTGTTTTTCCAATGCCAAACAGGGCCAGAGTAGGACGAGAAATATATTGTAGGGTAGCATGTACAATCAGTTCGACTGTGGCCCCTTGTAAATTGTAACAAATTGCCTGGAAATATGGAGTCTCGCCGATTGATAGAAATATTAATAGGAACCACAGTAAACAGCTGAATAACCACTTAACTCCATGGCTATTCTGAAACCACAAATCGACAAAGGGGCAGTGTAGAGTGTGCCTGTTATTAAGGTCTAACGAAGCTAGGATTAAATTATATTATCTTCAGGGCAGCAATTATGGTTGACCCTTTTCCCCATCAGCAATTATGATTATCAAGGAAATCTCTTTTTCAATAATTATTATAGACATCCTGAAGATTCAAGAACTCAAGGATCACACGGTCAAATTCCGAAAGATTCACAAGAAACCTTCTTGAAATGTAGTTGGCAGAACCTCAAACTATGGCCATTTCCATGACAAATGTTCCATACTGTTTCGACTGGCAGTTGATTTTTTTAGTCTACTCACCAAAGGTAAAGAAAAAAAATCACATTCTTAATGTGCCAAGTACAGGGTTTAGGGAGAATGGACGGATGACTTGCCCCACTCGGTTAAACTTCAGTTGATACAACTACAGGCTACTCTCCCATATAAATGAGTTTTTGTTGTTTCCTTAAAAACCAAATCAACGTTTATAACATCTAAAAGGTGTCATCAATCATATGGATACTCTCTGATTTGGAGATTCCTCTTCAATGAAGGTAAAACAAACCTACAAATTAAAATTAGCATAGAACTATTCTAGCCTTATGAATGAGAAAATTAGGGAAATGTTGAATTGTGTTACTTTTTAGAGCTGAAAAAAAATCAAGACTCAAATATTTTTTTTACAACGAATGACTGAGAAACTTTGATACAAACACTGATGATTATTATAAAATAGAATTGAGAAGCCACACGGTCCTTCTTGAAATCAATGTTGCACTGAGCATATATTGCTCAACTTTGTACCTGTGGACTCGAGGTTTGTAAATTATCTAGTCAATTCTAGTCATCATGGCACCGACAAGGCGACTAGTCTCGATTAATCTCAGACAACAGAGCATCAAGCCATCAAGTAAAGGCTATAATGCTTGGCAAGAAAATCTAAAGGAGGCTGGGGGCACACTCAGTCTGAGGAGAGCTCATCTTGCAATCCCTATAGCGGGACTGCAGAAGTTTGAAGCGGACATGGATTACACAATGCTTGAGAAAGGGCACTCGGCAGAGATAGTGACAGCAGCCGGCAGCAACTTGGGGAAGGTTTTCGACAGCGCTTCAAGGGATCTGGCGACAGTTTGAAGCGGACATCAGAGTGGAGCATGTGACAGCATAGTTCTGATTCTGGAGGCTCCCCTCTCTTGTGACTTGTATATCCTACCCTACTGGGCCAGATTGGCAGCCTAATAACTCACCTCAAATCCCAATTGATCAGACCCACCCACAACAACCTAGTCACCCGGTCATCCCCATCCTAATCAGATGACTAGTCACGATTTATTGACTGCTTGACGAGGAACCTAGGCAAACCTAATAGCCTATCAACTTCAAGATAACAATTAGGCTGACTAATCACAATTACGATTAACTTGTAAACACTGTCTGTATATTTGGGTCCTGCAGCCAAAATGAACTCATAACAGATGTAACCAGAAAGAATCTTCATCCATACAGTAATACTAGGAATATGGAACATTATACACCTATAACAATAAAAAATAAAAGACTTGGTCTGCTGGAGCCGCTTTCCTACTTAGTATATCTAAGGGGCAAAATGAGCGCACAAATTATGAACAGATAACCAGAATCATCATGAATACTAGGAAGTTCAAATATTAACCAATAGCCAAACAGAAAAGGACACCAAAGGTAAAATTACTAAGATAGATTCATGGGTGGATGTGCAATTGCATCTTGGAATGAGATAGCTGAAGATTCAAAGTGCAAACCACCAGAATATAAACTCCACTCAGCATAAACAAGTGTGACAAGCAGACAGGAAATGTTCAAATGACACTAGTAAGTAGTAACTACTAATGATCATTTTACTAGACAAGTCCAAAGTTTCACCATGTTGCAATGCAAAAGCCAATATCATAATACTTTCAACCTTAAGGTTGTATCCATGGTTTTTAAAGCGGTAAGGCGGTCCAAGGCGTTGGAGCACCGCCTGGACGCCTAGGCGAGGTAGGCGGGCAAGGCGCCTAGGCATTAGACCACCGCCCGGACGCCTAGGCGACGCCTTAAGAACAGAGGTTGTATCAATACCTTATGTCATTTAAACATTGCATGCCTGATGCTTCCCATCAAAACCATGGGCATTCTAGCAAAATGGTACAGAATACATGCTGCAGAGTAATAGCTTTCAAGATAATTTGATACATGATGTAGATTATACAAATAAAAAATATATTGTATGTAAATTCGTATTTCATACTTTATAACAACACAATTGCAAACTATTCCCCCAAAACCACAAGTATAGTAATAAAGACTAAAGAGTTCAAATAACTCACAGATCTCATGTAGTCATGTGAGAAGGATGCAGTACAGTGGTAGTACAATATTACATCAGGGCGCTAGAAAGACATCCCTAGTCAGCCAACTTGTTCAGGCGGTGAATTGTACTCCTGGCAAGCCTATTTGTAGGATCAATCTTCAGAACCAAACGCAGGTCCTCGGCACCAAGCCTATACTTCTCTGTGCTTTCATAAAGGAGAGCACGCTGCACTAGCACTGAGACATTATCCTTATCTTGATCCAGCACCTGCACAGGAGATAACAGATAACCATGAAGTTACTAAAACTCTGAACACATTTGTGTACCATCATTCAAGCTTACTAGCAACAATCATATCATGCCAAATAGGCCATCATATTAATCAAAGTGCACTTTCAGACAAATCAATACGTCTACAGGAAAATGCAATACCTTCGAGCAGTCAGTGATGGCCTTCTTGTACTCACCAACCTCCTTATATGAAGAAGCTCTTGAAGACAACACCTCAACAATGTCAGCATCTTTCCCTGATTTCTCAATTAGAACAACAGCCCATGACAACCACTTGATAGCATCAGCATACTGCCCTCCCTTGTAGCTATCCATCCCTTTGGCCTTGGCAGCTGATATTGTCAATCCTGATGGTGGCGGTGGCAGGCCATCCAGCTCTGTGGTTGTGCCACCACTATCACCACCAGCAAACTCTGCCTCCACATCGACCCAACCATCCATCTCACCAAACATGTCACCGCCACTGTCACCATTACTAGTGGCAGCTGCAGTCGGTGCACTTGTGGTTGAAGCAAAAAGATTATCCAGAGGATCCATGCTTGAGTTAACTGCTGCAGCCACAGGAGTAGGCATTGAAGCTGGTGCTGGCGGTGGTGTAAAGTTAGAAGGTGTGGTCGTGCCAGCGCTTTGGAAACCACCAGATCCAGCATCAGTACTCTGGAAGCTCCCAAATCCAGCAGCGACACTGGAATTCACACCCTGGAAAGCTCCAAATCCCTGATCCGGCTTGACCGAATTGGCCTGCTTCACCGCGTTCATGGACCCAGGCTTTGCGGCAAAGGGATCTATTGAGCCAAATGGATCCCTCTGCTGCCCCATCGGCTGCGCCGCAGCCGTCGCGGCCATGCCCACGGGTTTCATCGGCCGGCCACCAACGCCGTATCCACCGGAGCCCATCGGTGCTCCCGTAGTTTTCGGGAGCGCGCCCGCCATGCCGCCCATCGAGAAGGGAGAGCTGCTAGCGTTGACATTGGGCTTCTGACCGGCTGGCCTGGATGCCTGCGGCGCAGCGGCGGATCTGAGCGGCGCGTTGGACTGGGAGCGGGAGGAGCCGAGCGCGGAGCCGAGGAGATCGCTGAAGAGGCCGGGGTTGTTGGCCTGAGGGATGCCGATCCCAGAGGAGGGCGCGGCGGAGGACCAGCTCCGGCCAAAGATGTCGCCGACCATGGAGGTTGGCCCGGATCCGGGCCCCGCCATGGTGGGCGCCGACGCCGCGGCGGGGGAAGGCTGGTGGGTCCACGACGGCTTGGCGCTGGCGGGCTGGTGCATCCACGTGCCGCCGGTGGCGGGCCTCGTTGGAGGGTTGGTAGCCGCGCCCGGCCGCTGGTCGCGGAGGGGGCGAGAGCCGGAGGAGCGGGAGGAGTTGATGCCGAAGTCGAACTTGTAGGAGTCGAAGGAGGTGTTGGTGGGGCGCAAGGAGGAGGAGGAGCGGTCGCCGGAGTAGGAGCTCATGGTGCCCGGTGCCGGAGATCTACGAGGAGGATGGGAAGGCAAGCAGGCGATTGGGGAGCGGTGGCTTCCTTGTTCCTTCTCGTTTGATTTTTTTCCTTTCCCCTCCGTTGGGGTATCTGAGTATCTGTCCACTTCGGGAAAAGGCCCGAGCGGACGCGGGCAGCCTGGCACGCACGATGGTAGGTGGCGCGGCGGGTGCGTCCGCGTGCGCGCTGGAATGGAAAGCTTGCGGCGCTTGCGTGGCTAGTGGCGACCGGCTGTAATGAGCTTCAGCCTTCAGCTGATAAATCCTAAGCGGGTGTTTGGCAAAATCAGCTCAGCTTCATAAACTTTAGAGTTAAGCAGCTCTACTTCAAAATTACAGAATTTCTAAAAATGTATGACTTGCAGATGTAACACCCAAAATTTTATATAGGGATTGATATAAGTTTTTTCCAAAACTATTTGAGTTAAAATTTTATTTAACTCAAATAAGTAAAATTTAGGGTGGGGTAGCTTAAAATTTAGATCCAAATCTAGAAACTAAAGATTCAAGTTAAAACTATGGAACAATAAGTAAAATAAACACTTTCAATTTATTTATTATAACTTTATAATTAAAGCAACTCTTTAAAAATATCTGAACCAAAAGTAAATCTTGGTGAAGATTTTATTTCTGCTAAACTAAATAAGTAGTAAGTTTGAAATTATATATATAACTTTACTTTGACTACACATTCAAAAATGATATTTTTAAATAATGAAGAATATGTGATTTGTTCTTTATTATACGTTTTGGAGCATTCACTTAAAAGCATGTAACAATAAGTAAAATAACAACCAAATATATATGTTTGTGCGTCCATACTGGATTTCGGGTGTGCATTAAGTTGAATTTGAAATCCAAAACCAAGTTTAAATTTAAATTTGAAGACTAAAAGTGGAAATCTATACTACTTATTAAGGCTGTAAGGGTAGCCTGCCTCCTTTGCGTTCTGCCTTCCATAGATCTGGATCGTCCGTTAGCTTGTGTGAATCTGCACCGTCCGTTCGTGACTCCGTGTCCACCCACGCCGCCCCAGCCTTCCGCGCCGCGCAAGCGACCCTCCTCTCAGTTCTCCCTCTGTCGCGCCGCCTCCCGTACCCCCACTGTGCCCCTCACCGCGGTCCTCCCTCCGTCGCCCCACCTCCCCCGTAGTCCTTCATCCACAGTCCCTCTCACATCTCCTGCAATCCCCACCCACAGGAGTCGAGCTTCCTGCCCGCTCGCTTATCCGCCATAGGCTTCAACCCATTTGAATCCACGTCGTGTTGGCGTGTATCGGCGATTCGGCGGCGGGGGGTGATGGAGGTGTGTGACCTGCGCAAGGTGTGGGAGGTCCGTGCGCTCATGACCAAGCCCGACGCAGCCGCCCCAGGCGACCCTCGACCGTGTTGCCAATCAGGTACAGCCCATGAACCCTAACCCTAAACTCCCTTCTCCTCCTCCATGCCCCTTGATCGACCGGTTGATGGACCCCATGCATGTCGGGGTGTTATTGACCGTGTCATAGAACCCGAGGTTGCTGGGGTTCAATGTCGGCTAGGCAGGGGATGGTGGGGGCAGCCAGGTGACAGAAACCATACTCGCTTTCGGCCTCCTCCAGCAGCGTTGTAAAGACGAGGTGCTCGAAGTGGCCCAGCGGGACCACGAACTGGTGACGAAACCTCCTCAACAACCATGTGCGCTTGACCTAGCCCCCACCAGAGACCCTCGTCGTGGCCTCCTGAGCCGGATCACGCCTCACCTTGAACTACATCGACGCCTCAACCTGCCAGGGCAAGGTCACTGCCTTGCTGTTTCTGATTTATTTTATTTGATCAACAGTAGGCACAATATCCTTTGCTTGTCTGCAGTATTAAAGTACACAAGTGCATAAGCGACTAGATTTGGAGTGGTAAAGACTAGAACCAAAGAGCTGGTGGATTAGAGGTGTAGGGAGATGTATCGTGGGGGCCTTGACCGCTTCGAGAAGGCACAAGCCTTGGAGCCCTTCTCAGTGAAGTCCAAGACAGGCACCAAGAAGGCACCTGCAGCTGCAGGAACAACTAAAGCGCTGGCTCTATTGACGCTGCCACAAAATTCTAATTTTTTGCCGGGTTAGAATCTCCAAAGTCCACAAAGACACCAGCTCAAGGGTGGCTGGGCAAGATGGTGATGCTCCCAAGCATGTTGGGACATAGGTCGGTGGAGGGCAGTCGACGTGGCAACCTCCAGACTGGGCGATTGAGCCACGCCCAGGAGTCTACTCTCTTGATGTGTGAAAGATGGGTAGGTCTTTGATAGGATCAATCTAGAAAACATGAGGCATCTATTCGGGAGGCGGGTTCTTGCTTCTGACTTCGTGTTGGACCATCAGTCTATGTCACGTCAGCATGCTGCTGTTATTCCACTCGGGAATGGAAGATTAGAATCCTCATGTTCGATCACTTGTAATTCTATTCTATGTTCTTATGTATTCCATGGTTAGTAAGGCACATTTATTTAGACTTTATTTATTCTATGAATGTTAAAATTTCTAGCATCTCACGATTAACTTTTTTTGTGAGTACCAACAGGCTAATAAATGTGCCTGCCTTTTATAGTTTGACGTCTTCAAAATGTTGAGTTATATCTTACATGTGCACTCTATAACAATAACAGATCAATTTTCCTTTTTTATTCATGTATAAACTGATTGAACCTATATATGCTTTGTTGTAGGACCTCAACAACCATCCATAAGAGAAACTCCAAGAAAGAAGATACAACTGTCTACAGAAACAATAAACAATTTTTCTTCTCGGACTGCTCAATCTGGTATGCAAGCCACTCATCTCTATAATTAGATCTCAAACTACTTAATCCCGTAAGCACACCACTCCTATCTCTGAAAGTACATCTACTTGATTACTAAATAGTACTTTCAGGATTTTAGAATGTGGATAGTTATATTTTTTTTATGATTCTATGCTATGGGCTTTAAAATTAGTGAACCTGTTTAGAGACCCATCTGGAATGCCTAGCACGTAGTTGGAGGACTTGAGAAAATAAGGCTCTCATTGCGCAATGAAACACAGGTCTGGTACAACATACAATTGGTCCATGTGTGATGACTAATGCTAGAATGTTTTTTGTGTTCCTACTTTGTACTCTTGGAGGTAATGGTCCTTCCATTAATATGTGAAATTTCATAACTCAAATTCTCCACTTTTATATATTTGTTTTCTATCCAGGACAATTGCTGTCTAGAAGGACAACAAAGTAATGCATGGCTTTTCTATGATCTTGTACGCTTTGCTTGCAAGACAATTGAATCCTAGCGTCTTCGAAGTCGCACCCATCTCGATTCGCTCTGATATGTGCACTTATCCTGCTTCTTTATGGCTGTGAGTGCATAATGTGCCTGGCGCTACACAACAATGAGGGGAACTACCTGGGAAGCAGCGCCAGACCAACCTCGCCAAGCGCGCTGCCTCCGAGGCCAAGGACGCGCCCGCACAACCGTTGCCCAACAAGCTCAAGATCGCCCCCAAGTCTGGTGCATGAAAAAACATAATCTCTCCACTCCCCTTTTATCTGCAAAACTGATGTTCTAAACTAGAATCATCAATTACTATCTGTGTCTCCTGATTTACTTTCTACAGTTGTTTGGACTTTGTGTGATCCAATCAGATAGAAGTATGCTATTATGCTTGTTCAGAGTGTTAGAGTGTTTAGAATGAAGAAACGAGTTGAATATCTCTAAAATAGGTACATGTACATTTAATTTGATTGATAGGTTTGTTTATAAATACGTTCAGTTAGCTTTCCCTATAGAGAAAAGCACCAATGATTTTTGAACTGAAATTAGTAGCTTTTCCATTTTTATGATGGCATATGCAGAAGTGTACTAAAGTCCAATGATTTTTGGTTGCATATATATTCATATATGTTCTTATTCATGCTTTAGATGGCTCATCCCATGGTAGTGTGCTTCCATGCTGCTGTATTTTCATGTCAAATTCCAGTTCCGAATTGTTCTGTCTGTCAACCGTTACGAATTATCTTTTGGTTCCTTTTTTTCTCGCTTTGACAATATAGACTGGTTCTTGTAGTTGTAGACGTTAGTCACACACACACACACATCTCCATCCACAAATCTAAAATTCCAGAATTCCGAAAGAAAAACTTAATCTAGACAGCACGGTTCAAAAACTGATCTTCATATAAATTTCAAAAGCATACATCAACATTTTCCTCAAAACAGACACATCACTTAACAATTACACACAAATGAAATCTCAAATACAGTACCATAGTGCCATCATCTACTCAAATATAGAAGTCTTCCCTAACCAAACAACTCCAAGGCAAAAATTTCTGCAACACAGGACGGGCACGGATCACTGTCCATCTGAGTAGAACATGCTCGGGTACACCCAGAATGGCTGAAGCTAGATGTACCAGTCTCTCTTGAACCCAAGGCCAGGGTCAGTGGAATCATCCCAAATGACATCTGCATCGTCACCCAGCCCATGCAGGACCTAGGGTTGCCTGTAATGCGTCAACGTGGATTTGTAGGTTAATGATATAGATGGGCAGTAGAGGTGGATATGTGAAATAATTATGTTCTCAATGTCGAGTTCAAGCAATTGGGCTTAGCTAGGGCCTATATGCAAAAGAAGTAAAAACTACTCAAATCTATTTTACGTACCAGATTCAGACAATAGTTGTACTGAAAACTTGGCCAGAATGACATGCTTAATACTGATACAATGATGGCCCCTGTCCACACTCTTGTACCTAGGAATGGAACGACAATAAACAGCACCGCCACCAAGCCAAGCCATTGGAATTCCTCAATAGGAGCAGCGTGGCGTCGTGCCCGCTCAAAGAGGTCCATAATTCGAGTCGCATAAGCGCTTTTCTGAGACAGAAATGTCGCAAGTTTTTTCAGGTAGAGGATGATAAATGGTACATGCACCATGTTCCTGGGCAAGACAGGAGAGAGATCAAATTCTATTTAGTCAACCTTTTTAGAAACTAAACGGTGCATTTTGTGCTAACTGAGACTTGTGAGTTGTGACAGTAGGCACATTTTCTCTTGAACATGTTATTAGATTGAGAAAAAACATCACTGCAGTGTCAAGAGTTTTCACTTACAATCATGTAAGGTCCAACCAGTTGAAACTGGTGCATAGATCCTACAAAGTTCAGACTTCCTATCACTCATTTGACTATGTATAGCCTGCTCATTGTTTTAGGTCATATATGACATTTTTTAAGTGATGTATGCACAAACTCAGTTATGTTCTCTAATTCACTCATCCTGTGAAACTATGCTTTTATAACTGCATAAATCCTATCCTCATATATGTAGTCTGCCTATGGTGGCCCTATGGATGTGGTGGCCCTGTGAATGCTGTGACAATGCTGTTGAGTATGCTGGCCCTGTGACTCCTTTGACCATGTTGTTGAGCTTGATGGCCCTGTGAATCCTATGAATCTTATAGACGATGACCAGGTTTTTTTGTAAACTCACTCATTTAGTGTAGTTTGCACTATGATGCATAAATCTAAGGGCCTTTCTTTGCATAGCCATTGAGTTTGTGATTTTATAATTGCACAAATCCTATCCTCATGTATGCAGTCTACTCTATGATGGCCCTGTGATGCTTGGAGATGATGAACCTGTTCTGTTACCTCACTTATTTTGTGTGGTCTGTCCTGTGATGGATGGAGCTGAGATGCTAAGGAGATAATGGTCCAGGCATTTGTCTTTGATTTTTTTGTTTATTCTGTATAGATTAGACTTTTTTGTTATCTATGACAAATATTTCTCATATTTATGTATCTGTATACTTATAATCAGGCTGATAATAACAACTTCAGTGGAAGCTCCATCCTGTTGAACGCTACAACATACGAACACTTCTAAAGCTGTGAGTGTAACAACCTTTTCGCTCATGTTCTCTCTTTTTTATAATTTGAGGTAGATGAGGGCAAAAGAATTTAAAGAGCTATTACAACTTATGCTATTGAGAACAGTAGTTAAAAATGTAGGGATTGGTGAGTAAAAACCTAAGGTTAAAAGAAGAATATTTTGAATAAAAGTGTTTGTATTTGCCAAATGGCTTGTCACACCCGGTTTTTAGAAGGTAAACCGAATGCGAACCATGTACGTGCCAGGATCAGTTATTCACGTACACAGCAGTTACATAACATGGACATCATCACACAGTGCTCAAATAGTATTAAAAGGGGAAATAATAGTCGATTACATCATACGTCTGAGACGTCCATATAGTCCTTACAATAAATCAAAGTGCGGAAAAGAAACGTAGATAACCGCGGCCTTCACAGGCAGCCGACTGGGGGTTGCCGCTAACCCACGCCTAGAACTCGTCGTAGTCTTGGAACTCCTGGAAGTCTCCTTCCACAGCTTCATCTTCTCCTGAGCAGTGGTTGCAATGCTGACAACCTGGGGGGGGGTTGGTGTGTAGAGCAAGGGTGAGTACACATCAACATACTCAGCAAGCATCCCGTTTGGCTGTAGTGGACTAGCTTTATGTGGGGATAAGTCAAGCAGTTGCTTTTAGTTGGTCAGGTCATTACTTACTAGTAGAAAGCCAGGTTTTAACATTAACCCAAGTTATTAACCCAATGTATCCTTTCCAAACGGAAAGAATACCACTTACCAGCACCATAATCATAATCAGAATCATCAATCTCATTGCCACCTGTACCAAAATGTCTCTGATCAAGTATCACTAATCTCTGGAGCTCCCTTGGCCGCTCATAACCGTGAGCACGGCTGATATATCAGTTTCATAACACTCTGCAGAGGTTGTGCACTTTACCCACAAGCCGTGATTCCCTCTTGCCTCGGGCCGATCAAACCCTTAAACACTACCAAGGTGAATAGGCAGGGTCTCACTACGTAGCCTTTACAAAGATTCTCCGGGGCTGTAGCCACCCGTTAGGTTTCCTAAATATACCGCACTCCTCCCCAAGGGACAAATCAACCTTGGCAGAGCGAGCCGCATACACCGAGCCCCATTGACGGCACAACGGCTAAGCGAACTACACCCCGGTTCCTCTAATTATTCAGCTAAGGGCGTCCCATTCCACCCTCATGGTTGCACTGTTTTCCCGGGCGGTCATCCATTGAACAGGTCCTTACGGAGAGGCACTCGAGAAACCGCTCGAGTCCCCTTGAAGGTCACAAATATAATCATAAATAAGAAGGGAAAACAGCGTATCATAGATAACCACATCATGTTCATTGATTAGAGTTGAGCAATAGCATCATACTAAGCAGTAATAATCCGACCCAAATAGGTAAACAAGGACATGAATAACAAAAGCTAGTCAATCCTTAGGTATAAATGTGTAATGCGGGAGGTGAATTAAAGAATGAATAGGACAGAAATAGGTCAAAGGACACTTGCCTCCACCAACCGACTGCTGCTCAGGGGCTTCTCCTGCGAATTCCTCGGGCTCTTCGACCGGATCGTTCTCTATGCGAGCGCAAACATACATACATCCACATATTTAATACAAAAGAACAGTACACCATACAAGGGAACAAGTAAAGCGAATATGCATCAAGTATGACATTCGATATCGCATTCATTAAGGTTAGAAAGAAACGGGAAAGGGTCTCGCAGGGGGTTAAAGCTTATGCACTAATGATTAGTTACAACTGGTTCTTAACAAAAGAATTCCGTTATACACGCTAATGGAAACCTAGTCATTTTAAGTTGATCAACATTGCACTAGGTAAACAATTAACTAAATGAATCAACTAGCGCAACGAAATTCTAAATTAAGCTTCCTATTTCAATAACATGAACAATGATTAGCCTACCTAAAATAAAATAACTACGATCACAGAAAGTAAAATAAAATAATAAAAAATAATAATAAATAAAAAAGGGGGGGGGCAGTTGAACCAGCGGCTGGGCCGGCCGAGCAGGGGCGGCCGAGTGCGGGGGGGGGGGGGGGGGCTGAGCCGGGGCGGTTGAACCGGCCCGGGGGGCGGTTGAACCGGTGGCTGGGCGGGCGGCTGGGCCGGCCAGGGGCGCGGCCGAACCGGCGGGCAGGGGGCGGCTGGGCCAGGTGGGCGGCCGAGGGCGCGGCCGGGGGCCAGGCGCGGCCGGGGCCAGGGCGCGGCCAGCGGCCGGCTGGGGGCGGGGGCGCGGCCAGCGGCCAGGCAGGGGGCCGAGCAGGGGGGCGGCCGGGGCGGCGGTTGGGGGGGCGCCATGGCCGGACGGGGAGGGGGAGAGGAGGGGAGAGGGGAGAGGGAGGGGAGGGCCTCACTGGAGACGGGGACGGGGCGGCCGAGCGGCGGGGGGCGCGGGGCGGCCGAGCTTGGCAGGGGCGGCGGCTAGGGCAGAGGGCGGCGGCTAGGGAGAGAATGGGAGAGAGGGAGGGAGAGGGAGGGATGTGGGGGGAAGGGGAGGGGCGGTTGGGCCGCCTAGGCCCAAGAGGGGGGGCGCGCGGGGGCGGCTGGGCCGGCCAGGGGGCCCACGGCGCGGGAGAGAGAAAAGGGAGGAGAGAGAGAAAGAAAGAAAAAGAAAAAGAAAAAGAAAAAGAAAAAGGTTATCTCCTTTTCGAAATTCGTTTTTTCCTAGATGAATGCATCCACGTTCTCAATCAATCCAAAAGAATGCATGGTTCGGCATGGTGCATCAAACAACATAAAGTATTTAGGGTTTTCTTTACACGGGAATTCCAAACCGAATCCCGCTAGCTTTGGAAAAAGATCAAGGTCTAGCGAGGGGAAAAAGAAAAAGAAAAGGTAACGCCCGAATTTGGCGAGTGAAGAAAAGAGAAAAAAAATTCAACTGCAAAATTCGGGGCGTTACAAACCTATCCCCCTTAAAAGAATCTCGCCCTCGAGATTCAGGGCTGGCTAGTAAAGAGCTCTGGGTACTTGGCCATCAAATCATCTTCACGCTCCCAGGTCGCTTCTTCCTCAGAGTGGTGATGCCATCTAACTTTGCACATTCTGATGGTCTTCCTTCGGGTGACTCTATCTGCAACCTCAAGGATCTGAGCTGGCTTCTCAACATAGGTCAAGTCCTCCTGGACTTCCAGACCTTCCACTGGCAACTGCTCTTCTGGCACACGCAAGCACTTCTTCAACTGAGACACATGAAAGACATCATGCACAGCTGACAAATTCTCTGGCAGACTGAGCTGATAGGCCACTTCTCCACGCTTCGAGAGGATCTGGTACGGACCAATGTAGCGGGGTGCTAGCTTGCCTTTGATTCCGAACCTTCTGACTCCTCTGATCGGTGACACTTTCAGATAGACAAAGTTTCCGACTTCAAAACTCAGCTCTCTTCTTCTTGTGTCTGCATAGCTTCGCTGCCTCGATTGCGCTATCTTCAGATTCTCTCGGACCATCTTAATGTTCTCTTCAGCTTCAAGCAGAATGTCTGGTCCAAACACTTGCTTCTCTCCAGGCTGATCCCATTGCAACGGAGTTCTACAACTTCTTCCATAAAGCGCTTGAAATGGTGACATCTTCAAACTGGCCTGGTAACTGTTGTTATAGGAAAACTCTGCATAGGGCAATCGCTTATCCCATCCGGACTGATCTTGCAGCGCACAGGCTCTCAACATGTCTTCGAGAATTTGATTGGTTCTTTCGGTCTGGCCATCTGTCTGCGGGTGATAAGCTGAACTGAAATTCAGATGTGTGCCCAAAGCTTCATGCAGCTGCTGCCAGAAATGAGAGGTGAACTGCGTCCCTCTGTCTGACACTATCTTCTTTGGCACACCATGAAGACAAACGATCCGAGACATATACAACTCTGCCAGTACGGCACTGCTGTAGGTGGTCTTGACAGGTATGAAGTGGGCTGACTTGGTCAAACGGTCCACTACTACCCAAATGGAATCGTAGCCGGCTCGAGTGCGAGGCAATCCGACTATGAAATCCATACCGATTTCATCCCATTTCCACTGAGGGATCTGCAACGGTTGCAACAATCCAGTAGGTCTCTGGTGTTCTGCCTTAATTCTTCGGCAACTATCGCACATAGCCACATGCTCTGCGATTTCCCTCTTCATTCCGTACCACCAGAATTTCTTCTTCAGATCCTGATACATCTTCTCACTACCAGGGTGAATCGAATAGGCTGTCTCATGAGCTTCCTTAAGGATCAACTCCCGAATGGACTGGACATTGGGAACACACAAGCGGTCTTTGAACCATATCACGCCTTCTGCATCTTCTCGAAAATCTTTGCCTCCGCCATCTAGAATCAGTCGCCGAATCTCACTGATTTTCTCATCATTCTTCTGCGCTTCTTTGATTTCTCGCTCCAAGGTAGGTTCCAACTCAACTGTGACTCCTCGCGAATTGTTCAGAAATCCGAGACTCAACCTGTCGAACTCCTTGGCCAACTCATAAGGCATCGGACGAGCGACCATCAGACTGACTTGACTCTTCCTGCTCAAAGCATCTGCCACTACGTTCGCTTTGCCTGGATGGTAATGGATCTCCAACTCATAGTCTTTGATCAACTCTAACCATCTTCGTTGCCTCATGTTCAATTCTGACTGAGTGAATATGTACTTCAGACTCTTGTGGTCTGTGTAAACATCGCATTTCTGTCCATACAGATAGTGCCTCCATGTCTTCAGTGCGTGAACCACTGCTGCCAACTCTAGGTCATGGATTGGGTAATTCTTCTCATGAACCTTCAGCTGTCGGGACGAGTAAGCCACAACTCTTCCCTCTTGCATCAACACGCATCCCAAACCTGTGTAACAAGCATCACAGTACACAGAGAAGGGCTTGTGCACATCAGGCAAGACTAGGACAGGCGCTGTTGTCAACTTCTCTTTCAGTGCTTCGAAGGCCTCTTGACATTTCTGGGTCCACTTGAACTCAACCTTGTTGCCTAGCAACGCTGTCATTGGTTTCGCAATCTTCGAAAACCCTTCAATGAATCGCCGATAATATCCGGCCATTCCAATGAAGCTCTTGATTCCTCGAGCATCCGTTGGCGCTGTCCAGTTCAGAATGTCTGCCACTTTCTTCGGATCCACAGCCAATCCTTCTTTGTTGATTATGTGACCCAAGAACAGGACTTCACTGATCCAGAACTCACACTTGCTCAACTTTGCATACAACTGGTGCTCTCGCAATCTCTGCAATACCATCCTCAAATGATCGGCATGTTCTTCTTCGCTTTGAGAATAAACCAGAATGTCATCAATGAATACCACCACAAACTTATCAAGGTAATCCATGAATACACTGTTCATCAAATTCATAAAGAACGCTGGTGCATTGGTCAAACCAAAAGACATCACTGTGAACTCATACAAACCATACTTGGTAATGAATGCCGTCTTCGGAATGTCCGAAGGTCGGATCCTGAGCTGATGATAACCTGACCTCAGATCAATCTTGGAGAACACACTGGCTCCTCTCAACTGGTCAAACAGATCTTCTATTCTGGGCAAGGGATACTTGTTCTTGATCGTGACTTCATTCAAAGCTCGATAATCGATACACATCCTTTTGGTGCCATCTTTCTTCTCCACAAACAAGACAGGGGCGGCCCAAGGCGAGGTGCTTGGCCGGATGTAACCTTTCTCTGATAGCTCATCAATCTGCTTCTTAAGCTCAACCAACTCTGGTCCAGATATTATGTAAGCTCTCTTAAAGATAGGGGCGGTTCCAGGAAGAAGCTCTATGGCAAACTCAACTTTCCGCTCTGGTGGCATACCCGGTAAGTCCTTTGGAAACACATCTGGGAATTCAGACACAACCTTGATACTCTCAATTGGGTCTGCTTCACTGCTATCGACAGCCATCTGATAGCAACTTCCTTTCTTCGGCTCAGGCGGGACTAACTCGGTCACCACTTCCTCTCCTAGTGGGGACACCAACTTGATTGTCCTTTTATCACAACTGATAACTGCCTGATACTTATCTAGCCAATTCATCCCTAGGATGACATCTATTCCCTGAGTACCCATTACTATAAGGTTAGCGGGAAACGCTATCCCCCTTATTTCCACACTTATATTCAAACATATGCTATCAGCTCGAATTCTACCACCGGCTGAGTCAATTTGAATGGGGGTTGACATGGCAGTAATTGGAAGATTATGTGCTTCTACCCATGATGCAGTAATGAAAGAATGCGTTGCTCTAGTATCAAATAACACTTCTGCAATATGGGAATCGACTGGGAACATACCTACTGTCATGCCGGGGGTCTCCTGAACTGCTTCAGCCTCCAAGTGGTTCAGTCTTCCATGATTATAGCGCTGCTGAGGGCGGTTGCCTGCTCCAGACTGAGACGCATTCTGCTTTGCTGGGGCATTGGGGCCTGACTGCTGCTGGGCTGCTTTCTTCGGACATTGCATCACCCAATGGCCTTGCTCTCCACAGTGGAAACATGCTCTGTTTCCAACCTGAGCTGGTGCTGCCTGATTGTTCTGCTGAGTTGCTGGGGCAGGAAGACGAGGTGTCTGCTGATTCTGCCTCTGAAACTGACCTCCTGATTGATTGCTCTGACGGTTCTGGTACTGATGCTGAGGATACTGCCTTTGGAACTGCTGATACTGCTGACGCTGCTGATGCTGCTGAGGTGGACGCTGGTTCTGCCTGAACTGCTGAGGTTGATTGCCTGAAAAACGAGGACGACTGCTGCTTCCAGGCTGGGGTCCACTGATCTTGCGCTTACGGTCCTCCATCTCCTTACGCTTCTTTTCTGTCATGATTGCTCTGTCAATCAGGTGCTGGAATGTCGGGAAGGTATGATTCATCAGTTGGTACTGCAGAGGGTCAACCAAGCCTCTCAGAAAACGGTACTGTCGCTTGGCATCAGTGTTGACATCTTCAGGAGCGTAGCGAGACAACTGCAGAAACCTGTCTCGATACTCACTGACAGATGATGACCCTTGCTTAAGGGCCAGGAACTCCTCCTTCTTCACTGTCATCAGACCTGCAGGCACATGGTACTGACGAAAGCTACCTCTGAACTCTTCCCAAGTGATGGCATCGGGGTTGGCATGGGTGGCGAGGTAAGACTCCCACCATGATTGGGCTGCTCCTCTCAACAGACGGGGACCATACAAGACTTTCTCCCTGTCATCACACTGAGCGGTATGCAACTCCCGCTCCACAGTGCGCAGCCAATCTTCAGCATCCATGGGGTCAGAAGTGTGAGCGAACGTTGGGGGATGACCTCTCATGAATTCAGCACGCTTGTCTCTGGGCATCTGAGGCATCTGAGGCTGGGGTGGTGCTTGCTGCTGTTGCTGCTGCTGCTGAATGGCGGCCAGAGTCTGACCGATGGCCTGAACTGCCTGAGTCTGCATCAGAAACATCTGCTCGATCGACATCGGGGGCAGGGGCGGCAGGTGCTGCTGCTGAGGCACCTCATCCTGCGGAGCGGCTTGCTCCTGCTGAGCACGCCTTCCTCCTCTGCGCCTGTTCTCTGACATCTGCAGAACGCAACCACACATCAGAACTGATCTGGCAAATCTTGCAGCATAAGAAAAGAGTATAGAATTCTCCAACAGCACTGAACAGATGAGCATCTTCACTGATCTCCAACACAGACCACACAACTTCTCAGATAAAGAGGAAAGTGGAATAAAGGTTTTCCCAACTATATAACTAACTCCATTAACATAATGGGTAAACCAAAATGCAGGGGATACCCACACTCTGGTGACAGTCATTACAAAGATCCAAACCAAACATAGTTCATCATGACAAACATAAATGCACAGGATATAGCAAACTACCCTGTCTAACTAAGACTAACTAAAAGCGGGACTAACGCTAAGACTGAAGCTTCTATGCATATATTTTGTATTAATTACAAGATCCAACTCTAACGATCTATGGTTCTAGATTTATCTTGGTCTTGCAGTCGGGATTGCCATAAGACTGGAGTCCATGCCGAGGCGAGCGATACAGGTGCTGAGTCCCGACGGGAGCGGGGGAACCATCATCCAAGTGACGACGTTCCGCGCGCTCAGCCCGCAGCAGGGCGATCTCAGCACGAGCCCTACTCAGCTCGTCTAATGCATGGTCCAGCTCCGTGTTTAGCACGGCGGCTAGGTTGACTGTGCTGCTCAACCTAGGATTGTCCTCACCAGCAGGTGAAACAATCACGCCTCCTGTGCTGCCAGATGGACGGCGGGGGTAATACTTCAGGTCGAGACCGTCAGCTACCCCACCGAGAACCGAGCAGTAGTGCGAAAGCGCACGCCGTGCAGCATCCTGCATGGCTGCCTCAGCTGAGTCCCGCTCAGAGATAGAATAGTGCTCTGAGCAAGCCTCCGCGCCCTGGAGACTGTTCTCCGGATGGCGCACCAAACAGGTCGCCTCCCAGCGGTCCGGGTAGACCCCGCGACTATGCTGGTAGACCACACAGCGATACTCGATGGACCAAGTACGCCGGTCAAGTGCCCGACGTAGCAGGGTGTCGAGCGCGTCGTGGAAGTGACACCCGCGAGCAGCGTCGCGAGTGATGGGTCGAGCAACCCATCCTTCCGGCTCATGGTCAGCAGGGAAGTCGATGTCGTGGCTCAAGCTGTCGTCGCCACCTCCGTCGTCTGGGTCTCCTCCAGCAGCTACTCCAGGGGCTGGGACACCCAGTGGTGGTGCAGGGGGCGCCTTCAGGGGAAGCACAGGAGAGCAGCTCCTCACAGACTCTATCTCCTGCTGGAGCGAGAAGGAAGAGCCCTGCTGCTCCTGTCATCGACGTTCCTGCTCCTCATGCAGGCGGTGGTGCAGTCTCTCCAAGTGGCTGGACTGTCCGGCCACGGGACGGCGAAGCGGACGCTCAGCAAGGTGGGAGGGTAAGAAGGGGATGACGGACTTTCGTGCAGTGTGTCTAAGTCGAGCCATCTACAAAAGACACCGCAAGCAAAAGGGTGAGAACAGAATTAATATGACCAGCAAATAATGAATCATAAATAAATGAAGGATCAGAATAAAACAAAATTTTCAGCAAGGTATAATATATAGTAGAACATAGGTTTGGTCAGTAGGACCAACTTTTGAAGGGGTACCAAAGTCAAGGCAGGGACAGAGGTCTATAATCCTTAGAACGACCATTCTACTCTAGGTTAGCGGTCCTACAGTCAGCACGGCTTTGATACCACTTATGTCACACCCGGTTTTTAGAAGGCAAACCGAATGCGAACCATGTACGTGCCAGGATCAGTTATTCACGTACACAGCAGTTACATAACATGGACATCATCACACAGTGCTCAAATAGTATTAAAAGGAGAAATAATAGTCGATTACATCATACGTCTGAGACGTCCATATAGTCCTTACAATAAATCAAAGTGCGGAAAAGAAACGTAGATAACCGCGGCCTTCACAGGCAGCCGACTGGGGGTTGCCGCTAACCCACGCCTAGAACTCGTCGTAGTCTTGGAACTCCTGGAAGTCTCCTTCCATAGCTTCATCTTCTCCTGAGCAGTGGTTGCAATGCTGACAACCTAGGGGGGTTGGTGTGTAGAGCAAGGGTGAGTACACATCAACATACTCAGCAAGCATCCCGTTTGGCTGTAGTGGACTAGCTTTATGTGGGGATAAGTCAAGCAGTTGCTTTTAGTTGGTCAGGTCATTACTTACTAGTAGAAAGCCAGGTTTTAACATTAACCCAAGTTATTAACCCAATGTATCCTTTCCAAACGGAAAGAATACCACTTACCAGCACCATAATCATAATCAGAATCATCAATCTCATTGCCACCTGTACCAAAATGTCTCTGATCAAGTATCACTAATCTCTGGAGCTCCCTTGGCCGCTCATAACCGTGAGCACGGCTGATATATCAGTTTCATAACACTCTGCAGAGGTTGTGCACTTTACCCACAAGCCGTGATTCCCTCTTGCCTCGGGCCGATCAAACCCTTAAACACTACCAAGGTGAATAGGCAGGGTCTCACTACGTAGCCTTTACAAAGATTCCCCGGGGCTGTAGCCACCCGTTAGGTTTCCTAAATATACCGCACTCCTCCCCAAGGGACAAATCAACCTTGGCAGAGCGAGCCGCATACACCGAGCCCCATTGACGGCACAACGACTAAGCGAACTACACCCCGGTTCCTCTAATTATTCAGCTAAGGGCGTCCCATTCCACCCTCATGGTTGCACTGTTTTCCCGGGCGGTCATCCATTGAACAGGTCCTTACGGAGAGGCACTCGAGAAACCGCTCGAGTCCCCTTGAAGGTCACAAATATAATCATAAATAAGAAGGGAAAACAGCGTATCATAGATAACCACATCATGTTCATTGATTAGAGTTGAGCAATAGCATCATACTAAGCAGTAATAATCCGACCCAAATAGGTAAACAAGGACATGAATAACAAAAGCTAGTCAATCCTTAGGTATAAATGTGTAATGCGGGAGGTGAATTAAAGAATGAATAGGACAGAAATAGGTCAAAGGACACTTGCCTCCACCAACCGACTGCTGCTCAGGGGCTTCTCCTGCGAATTCCTCGGGCTCTTCGACCGGATCGTTCTCTATGCGAGCGCAAACATACATACATCCACATATTTAATACAAAAGAACAGTACACCATACAAGGGAACAAGTAAAGCGAATATGCATCAAGTATGACATTCGATATCGCATTCATTAAGGTTAGAAAGAAACGGGAAAGGGTCTCGCAGGGGGTTAAAGCTTATGCACTAATGATTAGTTACAACTGGTTCTTAACAAAAGAATTCCGTTATGCACGCTAATGGAAACCTAGTCATTTTAAGTTGATCAACATTGCACTAGGTAAACAATTAACTAAATGAATCAACTAGCGCAACGAAATTCTAAATTAAGCTTCCTATTTCAATAACATGAACAATGATTAGCCTACCTAAAATAAAATAACTACGATCACAGAAACTAAAATAAAATAATAAAAAAAATAATAAATAAAAGGGGGGGGGGGGCGGTTGAACCGGCGGCTGGGCCGGTCGAGCGCGGGGGGGGGGGGGGGGGGGGGGGGGGGGGCTGAGCCGGGGCGGTTGAACCGGCCCGGGGGGCGGTTGAACCGGCGGCTGGGCGGGCGGCTGGGCCGGCCAGGGGCGCGGCCGAACCGGCGGGCAGGGGGCGGCTGGGCGGGCGGCTGGGCCAGGCGGGCGGCCGAGGGCGCGGCCGGGGGCCAGGCGCGGCCGGGGCCAGGCGCGGCCGGGGCCAGGGCGCGGCCGGGCGGGCTGGGGCGCAGCCAGCGGCCGGCTGGGGGCAGGGGCGAGGCCTGCGGCCAGGCAGGGGGCCGAGCAGGGGGGCGGCCGGGGCGGCGGTTGGGGGCGCGCCATGGCCGGACGGGGAGGGGGAGAGGAGGGGAGAGGGGAGAGGGAGGGGAGGGCCTCACCGGAGACGGGGACGGGGCGGCCGAGCGGCGGGGGGCGCGGGGCGGCCGAGCTTGGCAGGGGCGACGGCTAGGGCAGAGGGCGGCGGCTAGGGAGAGAATGGGAGAGAGGGAGGGAGAGGGAGGGATGTGGGGGGAAGGGGAGGGGCGGTTGGGCCGCCTAGGCCCAAGAGGGGGGGGGCGCGCGGGGGCGGCTGGGCCGGCCAGGGGGCCCACGGCGCGGGAGAGAGAAAAGGGAGGAGAGAGAGAAAGAAAGAAAAAGAAAAAGAAAAAGAAAAAGGTTATCTCCTTTTCGAAATTCGTTTTTTCCTAGATGAATGCATCCACGTTCTCAATCAATCTAAAAGAATGCATGGTTCGGCATGGTGCATCAAACAACATAAAGTATTTAGGGTTTTCTTTACACGGGAATTCCAAACCGAATCCCGCTAGCTTTGGAAAAAGATCAAGGTCTAGCGAGGGGAAAAAGAAAAAGAAAAGGTAACGCCCGAATTTGGCGAGTGAAGAAAAGAGAAAAAAAATTCAACTGCAAAATTCGGGGCGTTACATGGCTTATGCTTTTAGTTGAGATGGGTAGTATATCAAAGTTCAGGGCATCACATAGATAAGAACGAATTTGCTTTGTGTGCAACTAAAAGCTCGTTTTTACACTGACTCCTCTCCTATTGTAGCCTATAGCTGCCAAATAGTTGGATGCAACTGGTCCATTTATCTGGAAATATTTACATTTTAAAAAATCTCGAAAAACATTACATTTAACATTTTATAGGTATTCTTCTTTCATTCTGTGGATATCATTTCCACTGATAACTGAAACAACAATTACTTCATTATATTCATTCAAGGACAAGCGCCACACAGTCAACATCATGTTTAAACTCAAATCAAGATGTGTTGAGTAAATCATCCTTTTACATGTTACCAGGAGTCTAAGGAACTGCAGTTTGGGTTGTTCCAGAATTCAGTGTCGTACCTAAATTTGGCTACTTGTAAGTCCAGATTAAATGCAGTGTTTCCTTTCTTAGTTTTTGGACATCTTACAATCATAAATTATCCTTTTAGATCAACTTGCAGCCTTTCTAGAACATATATTTTACCAATATTATTTCTTAAATGCTTTTAGTATTGTATCTTCATTTTAGAGTGAGAAATCTGCTACTCAATTCGCATCAGGATATTAATTGTCCAATATTTTAGTACTAATGCTGCGGGGGATGGCGGAAGGCATTGTGCCGTCGTCACCTTCGACATGCGCAGCGTAGGCTGGTCCACGGGACGGGCGTCGCTCACGCGCTCCACCGAGAACATTGAGTGGACGGTGATTCAACCTAAGCCACATTCTTGACTGCTTAAAACTCAACTTCATCACCACCTCCTTGCTCCATCAGCTGTGGACACGAGGAATCGCTGTTCAGGATGTGATCAGCACAATTGGAGGGCATCTACTAGCAGTTCATCTACTACCAATTTGCATCCAGGATGTGCTGGTTCAGTTTTGTCAGAGCTCTATTTCATTCTTGCAAGCAAATTTCGCATGTTCTATTCAATGGTTGCTAGCTTGTATTTTTTGTTTCCTATATATTTCACCTCTGGCCTGCAAGTTTTGATGCCTTAATCTCAATATGGGTAATACCTTTGATCCAACCACATTTAACTTGATCCAGACACAAAGGGCAGATTTGTTCTTTCCCAATGCCTCCCATGCCTATTGTTCTTAGTTTCTCCTTCCCCTTCCTTTTGGCTTACATGACTGTTTCAGTAGATAAAACAAAACACATGCATACATGAACACATGTTGTGAAGAGAAGGAAACAGAGAACCTAAGAATATTGTCCATGGAAAAATTTAGGAAAGCCTATGCAATCATCCTTTGCACACTAAGGGATCAACTCGATAATTTTTTAGTGCTTTCCAATGGGATTAACACAATCATTGTTGGTAGATAAAACAAAAAATATATATAATCCATACTCTGGTTGGTAGCATTATCTTGGATTTGCAAGTCACACAAGATATTTTTTCTCTATCTACAACAATTGGCCAACCCCATGCCAGTTATTTAAAAAATACAAGGTAAAGTTTATAAATCATGAGTAATGTGCAATAGCTCACTAACATATACATCAAATTGGCCATGAATGGGATCCTAATTCTAATTAGGTCAAAAACCTAACACTACTGGGAGAACAGTACGGTGATTCAACCTAAGCCACATTCTTGACTGCTTAAAACTCAACTTCACCACCACCTCCTTGCTCCATCAGCTGTGGACACGAGGAATTGTTGTTCAGGATGTGATCAGCACAATTGGAGGGCATCTACTAGCAGTTCATCTACTACCAATTTGCATCCACAAAAAATTTCAGGGCATTACTCTTCTTATTCGTTGGTTTTACAGTAGCATCAGTCTGTATAATATGATTCCTTTTTTGTAACAAGCGATGCATGTTTAGTATGTTTGATCTAAATGTTGTTTACAGTTCCGGTACCACATTTAGTTCCAGGGTTTTGAATCTTTGTGGAACTTGGTAGATCAATTGGTGCTTGCCATTGTATTTTTTCTTAAACTTCCTATTCAATATTAGTAGGGTGGTGACATACACGCATGGAATATGTAGAAATAGAGTAAACATTTAGAGCTTAAAGAGTGTATGGGCACTGCATTGGAAAAAATAGTCGCTATGGTTGATAAACTTTATTTTGGATTGAAAGTTGAGGGTTATCCTATTGAATTGAGATGGACCTTAAACAATGTTATATATAAATGTGTCATGTGTTACACTGGTTATTATTTTGACTTACATACAACGAAAACAATTCAGAATTTCTGGTTTATTATTGATTATTAGGATAGTTGTGAACTAAGTCAGTTACCTGTTTACTTGTTCTATCTGTTGTGGTAGATTTGATTTTGTTTAGAAATATCTTGTGATTTTCTGGCTGCTTTTCTTGAAGATAAGAGTGAAAGAAGTCTAAGCTACGGCAGCCTTAGGCCACACACTAAACTTTGCTTTTGGTTCTTCATTTTCAGCTACATTTGCTAGGATGATTATAACATCCATACCATGTCTTTCCAGGTTCTCATGAGAATGTAGTTCGATATTTCACCTCTTGGTTTGAGAACGAGCAACTTTATATTCAGATGGAACTATGTGATCGTTGTGTATCTATGAATCAGAAACAGCCACTAAAGTGTTGGGAAGCCCTGGAACTGTTGTATCAGGTTTGTGGCTTTGTCTTTCACCAAATTTATTCCATCTTGGTCATTGAACCTGGTCTTGTAGACAATTGGCACTTTAATGATGTATGATCCTTTGAAACATTTAACTCCAGCAGACATGCACCACATATTTTTGTTTGGCATAATGCTTTCTTGTGACGATCATAGGTATGCTGCATATTTTTGGCGTAATGCTATCTTGTGTTGATCATAGGTCTGCTTGCTTGTGAGTTATGACCCACACTTTTTTCCTTAATTTATGAGACTTAACATAGAAAATAACGGACCCATTTTATTTGACACAGAAAACGAACATGGCTGCAGGGTGACCACGTTACCCCCCACATGCATTTCCCTTACCCCTCTCACATTTTCGTGAAATCTCAGTTGCAAACATATTGCAGTGGCTCGCTTTATTAAAAGTTGTTTATGCCTAGGAAGCTACTTTAGTTATGTTATATGTTGTGTTTGTTTCTTCGGACTAAATTTTAGTCCGTGTCAAATCATTGAATATTTGAATGACAATTATGAATATGCATTTCCCTTGCCCTTCACATCTCACATCATTGGTTGATGGTTTCACGATTTTGTTATTGATGGCGTGATGCTATTTGTTTGCAGCCACCACGTGGTCGCTCCTCGTATTGGTGCCCCTCAACTGCATCAAGAGGGCATCTTGGGGAAGAAGCATGGTGCCACCAAGAGCGTTGTCGTTCAGATGTTCCACGTTGTTGTCCAGTGTGTAGAGGATCTCAAGCTATCAGGTTGGCTCTGATTCAAAGGACGTTTTGTATTGATCAGTTTGTTGTTGTATTTGTGCTATGATTACTGAAAAACATGACAAGCATATGTCTGAAACTTTCATGTCGATTATTCCTAATATTCTTTATGAAGCCCTTTGTACTTGCATACTCCCTCCTCCTGTTTTATGTATCTATCTAGGTTATTGTTGCACTATTTTTTCCCGTTGCAACGCACGGGTATTTACCTATATATATTATTTCTTCTCTTACAAGTTACAACACTCGTTATACTTGCCAGTCTGCTTTTTAGATTTGCTTCAGCCTTCTCACGTTATAGTTTCCTTTTTTAATAAGTTAGGTTACTCAATCCAAGTTTATTAATACTTTGTTGTGCTTCCACTATATCATTCATGTTCAAGTATTTTATGTTTGTCCCTTTTGAATGCCAGATAATGCTTATATTCTAAACTTGTCCAATTTCTGTGTTTGATGTAAATTGTACATATCTGTTGCAGTTACTTTTTTTATTTAATCCCTGGTTTATGCTTTTTGGGTGTAGAATGATATGGAAGTTCCTCACCAGTATGTTTCTAGGGGGATGCATACCAAAAGTAGCAACGGTAATAGCCTGAGCCTGCAGAGTTCATTCCATAAGCCATCTAAAGCAAATCAAGCTTTGAAGAGGTCTACAAGTCAAAAGGATTTCTTTCATTCTAGAGACAGCAGCTCCGTGAGGTCTACAAGTCAAAAGGATTGTGGCGGTCGTCACGGCGAAGTCGTTGTAGACGTAGGCGAGAAGATGTACTACCAGCCACCGCCATCCCAAAGCCAACGAGGTTCACTCACTGGTGCTAATCCGTACAATATGCCTTTACCCGACATCCAACTACAATGTGTTATTGACTAAAACATGTTTTTTAACATGGATTTTTTGGCCGCTGGCGAATGACTTGTCAGGCTTTTCAATGCGGTAATCACACCAATCTTATATCATTCTCTATAACTTTTAAACTTTGCATGCTACTTTTCTTCATTGTAGTGAGTTGATCTATGTTTACTCCATCTATTCTTACTTCAGTAATGTTTTTATGTGTTTCATCGATTATATGAAAGTAGATACAGTAACATTCTAGGTCTTAGGACATATAACCCTCTGGTCTCCAAGTTTGTTCAATAGATACAGGATCCGGCATGGCGGATCCATGGCGCCCACCGGAGACCTCTCCCTTACCGCACTGAACAAGCACCCCATGAAGCCCGCCCGAGACATCGCCGGCGTCGCACAATTACCGAAAATTGCTCAAAAATTGTTTAATCTTCCAAATATGATTATGATGCTTTATGTTGTAGTAGCAAAGCATCGACTGGTACTATTTTTTGTTTAAACATTATTGGGTTACGAATCTGGTTGGCTATGAATTGTGGCGAGTGTTTTATTTAGAACATTATTGTCTACGAATCTGGTTGGCTATTCATACTACTCTTTGCATCTTTTGGACTTGAAAATTGTTTATAATTTGGTCATATTACCCTTAACATCTTTTGGACATGAAAATTGTTTATAATTTGGTCTTTTGGTTAATTGTTGAGAGTGTTAATTTGAACTAATTCTTTTTTCCTCGGTGTGCCGACACGATGGCGAGGTGTCCGCGGAGGCGGCACGACACAACAAGCACGCGGCTCTGGGGCCCAGGCGGTGCTGGTCCACGGTGGTGCAGCACGTGGTGGCTCCGGTGGCTAGACGATGAGAGCCATGTGCTCAGTTTCCGCGTGGTCGTTGGCGGGAGCACCAGCTCCAGAACTACCTCTCTGTGTTGCTGGCCACCCCACCACCGTCGAGAAGCTCACAGCCGTGTAGGTGCGACGACGTGAGGGGACTCCATCTCTATAGTCATGGGTGATCTGATCGATGGTTTTTCGTGGAAGAGGGATGTTTGTTTACCCATGTGCTCGCCTCATTGGAGCACCACCAGGGTAAGTAGCAGAAAATGCTTGCTATCTGTTGTATTTTAACTGTGTTATCGAATGAACTCCTATTCTGACATGGGCTAGAATTTTTTTACCTATGAGTAAAGCTACGTCGACCATGAAGAGGCTAGGCAGTTGACTGAACAAGGAGGGGGTTGTACAGCACGCGGCACCACACAACTGGGAGAGCCATCGCCACCTCGATACGCTAGGTACATGTACCCCTCCTCTTCGTTTCCTTCTGTCATATCTGATTGAAAACATGAGCACATCCTATAACAGATCCCATGCTCCAGTAGCTAAAAATGCAAAAGTTGCTACCTACAGGTGTCCATTTTGTGTTGGTAAGCAATAACACTTGATTTTTCCTTACATTAGTAATGTGGGTGCAGTCTAAATTTTGTGTTGGTAAGTAATAACACTTGATTTCTTCTGACATTAGCAATGTGGGTGCAGTCTGAAGACATCGAATTGAATCTTTTAAAGCTTCCATGGCCTTAAGTTCATTCTCTAGCATCATTTTGGTAGCATCCAACTCCTTGTTCAACTCAACAATTGTTTCTTGATCTTTGCTAGAGTAAGTTAATGCAACAGATAGTTTTCCTCAAGCTGTTTTATCTGATCATCTCTTTCTAAAAGTAGTTTGGAATCATGGTTTGCCCTTGTCTCTGAAGCAACCTTCAGGTCTGTATACTCTTGTATTTAACTCATTTATTTTTTTTGTCAGCTTCTTCCTTTGTAGAGTTCAATGTTTCAAGTTTAGCATTGAGTGAATCAATAGAAGATACCTTAGAAACAAGAGCATTCTTAGTTGTACTTAGCTCTTCCTCGAGTTATTGTACTCTAGAATTTGCAAGCTCAAGGCTCTTTTTAGTTCGATTTGTGAAAGCGGTCAACTTTTGGCAGTCTACTTCCTTCAAGGAAAGTGATGCACTGAGTTTCCTGATGTGTTCTCCTTATCATCAATTTCTTGGTTGAGTAAACTTATCTTTTCCTGCAAAAAAATAATCTCACCAAGCTTTTCTTCCAAGTTAGTTCAAGCACATCATGATCAATGATAGCTTCTGTGATACTACTCTCTAATATAATCTCTATATTTCATCCCTAAGTTCCTCAGCTAATTTCTTCTTCTTTCTGAATTCTTCACTCAGTGATGTCAAAGTCTTTGTTGTGAAGCCAACTAAACTGAAAGAGAAGCTTCCTGCTCTCGGAACTTCATAGATTGCTTCTTTTGTGCCGCTTGCTGCTCCAGTAACCGTTTCTCAAAGGTTATCCCTCATCAAAGAAAGTGATGCCTCATTTTCAACCAATTTGCTCTCCATCTAAAGAAGATAAAACATTGAATATATCAGGTCTCTAATTACCATAGGTCAACTTTAGAAAATAGAATAATTAGTATACCAAAGGTGTTCAAAATACTTTTGGCAGCTTTCTGTATTCAAGACATTATAGTTGTCAGCTTTCTTCAGAATCATGCTGGAAAATGGCAATACAATTATTCACATAGTTTTATCCTCTTTAACGTTCCTACTCTCAAATATGAAACAAATCTTGAGCTTGCAAACACATATCATCAGCACTGATTTCCCTCAAACACTGTGTCATCATTGCATCAAGGAAAGAAAGTTGTTCGTTCCTCAGAGGCATAAATCAGACTAGGAAAGCAACATGAATAAAACATACAGAAACACGAGTTAAATATTTTGCTCCAAACCGTGCTTCCTCACATTATGAAGGATGCTACAAACCGATTTCATTTTACACATCACAAGGTTTGGTTTACTAATAAAGCTATCAAGATTTGAGTGTCACTACCTTTAGGCAGAATAGTAGAACACGTGCACAAATATCTCTTTACTAGGTGACGGTGTAAAACTCTCCTATATTTCTTGCTTGACTAAGGCTACAAAAATTTACAGTAGAGCGCTTTTAAATGGTGTAAAGTTGGAAAACACACAAAATAGAAATACATGCCAACATATAAGCCTACAAAATACAGTCTAAATGTTGCATATCTTCTTTTTTCATATTGCCCCTCTCTGTTTTAAAATATATGACATTTTAACATTGTTAGGTACATAACTTTTTTAGTGCTTTTAGATATGCACTATGGTTAGATTTATATATTAAAAAAATAAATAATGCATTTAGAAAGTCAAAATATCTTATACTTTGAAATAGAAGGTGCATCTAGCTATACATTATGACCTTGTTCATCACAGAAGACGAAATCATTGTAAAGAGACCATAATTTGTGGCTTCTCTAAAACAACTCTAGCTCCTTTTATTTACTTTTAAAAAAAACTGCTCCAAACCACCTCCCCACTGTTTGGTATGATTCCTCCATATGAGCTGGAGCTGAAGATAGAGAATTTTGTTAAATAAACCGTAGCAATGCACGGGAATATGCACTTATGAACTATGTCAATTTTGGTGATTTGTTGTTTTAGTTATGTTATGTCCTGTCATCTATATAACAAATAGGTTACCATGTACCAACTTTGTGTCAGAAGATGACCATATCACATGTGCCAACTGGTATTGTACCTCTAAGAAGCATTGGCGATAGGCTTATGAGATATTTATGGTTGGCCACATTACTTGTTTGTTTGTTTGTTTGTTTTTGTATGTTTTGAGTTTGTTTTATTATTAATAGGTGAAGCTTCGATTGCTAAAATATTATTGTTACTATGCTCTTTTGGTGTCTTTTGTTTATCTCTGGTATTTAATCTTATACTAAATTGGCTCGTTTGATTTTCAGGGCATATTATGGTGTTCTCTGGTTTGTCATCGAGAATAGCTCTTTCTCTTCCGTCAAGGGTTTCACCAATGGCTTGTAACAACTGGATGTAGAACGATTTTTGTTTTTAACTGATGTAGTGTGTTTTTGCATTACAGTCCATTGCGGCTATGGGGCAGCACATGTAGTGTGTAGTCATCGTGAATTTAATAGTAACTAGCTCTGCAGTTGTGATTGGTTTATGAATATGTTTGGTTGGACCTATCAATTGGAAGTTTGTTGGCTACATCACATATTCTTTTAAGTTTACTTTGTGTGGTCGTTGATGTTGTCTTTATAAAGTGCAGACTCATTGTTTTAACTCCCGTGGCAACGCACGGGCACATACCTAGTAGGAATCATGAAAAGAGAAAAAGGAACTGCACAAACTTGCGTCACAGGCCGAAATCTGCTGGCCCAAACACCAGAAGCCCCGCCCCCGGCCCATTATCCCTTTTTGATCAGCTCAGCCCGCCTCCATCAGACGTGTGTGTACCGACCATAGGGCCCCATGCATCAGCCACCCCATCGTGTGCCCTCATTTGTTAGTCGCTGCCGAGTGGGTCCTGTCCGCTAGATATTTCCTCCCCAAAACTGAAAGCTGCAAACTCCCCGCGGTGGTTACGATCTGACGCCGGTCGTTGAAACCCTCCTTGGACCTTCGCTGGTTGGAGACCCGGACTTCGGCCATATAAAAGCGAGCCCGCTACCAGGCTACCCCCCTCTGATCCATCCAGTAAGCCACGCCGAGACCACCACCACGCCAGGCCGTGTGAGGAAGGATTTCCGCCGTCGCTATGGCAGAGGAAGGAAGGAGCGAGAGAAGACCGCCGCCTCAGATGAACTCGAGTCCTCTTCGGCCGCAGGGAGTCCTGCTACCCGCACGCGCATCGGAGGAGCTTCGCCGCGGCCAATGGCACCTGGAACTTCACCTCCTCTGCAGCCGCGGTCCTAACATTTCAGGGACCTGGACAAGATTTCAAATACAGACCCTTCAAATTATTTTTAATATATAAATGTTACTAATTAAATATGTAAAATACATTTAAAAATATTTATATCAAATAATACGTAAATAAAAGGATATATATTATAATATCATCTTAAAATTTTCTTCTACTATGTTTAAATATTTATTACTTTGTTGATGGACTATTTGATCACATGACTAGAATTAGGTCCTATAAATTCGGGGAGCCGAGGCGATCGCCTCTCTGCCCCACCCTTGGGGCCACCACTGCTCCTCTGCACCGTGCGTGTGCATCGAGTCGTGAAGCCGAGGGAGCGTCCGGGTACCGATGTGTTGCGTTGAAGAACAGATAATATCACACACCGCACTATGCTTTGTCCTCACCATCACCTTTAGGCCTCATTCGGCAGCTTGGGAATTTTTCATGGTCTGGTTTTTTTCTACACATGGATTGGGTGAATCCAAGCCTTTCACCCAATCCCTTGTGGGATTAAATCTCTAAACCCAAACAACCAATATTGTTCGTTTATTCCATATGAATTATATCCTAAAACCCAATCAACTATGTTTGTTCGTTTATTCCATGTGGATCAAATCCTAAACTTGAAAACCAACAAAAGCTAATAAAACCTAACAAAGTTTAAACATAGAAATACAATTGTACAAAATTTAAACATAGAAAATACAATTGTATCTCTCACTAAATTTAAACATGCATGTCATATGATTCTCAATACATTTATTTAAAAAACGGACACATTTTTATCCAGATAAAATTAAAAACAAACATCAACATCCAATGATCAGATTTTTATCAAACAATTGCTTCACGACTGAGGGTACCCAAATGAGATATTTTTTTAAGATGTATGGAGGAGAGTGTAGCAGAATGGACATAGTACAAGATTACAGTGGTATACAAGAAATTGTCATCCTATTATCCTAAAAAATATTAGTTTATTAGACTACTGAGGGTACCCAAATGAGATAGGAAAAGGGCTCCATCTAGATGAAAAATCTGAGCAGAGAAATATAAGTATCGTCCTTCATTTAGATGCAAAATATGAGCAGAGAAATATAAGTGCATAAATATTATTTTATATACATTGAAGTGGTCGATTCAGTAGCTATGACAGACATCAGGTATGAAGAAACTTACTCTACAACTGCAACACCACCAATATCGGATCACCGGCCAAACCCACAACCTACATGCAGTATACTATTCATACCAATAGCAAGCACCAAAAAAAGAATTTGCTGTCTACCGGAAGCAGCAGACGACGTGTTGAAGCCGAGCAACAATGCTAATGCGATAAGGATAGGGGTCAGTAGTACCTAGGGGCCTCGGAGCCCTGCTGCTTCTTGCCGCCGCCGTGCTGGCACTTGTCCTTGATCCATTGGAACCCCTACGACATTCCCTCTTTCACCTTCCTCATGCCGGTGGTCGCAGCCGCCTTGGTCTTCTGCCCCACGTCGCCGCCTGCCGACAGAAATCAAAAAGGGAACATATCGATTCGAAAAGGAAACTATGAGGCGCTCATGGCCTCACGTCGACCGTGGCCCCCGGCCGCCCCACCGCCTGCACCCATGGCCCCTCCCCCATCCCCGTCGGTGGATCCGAAGCCACCACCAGTACCATGAACATCAGGACCAAGAAAGAAATGGCTCTAGTTCAAGAACCCTAGCTAAAGTGAGAGGGACCAACCGGGGAGAAGCTTGCCGGTGCAGTAGAGTTTGCTAGCGGCGGGGAATATGTTGCCGTCGCCGCTGCCGCTCAGCAGCACCTCGTCTCTCGCTTGCGCCACCGCCGCTCAGCAGCATCTCATCTCTCGCTTGCGCCGCCGCTGCTCTTCTTCGTGTCGTCCGCTTCGGATTTGTTTCCAGGCCCTTCGGGTCATGGTTCCAATCCAGTACCTTCTCTAGCCAAAAAAAATTCCAAACCTATGGACTAAAATCCTAGTGGGTTTAACCGAACATAAAAAAAATTAGAAACCGGGATTTCTACTGGGGTCGGATTTCAACCTGGATTGCCTCCCAATCCAGATCGAACCCGGTCTGGTTGGGCACAACCGAACGGAGCCTTAGTGAGTTACTCGTCGTTATGCCCGGCCCTGTGCGCGCCAACCGCCGTCATCGTTGGTCGAACCATAGCTGGCCTGGGTATTGACGAATAGAATGGGAGGTAGGAGATCAGGTGTCTGCCGTCGATCTGTGAATGGATGGTCGTGATTAAAACGGGGATACTGGTTTGGGGGCATTGTCGCGCGCCGTTGGATTGGGATTGTGCGCGCCAGGGTTCACCCCATCGTTTAAAATCTTGAACGTTGATTGAGAATCGGGTGGCCGAGATCTCGTACGATTCAATCTAATCTGTACTGTCAGGCAATATCCAACGACTAGGGATAAAGGATACCCTTCGCCGAGCCAGATTTGCAAAATAGACTTTAGTTTTTTAGGCAATCAACCCGCCATCCCCACCAGTTAGAAAATAATTAGAATTGAGTCCCGATATTTATGATTTGGACCTTGATCTTTCTGGTAATAAGGCGCGCAACCAGAGAACAGATAAATTGAATAAAATAGTATAGAAAATGATTTAGAGTATAGAAATAATTTGAGAACCTTATTCAATTCGTAATTAATTCATTTTAACTCCTTTTTATCCATTCCAGTTGCACTAAATTTATATTAATGTTATTTATCATCTACTAACCTTATTTTGTTATGAAACATAGGTTAAAATTATGCACTACACTTAAACCTTCGGAAAATCATAACTTTATAACTGTAACCCCAAATTTAGTGGTTCTCAAACCTATGATCTCGTTACGATACATAGAACATTATTATGCAGTTTATTCTTATGTTTGGTGTGATGTTAATTTTGCATATACCATATTTGTTTGTATTGCTACGAGTAGCAGCGAGGTTACAAGTCACTTGAAGACCAAGTTGATACCTGGGGATCTCAAGTTTAAGGCAAGTTGTGCCCTTGATCACTCTTCTTTATCTAATAATGTTTATATTAATCACTGTGACATGATTAGGTTAATTTGATGTGACCTAATAGGCTTCACTAGCATTGTTCATCCCACACCTTATTTGCCACTGAACTGTTGGGTAGTTTTGCTATCGCTCTACCTAGTTTTTGAAAATTAATGTTATATTATGATCATGTTACAGTTATGGTGTAGTTTTAATTATTGTTCATGACAAGGTCATTGTGTTAATTGGAACATGGAGCTTAACTTGAGATATCCGTGCTACCACAAGGGTGGAATACGACGCCCTTGGCTGACTAATTAGGAAAGCTAGTAGAGGACTACCTTACCTGAAAGGGGCAAGAGCGGTAGAGGAGCTGCGTATAGGGAAGTTCTTGGATCGATTATACTGCGATGGCTTTTTGGACGAGGGATTCCTATATTGCCCTTCTCAGAAACCATAGCGGGTTTTCTGAAGCTAGTGGAACTTTGTAAAGGCCTTGTAGTGGATCCCTAGCCATTCACATCGGAAGTGTCTAAGGGTCTTGCAAACCCTGGCTATATGGGATACACGACTTGTGGGTAAAGGGTGTGAAAGGGAAATGGGCTTAATCATTTCCCATAATCGATTTTGGTGTTTGACGTCCATCACAAACCACGTGGACTAATTAGTTTGCCTAGTTGTCATTTATCTTAGGTGCATAAGGTTCAACACAAACCAAGAAAGAAATTAAGTTGGGGACTCAATAATATTTGGAGCAAGACTTGAGTGTGTGCTGCTAGTGGCACACTGGACAGTGTCCGGTGCACTAGGCCGATCACCACGCGAAACGCTCACTCTCGGTTTTTTCCAGGGCGAGCTCCGCTATAATTCACCGGACTGTCCGGTGTGCACCAGACATGTCTGGTGAGTCAACGGAGCAACGGTAACCTGACGCCAACGGTCGATTGCCAAAGGTTACAGTGCAAGTCAGAAGTCAGAGCAGAAAGTAAGAACGCACCGGACTGTCCAGTGCAGGCGTGCAGCTACAGGACAAAGGGTTTCAACGGTCGACCGCTCCAAACCCCAAAGGGCGTGCTGACGTGGCACGCACCGGACAGTGAATAGTACCTGTCCGGTGCACCACCGGACTGTCCGGTGTGCCCATCGACAGCAAACTCAGCCAACGGCTAGGAAGTGGTTGGAGGCTATAAATACCCCCAACCACCTCCATTCAATATCATCCAAGTTTTCTGAACTCCACATTCATTGCAAGAGCAAAAGACTTCACTCCAAGACACATTCCAAAGATCAAATCCTCTCCAAGTCTCAAAATCAACTAAGTCGCTTAGTGACTTGAGAGAGAGTGGTTTGTGTTCTTTTGTTGCTGTTGTTGCTTAGATTGCTTTCTCCTTCTCTATTCTTATTCTCATAAGTGCTTTGTAAAGCTAGCAAGAGACACCTAAGTGTGTGGTGATCCTTGTGGGATCTTAGTGACCCAAGTGATTAAGGAGAAGCCTCGACTAGCCTGTGTGACCGACTAAGAGAGACCCGACCTTTGTGGCCTCCTCAACGGGGACTAGATTCTTTGGAACCGAACCTCGGTAAAACAAATCACCGTGTTCACTTGTTGATCTTGACTTGATTTGTTTCACCTCTTTCCTCTCTCTAATGGTTTCCTTGCTAACATTGTTTGAGTTTGCTCCCAAATGTTATCCACATAGATTGAGCAACTCTAAGCAAGGATAACTTTCTTTTGTACTCTGATTTAATTCTAACGCTAACCCCGGTCTTAGTGAGTATTTAAAGTTTGTAAATTTCAGGTTTCGCCTATTCACCCCCCTCTTTCAATTGGTATCAGAGCCAGTGCTTCATTAAGAGTCTAACAAACTCGAAGTGATGTCTAGAGATCACGCCAAGAGGGAGATCATCACCGGCGACAAGGCCATAGGCTCGGGAAGGACTCTATCAAGGGAGTCCGACGATAAATACAAGGAGGAATCCTCTTCCTCCATCAAGTCACATAGGAAGGGTGAAAAGAAGAAAAAGAAAATGAAAAAGGTGGTCTACTATGAGACCGACTCTTCATCATCTTCCACATCCGGCGCTGAGTCTACTACTTCGAAGCGCCACGAGCGTAAGAAGTATAGTAAGATGCCTCTTCGCTATCCTCGCATTCCTAAACGCGCTCCTCTACTTTCGGTACCCCTAGGCAAACCACCATATTTTGATAGTGAAGATTATTGTATGTGGAGTGATAAAATGAGGCACCATCTAACCTCACTCCACAAAAGCATTTAGGATATTGTTGAGTTTGGAGCGCAGGCACCATAGGTGGGCGACGAGGACTACGACTCGGACGAGGCTGCCCAAATTAGGCATTTTAACACTCAAGCAACTTCTATACTCCTCGCCTCCTTGTGTCGAGAGGAGTATAATAAGGTGCAAGGGTTGAAAATGCCAAAGAAATTTGGGACGTCCTCAAAACGGCGCACGAAGGGGACGAGGTGACCAAGATCACTAAGCGCGAGACGACCGAGGGAGAGCTTGGTCGATTCATCCTCAACAAAGGTGAGGAGCCACAAGCAATGTATAACCGGCTCAAGACGATGGCCAACCAAGTGCGCAATCTCGGAAGCACCAAATGGGATGACCACGAAATGGTCAAGGTTATTCTAAGATCTCTTGTTTTTCGTAATCCTACTCAAGTTCAACTAATCCGTGGAGATCCTAGATACAGACAAATGTCCCCCGAGGAAATGATTGACAAGTTTGTGAGCTTTGAACTAATGATTAAAGACTCCAAACATATTGTCAACTTAGAGCAAGGCGCCACCTCCACACCCGAGGTGCAACCCGTTGCATTCAAAGCAACGGAGGAGAAGAAGGAAGAGTCTACATCAAATAGACTCCCAATTGACGCCTCCAAGTTCGACAACGAGGAGATGTCTCTTGTCATTAAGAGCTTTCGAAAAATCCTCAAACAAAGGAAAGGGAAGGACTACAAGCCCCGTTCCAAGAGGGTGTGCTATAGGTGTGGTAAGTTCGGTCACTTTATTGCAAAATGTCCATATAAAAGTGACAGTGATAGGGACGACGACAAGAAAGGGAAGAAGAAGATGGAGAAGTACTACAAGAAGAAAGGTGGCGAGGCGCACATGGGGCAGGAATGAGACTCCGGCGATAACTCCACTGACTCCTCCTCCGACGAGGACGCCGCCAACATCGCCATCAATAAGGGACTTCTCTTCCCCAACGTCGGCCATAAATGCCTAATAGCTAAGGATGGCAAGAAGAAGGTACATTCTAGAGATACCCCTAAATACACTACATCCGATGATGAGGGTAGCTCTAGTGATAATGAAGATGATTTAACTTCTCTTTTTGCCAACCTTACTAAAGATCAAAAGAAGAAAATAAATAAATTGATAGAATCCATTAACGAGAAGGATGATCTCTTAGAATGTCAAGAGGACTTGCTCATTAAGGAAAACAAGAAATTTATTAAATTGAAAAATGCTTATGCTCTAGAAGTAGAAAAATGTGAAAACTTATCTAAGGAGCTTAGCATTTGCAATAATTCGATTTCCTGTCTTAGAAATGAGAATGTTAGTTTAAATGCTAAGATAGAAGAATTGGATGTTTGCAAACTATCTACATCTACTGTTGAGCATGTCACTATTTGCACTAGATGTAGAGATGCTAATATGAAAGATATTGATGATCACCTTGCCATAATTAAAGAACAAAATGATCACATAGCTAAATTAACTGCTAAAATTGCCGAGCATGAATTAGAAAATGAAAAAATTAAATTTGCTCGAAGCATGCTTATAATGGGAGACGCCTTGGCATTAAGGATGACATTGGCTTCCAACAAGGGAGCCAAAGCAACATCAAGCTTAATGCCCCCAAAAAACTACCTAATTTTGTTAAGGGTAAGGCTCCCATGGTTCAGGATAAAGAGGGTTACATTTTATATCCTGAAAACTATCTTGAGCATAAGATTAGGAGAATTCATGCTAGAAAACCTCACAATATTTCTCATCATGCTTTTATGTATAGAAATGTGGCTTCTAGCTCTAGGCATTCCACTCATATCAAAATACCTAAAAAGAAAATTGTAAATGCATCAAATGAGCATTGGCATTTCATATAAAATTTTTGATGCATCTTATGTGCTTACTAACAAATCAGGCAAAGTAGTTGCCAAATATGTTGGAGGCAAACACAAGAGTCCCAAAACTTGTGTTTGGGTACCCAAGGTTCTTGTTTCTAATGTGAAAGGACCCAAGACCATTTGGGTACCTAAGAACAAGGCCTAAATTTGTTTTGTAGGTTTATGCATCCGACGGATCAAGTTGGATAATCGATAGCGGGTGCACAAACCACATGACAGAGGAGAAAAGGATGTTCTCCTCATTTGAGAAAAATGATGATCCCCAAAGAGCTATCACATTCGGGGATGGAAATCAAGGTCTGATCAAAGGTTTGGGTAAAAATACCCCCAACCATCTCCATTCAATATCATCCAAGTTTTCTAAACTCCACATTCACTACAAGAGTAAAAGACTGCACTCCAAGACACATTCCAAAGATTAAATCCTCTCCAAGTCTCAAAATCAACTCAATCGCTTAGTGACTTGAGAGAGAGTGTTTTGTGTTCTTTTGTTGCTCTTGTTGCTTGGATTGCTTTCTCCTTCTCTATTCTTATTCTCATAAGTGCTTTGTAAAGATATCAAGAGACACCTAAGTGTGTGGTGATCCTTGTGGGGTCTTAGTGACCCAAGTGATTAAAGAGAAGCCTCGACCGGTCTGTGTGACTGATTGAGAGAGGGAAAGGGTTGGAATAGACCCGGCCTTTGTGGCCTCCTCAACAGGGACTAGGTTCTTTGGAACCGAACCTCAGTAATACAAATCACTATGTTCACTTGTTGATCTTGACTTGATTTGTTTCCCCTCTTTCCTCTCTCTAAAGGTCCCTTGCTAACATTATTTGAGTTTGCTCCCAAACGTTATCCGCATAGATTGAGCAACTCTAAGCAAGGAGAACTTTCTTTTGTACTCTGATTTAATTCTAACGCTAACCCTGGCCTTACTGCGTATTTAAAGTTTGTAAATTTCTGGTTCGCTTATTCACCCCCCTCTAGGAGACTTTCAGGGTGCAACCTCTGTAGAGTGTAAAACTGGTATATCAGCCATGCTCACGGTCAAGAGCGACTCATGACTCTCGCATGATTAATTTATGGAATTAAACTTAATCTATCATATGTACTGCATCGCGGGTGTTATTATTAATTATGATCTCATATTTAATTAGGTTGGTATCTACTTATACTTAGTAACTACTAATAAAATTTTGACCAACTTTTAAAGCAATGCTCAACTTTAACCATCCTCTTTGGTAAGCCTTACACTACACATGAGCTCCCACCATTGGTGAGTTCATGCACATTATTCTCCACAACTTGTTGAACGATGAACGTATGTGAGCTCACCCTTGTTGTACTCACATCCCCCCAGGTCAAGGATAGGTACCATAGGATGAGGCACATGAAGGATGTTGCGATGAGTTCATGAGTGGTCTAGACCGTCGTCTCTAGTCAACTTTGGTTGCTGGATCGTTGTCTTCATATGATGTAATTATTTAGCTATTTTGTACAGAACTCCTATTATATAGTAAAGATATGACATTCGTTTCTATACCATGAGTCATCATATGTGTGAGACTTGATCCTAGCACACATGTGGCTCGTGCCTGAGTTTGGTCCCCTAAATTCGGTGTGACAGAAATGGTATCACAGAAATGTTGACTGTAGGACAAACCTAGATAGAACTGGACAACCCTTACCTACTTACCTTTGCTACTCTGATTCTTTCTAAACTTACCTCAAACTTTTCGCATCTATTGCTGCTTTACTCTGATTACTCTTATCTTTTCACTTCTAAAGACAAAAGTGGATTTCACACTTTGAAATCATGTACCTAAAGTGACCTTTAGGAATAGGAGACCTAATCTTAGGAACAAAAACAAAACTATTTTTGTAGGTATCTATACGCTTGGATGCTTGTTCTTATGATAACTATTTGATTTGGTTCTTTGATTGAGTGTGATGAGTTGTGAAGTAATGTCCACGGTTGCATCTGCATAAACATATAGGCATAAAAATGTGTTTATAAGATAACTAGCCAACCTAACAAAGCAACCAGACCACGTTGGTCATAGCACACTCGTCCTATGTTGTCGGTGTTTAGGGTCCGACCGCACACCCGGGGTTGCCCCTCAAGGTGTTTTAGGAGTAGGAAGGTGTCGACAACTGTAGCAGAATGGTTCGTGCCGATCGCACGAGGGACGGTGGACAAGATTTACAGGTTCGGGCCGCTTAGTGATGCGTAACACCCTACGTCCTGATGAGTATGCTTGGTGGAAGTGGTTACAAGAGAGCTCTCTGGATTGAGAATACAGAGAGTTGATGTGGGTGGCTAAGTAATGGGTCGATCGTTCTGAAGGGGTGCCCCCTAGGCCTTATATACTCGACCGTGGGGCAGTACACATGGATAAGATAACAACAAGTGGCTAAAAGATAGTGAACCTCTCGAGATTATCCTTTACGTAACCCTCGCCGACTTATCCTCACGTGGCTTCGTTGCATGGAGGCCCCGACGCGGGAAAGTTGGATCTTTGTTGCGGCCAATGGCTCGACGCTATGGGCCGTCCGGGTTTGCACCAATCCGGCCTCATGTCGCCCTGCGTTGCTGGTTGTCTTTCCCCAGGCCCACGAAAGAATAACCTTACGATTTATTGGGCCCTTGGGCCTTTCGTGAGGTCCTTTACTCTTTTAGTGGACCCGGGGGATATCCATCCCCCACAAGCCCCCGATCTTTGGGTTAATTTAGAAGTAATCAACCCGAAGATCTCAGGTCCAGCTTGTAGGTGATTTGAAGAAAGATGACTCCTTGCTGTTCTCTCCTGCTTCGATCACTTGTTGACCAGAGCCTAGCTTGGTGCCTGTGCCTTAGAGATCGGCATTCCTGTTTGTTGGATTCTGAACTTTATTGGGTGCACCGGAGGTGCACCCAATGGGTGTAGCCCCCGAGCTTCGAGTAGATTTTAGAAAATAATCTACTCGAAGGTCATCATCAAAGGTTGCTTCCATTTGTGTTCCTTTATTCCAGTTGAGGATTGGCTTCTTAATCTTGTCCCATGCCCTTAGAAATTGGTGCTATCCTGGCTTAGAATGACAATCCATGGGGTGCACCGAAGGTGCACCCAATGGGTGTAGCCCCCGACCTTCAAGTGGATTTTTTGAGGATAATTCGCTTGAAGGTCTTCTTTTTGTGTCCTCTTGCTGAAAATTACTCTTTCTGCTTATAAAAAAGTTGGCATGATGTCATCCGTGCTATGTCATCAATATTATGCTTCAGAGGTCAGCATGTGTTTTGTCTTTTGCAGCTGAATTTGCAATCCTTCCGTATCTTGCTAGGTAGCATAGTGTATTTGCTCTGCACTCGATTGGACATTCGATGGACGTTCTCTGTCTAGTCTTCAAGTCATGTCTGTCGACCATATTTTGCACTCTGCTGGCTATAGTTGGCTTCCCTTTAACTCTTGTTGATATCTCATTTTTGTCTTGAGGCATTCACTGCATGCTCTGCACAGATGTGACCATTTTGAAAAATATACTGACAATTCCTGGGCGTCCCCCCCCCAATGGGTGTGGGCAAGGGACGGCTTGGTACGCTGAGTGTTTTAACCGGCTGCTTCTGAGTTGTAATGTGATGGGACGGCGAGTGTAATCATAACCTTTGCGCTGTTGACTGGAGTCCCAATGGGTGTAGTGCTGCATGAAACGGCGTCCACCGCCTGACGTGTCTTTGGACGGGTGGAGGTGTATATTGAATGCTTAGCGACTGTTCAGTGACCGCGGTTGGAGGTGAGCGGTTGCCTTTCTCTTCTATAAATAACGCTGTTGTTCCTCTGGTTTCTTCACATCCCTTCGCTATTCCTTACTGCCTCCTTCTCTTCTTTTTCTGCTTGCCTCCATGGGAAAGAAACGCAAGCGCGAGCCGACTCCTCCATCGGAGGACTTCGGCGACTCGGAGTACTCGGAGGAGGAGTTCTCCTCCGAGTCCGAGAGGTCCCCGGCCCCCGTCTCTCCCCCGGCGTCGTCCGATGACTCGGACGACTCCCAGGGGTTAGCCGCGGAGGTCTGGTCCTACATCCGGGCCGTCGAGCGCTCCGGGCTCGAGGGCTCGGATGAGTCCGAGTACTCCTCGGATGAGGAGGACTCGGACGGCGGCGGCGAGGGCGAGGACGACGACGACGACGACGACGACGATGACGACGACGACGACGACGGCAGCGGCAGTGGCGGGGGCAACGGCAGCAGCAGGGGCAGCACCAGAAGCGGCGGCGGCAGGGGCGGCACCAAGAGCAGCGGCGGCAGGAGCGGCGGCGGCGGCAGCAGGGGCAGGGCCAGTGGCTAGATGCCACTGGTCCTTTTAAATATTAGTATAGATTAGAAGTAGTATAGTTAGATAATGTAGTAGTATTAGTAATGTAGAGTAGTATAGTGTAGCGTAGTAGTAGTAGTAGAAATAGGGAAGTATCAACTCATAATGAGTTGATTTGTAAATGTTGCCACTTCCCTTGAATGAAGAACGAGTTTGGTTTCCTTTTGATGAATCGTTTCGTTTGACTATGAATCTGAGTCTTTTGAGGCCATAGACGAACAGCTTGATCATTATACTGATGCTTTCGAGCAATATTGCAATCTGTATCAATGTTTTTAGAAGTAATGCCGAGTGATCGGAAGTCGCCGTCGACATTTTAGAAGTAATGCCGAGTGATCGGAAGTCGCCGTCGACATTTTAGAAGTAATGCCGAGTAGTTGAACTCCAGATCATCGTTTTAGAGGCAACGCCGAGTGACTGAGTAGTGACGTCGGCGTTTTAGAGGCAACGCCGAGTTATTGAACTCAAGGTCAGCGTTTTAGAGGCAACGCCGAGTTATTAAGGGTCGTTGTCGGCATTTTAGAAGTAATGCCGAGCGATTGAGCTCAAGATCGACGTTTTAGAGGCAACGCCGAGTGATTGAGTAGTGACATCGGCATTTTAGAGGCAACGCCGAGTGATTAAAGGTCGTTGTCAACATTTTAGAAGTAATGCCGAGTGATTGAGGGTCGACGTTGGCATTTTAGAAGTAATGCCGAGCGGTTGAACTCGAGGTCAGCGTTTTAGAGGCAACGCCGAGTGATTGAAGATCAACGTTGGCATTTTAGAAGTAATACCGAACGGTTAAACTCGAGATCAGCGTTTTAGAGGCAACGCCGAGTGACTGAATAGTGACGTCGGCATTTTAGAGGCAATGCCGAGCTATTAAACTCAAGGTCAGCGTTTTAGAGGCAACGCCGAGTGATTGAAGATCAACGTTGGCATTTTAGAAGCAATACCGAACGATTGAACTCGAGATCAGCGTTTTAGAGGCAGCGCCGAGTGACTGAATAGTGACGTCGGCATTTTAGAGGCAACGCCGAGTTATTTTGAGGATTAACACCCGAGTAAGGAGATGGCCCACCAGTTTTTTGGGAAGTAACTGCCAAGTGACCACGTGGCATGCTGGGATTTCGGAAATAACTGCCGAGTGATGACTGGGCACTTTTTGAAACGGTATCTGGTCCGAGAATATCCCATAAGAGTTGCACTTTTAGCCGCCTTTGCTTTCCGCGCCCTAGTGTTTGCATTCCTGCTTCCAAATCCTCTCTGCGCTTGCTTCCAATTTGCTCGCTGGTGAAATTGAGATGGCTCCCAAGAGGAAAGTCGCGAGTTCTTCCGCTGTGGTGATTCCCCCAATTGATCCCAACAGTCAGTTGCCTTTCGCAGGTAACCACATGTCCATCATCTCTGAAACCGAACTCCTCCACCTCGTGTCCATCGGGGTTCTTCCTCCACGGGAACTCTGTTCTTGGCGGATTTGCCACGGAACTACGGTCCCGACGGAGGATACCCACGAGTCTGTGGTTTACGCTCCCTTTCTTCTCCGCGGCCTTGGCCTTCCTATTTCTCCCTTTTTCCGTGGTCTTCTTGATTTCTACCACATCAACTTAACCCATCTGAACCCTAACTCAATTCTGCAAATTTCTATCTTCGTCCACTTATGTGAGGCCTTTCTTGGCGTGCTGCCGCATTTTGGCTTGTGGAAACACCTGTATCATTGTCACCCTGGGATGGCCGGGGGACAACATCAGTTGGTTGGAGGTGCCAGCTTGGAGATGCGCCGGGGACGGAAAACTGAGTATCTTGAGATCCCCCTTAAAGACAGCATTAAGGGATGGCGCCTGGAATGGTTTATAGTTGATAACTATGGAAATTCTCCCCCCCGGTCAGGAAGACAGCCAGATGTTCGCACCCCGAGCTGGACCGAGTCTCCTACAGACGAAGAGGTGGCTGAGGCCAGTGTGCTGCTAGCTGAAGTTGGGCTATTGAAAGAGAGGGGTTTAACTGCTGAAGCTATAGTTGCTGACTTCGTTTTCAAAAACATTCAGCCACTGAAAGACAGGGTCCACCCGGCTTATCTGTATCAAGGGCTAGCCGACCCAACTCGAGTTACCAATAGAAGGATCCCTTCTGCAGATTTGGTGAGCCGACTGGAGATGATTCTCAGAGGCAAAGTATCCAATGTTGGTGCTCCGGTGGCGTATTCAGCCTGGAATCTGCCTCCTGCCAAGGCCTTCACTCGTTTCGTGTCAAACCCACCTTCAACTGATGGCAATTTGGGCCTTAGAACGCGGCCCTCTGATGAGGAGGTTAGTGCTTTGGTTGCCTCACTTGGAAAAATCCCTGATGATGAAAGACAAATCCATTTCGAGGTGCCTTTGGATCCTACTGATGCTGAAATGAATGCCGTGCTTGACATGCTGGCTGAAGATTCTTCTGACGCTACTCCTGCTGAGACATTGGCAGTGGCACCCCTCCCAGAGGTCGGTATAATCTTGGATGCTCAGAGACCTGTCCGTGCTCGCTCGAGGCGTCCCCGCCGAACCAATCAGACTGATCTTTCTGTTGATGAGCAGAAAAAGAAGAAGAGACGTATTCGGCGAGTATCTAGTTTGGATCAGGGTGCTGGTCCCTCGGTTCCTGCCGATGAGGAGGTTCCTGCGCCTGAATTTGCTGATGCTGATCCCAATGGGTGTGGTCCGTCTGTTGCTGACCCCAATGGGTGTGTTGCCAGTGTTGCTGATGAAGATGACGAAGAGGAAGAGAATGAAGTCCCTCTGACTCGGAAAAATAGTCGGCAATTCCTCGCCAGTGGGGAAAGTAGTGGGGTTCCTTCTCCGGCTTTATCTGCTCTTGTTGGTCTGCAAAACATATCCCTGGCCGACTTTGATCAAACTCTGGAGGATATGGTCCCAGAAGACTTGTTATCAGGGCCAGTGGATGATGATGTGACAGAAGCTTGTGTTGCCGTGCCGGACGCTGGGTTGAGGTCATCCCGTGCCTCATCAACCTTAGAGCGCGATCTTGAGGGATGGGATGTTAGCCTGGATTGTCCTGATTCCATGGAAGTAGCCGAGGGCCCATCAACCTTAGAGATGGTTATTGCTGAAAGTTTGGACCCCAGGGATGGTGTTGATACATGTCCAGCCCCCGAGGGTGTCGTCGGGGATGACTTGGCCCGGGCGAGGAGTGCGAGCTACTGCCCAGCCCCCGAGGGTGCTGCCGGGGATAATCCGGCTCAAGTGGGCAGTGCCGACTATGGCCCAGTCCCCGAGGGTGCCCAAACAGGGTCTCCTTCCGGCATTTCCATGGACGTTCACGCTGGGTCACCTCCACACTCTGGCTGCATGGTGGTGGCCCAAACTTCAGACCGGGGCGTCGCTTTGGAGGGCAGCGTCCCCGTTGATCGAGTATTCGGCTCTGTCGAAGGAGATGAACTGATTCCCACTGTTCCATTGCATGCTGCTTCGGGTGACGACCTTGCGCCTGGTTATCATCTGATTTCTCCTGACTTGGGGATCCCTTCGTTCTTCTCCAATCTCCAGGTACTGTGCTGTTTCTTAGCTTGACTTTTACATGAACTCTTGCTATTATGCTCATCTGCTCTTCTTATCAGGTTTTGGTGGATGGGATGACCAGCCAGCTGAGATTGCATGGTGCTCCTATCCCAGAAGTAGCTTCATCCTTTTCATGTTGGAATCCGGTGTCTCTTCATCGCCGTGTATCCGAGTTGGAGGCGACTAACGCTGGTTAGTGCCCCTTTTTTCTTTTCTTCGTGCTTGTTGTGGACTGTTTTACCTTCTGACCTCGCTTTGTTTGGTTATCCTTCGCTAGGAATGACTCGACAGATTACACTACTTGAGGAGAAACATTCTCAAGATCGGGCTGAATTGTCTCAGCGATGCACTGATCTTGAGGAAAAGTACTCTCAAGGTCAGATTGAGCTGAGTCAAGTCTCTGCCGCCCTAGATGATGCCAACGCGTTGAGTTCTTCCTTGCATGCTCAGCTCGACTCTGAAAAGGTGAAATACGAAACTGTGCTTTTGTGCTCCTGTTATTTGCCTGGTTTTCTGAAGTAACCGATTTGTGCTTGCAGGAAGAAAAACGCATCCTTGCCGCTTCTCGTGACAATCTTGATAGGTTGTATCGAGATTCTAGCAACTCGTTGACTATTCTGGAGAGGAGTCATCGCTTTTCCATGGAGGAGTTAAACAATCTTCGCTATAAGCTGCAGGAGTCCTTGGATGATGTGATTCGCCTTCGGGAGTTGATATCGGCTAAAGACGTTGTCATCAAGAATCTGCGTGCTTCCAAGAAATCCGTTACCCAGGAGCTAGAGGCTGCCCAGTTGGCTGTCAAGGTTGCTGAAGAGACTTCCAATACTCTGAGAGCCCAACGCGATAGGGCCATGGATAAGGCCATTCGAGCGGGACGAATTCTGATGAGGAGGCCTGGCGTAGTCGTTCCTGAAGATATAAGGGCTGACGTGAACGCTGCCCCCGACTCCTCGAGTCGTCCTTCTTCGTCAACTGCTCCTGGAAAAGACATTGCAAAATAGAGAAAACATTTCGCGTGCTCCGAGCGCGCAGCTTGCATGATTGAACATTTGTTAGAGGACACCGGTTTATTTGAATAATATAGTTATTCACTTATTGTATCAGAATTTTTTAGTTAATGAGTTTGGTAGTTATGACGCATGATGACTATGAATTTTGTCTGTGGGATATGGAAATCATCCCCTGAATTAAATAGGCGAGAGCATGTTGCATTGGTCTTAAGTAGACGCCAACTGGGGTTGATTGCTTCGTTAGCTGGGCATAGTGGTCGCCCTGGGTTAAGTAAAGCATGAGCATGTCACACCGCCTTAAGTCGTTGCCGACTTAAGTCGATTGCTCCGTTAGCAGGGCATAGTGGTCACCCCGAGTTAAGTAAGCGTGAGCATGTCGCACCGCCTTAAGTCGTTGCCGACTTAAGTCGATTGCTCCGTTAGCAGGGCATAGTGGTCACCCTGAGTTAAGTAAGAATGCAAGTCAACCGTAAATAAATTGAGTATCCTTGAAACCTTTTCTTTATTGATGACATATTTCCACTTTACAGAGTACATCATTGTTATCCCAGCAGTTTTGAGGTACGGCTAAGGATAAAACTTTCTCAGGTGTTCTACGTTCCAAGAGTTCCCGACTTCCGTGCCATCCATCTGAGTGAGGCGATATGATCCGGGCCGAGTGACTTCTGCTATTATGAAGGGTCCTTCCCATAAGGGTGATAACTTGTGTCGTCCTTCTCCCGTTAGAATTCGGCGAAGGACGAGCTCCCCTACTGAAAAGGATCGTTGCCGCACAGCCTTGTCGTGATAGCGCCTTAGAGTCTGCTGGTATCTTGCTGACTGGATTACTGCGCTTAACCGTTCTTCCTCGAGTACGTCTATGTCCTCCAGCCTGGTGGTCTCAGCTTCTGCTATGCTTTCAAAAATCAGCCTTGGCGCCCCAAACTTGAGATCAGCAGGCAGCACTGCCTCCGACCCATAGACCATGAAGAAAGGAGTGTTTCCATGCAAAGCTCGGCTAGGTTGGGTTCTTAAGCTCCAAACAACATAGGGCAATTCCCTTATCCATTTTCCTGCGAACTTTTCGTTCTTATCGAAAATCTTTTTCCTGAGTGCATCCAATATCATCCCGTTGGCTCGCTCAACTTGCCCATTGGCTCTTGGATGGGCTACAGACGCATATTTGATCTGGATGCTCTTTTGTTCGCAGAAGTCAAAGAATTCTGAGCTCGTGAAATTGGATCCTAAATCAGTTATGATGCTGTTTGGTATCCCGAATCTGAATATTATGTCTTGTATGAACTCCACGGCCTTAGCAGAAGTTAAGGAGGCGATGGGCTTGAATTCTATCCATTTAGTGAACTTGTCAATTGCTACCAACACATGGGTATATCCCCCTTGAGCTTTCTTGAAAGGTCCAATCATATCCAGCCCCCAGCATGCAAAAGGCCAGGTCACTGGTATGGTCTGCAGCTGCTGTGCTGGCAGGTGTTGTTGCTTTGACAAGTATTGGCAGGCTTCGCACCTCTGAACTAACTCGGCTGCATCATTCTTTGCTGTTGGCCAATAGAATCCTGACCTGAAGACCTTCCCAACTAGTGTTCTGGAGGCTGCATGTATCCCACATTGTCCAGCGTGGACCTCTTCTAAGAGTTGCTTTCCAGTGGATGGGAGAATGCACTTCATGAAGACGCCTGATGCACCCCTTCTGTATAATGTTTCCTCAATAAGTGTATAGTGAGCTGACTGTCTTGCAATGCGCTCTGCCGAGTTCTTATCATCTGGTTCTTCTTCATTCCTTATGTACTTAATGATTGGCTTTCTCCAGTCATCGGGATCTGACTCAGGTTGATCTATGATGTTGCATTCTTCCATTTGACCCAATGAGATACTTGGCTGCAGAATTTCTTGCACAAAAACCCCGGGTGGGACCTGAGCTCGACTGGACCCTAGCTTGGACAGTACATCGGCTGCCGCGTTCCGATCTCTCTCCACATGATGAAATTCTAGACCCTCGAATTTATCCTCCAGTTTTCGGACGGCAGTGCAGTATCTTCCCATCGAATCGTTTGAGCAATCCCACTCCTTATTTATCTGGCTGATGACTACTAGAGAATCCCCATACACCATTAATCTTTTGATGCCCAGTGATATGGCAATGTTCAATCCATGGATCAAAGCTTCATACTCGGCTGCATTGTTGGAGGCCGGGAATAGCAGCTGGAGGGCGTACTTGAGGTGTTCACCTCCTGGTGCAGTGAAAAGAATCCCCGCTCCTGCTCCCTGCAGCTTGAGTGAGCCATCAAAATACATTCGCCATACTTCTGCAGTCTCCGGGTTGTCTGGTACTTGTTGTTCAGTCCACTCTGATACGAAATCAACCAATGCTTGGGTTTTGATTGCAGTGCGAGGCCGAAACTCGATGTCATGAGATCCTAGCTCACAGGCCCACTTGGCTATTCGACCGATGGCTTCCTTGTTGTGAAGAATATCCCCTATTGGAAAACTTGTGACTACTATGACTTTGTGGTCGTCAAAGTAGTGACGCAGCTTGCGGGCAGTTAGAAGTACTGCATACAATAGTTTCTGAACTTGAGGATACTTTTTCTTTGAGGGGCCGAGGACCTCACTGATGAAGTAGACAGGATGTTGTACTGGGTAGGCATGCCCTTCTTCTACTCGTTCGACTACCAACGCGGTGCTCACCACGTGAGTCGTGCAAGAGATGTACAATAGCAAATCTTCAGCTGGTTGAGTTGACGTAGCTCGCCGAGGTGGTTTCAGCACTGGTGGTGTTGTCAAGAATTTTTTCAGAGCATCCAGAGCTTCTTGTGCTTCTGAAGTCCACTGGAATTTATCCACCTTCTTGAGTAACTTGTAAAACGGCAAACCTTTTTCTCCCAGCCTGGATATAAATCTGCTTAAAGCTGCCATGCATCCAGTAAGTCGCTGAACCTTCTTCTGCGATCGAGGTGCTTCCATCTTCATGATAGCCTCAATTTTATCCGGATTAGCCTCAATTCCCCGGTGGCTGACAATAAATCCGAGCAACTTTCCGGCTGGTACCCCAAAAACACATTTCTCGGGATTAAGCTTCCATCTATACCGCCTCAGGCTGTTGAAAACCAGTTGCAAATCTTCGATGAAGTCTTTTGAGTCCTGTGTTTTGATCACCACGTCATCCACATAAGCCTCCACACGCTTGCCCCAGTGATCGGCTAAGCATGTTTGAATAGCTCTCTGGTAAGTCGCTCCAGCGTTTTTGAGGCCAAACGGCATGGAGGTATAACAGAAAGCGCCAAATGGAGTAATGAATGCCGTTTTTTCTTCATCTTCCTTTGCCAGACTGATCTGATGGTACTCGGAATAGCAATCCAAGAAAGACAGCATAGAACACCCAGCGGTGGAGTCCACCACCTGATCTATCCTCGGGAGCCCGAAGGGATCCTTCGGACAGTGTTTGTTGAGATCGGTATAATCAACACACATGCGCCAGTCCACTTTATTCTTTTTGAGTACAAGAACAGGATTGGCTAACCACTCAGGATGTAATACTTCTCTAATGAATCCAGCCGCGATCAAGCGAGCTAACTCGGCGCGAATGGCTTCCCTCTTATCAGGCGTGAAACGACGTAATTTCTGTCGAATCGGCCTTGCTTGGGGAAAAACCTTCAGTTTGTGCTCGGCCAGTTCTCTCGGGACTCCCGGCATATCCGCAGGTTGCCATGCGAATACATCTCGGTTATCTTGCAGAAACCGGACGAGCGCGCTTTCCTATTTGTCATCCAAACTGGAGCTGATGATGGCCGTCTTGCGCTCATCAGCGAACCCCAGGTTGATTCTTTTGGTTTCTTCAGTCGGCCGCATAGAGGTCGCGGTCTGAGCTTCATTTGTTGGTATTGCGAGGTCCCCCTCAGGCTTAGAGTTCGCCATTGCGGAGGGAGCTGTCGATGGCTTGGCGGTGATGGCTGCTTGAATAGCCACTCGGAAACATTCTGCGGCGCCTTGGAGGTCGGCGCGCACAGTTATGATCCCTTGTGGCCCTGGCATCTTCAGTATCATGTATGTGTAATGCGGAATGGCCATGAACTTGGCCAATCCTGGCCTCCCGATGATGGCGTTGTACCCGCAGTCGAAGTTCGCCACTTCAAACCTCAGGAACTCGGTTCTGTAGTTCTCCGGAGTTCCAAAGGTGACCGGCATGTAGATGTGGCCCAGCGGGTATTCCCCTTCCGTCGGCACGATGCCGAAGAAAGGAGTGTCCGACTCGTGGAGCTCTTTGAGATGAACTCCCAAGCTCTGGAGTGTCCGGGGGAAAGTGATGTTGATGCTGCTCCCCTCGTCCACTAACACCTTTTTCACCCGGCTCTCTCGGATCACCGGATCGACGAGAAGCGGGTACTTGCCCGGGTGGTCGAAGTTGAGCCATTGATCTGCCCGAGTGAAGGTGATTGGGTGCTCTGACCATCGGTATGGGGCGGGAGGGCCGATGGTCGCCACCAGTATCTGGCGATCATTGAGCTTTTGCTGTCTTCTGCTCTCCTGCGATCCGTGTCCGCCGAAGATGACGTTGACCTCCCTGTCAACGCGCGGAAAAGCTCCTCCTCCTCCTCCCTCCTCCTGCCGATGGGGTTGTCGTGGTTCATCTGGTCCTCCCCTCGGCGGAGGAGGAGGTAGAGGTTGGAAGGGTCGGCCGTGTCCGACGGAGTGCTTGAAGTCTCGGCAGTTACGAAGAGTGTGGCGCATGTCCTTGTGGTACGGGCACTGGGCGTCGAGGATGTCGTCCAGCGTACGCTCGCCTCCACGAGGTCCTCCTCGAGCGCGAGAAGCAGGTGGTCCGCCGGCGGCGTGCACTTCTTCGCGTGGCCTCTTCTCCCACCGCTTGTCGGGTTGCTGGTTCGTGTCGCGTCGTGGTGCTGCCGGTGCGGGCTTTGCTCCTCCGATGAGATCCTGGGCTCGCTCGTCGGCGGTGATGTAGAGGTCGGCTTCCCGGAACAGCTCCTCCGAGGTGGTCGGCGCCCTTTGTAGTATGGCTCGGACGAAAACCGAATCATTAGATCCTCGGTAGAAGTCCTCGATCACGGCCGCCTCCGTGACATCGGGGATTCGATTCCTCATGGTTTGAAACCTCTTGAGGTACGATCGGAGAGTTTCATCCCCCCGGCGCTTGATAGATTTAAGGTCCCACGGCTGCGCCGGCTTGTCGGAGAGGGACTGGAAGTTGGCGGTGAAACGCCGACTGAAGTCTCCCCAGGCGTCGATGCAGTGTCGGGGTAGATGTCGTAGCCATTGCAGCGCGTCTTGTCCGAGGACAATGGGCAAGTACGCGGTCATCACGTCTTCGGATGCTCCAGCAGCTCGAGCAGCGGTGGTGTAGACGGCTAGCCAACCCCATGGATCCTGCTTAGGTTCATACTTGTCAACATTGGATACCTTGAAGTTGGGAGGCCATTGGATGGCCCTAAGGCGCGGAGTAAGGGCGGACACTCCGCACGTGTCCTCCTGTCGTCGGGGTCGATGCCTGTCCCGGGGAGGGGAGTCGTGGTTGTGATTCTTCGACCGTCCCCGGGAGGTTCCGCCAGTTGAAGCCGTCGCCGACTCAGTCCTGGTAGCTTGGCTCTGAGTCGGGGCACCATGATCCCTGTCGTACTCCTCCCGACGACGAATTTCGTTTTCATGCCGCCGTTCCCGCGAAGCGTTGATGGAGCTCCGCGCGTCCCGACGACTGTTGATGGCGTGTCGTAGATCGTTCGGCGGATGAGCAAGCGGTAGAAGATGGTTGGCCGCCTGGGTGAACAGTCGTCGGTAGCCGTCGGCGTCAGGAGTCCGAGGAAGTCCTTCCGCTATCCGAGCCAGCACCCCTCCGACTTCGCTCGGCGTGTTCATGGCTCGGGCGAAGTCGGGGTTCAGATTGCGCCCGAAGAGTGGATTCTCTCGACGTTGCCTCGCATCCTGCTCAGCCTGTTCCTGAGCTCGTCGGCGATCACGTCGCCGGGAGTTCCTTCGCTCTCTGAAGACGCGTTCTTCCGGGGTTTCTCCTACTTCCGAGACCTCGTCTCGCGAGACAGGTTGTTCCGGATTCCGCTCTCCAGCCGCGTGATGTCGTCGAACATTCCTGCGCCGGTTTCTTCGTCGACGGGACTCTCGCTGAGGCGGTTCCTCCCCGGGTATAGTCGGCTCGTCGTCGGAGATGGTGGGCGATTCCGCCCTTCCGACGAAGAGGACGTCGGGGTAGAACGGTGTTGCCGTCACGGTGATCTTCTTTCGGGGGGCCGGAGGTTGCACCTCTCCGGTATTTTCGGAGTTTGTTGAGGAAGACTCCTTTTCCGGCGGATCCGCGATACGGTGCAGAGTTCCTTCTTCGTCTGCTACGAACGAGATTGTTCCGAAGCGGAACATAGATCCGGGGCGTAGGGCGATCTTGCTGTAGAAAGAGATGGCCATTGAGCTAGCTTGGATTGTCGACACACCCCCTACCTGGCGCGCCAGCTGTCGGTGTTTAGGGTCCGACCGCACACCCGGGGTTGCCCCTCAAGGTGTTTTAGGAGTAGGAAGGTGTCGACAACTGTAGCAGAATGGTTCGTGCCGATCGCACGAGGGACGGTGGACAAGATTTACAGGTTCGGGCCGCTTAGTGATGCGTAACACCCTACGTCCTGATGAGTATGCTTGGTGGAAGTGGTTACAAGAGAGCTCTCTGGATTGAGAATACAGAGAGTTGATGTGGGTGGCTAAGTAATGGGTCGATCGTTCTGAAGGGGTGCCCCCTAGGCCTTATATACTCGACCGTGGGGCAGTACACATGGATAAGATAACAACAAGTGGCTAAAAGATAGTGAACCTCTCGAGATTATCCTTTACGTAACCCTCGCCGACTTATCCTCACGTGGCTTCGTTGCATGGAGGCCCCGACGCGGGAAAGTCGGATCTTTGTTGCGGCCAATGGCTCGACGCTATGGGCCATCCGGGTTTGCACCAATCCGGCCTCATGTCGCCCTGCGTTGCTGGTTGTCTTTCCCCAGGCCCACGAAAGAATAACCTTACGATTTATTGGGCCCTTGGGCCTTTCGTGAGGTCCTTTACTCTTTTAGTGGACCCGGGGGATATCCATCCCCCACATATGTCATCTACCTATTGACAATATGTTCTTATCTACAAGCTATCTAAGAGCACCTAGAGGGGGGGCGAATAGGTGATCCTGTAAAATCAAACACTAAATAGCCACAAAACTTAGTTATGAAAGAGTTAGTGCGACTAAGTAGCTCGAGGCGAGTTCTTGTGAACAAAACAATCACAGAGAAGGCAACACAAGAGACACGCGATTTTTATCCTATGGTTTGGCCAAGTAACACTTGCCTACTTCCACGTTGTGGCGTCCCAATGGACGAGGGTTGCACTCAACCCCTTTCAAGCGATTCAAAGATCAACTTGAATACCACGGTCTTTTTTTAGTATCTTTTCCCATTTGTGAGGAATCTCCATAATTTGGAGTCTCTCGCCCTTACAATTGAGATCACAAAGAAAGCACAGAGTAAGGTTGGGGAGAGCAACACACACAAGACTCAAAATCACAGCACAACCACGCACACAAGTGAGAAGGTGAGCACACAAACACAACGCGAGGAGTTTACTACTCAAATAGTGCTCAAATCTCAAGAACGATGATCCGATTGCGTGAAAGCGAAGTCTAGAAGTCTTAGGATGCTTAGAGTGTGATTGATGTACTCCTCCATGCGTCTAGGGGTCCCTTTTATAGCCCGAAGGCAGCTAGGAGCCGTTGGAGACCAACTTGGAAGGCTATCCTTGCCTTCTGTCGAGTGGCGCACCAGACAGTCTGGTGCACGATCTCCTTCCAAAATAGGCATATCCGACCGTTGCAGCTCCGGGCCCGTTGGCGCACCGGACACTATCCGGTGCACACCGGACAGTCCGGTGCCTCCTTCTGATCGTTGGAGCTACCACGTGTCGCCCGCAGATTTCGCGGCCGACCGTTAGCGCTGGCGACCGTTGGCTCATCGGACAGTCCGGTGCACCACCGGACAGTCCGGTGAATTATAGCCACGTCGCCTTTCTTCATTCCCGAGAGCAACGAGTTCGTCGCAGACGACTCACCGGACAGTCCGGTGCACCACCGGACAGTTCGGTGATTTTTAGCCGTACGCCGTCGTTGAGTCCCGAGAGCGGCCATTTCACCAGAGACCTGCCTGGCGCACCGAACACTGTTCGGTGCACCACCGGACAGTCCGGTGTGCCAGGCCGAACTGGTGTTTGGCTGCACACAACCAAGTCTTTGGCAATTCGATTCTCTTTTCTTCAGCACTGTTTCTAGCACTTAGATAACCTCATTAGTATTCAAAAACAAATGTACTAAGTCTGGAAACATACCTCATGCCTTGATTTGCACTTTTCAATCTTTGGCACATTAGGACTTAAAGAATATGTGTTGGGCACTTAATCACCAAAATACTTATAGAAATTGTCCAAGGGCATATTTCCCTTTCAATCTCCCCCTTTTTGGTGATTTATGCCAACACCTCAAAAAGCAACAAAAAATGTGCAACATCAATTCAAATTGAAGATCCAATTGTTTTTTACTATAATTTGGCATATTTGGATCACTCTTTGCCACCACTTGGTTTGTTTTTGCAAATTAAATTCTTTTTCCTGTCTCTAAGTCAAACACACTTGTTTGGGCAAAACGAGAGATATTCCAAGAGAAAAATTGACCAAGTGCCAAAAACTCCCCCTTTTCCCATAATCAAAATTCTCCCCCACATGAGACCAAATTTTGCAATAAGAGTATTTTGGACAAATCAAGAGTTCTAACTCTATTGTTTTCAAAATTTACAAGTGGTTGGCTGATCCATTTGCTTTGGCCTTAATTTCTCCCCCTTTGGCATTAAGCACCAAAACAGGATCATTTTTGGCCCTTTTAACCCCATTGCCTCACCAAAAATGTCAATTAAGAGCAAAAGGCAAATAGAGCATAAGAATGAACTTGGAATTAAATACACCAATACCGGAGTGCAGTGGAAGTCGTTGCATCGTCCAAGTCCATTTTCCCTTTCAATGCACCTTTGAGACTACATCAAGAGTACTCAACAAATAGGTTAGTCTCAAAGGGTCAAGTTGTAGCACATCTCCCCCTTGATATGTGCATCATTCACATATGGACTTGTGAGGTCCGGGGATCACTTGTACAACTTGAGCACCATAAATAACAATAATTGATTGAAATGCAGAAAGTAACATGATCAAAGGCATAGGATACGTGTATGCTATAGATCAATCCAAGTTACGCGAATCTAAGACATTTAGCTCACTACGCAACCTGCAAAACCTTTTCTCATCTAAAGGCTTGGTGAAGATATCGGCTAGCTGGTTCTCGGTGTTAATATGGTACACCTCGATATCTCCCTTTTGCTGGTGGTCTCTCAGGAAGTGATGCCGGATGTCTATGTGCTTAGTGTGGCTGTGTTCAATAGGATTATCCACCATGCAGATTGCACTCTCATTGTCACATAGGAGTGGGACTTTGCTCAGATTGTAGCCAAAGTCCTAGAGGGTTTGCCTCATCTAAAGTAGTTGCGCACAACACTGTCCTGCGGCAACATACTCGGCCTCAACGGTGGATAGGGTAATAGATGTCTATTTCTTTGAACTCCAAGACACCAGGGACCTTCCTAGAAATTGGCACGTCCCCGATGTGCTCTTCCTATCAACCTTGCACCCGGCATAATCGGAGTCTGAGTATCCAATCAAGTCAAAGGTAGACCCCTTTGGATACCAGATCCCGAAGCAAGGCGTAGAAACTAAATATCTAAGAATTCGCTTAACGGCCACAAGGTGACATTCCTTGGGGTCGGATTGATATCTAGCACACATGCATACACTTAGCATAATGTCTGGTCTACTAGCACATAAATAAAGCAATGAACCTATCATAGACCGGTATGCCTTTTGATCAACGGACTTACCTTCTTTGTTGAGGTCAACATGCCCGTCGGTTCCCATCGGTGTCTTTGCGGGCTTGGCGTCCTTCATCCCAAACCGCTTGAGAAGATCTTGTGTGTACTTTGTTTGAGAGATGAAGGTGCCGTCCTTGAGTTGCTTCACTTGGAACCCAAGGAAGTAGGTCAACTCGCCCATCATCGACATCTCGAACTTTTGTGTCATCACCCTACTAAACTCCCCACAAGACTTTTGATTAGTAGAACTAAATATTATGTCATCAACATAAATTTGGCATACAAAGAGATCACCATTGCATGTCTTTGTGAAAAGAGTGGGATCGGCTTTCCCAACCTTGAGAGCATTAGAAATTAAGAAATCTCTAAGGCATTCATACCATGCTCTTGGGGCTTGCTTAAGTCCATAGAGCACCTTAGAGAGCTTAAACACGTGGTCGGGATACCTGTCATCCTCAAAGCCAGGGGGTTGTTCCACGTATACCTCCTCCTTGATTGGCCCGTTGAGGAAAGCGCTCTTTACATCCATTTGAAATAGCCTAAAAGAGTGGTGAGCGGCATAGGCTAATAAAATTCGAATAGACTCTAGCCTAGCCACAGGAGCAAAAGTTTCCTCGAAATCCAAACCTGCGACTTGGGCATAGCCTTTTGCCACAAGTCGAGCCTTGTTTCTTGTCACCACCCCGTGCTTGTCCTGCTTGTTGCGGAACACCCACTTGGTTCCCACAACGTTTTGTTTCGGACATGGCACCAGGCTCCAAACTTCATTTCTCTTAAAGTTGTTGAGCTCTTCCTGCATGGCCAACACCCAGTCCGGATCCTGCAAAGGCCTCTTCTACCCTGAAACCCTGAAAGGCTCAATAGAAGAGACAAACGAGTAATGCTCACAAAAATTAGCTAATCTTGAGCGAGTAGTTACTCCCTTGCTTATGTCACCTAGAATCTAGTCGACGGGGTGATGTCGTTGGATCGTTGCTCGGACTTGAGTTGGAGGGACCCGTGGTGCTTCTTCCTCCATCACTTGATCTTCTTGTGCTCCCCCTTTATCATGCCCTTCTTCTTGAGGAACATGTTCATCATCTTGAGTTGGGGGTTGCACCATTATCGAGGAAGATGGTTGATCTTGTTCCTGTAATTCCTATGGTCGCACATCACCTATTGCCATCGTGTGTATTGCGGCCGTCAGATTTTCTTCTTCATCTACATCATCAAGATCAACTTGCTCTCTTGTAGAGCCATTAGTCTCATCAAATACAACATCGCTAGAGATTTCAACCAATCCCAAAGATTTGTTGAAGACCCTATACGCCTTTGTATTTGAGTCATACCCTAGTAAAAACCCTTCTACTGCCTTAGGAGCAAACTTAGAATGTCTACCTTTCTTCACCAGAATGTAGCATTTGCTCCCAAATACTCGAAAGTAAGAAACGTTGGGTTTGTTACCGGTAAGGAGTTCATAGGAGGTCTTCTTGAGAAGGCGATGCAGATAGAGCCGGTTTATGGTGTGGCAGGCTGTGTTCACAGCTTCCGACCAAAACCGCTCGAGCGTCTTGAACTCTCCAAGCATCGTTCTTGCCATGTCGATAAGCGTCCTATTCTTCCTCTCTACCACACAGTTTTGCTGTGGTGTGTAGGGAGTGGAGAACTCGTGCTTGATGCCTCCTCCTCAAGATACTCCTCCACTTGCAGATTCTTGAACTCGGACCCATTGTCGCTTCTTATCTTTTTCACCTTGAGCTCAAATTCATTTTGAGCCCTCCTTAAAAAGCGCTTTAGGGTCCCTTGGGTTTCTGATTTGTCTTGCAAAAAGAACACCCAAGTGAAGCGGGGAAAATCATCAACAATAACAAGACCATACTTACTTCCCCTGATGCTAAGGTAGGCAACGGGTCCAAAAAGATCCATGTGAAGAAGCTCCAGTGGTCTTGATGTTGTCATCACATTCTTGCTGTGATGAGTGCTTTCCACCTATTTTCCTGCCTGACATACTGCACAAGGTCTGTCTTTCTCAAAACAGACATCGGTTAGTCCTAACACACGATCTCCCTTTAGAAGCTTATGAAGGTTCTTCATCCATACATGTGCTAGACGGCGATGCCACAGCCAGCCCATACTAGTCTTAGCTATTAAGCATGCATCTAGATCAGCCTCCTCTTTTGAAAAATCAACTAAGTAGAGTTTGCCGTCTAATACACCCTTAAAAGCTAATGAACCATCACTCCTTCTAAAGACAGATACATCAACGTTTGTAAAAAGACAATTGTAACCCATGTGACACAATTGACTTACAGATAGAAGGTTGTACCCAAGCGACTCTACTAGGAATACATTCGATATGGAGTGCTCGTTAGTGATGGCTATCTTGCCCAAGCCTTTGACCTTGCCTTGGTTCTCATCTCCAAAAATAATCGTATCCTAGGAATCCTTGTTCTTGACATAGGAGGTGAACATCTTCTTCTCCCCCGTCATGTGGTTTGTGCATCCGTTGTCGATTATCCAGCTAGAGCCCCCGGATGCATAAACCTACAAGGAATTTAAGCTTGGGTTTTAGGTACCCAACTCTTGTTGGGTCCTACAAGGTTAGTCACAATAGTTTATGGAACCCATATGCAAGTTTTGTCTCCCTTGCATTTGGATCCCAATTTCCTAGCCACTACTTTTGCATTCTTACATGAAAGAACAAAAGAAGTGTTGCAAGCATGGAAAACAGTAGTAGATTCATTGCACATTTTCCTAGGCACATGATGCACAACATGATTTCTCCTAGGCCTACTTCTACCATGAACAAAAGTAGAACTAGAGGCAAACATATCATGTGAATTAAAAGCATCATGATCATAACTCTTATTAAAATGAGCACGATTAGCAATTTTCCTATAATAAATAAAGGCATGGTTCCTTTGAGGATTGCTAACCATAGGGGCCTTCCCTTTCTCCTTGTTGGGAATGGGAGCCCTTTGGCTTATTAAGTTCTTGGCTTCCTTTCGAAAACCAAGCCCATCCTTAATTGAGGGGTGTCTACCAACGGTGTAGGCATCCCTAGCAAATTTTAATTTATCAAAATTAATTTTGCAAGTTTTAAGTTGAGCATTAAGACTTGCCACCTCATCATTTAATTTGGTAATAGAAATAAGGTGTTCATCACAAGCATCAACATCAAAATCCTTACATCTATTACAAATAACAACATGCTCTACACATGAACTAGTTTTGTTGACTTCCTCTAGCTTAGCATTTAGTTCATAATTTAAACTCTTTAAACTAGAGACAGATTCATGGCAAACAGACAATTCAGAGGATAACATTTCATTTCTCTTAATTTCTAAGGCAAGGGATTTTTGCACACTAACAAATTTGTCATGTTCCTCATATAGAATATCCTCTTGCTTTTCTAACAATCTATCCTTTTCATTTAGAGCATCAATTAATTCATTAATTTTTTCTACCTTAGCTCTATCTAAACCTTTAAATAAACTAGAGCAATCTACTTCATCATCAGAGGATTCTTCATCACTAGATGAAGTGTACTTGGGTGTGTCCCGAACACGTACCTTTTTCTCCTTGGCCATAAGACACGTATGGCATTCATTGGGGAAGAGTGACGATTTGTCGAATGCCGAGGCAGCAAGTCCTTCGTCATCGGAGTCTAATGATGAGCAGTCAGAATCCCACTCCTTTCCAAGGTGTGCCTCGCCCTTCGCCTTCCGGTAGCTCTTCTTCTTTTCCTTCTTCCCGCTCTTTTCTTGTCCCTGGTCATTATCATTATCGGGACATTATGCAATAAAATGACCAGTCTTACCACATTTAAAGCAGGAGCGCTTCCCCCTTGTTTTGTTCTTGTTGGAGTACTCCTTGCGTCCTTTAAGTGTGGTCTTGAAACACTTAATGATAAGCGCCATTTCATCTTCATTGAGCCCGACAGCCTCCACTTGTGCCACCTTGCTTGGTAACGCCTCCCTGCTGCTGGTTGCTTTGAGAGCAACGGGCTGTGGCTTGTAGATGGGTAGAGGACCGTTTAGTGCATCGTTCACATATCGAGCTTCTTTCACCATCATACGCCCGCTTACAAATTTTCCGAGTATCTCCTCGGGCGTCATCTTTGTGTACCTAGGGTTTTCACGGATAAGATTCACAAGATGGGGGTCAATAACTGTAAAGGACCTGAGCATGAGTCGGACGATGTCATGGTCCGTACATCTTGTGCTTCCATAGCTTCGAATCTTGTTGACCAGGGTCTTGAGCCTGTTGTAGGTTTGTGTTGGCTCTTCTCCCCTAATCATGGCGAATCTCCCTAGCTCGCCTTCCACCAATTCCATTTTGGTGATCATTGTAGCATCATTTCCCTCATGTGAGATCTTGAGGGTGTCCTAGATTTGCTTGGCGTTGTCCAAGCCACTTACTTTATTGTATTCATCCCTACAAAGCGAAGCTAACAAGACAGTAGTAGCTTGGGCATTCTTATGAATTTGTTCATTAATGAATACAGGATTATCCGTACTATCAAAATGCATCCCATTTTCCACAATTTCCCAGATGCTAGGATGGAGAGAAAACAGATGACTACGCATTTTATGACTCCAAAATGAGTAATCTTCTCCATCAAAGTATGGGAGTTTTCCAAGAGGAATAGAAAGAAAATGGGCGTTTGAGTTGTATGGAATACGGGAATAATCAAAGGAATAATTTTGATTGACCATCTTTTTCTTTGACGAGGAGTCGTCGTCGTCGTCCCTTAGTGAAGAGGAAGATGCATCGCTGTCGTAGTATATGATCTTCTTGATGCGCCTTTTCTTCTTTCCGTCCCTCTTCTTGTGACTTGAGCCTGAGTCTGTGGGCTTGTCGTCCCTTGGCTCGTCGAAGAGGGACTCCTTCTTGAAAGGGAAATGTGCCCTTGGGCCATTTCTAAGTATTTTGGTGATTGAGTGCCAACACATGTGCTTAATTGTGAATTTATGTACATGGATGAACAAGGTGCAAATCATGAAGTAAAGGTATGTTTCTAAGCCTTAGTACATTGGTTTTGTGTGCTAATATATTTGTCTAAGTGTTAGAAACAGAAAGAAGAAGAGGAGAAAAGACTTGGCTGTGTGCTGCCAAGACCCAGCTCGGTCTGGAGCACCGGACTGTCCGGTGTGCACCGGACAGTGTCCGGTGCGCCAGGCTGACTCGGCTCGAACTGGCCGCTCTCGGGAAATTGGCCGGCGGCGTACGACTAAAAATCACCGGACTGTCCGGTGTGCACCGGACTGTCCGGTGAGCCAACAGTCGGCCGGGCCAACGGTCGGCCGCGCAATCTGCGCGGGACACGTGGCGGAGCCAACGGTCGGAAGACGGCACCGGACTGTCCGGTGTGCACTGGACATGTCCGGTGCGCCAACGGCTCCAGATCTTCCAACGGTCGGCAACGGTCAGAAGCGCCCGTTATGGAAACAAATCGGGCACCGGACAGTGTCCGGTGTGCACCGGACTGTCCGGTGCCCCCGACGACAGAAGGCAAGGATGGCCTTCCGGATTTGCTCTCAACGGCTCCTAGCTGCCTTGGGGCTATAAAAGGAGCCCCTAGGCGCATGGAGGAGACATACAAGCAACCTTTGAGCATTCCTGATCACCCACAAGCAATCTTTGCGCATTCTGTTGTCATTCTAAGTGTTTCGAGCTCTGTTCTAGTGAGAACTGTGTGATACTCTTGTGAGCTCGATTCTTGGCCGTGTGTGTGCGAGTTTCGCTGTGGATTTGTGTGTGTTGCTTCCCTCCCTTACTCTGTGCTTCTTTGTGATCATATACTTGTAAGGGCAAGAGACTCCAATTTGTGGAGATTCCTTGCAAACGGGATAGTGAAAGGAAAACAAAACACCGTGGTATTCAAGTGGGTCTTTGGACCGCTTGAGAGGGGTTGATTGCAACCCTCGTCCGTTGGGACGCCACAACGTGGAGTAGGCAAGCGTTGGTCTTGGCCGAACCACGGGATAAACCACTGTGTCACCTCTGTCTTGATCTTTTGTGGTATTGTGTTTTGTTGAGACTTCACCTTAGCCACTTGGCAATAATCGTGCTAACACTTAACAAGTTTTTGTGGCTTAAGTTTGAAGTTTTTACAGGATCACCTATTCACCCCCCCTCTAGGTGCTCTCAATTGGTATCGGAGCCGTTCTCTTCACAAGGGACTAACCGCCTGAAGAGATGGATCCTAAGGGGAAGGGTATTGTGATCAATGACAAAGAGAAGGAATCCTTCGTCAACGAGCCGAAGGACGATAAGCCTACCGACTCCGGCTCGGGCCAAAGACGGAAGGAAGGGAAGAAGAAGAAGACAAGGCGCATCAAGGAGATCATCTACTACGACAGCGACGAGTCTACTTCTTCCCAAAAGGACGAGGACCACAACGACTACGAGAAAAGGAAACCGGTTAATCCGAACTTTTCTTTTGATTACTCTCGTATTCCGCAAAGTTCACATTCACATTTGCTCTCCATTCCACTCGGCAAGCCCCCACACTTTGATGGAGAGGACTACGGATTTTGGAGCCACAAAATGCGTAGTCACCTATTCTCTCTCCATCCGAGTATATGGGAGATTGTAGAGAGTGGAATGCACTTTGATAGTTCGGATAGTCCTATGTTCATTAATGAACAAATTCATAAGAATGCACAAGCTACTACTGTTCTTCTAGCTTCCTTGTGCAGGGATGAATACCATAAAGTGAGCGGCTTGGACAACGCCAAGCAAATCTGGGACACCCTCAAGATTTCTCATGAGGGGAACGACGTCACCTTGCTCACCAAGATGGAGTTGGTGGAGGGAGAGCTTGGACGGTTCGCGATGATAAGGGGCGAGGAGCCAACGCAAACGTACAACCGGCTCAAGACCCTTATCAACAAGATAAGAAGCTACGGGAGCACGCGATGGACGGACCACGACGTCGTCCGCCTAATGCTCAGGTCCTTTACCGTACTTGATCCTCATCTCGTGAACAATATTCGTGAGAATCCCAGGTACACGATGATGACGCCCGAGGAAGTGCTTGGAAAATTCGTAAGCGGGCGGATGATGATCAAGGAGGCAAGATACGTCGACGAAGCGTTGAACGGTCCGATCAACGAGCCGCAACCCCTTGCTCTCAAGGCAACACGAAGCAAGGAGGCGCTACCCAGCAAGGTGGCACAGATTGAGGCGGCCGGACTCAATGATGAAGAGATGGCTCTCATCATCAAGCGATTCAAGACGGCGCTAAATGGTCGCAAGGGGCAGCCAAGCAAGACCAAGACCAAGGGGAAGCGCTCATGCTTCAAATGCGGTAAGCTTGGTCATTTTATCGCTAACTGTCCCGATAATGAAAGTGACCAGGAAAAGGGGAACAAAAGAGAGAAGAAGAAGCAATACAAGAAGGCAAAGGGCGAGGCGCATCTAGGAAAGGAGTGGGACTCGGATTGCTCCTCCTCCGACTCCGACAACGAAGGACTCGCCGCCACTGCCTTCAACAAATCGGCTCTCTTCCCCAACGAGCGTCTCACTTGCCTTATGGCAAGGGAGAAGAAGGTGAGTACTCAAGACTCCACTTATGCTTCTTCTAGTGATAGTGAGTCTAGTGATGATGATGACATAGATTATTCATGCTTGTTCAAGGGCTTAGATAGATCTAAGATAGATAAAATCAATGAATTGATTGATGCATTGAATGAAAAGGATAGGCTTTTAGAAAAGCAGGAGGATTTATTGTATGATGAACATGATAAATTTGTAGAGGCACAAAAATCATATGCTTTAGAAATTAAAAGAAATGAGATGCTTTCTAGTGAACTATCTGCTTGTCATGAAACCATTTCTACTTTACAAGGTGTTAACAATGATTTAAATGCTAAATTAGAAGTAGCAAATAAATCTAATTCGTGTGTAGAACATGTTAAGATTTGCACTAGATGTAAGGATTTCGATATTGATGCCTGTAGTGAACACCTAGTTTTAATTTCCAAATTAAATGAGGAATTGGCTAGTCTTAATGCCCAACTTAAGACTAGCAAGAATGAAGTTGATAAAATAAAATTTGCAAGGGATGCCTACACGGTTGGTAGACACCCCTCAATTAAGGATGGTCTTGGCTTCAAGAGAGAGGCCAAGAACTTAACAAGCCATAAGGCTCCCATCTTCGTCAAGGAGAAAGGGAAGGCCCCTATGGCTATTAATGCTAAAAAGAACCATGCTTTTATGTATTATGATAGGAGAAATGCTAGAAATGCTTATAATGATTTTGATTCACATGTTTATGATTCTCATGCCATGTTTGCTTCTAGTTCTTCTTATAAGCATGATAGGGATATGTGTAGAAGAAATGTTGTACATATGTCTAGGAGAAATATTGCTCATGTACCTAGAAAGAATGTTATTCATGCTCCTAGGAAAGTAGTGAATGAACCTTCTGTAATTTATTGTGCTTTAAACACTTCCTTTGCTATTTGTAGAAAGGATAGGAAAATAGTTGCTAGGAAGTTAGGGGCAAAATGCAAGGGAGACAGGACTTGCATTTGGGTCCCTAAGGACATTTGTGCTAACCTTGCAGGACCCAACATGAGTTGGGTACCTAAGACCCAAGCCTAAATTTGCCTTGCAGGTTTATGCATCCGGGGGTTCAAGCTGGATTATCGACAGCGGATGCACAAACCATATGACGGGGGAGAAGAAGATGTTCACCTCCTACGTCAAAAATAAGGATTCCCAAGACTCAATTATATTCGGTGATGGGAATCAAGGCAAGGTAAAAGGGTTAGGTAAAATTGCAATTTCTAATGAGCATTCTATCTCAAATGTATTCTTAGTGGAGAGTCTTGGATATAATTTGCTATCTGTTAGTCAATTATGTCAAATGGGATATAATTGTTTATTTACAAATGTAGATGTGACTGTCTTTAGAAGATGTGATGGTTCACTAGCTTTTAAGGGTGTACTAGACGGCAAGCTTTATTTAGTTGATTTTGCAAAAGAAGAGGCCGGTCAAGATGCATGCTTAATGGCTAAGACTTGCATGGGCTGGCTGTGGCATCGCCGCTTAGCACATGTGGGGATGAAGAACCTCCACAAGCTTCTAAAGGGAGAACACGTGATAGGTCTAACAAATGTGCATTTCGAAAAAGATAGACCTTGTGCAGCTTGTCAGGCAGGTAAACAGGTGGGAGGAGCGCATCATAGCAAGAATGTGATGACCACGTCAAGACCTCTGGAGCTGCTGCATATGGACCTCTTCGGACCCGTCGCCTATCTAAGCATAGGAGGAAGTAAGTATGGTTTAGTTATTGTTGATGACTTTTCCCGCTTCACTTGGGTGTTCTTTTTGCAGGATAAGTCTGAAACCCAAGGGACCCTCAAGCGCTTCCTCAGGAGAGCTCAAAATGAGTTTGAGCTCAAGGTGAAGAAGATAAGGAGCGACAACGGGTCCGAGTTCAAGAACCTTCAAGTGGAGGAGTTTCTTGAGGAGGAAGGGATCAAGCACGAGTTCTCCGCTCCCTACACACCACAGCAAAATGGTGTGGTAGAGAGGAAGAACAGGACACTAATCGATATGGCGAGGACGATGCTTGGAGAGTTCAAGACCCCCGAGTGCTTTTGGTCGGAAGCCGTGAACACGGCTTGCCACGCCATCAACAGGGTCTATCTTCATCGACTCCTCAAGAAGACTTCGTATGAGCTACTAACCGGTAACAAACCCAATGTATCTTACTTTCGTGTTTTTGGGAGCAAGTGCTACATTCTAGTGAAGAAGGGTTGAAATTCTAAGTTTGCTCCCAAAGCTGTAGAAGGGTTTTTATTAGGTTATGATTCAAATACAAAGGCGTATAGGGTCTTCAACAAATCATCGGGTTTGGTTGAAGTCTCTAGCGACGTTGTATTTGATGAGACTAATGGCTCTCCAAGAGAGCAAGTTGTTGATTGTGATGATGTAGATGAAGAAGATGTTCCAACGGCCGCTATACGAACCATGGCGATTGGAGACGTTCGGCCACAGGAACAAGATGAACGAGATCAACCTTCTTCCTCAACAACGGTGCATCCCCCAACTCAAGACGATGAACAGGTTCATCAACAGGAGGCGTGTGATCAAGGGGGAGCACAAAATGATCATGTGATGGAGGAAGAAGCGCAACCGGCACCTCCAACCCAAGTTCGAGCGATGATTCAAAGAGATCATCCCGTCGACCAAATTCTGGGTGACATTAGCAAGGGAGTAACTACTCGGTCTCGACTAGTTAATTTTTGTGAACATTACTCTTTTGTCTCCTCTATTGAGCCTTTCAGGGTAGAGGAGGCCTTGCTAGATCCGGATTGGGTGTTGGCCATGCAGGAGGAACTTAACAACTTCAAGCGCAATGAAGTTTGGACGCTGGTGCCTCGTCCCAAGCAAAATGTTGTGGGAACCAAGTGGGTGTTCCGCAACAAACAAGACGAGCACGGAGTGGTGACAAGGAACAAGGCTCGACTTGTGGCAAAAGGTTATGCCCAAGTCGCAGGTTTGGACTTTGAGGAGACTTTTGCTCCTGTGGCTAGGCTAGAGTCCATTCGTATCTTGCTAGCATATGCCGCTCACCATTCTTTCAGGTTGTACCAAATGGATGTGAAGAGCGCTTTCCTCAACGGGCCAATAAAGGAGGAGGTGTACGTGGAGCAACCCCCTGGCTTCGAGGATGAGCGGTACCCCGACCACGTATGTAAGCTCTCTAAGGCGCTCTATGGACTTAAGCAAGCCCCAAGAGCATGGTATGAATGCCTTAGAGATTTCTTAATTGCTAATGCTTTCAAGGTTGGGAAAGCCGATCCAACTCTTTTTACAAAGACATGTGATGGTGATTTGTTTGTATGCCAAATTTATGTCGATGACATAATATTTGGTTCTACTAATCAAAAGTCTTGTGAAGAGTTTAGCAGGGTGATGACGCAGAAATTCGAGATGTCGATGATGGGCGAGTTGAACTACTTCCTTGGGTTCCAAGTGAAGCAACTCAAGGACGGCACCTTCATCTCCCAAACGAAGTACACGCAAGATCTGCTAAAGCGGTTTGGGATGAAGGACGCCAAGCCCGCAAAGACTCCGATGGGAACCGACGGACACACCGACCTCAACAAAGGAGGTAAGTCCGTTGATCAAAAAGCATACCGGTCAATGATAGGGTCTTTACTTTATTTATGTGCTAGTAGACCGGATATTATGCTTAGCGTATGCATGTGTGCTAGATTTCAATCCGATCCCAAGGAATGTCACTTGGTGGCGGTGAAGCGAATTCTTAGATATTTAGTCGCTACGCCTTGCTTCGGGATCTGGTATCCAAAGGGGTCTAACTTTGACTTGATTGGGTACTCAGATTCCGACTATGCTAGATGTAAGGTCGATAGGAAGAGTACATCGGGGACGTGCCAATTCTTAGGAAGGTCCCTGGTGTCATGGAACTCTAAGAAACAAACATCCGTTGCCCTATCCACCGCTGAGGCCGAGTACGTTGCTGCAGGTCAGTGTTGCGCGCAACTACTTTGGATGAGGCAAACCCTCAGGGACTTTGGCTACAATCTGAGCAAAGTCCCACTCCTATGTGATAATGAGAGTGCTATCCGAATAGCGGAAAATCCTGTTGAGCACAGCCGCACAAAGCACATTGACATCCGACATCACTTTTTGAGAGACCACCAGCAAAAGGGAGATATCGAAGTGTTTTATGTTAGCACCGAGAACCAGCTAGCCGATATCTTTACCAAGCCTTTAGATGAGAAGACCTTTTGCAGGCTGCGTAGTGAGCTAAATGTCTTAGATTCGCGGAACTTGGATTGAATTGTAGCATACATGTATTCATGCTTTTGATCATGTTCATTTTTGCATTTTGTTGCTTATCATGGTGCTCAAGTTGTACAAACACTCCCTGGACCTCACAAGTCCGTTGCAAAGTGATGCACATGTTTAGGGGGAGATGTGTTACAACTTGACCCTTTGAGACTAACCATATGTTTGAGTTTGCTTGTTTTAGTCACAAAGGAGAATTGAAAAGGAAAAGGTGGACTTGGACCATGCAAGACTTCCACTGCACTCCGATGAGGGGTAACTTATTCCAAGTTCATCTCATGAACTCTTATTGCCATTTGCTCTTAATTAAAGATTTTTGTGAGGCAATGGGGTTAAAGGGCCAAAATTGATCCCGTTTTGGTGCTTGATGCCAAAGGGGGAGAAAATAAAGGCCAAAGCAATAAATGGATCAGCTACCACTTGAGAGATTTTGAAAATAGTAGAATAGAGTTTTTGATTTGTCAAAATTCTTATGTTGTCTCTCTTGTCAAAAGTTGGCATCTTGTGGGGAGAAGTATTGATTATGGGAAAAAGGAAAAAAGGGGGAGTTTTTTGAAATCTTTGATCAATCTCCTTTAGAATGACTCTCTTTATGCTTCAACATGTGTGTTCAACTTAGAGATAGAGATTTGAGTTTGATTTGCAAAAACAAACTAAGTGGTGGCAAAGGATGATCCATATATGCCAAAATTGATTCAAAATAAATTTAAGTTTTATTTGAAGTGAGTTTGCACTTGTTCTAGTTACTTTATGTTGTGTTGGCATAAATCACCAAAAAGGGGGAGATTGAAAGGGAAATGTGCCCTTGGGCCATTTCTAAGTATTTTGGTGATTGAGTGCCAACACATGTGCTTAATTGTGAATTTATGTACATGGATGAACAAGGTGCAAATCATGAAGTAAAGGTATGTTTCTAAGCCTTAGTACATTGGTTTTGTGTGCTAATATATTTGTCTAAGTGTTAGAAATAGAAAGAAGAAGAGGAGAAAAGACTTGGCTGTGTGCTGCCAAGACCCAGCTCGGTCTGGAGCACCGGACTGTCCGGTGTGCACCGGACAGTGTCCGGTGCGCCAGGCTGACTCGGCTCGAACTGGCCGCTCTCGGGAAATTGGCCGGCGGCGTACGGCTAAAAATCACCGGACTGTCCGGTGTGCACCGGACTGTTCGGTGAGCCAACAGTCGGCCGGGCCAACGGTCGGCCGCGCAATCTGCGCGGGACACGTGGCGAAGCCAATGGTCGGAAGACGGCACCGGACTGTCCGTTGTGCACCGGACATGTCCGGTGCGCCAACGGCTCCAGATCTTCCAACGGTCGGCAACGGTCAGAAGCGCCCGTTATGGAAACAAATCGGGCACCGGACAGTGTCCGGTGTGCACCGGACTGTCCGGTGCCCCCGACGACAGAAGGCAAGGATGGCCTTCCGGATTTGCTCTCAACGGCTCCTAGCTGCCTTGGGGCTATAAAAGGAGCCCCTAGGCGCATGGAGGAGACATACAAGCAACCTTTGAGCATTCCTGATCACCCACAAGCAATCTTTGCGCATTCTGTTGTCATTCTAAGTGTTTCGAGCTCTGTTCTAGTGAGAACTGTGTGATACTCTTGTGAGCTCGATTCTTGGCCGTGTGTGTGCGAGTTTCGCTGTGGATTTGTGTGTGTTGCTTCCCTCCCTTACTCTGTGCTTCTTTGTGATCATATACTTGTAAGGGCAAGAGACTCCAATTTGTGGAGATTCCTTGCAAACGGGATAGTGAAAGGAAAACAAAACACCGTGGTATTCAAGTGGGTCTTTGGACCGCTTGAGAGGGGTTGATTGCAACCCTCGTCCGTTGGGACGCCACAACGTGGAGTAGGCAAGCGTTGGTCTTGGCCGAACCACGGGATAAACCACTGTGTCACCTCTGTCTTGATCTTTTGTGGTATTGTGTTTTGTTGAGACTTCACCTTAGCCACTTGGCAATAATCGTGCTAACACTTAACAAGTTTTTGTGGCTTAAGTTTGAAGTTTTTACAGGATCACCTATTCACCCCCCCTCTAGGTGCTCTCACTTCTCCTTGTCGTTGACCACCATCCCCTTTCCCTTAGGATCCATCTCTTCAGGCGGTTAGTCCCTTGAATGAAGAGTACGACTCTGATACCAATTGAGAGCACCTAGAGGGGGGGGGCTGAATAGGTGATCCTATAAAATCAAACACTAAATAGCCACAAAACTTAGTTATGAAAGAGTTAGTGCGACTAAGTAGCTCGAGGCGAGTTCTTGTGAATGAAACAATCATAGAGAAGGCAACACAAGAGACACGCGATTTTTATCCCGTGGTTCGGCCAAGTAACACTTGCCTACTTCCACGTTGTGGCGTCCCAATGGACGAGGGTTGCACTCAACCCCTTTCAAGCGATCCAAAGATCAACTTGAATACCACAGTCTTTTCTTTTAGTATCTTTTCCCGTATGTGAGAAATCTCCACAATTTGGAGTCTCTCGCCCTTACAATTGAGATCACAAAGAAAGCACAGAGTAAGGTTGGGGAGAGCAACACACACAAGACTCAAAATCACAGCACAACCATGCACACAAGTGAGAAGGTGAGCACACAAACACAACACGAGGAGTTCACTACTCAAATAGTGCTCAAATCTCAAGAACGATGATCTGATTGCGTGAAAGCGAAGTCTAGAAGTCTTAGGATGCTTAGAGTGTGCTTGATGTACTCCTCCATGCGCCTAGGGGTCCCTTTTATAGCCCCAAGGCAGCTAGGAGCCGTTGGAGACCAACTTGGAAGGCCATCCTTGCCTTCTATCGAGTGGCGCACCGGACAGTCCGGTGCGCCACCGGACAGTCCGGTGCGCCACCGGACAGGTCCTGTAGACAGTCTGGTGCACGATCTCCTTCCAAAATAGGCATATTCGACCGTTGCAGCTCCAGGCCCGTTGGCGCACTGGACACTGTCTGGTGCACACCGGACAGTCCGGTGCCTCCTTCCGACCATTGGAGCTGCCACGCGTCGCCCGCAGATTTCGCGACCAACCGTTGGCGCTGGCGACCGTTGGCTCACCAGACAGTTCGGTGCACCACCGGACAGTCTGGTGAATTATAGCCAGGTCGTCTTTCTTCATTCCCGAGAGCAACGAGTTCGTCGCAAATGACTCAACGGACAGTCCGGTGATTTTTAGCCGTACGCCGTCGTTGAGTCCCAAGAGCGGCCATTTCACCGGAGACCCGCCTCGCGCACCGGACACTGTCGGTGCACCACCATACAGTCCGGTGTGCCAGGCCGAACTAGAGTTTGGCTTCACACAACCAAGTCTTTTGCAATTCGATTCTTTTTTCTTCAGCACTATTTCTAGCACTTAGATAACCTCATTAGTATTCAAAAACAAATATACTAAGTCTAGAAACATACCTCATGCCTTGATTTACACTTTTCAATCTTTGGCACATTAGGACTTATAGAATATGTGTTGGGCACTTAATCACCAAAATACTTATAGAAATTTCCTAAGGGCATATTTCCCTTTCACTATCTTAACTATATGCCCTAGCTCGGATGATGGCATCAAGACCAGAGATCGAAGGTGATTGACCACATCAAGACAAGGAAAAACAGAAGACAGAAAAGATCTACAAAAGTCACGTTGGCCATAGCACACTCGTCCTATGCCATCTCCCTGCTCTAAGTAAGAAAAACTCGACCAAAGGAGTGGGTTCTAGATTTTGAACCAAAGCTCGTCGTCAAGAGCCATGGTGTCGACCTCGACATCATGGCTCCTGGTGCTGATGTACTGCTATGTGAACTCCACATCAGTGCAATGCGGTCACACTAAATATAATCTCGGTGTCATGGACTATGACCCCGAAGTATGAATCTTGTTGTTATGAGCTGTAGTGTTGATCTCTAAAGTCAAAATTGAGATTTTTGACTACTAAGATGTACATTGTTTTCTTTAAAAGATATTAAACTAAAAATTGGTCAATTTGTCTATCATGTCCCACTCTCCTTTAGAAAGTTGTTATATGCCTACGGCTAGATCATATCAAGCCACCCATAATGATATATGTATGGTGTTTTGCTCACATGTCACACTCCTTTAGCGCATACGGGTTAGCATGCTTGTGAAGTCTTCGTGGGCCGCTACGATCTTGTTTGTCACCTCGGTTCACTTGACGTTGTCTTGAGGTTGTACTCTTACAAACACATGCCTCCAAAGTCAAACAATATAATGATATCAAGATCTACTGCGAATTAAAAGATCTATATTTTACAAATTAAACATTGTTAAATTTTGATTATACCATTGTGGTTCTTGTAATATCTTTCAAAACAAGTATGATAAAATTTTTTTATCAAACATTTATCTCGAGAGAATATTTTTTACCGAATAGAGACGATGTTCTAGGTTCATCGAACAATATTGTGTCTTAACAAGAAAAATATTCTCGATTTAGGAGAATATTATTCTAGGTCTAGGAACACAAATCATGGAATAATGTGATAGTATATATGTGTGAAAATATATTTTCTGTCTTACATATCAGGTTGAGCAATGGATGTTATAAAATATGCAAATGAATATTTTAATAATGAGCATCACATCAACAAGAACTAATCGTATAACATCTCATGAGTAGTATATGAATACTCAATAATTCAAAAATTATCACAAGATAATCCTCAAGACCAAATCGCCCCATCTTTTACCGAAGGTGGTCTCGGTCCTCTGTTGCATACCTCACGTGTCACCCTCTACCTCCCCCCTCATTTGCCTCTTCTCTTTGAAGGCGATGACTCCTGAAATTTCTCCATCTTCACTAACTCCGAGGCATCCGACTACGAGTGATGGACGTCAATGAGAAGGATGAGGAGGGCAGAGCACCTGTTCGATTGGCCTCCCTGCTCCAAGTTAGAAAAACTCGACCAAAGAAGTGAATTCTAGATTTTGAATTAGAGCTCGTCATTAGGAGCTATGGCATCGACCACAACACCATTGCTCCTAGTACTGATGTACTGTAATGTCAATGCCACATCAGCGCCACACGGTCATAGTAAATGTAATCTCATCATCATGGACTATGACTCCAAGGTATTGAACCCTGATGTTAAGAGTTATAATGTTGGTCCCTAAGGTCAAAATGTGATTTTGGCTATCAAGATGTAAATTGTTTTCTTTAAAACAATATTAAATTTTTAGAAAATGCTTGATTTGTCTATCATGTCTTAGTCTCCTTTAGAAAGTTGTTATGGTCTATCAGCTAGATCATATCAAGCCACCCATAATAATATTTGTACGGTATTTTGCTCGTGTCACACTCCTTTGGTGCATATGGGTCGGTATGCTTGTGAAATCATCTTCGCGGGCCATGCTACGATCTTGTTTGCCACCTCGTTTCACTTGACCTTATCTTGAGGCTGTACTCCTACAAATACATTCCTCCAAAGTCAAACGATACAATGATATCAAGGTCTGCTATGTACTAAAGGATCTATGGCTTACACGTTAAACATTGTTAAATTTTGATTATACTATTGTGGTTCTTGTAGTAAATCTTTCAAAACAAGATGTCATATACATTTATCAAGATAAAATTTTATTGTCGAGCATTTATCTCATAAGAAGAGAATATTTTTACCAAATAGAGATGATGTTCTAGGTTCATCAAACAATATTCAGTCTTAACAAAGAACAAAATTCTCAGTTTAGGAGAATATTATTCTAGATCCATGAGCACAAATCATGGAATAATGGGATAGTGTATATATGTGAAAATATTTTTTGTCTTATATATCAAGTTGGGCAATGGATGTTATAAATTATGCAAAAGAATATTTTAATAATGAGCATCACATCAACATTAACTAATCGTATAACATCTCATGAGTAGTATATGAATACTCAATAATTCAAAAATTACCACAAGGCAATCATCAAGACCAAATTGCCCCATCCTCTGTTTCATACCTCACGTGTCACCCTCTACCCCCCCTCATTGTCTCTGGTAACACCCAAAAATTATATTTTAGGCTTTATAAAGGTTTCTTCAAAAAAAATTGAGTTCAAAGGTCTTAATAATAAATTAAGTCTATTTTCCTAAAAGAAAACACGTAGTAACATTTAAATTTTTGGTAGCTAAAAAAGATAGAATTGAACTTTGAAACAAGGATTCGAGTTAAAAGAGAAAACATACGATAGAATAGAATCCTTTCTCGATTAATTGATTTTACAAAACCATACTCTAAGGATCATGTGTTTAAACTTTCCCTAAAAGACATCTCCTGATAAAGAGTTTACAATAGAAAATAATATTTAAAAAAACAAATGAGTTAACCTTAAATTTAAAACTTCATGGCCAAAATGATATTTTCTCCACATAAGATATATCCTTGTTTGTGAATTTCATGTGTGAAAGCATTTTGATCAAATGGGATAATAAATAAATATAATGTATTCATGTTGGATTTTGATTTGTGCATTTAACTTGTGCTTTTCAAAGCAGATTTAAATTGGAAGGTTATAAACTTGAAATAAAAAAAGACATGGTGAAATAGAAAATATAAAAAGAAAAGGGAAATGATCGCTTAGGGCTGAAACAACCACCTCAGTCCACCATCGTCCCCCTTGTTGTCCTGCGGTAGCTGGGCCCTGCTTTCCAGTTCCTTCATCGCGCCGACCCAGTAGCCCATCACCGCGCGCGTGGACTCATCGTGGGTCACTGTCGCGTGGGGCCAGAATGTGAGCACACCCATCCTGCACTCACCTCGCGTCTTCACTGGTTGGTGGACATGCCTCTCCAACACCGCCGTCGATGTTGTAACAAACTCTGCGCCCGATGCCAATAACCCCGTCGACCGAGCCCCCGTATCCCGAGAATCTTACGCTTCTTGGGTGTATAAAGGCTATGCCGGCCTTGACCATCACCTCAACAATCTTGGCGTGAATCGATGGCGGATCCTGGCGCTATTTCCGCTGAGGGGAGAAAAGTGTGGCACCGCGGTTGATGCCCGCCTCGACCGTCGGTCCAGCCCCAGTGTGCTTCCAGAATGCTTTGCCAGGGCACAACAACGGTGGTCGTTGCCCCGGTGTAGGGGTGAAAACGGGTCGGGTATACCCATCGGGTATCGGATATGGATAATGCAAATACCCGTTTTTTTGGATACAAATTCAGATATTTTAATATTCGGGACGGATACGGATAATATCCAGATACTGCAGCTTCGGATTCGGGTCGAATACGAGGCGAGGACTACTCGATAAATACCCGGATATTCGGGTCGGATACGGGTACCCAGAATTCGGGTACCAGTTTTTCTTTTCCTGTGTAATCTCTACTACTCCTTAAGGCCTTAATGTAGGCGTCCACAGTATAGCGTCGTGCACGGTTCTGCCACCCGCGCGTCCGTGCCCCCTGCGTCCCGGAATCTCGCATCCGCATCCGCCCCGATGTCCCCCTCCGCGCACGCCCTAGCCCTCGCACCACCGGCAATCTTGCCCCGTGACCCTCGCCCCCACTCCTCCGGCAGTCCCCAGAAAAATCTCGTTGCCTCAGCAGGGACTACTTCGAGTTCGACCTCTCCAAGGACGCCTGGAAGTCACGGCCCCCCATCGTGGACCCCGGCGACGGCTCCTACTCCTTCCGCCTCCAGGTCGCACCGCGCGTCACCACGAGGGAGTTCCGCCTCACTGTTGTCCTCCTCTTCCGTAGCTGGGAGGGGCTCAAGTTCTCCTCCTCGAGGTTCAAGTACCGCGCCGAGCTGCGCCGCATCCGCCTCCTGTTCTGGCCGGACAATAACGCGGCCCTTCCGGCGCTGGAGACGTGCCGCGCCATGGACTTCTCTCGCAATGCCTGGTCGAGACGATGGACACGACTCGCCAAGAACGACAGCTGTGAGGACGTCGATGCTGCGGGGCGGTACATCCGCGAGATCCACCTCCGCGACGGCGATGGAGGCGTCTACGCCAGCGGCAAGTGGCGGCGAGGCAGGGCAGAGCCACCCGTTCCCGTGGCTAGACGATGCCATCTCGGAGCCCTACTACTTCCTGCACCTCCTCGCCTTCTTCTCTTACTTTGCGGCTCGCAGCACGGCGCTCTCCGCCGACGATGGAGGGGAGCTCCACGACCGCCTTCTCCGTAGGGTAAGCTTCGGAGATCCCCATGTGCCCGATCCGGATCGTGTCATTCGGTTGGTTGTTGAGTTGTGTTGGCTCATGCAAATCGGTGTTGATGTGCTTGGTTTTGCAGGAGATCCAGGCAGTGCTCGTGTTCCTGGTGCTCTTCGTAGTGAAGGTGTGATGATAAAGGCAAAGAGAATATAGTAGCTGAAACATTCTCACCAGTGGGTTCACTTATGGCCAGGAATGGTGTCCTTGCTGTCCAACTACCCAGCTCTGTTGTGACTGATTTTTATGCTCAGGATATGTTGCCAATAGTGTTCATTCATAGTCCATATGGGACTGTGTTCTCAGCCTCACAGTATTCTTCACTCGGTTGTTTCTCTTTTAATGTGTTCTATGGGTATGAAACCTTGGTGTCGGCAGCCATAGTGCTCAAAGGGAATAGAGATCCAAGGATGGTTGCTCGGACTCAACATATGACTGCTGCCAGTTCCATGTTTAAAGAGCCACTGGTCAGGGCTCAACAGCTCATTGAGAGTGTCGAGGAGCGCATATTGTTCAACAATGACACACTTAAGCTTGCCACAACATTTTTTGGTGTTCTCAACCATCTTATTTCTGCAACCATGAGTGGTGTGGTGTGCTGCATTCCGTTATTAGGACAGTGGAATTCTGATTTTTAGAAGCCTGCAGTTAATCTGATTTCCTTTTCACATTTCCATTTTTTTCAACTCATCTCACGAGGTACCCAGCTGTTCTGTAATCCAATAGAGTGTGACTCCACAAACATGATGTCCGCTACTGACCCTCGCCACGGTTGCTACTTCATGACGCCGGTTATGATCCATGGGAAAATGAGCACTAAGGAAGTGGATGAGCAAAAGTTGAATGTGCAAAACAAGAAATTCACTAGTGTTGTCCAACTAATTTGGATACTGGAAGTACTTAATTCCTATGTGACAGTTTTTGTTGCTCAGATTTTTTTGCAAAAACTAGCTATTCACAGTCAAGATGCAGCAAGTTTCTCAGTTCAACAGGGTGTTATTTGGATACATCGCCAAATCTGGGTGGACAGCACCTCAGCACTTAGAACTAAGCTGATTTCAGTCTTATATGACTCAGCAGTTGGGGAACATTTGGAAGGGGCTCGGTTCACGTCAATGTTAAGAGAGCAGTTGGCAACAGCTCAAAACAGAATGAACTTGAAGGCTGATCGTCACCGAACTAAACGCCAATTTCAAGTGCGTGACATGGGGTTGCTCAAGCTCCAACCGTCTGCGCAACATACAGTGGTCAGATTTTTATATCTAATTACATCAAGATGGTATGAGTTAACTGAATAGTTACAGGTTATATAATGAGAATGGCAGCTGATCTGGAGTTGCAAATATCTAATTATGCCATTGTTTTTATTTGTAAACATCGATGAACTGCTGCCCTGGAGTTCCAAGCAGTCTACAAATCATTGGCGTGGGAAACCTGCCTGGCAGTACCTTTGCTGACCAACCAACTACAGCATTTATGTTCAACACTGAGGAGGCTGTTGTCAGGAACTCAGGATTAACAAGAGGATCACAGATCATAAAATCAAGATCGCTGTAGTACATATACTGTAGAGTTCATATAGGATGATGGCGGGAGGAAGTTATCCAATTTCAGTTATTTATCTCGTTTGAGGCTTTATTGTTGGAGTTCAACTTTTATATGATGACCTAAATCATTTAAATTAAAACATCATCATTTTTAATTTATAGGCCATTTTTACAAGGCACCTTGTTGGAGATGCTCTTACTAATTAAATTAAATTGTTAATGCTCAGCAGATTGTGAAAGAGGAAACCTGGGAAGCAGTAATTGCTGACTCGTTGCTTTATGCGAAGGTTTGTTGATGTGGGATGATCCTATTTTCTTATCTATTGTCATTGATCCCAAATAAAATAATAATCTTGTGGTTACTGTAGACTGTAGAGCATCTTGTTTCAATACTGCAACTATTATTTGTGGAATTGACAATGTAATTCCTTTTTCTTTCCCCCCTCACGTTGTAGGGTTTATTGCTGGCAGTTACTTTGGTTATTGATTGTTGGCTGACCTTTGCCTACTTTCTGGGATTTCTTGGTATGTTTTTTTATCACAGATGGCACATGATATTTATCAATCTGATTATTAACCATCATATCTGAACTTGTATCCATAGACTGTGTTATTAATTCAGTCTTCTCCTGAATAACTGGATCTGTGAAGTTTGTGTCTAGATAGCTACCCTGAGGGATGCCTGGTGTGTAAGCCCTAATTACATGATACCCATGACAAACTGTTTAGATTGGAGCTCTGAATTTCCTTCCTAAAATTATGGAAAATTATGTACCCCATCACTCCATTAGGAGAGAAGAGATTGTCTATGGAGAGGTTGTTTCAACACTGTCCCCACCTAGGAAATTAAGGAGAGCTGTGAAAAAGATAACTCCAAAGAAGAAGATCCAAGCCATGTACAACTGCAATTTGGTTCCTGAAATCTGAAATGTGTGATCCTATGCCATGCAACAGCAGTTGGTTCACTCAAAATGTGTGGTTCTGTACTTGGATACCATTGGGTTCACTCCAAATGTGTGTTATGTACTTATATAGGTTCTCGCTGGATGACATTTATGTGTAGGGTACTGGTGGGCGGTGGTACATCTACGTCGGCCACACCCTGCACTGCAGCAAGCTTTGCCGCATCCTGGTCGGACTCTTCCTACAGTACCCATTCCGACAAGGTATGGAAATTGGCAGTTTTTGCCGTACCTTATTTTCAAGTCTGAAACACGACTGGTGCTGACTTGCTTCAATCAAGATCCACAGCGCAATAATATTCTAAAGAAATTGAAGAATTCGCTAGCATGATTTAGGAATATTTAAGGACTTTGGTTGGTCTACTTAACCATTTACTTTGGCAGCAATATATTGGATTACTTGCAGTCTTCATGTCCTACCTTTTTACAGGTGCAAGGATCAGGTGATTACTTTAGCAGCAGTATATTCTCTAGCCTTGCTTTGCTATTTTCATAAAAACAGCTTGTGTTTTATGTTATTATCAAGCACATATAGTAATGTTTTAGGCATGATCAATGAAACTCAAGTCCTGCTTAGTCTACTTCCTCCCACTCGCATTCCCATCTCATTGTTCTGTTACACCAAAGACAGATGGATTTTAAAAGGTGTTACAAGCGCTAGCACATTGACATGTGACTTTACTTTGTTTTTCAGGTAGCATGCCCGCTACTCTACCACCACTGATTCATATCTTTCAGGTCATTGTATTGCTATTTTGCAGGCCATCGACTAGAACAAAGATCTTTCTAGAGAACCATATTGTTGATTCAGAAATTTCTCTTACAGCCACTGTTATTTTGGTGCGTTTTTCGTCTTTATATATGTGCTTTTAAAGAAAGCTGATAGGCTAAATTGTTTGGATTCTAGGTAGTAGCTAGAAAGAGACTTGGAAGCTGAGAAAAAGTTGTTGCAATATATTGCAAGAACTTATCTCACGCCATTTCAAACTCGCTCGCTTCTTTCTTTTCTACATACATTCATAGTACATTGATATGTGATCCAATTTATAAAATTTTAAGCAAAATTTCTTGTGGATGGTGACCACGACCAAGTCTAGATCGTGAGTAGTACTTAGGAGATACTAATCATTGTTTGGTATACTAAAATAATCTGTTGTGATTCTATGCATTCAGAATATGCGTTCATGATTTTGTTTTTGAGAATTGGATGATGTGTTGTTTACTATCCTCGGGGCTACATGGTGTGGACTATGAAGGCCGACCGATGTACATAGAGAGGCCATGGAAGGTGTCCTGGAGTTTGAGAGAGCTTTTAGGGAGAGGTTCTCTGCTTGCACATTAGCTGCTAAGAGGCATATTGACTCCACTACTATCTTCGATGTCCAAGGTGTGGTATGTTAATGATTCAGTTTGAGCTGTGCTTACAAAATGAAGATCTGTGTGGTTTTTGCTCTTAGAATATATTGCTTGTCATACATATGTTTGTTGTTCTGTATCACAACTTCTTTAGCTAATCGATATGATATGAGGCCTAGGAGTTGCCACTTTGCTTATGCTTGCTTCAACTCTTCTTAGGGGCTCACATGGATCATCCCCGAGCGCAAGCAAACTTTGAGATCGCGCTGAAAGCATGTCATCCCTGAAATCCTTCAGTTGGGAGTAACATTTAGTTCCACTGTGTGGTTTTTGCTCTCTAAATATATTGCTCATCATACATATGTTTGTGATCTCATAGATTTGGATTTTGAACAGTACCAGTTTCTTATTTTTGTTGATGCAAGCCTTGAAGCGTATCAAACTCTATGAACTGGTATGATTTGGAAGATATGAACTGTAACTTCTGTGTTGCAAATAATCTATGAGGTGTGAGCTGCTAGAGGTAGAACTTGCTGAAATAGTTATGATCTCAAATAGTCATGTATATTGTGATATTAACAATTCCTCATAGTATTTGACTATTTGTATTGTAGCAACTGCAAATAAGCAACTGCTCCTTTTGCTTCATGTAGTACTAAATTTACTGTTGCTTGTTTAAAGAAAAATTTAGGTTCCATTTGCAATAGTGGATATGTTTTCACTGTCTGTTGAATGATGTTGGGATATTTGTTTTTTCTTTTGTCAAACTCCAGTTAATATATTTTTCTTGTATTGTATGAATTGCGATGTTCAGAAGCACAGAGATTAGTCAAGTCGAGAAGGACATCGTTCTCAGGTGTGTTCTTATGTTTACATTCGAGAAGGACATTCTATTTGAAGCTCAACTTATCGTGTAAATTGGTTTCAAAGCTCAGCGAGTATTGTGATGTTTGGTATTTTCGTTCTTCACACCCCCTTCGCCAAGGCCATCAATGGCGCCGCGCTGCAGCTCTTCAGCTTCGCCGAGGCCATCAGCATCGGTCGCCCCCCTAAAAACTCTTCAAGATCATAGACCTCCACGACAGGCTCTCGAAGTCTCGGACCTCCTATTCAACGTCTTTGGCTATACCTAGCCTCAACATCGAGATGACGATGTGAGGACTCTGGGTCAGTGTCTCTAGCGTTGTCCCGTCATGAAAAGCAAACTATCACGAAACGTTTTTATGGATTTATCTTCATTGATGAAGATAAAATTATAGTTATGTAAACATTCTTAACCTTTAAAAAGATGCTAATAAGAGCATTGAACGATAATTAATGCTTCTGTATCTCAATGTATCTTATTATAACATGTTTACTCCGTAGCAATGCACGGGCACACACCTAGTATAGTTATAAAATCATAACTTTTGCATATAAAATCGGATGAACATAAAGTTTATATGAAAATTGTAGAGCTCGAAGAGATCTATACTTTGTAGTACATCAATTTTTTGTTTAACACATCTTTAGACCAAAATTATTAAAATAATATCCAAATTTATATCAAATTAATAGACTTAATCATTTTTATGTGGGGGCTTAAGTTTATCTCCATGTGGAAACTTAAGTTATATTTTTATAGTCTATTTATTAGTATGGGTAATTTATTTGTAATTTTCGGTCGGCGCTACAATATTTTATGAATTTAATTGTATTTTGATGATTTTTTACGACAAAAATTTAATAATACATAAGTAGCCTAAAAATCGTGAAATTTTACAGAGGCACAACATATGTCCATACATAACCATAAAAAATGTTTGGATCATAAGATCTATAAGATACCCGTGTTTCTTCCATTTCACTTTCACTTATTTGTATGAGTTACATGTGAAATCATTGTAAGTATCCAAGTTTCAACAAAATTGGTACTTTACTTTATCATTTTTATATGAGGACTTGAGTTATCTTCGTATAAAATGTTTATTAGTTTTTGTAACTTATTTGTATTTTTTGAGTGAAACTATAATATTTTATAATTTTTTAATATTGTGGTATTGGTTCTATAATGTCCTTGTGATTAGTAACTTTGAACTGCATGATGTCAATTTTATCAGTTTTCTTTCCTAAACTTGATCTATCATATACATGATTATGTTTTGCTTAATTTATGTGTTTGTTGGATGGTTGGACAATTAATATCATCGGTACAAACTACCCAACAACTATCTGGTACCTACCCGAGTAGTATCATTTATCCGTTTCTTACGTGTTATTACCCGGTCCCGTCCTGTATTCGTTCCGAATCTTAACTACCCGTATCCGGTTCTATATCCGAGAGAAATACGTTAGGATAGGATACGGGATGACCCTGTATATCTGTCCCATTTTCATCCCTACCCAGGTGCGATGAGAAGATCACCGGTGACCATGCAATTTCTTGCCGGAGCAAAAACACCGCCTCCGTGCCGCTGCTTTACACGGATAGCTCGAGTGGCGCCCAAATTTTGCACTAAGAAGCTGTTGATTGTGTTAGCTAGCTGCCATTCCATGCGTAGCATCATCGGGGAGGGGAATAGATCTTTCGTTTGCCATTTGGCCTGCGCGTCGGCGTGCGCCACCGTGGGTGTGACCAGCGCCGCCGTCTCCAGGCACCTGGTGGAGAAGAACGGTTTGTAGCCGTTGATCAGGAGATTAGCGATCGGGATGTGATCAGATTGTACCTTTCCGAGATTTTTAAATCAAACCGTAGATCCAAAGTTGAGAGGTCGAGAGAGGGAGTGGTGTGAGGCCGTAGATCGTGAAATAAATGGCGGGGATTAGAACGTGACTTACCCTTTAGGTACATTAAATTCGGGTCATTGGATCTAATCTGAGCGGCTTGCAGTCACCTGTATCTCTTCGACTCTGGCTTTTACTAAAGATATCCCCGAAAAATGGATTATCAAGCCGCCATCCACCCAAGAAGTAGAATATTATGCAGGGGTCCCTGGAAATTGCAAATAAGTCCCTAGGGCTCGATTTTAATCATAAAAATGACCTAGAACTCTATTTTAGTCTGTTCCAGTTGCGTTGGCTTTGTAATAAAATTGTCTACGCAGTAGCAAACCTTATATTGTTATATCACATACCATATAATTAGATATTTACTTACGTGCATAGTAAACTAACCTTTCTAGTCAAAGGTAATTTGTCCATAACTATAAACTGACTAAAGTATGATCCTTAATCAAGTTATGGTTTAGATTAAGGTTGAAATAGTTATTTCTTTAATCTCCCTCACATAATTTATAATAATAGTTTATTACTTAATCATCTAAAACTCTAGAAAACTATATCTTTTCCATTGTAACTCTAAATTTAGTGGTTCTCGAACCCACAATCTCGTAGCAGCGCGTAGAATATTTTTACGCTGTTTGTTCTTATGTTTGGTGTGATGTTAATTTTTCCTATACCATGTTTGTTTGTATGGCTACGATTAGCAGTGAGGTCACGAGAATCTGAAGATCATCCCAATACCTAGGAATCTTGAGTCTCAGGAAAGTTATGCCCTTGGTCACTTTTCTTTACCTAATAATGTTCATGTTAATCACTATGACATGCTCAGGTTAATTTGATGGACCCAATAGGTTTCCCTAGCATTGTTTATCCCCTACCTTGCAAACAAAAACACTATTGGGTAATTTTGCTACTGCTCTACTTGGTTTTGGGAAATTAATGTTATATTATGATCATGTTCCAGTTATACTATTGTTTTAATTATTGTTCATGACAAGATCATTGTGTTAATTGGAACATGGAGCGACCACCCGGGAAAACAGTGCTACCACAAGAGTGGTATGGGACGCCCTTGGCTGACTAATTAGGAAAGCTAGTGCAAGACTACCTTACCCGAAAGAGGCAAGGGCGGTAGGGGAGCTGCATATAGGGAGGTTCTTGGGTCGATCATGCTGCGATAGCTTTTCGGACGAGGGATTCCTATATTTCCCTTTTTAGAAACCATAGCGGGTTTTCGGAAGCTAGTGGAAATTCGTAAAGGCCTCGTAGTGGTACCTAACCTCATCTCCTCAGCAGAGATGAATGACAAGTCGTGATCCCTTGGCAAATGGGTAAACGACTTGTGGGTAAAAATTTGCAGCCTCTGCAGAGTGTAAAACTGGTATATCAGTCGTGCTCACGGTCATGAGCAGCTCAGACCCTCACATGAGTAATTTATAGAACTAAACTTAATTTGTCATATGCATTGCATTGTGGGTGTTGATATTAATTTGATCTCTTACTTATTTGGGGTCGGTATCTACTTATACTTAGTAACTGCTAATAAAATCTTGACCAACTCTAAAAGCAATGCTCAGCTTTAACCATCTCCTTTGGTAAGCCTTACACTTCACATGAGCTCTCACCTTTGATGAATTCATGCACATTATTCCCCACAACTTTTTGAGCGATGAACGTATGTGAGCTCACCTTTGCTGTACTCACATCCCCCAGGTCAAGAACAGGTACCGCAGGATGATGCGTATGAAGGATGCTATGATAAGTTCGTGAGTGGTTTGGGCCGTCGTCTCCCAGTCAACTATGGTGGCTGGATCGTTATCTTCGCATGATGTAATTATTTATCTATTTTGTACAGAACTTCGTTATATATTAAAGATGTGACATTTGTTTCTGTACCATGAGTCATCATATGTATGAGACTTGATCCTAGCACACTTGGTGATAATTTTGCGCCCGGATTTTGGACCCCTAAAACCCGGGTGTGACATCTCTTCTCTTTAAAGGCGACGACTCCTGAAACATCTCCATCTTCGCTAACTTTGAGGCATTCGACTATGAGTGGATGGACGTCAATGAGAGAGACGAGGAGGGAAAAGCGTCCAACCGATTGGCCTCCCAACTCCAAGTTAGAAAAAAACTCGACAAATAAGTGGGTTCCAGATTTTGAATCAGATCTCGTTAGGAGCCATGGCGTCGACCTCGGCACCATGGCTCCTGGTGCTGATGTACTGCTATGACAATGCCACATCAACGCCATACGGTCATAGTAAATGTAATCTTTCCATCATGGACTATGACTCCAAGGTATTGAACCCTGATGTTATGACTTAATGAGTTATAATGTTGGTTTCTAAGGTCAAAATGAGATTTTGGTTATCAAGATGTAAATTGTTTTCTTTAAAATGATATTAAATTAAAAATGGTCGATTTGTCTATCATGTCCCAATTTCCTATACAAAGTTGTTATGGTCCGACAGCCAGATCATATCTGCATGGTGTTTTGCTCACGTGTCACACTCCTTTGGCGCATATGGGTAGTTCTACTTGTGAAGTCATCTTCGTGGGCTGTGCTAGATCTTATTTGTCACCTCGTTTCGCTTGATCTTGTCTTGAGACTGTACTCTTACAAGTACAAGCCTTCAAGATCAAAACAAATACAATGATATTAATATATATTATGAGTTAAAAGATCTATAGGTTGCAATTTAAACATTATTAAATTTTGTTTTATACCATTGTGGTTCTTGTATTGAATCTTTCAAAACAATATACCATATACATATACTAGGTAGATGCCCGTGCGTTGCAACGGTATACAAAATATTCAACAAAATGTTAGTGCATAAAAAATAATACCACATATTTCAGTTGCACAAAAACAATACATTCCCCCTTGCAAGGTTAGGGTCGCATTTTCTTCCTACTTTGCACCTCAGCGAACAGAAAAAACCAAAGAATCATACAGTCCATAGACGCACTTGCACACTTGAAGAGCACTGCACATCCCGTTATCCTCCCATACACCTCCTAAGCAGCATGAGCCTGATTCCTGCGCATCTATTCCTCGATGTTGTTCACATTAATGAGGGTCTAAGAGTGGGGATGGGTTGCAACAACATACAAAATATTAATATATAATGATTACATAGAAACTAAATAATATATACTATCATCGATCTCAATATCCTACAATTCCTTTGTCAAGAATCAATATCTGTTACTATAAAGAATGGTGAGGGGGCACCAGAGGCCTAGGAACCGCGAGCAGGGGCGGCAGCGGTGGACTGCATTAAACATTGTGACATCAGGATCAATGTATTATGTTGCCTACTTGTATGTAGATGAAATTCTAGATACATATATTTTACTATGTACTTAGACATGATGTATATCTAGGTGCATAGCAAAACCTATATGCACAGAAAAGTCAGAACGACTTACAACTTGGAATGAAGTAGATGGCTTGTTACCAACCTGCAATACAAAGGATGCCCGATACAATTGGTTAATAAAAAGAGTTATTTGTGATTATGATCATCTCATCGCGCGGCTTCACCTGTTTGGTATCCCGTAGCTCGTCATCGCCAGATTGGTATTGCCGTCGTGCACCACTTGCCAGATTGGGTTCATTTTCATCTAATGGGCTTCTTAGCTTTCAAACTTCATACGGCTGACTAATTTGCCCTTTTCTTTTCGCCTCGTCGCAGCGAACTCCCGCGTGCTCCGTTTGCTCGACGAAATGCCCCGCCGCGACGCGGCGAAATACGCCCCCCTCATCTCCGCGCACTGTCGCCTCGGCGCTCCCCTGGATGCCCTTCGCGCCTTCCTCGACATGCTGGCCTGGGGTTGCTCCGACGAGGAGGGTGCAGACGATGTCGTCCGCCCCAACGTGTTCACGGTGGCTGCGGTCGTGCAGGCCTGCGGGCTGGCCAGGGACGAGCGCCGCCACCGCCGCGTCGTTGGTGTCCTGCGTGGCCGCAGCGAGAGCCACCCGCGCCTCGCCGAGGTACGTGTCGAACACCTGTCGCACATGGACACATCGCCATCAGATTCCAACCACCAAACCGTACGAGGAAAAGGACAACAAGCATGGTTGTTCTCTCTTGTAGAAAACGATTGCTTCTATTTTAGCATTGAAGTGTCTGAAGTCTCAATATACAACACTTTAAGCTCCTAGGATTGCCATGTCATTTCAGGTGAAATTGATGCATGAAGCAGGCTACGAGCTGGGCAACCTTGATGCTACGCTGATCTTGCAAAAACCAAAAATTAGCCCGTTCAAGGAGACAATCCGTTCTAATTTGTGCGACCTACTTGGGGCAGATCCATCTGTGGTCAATCTCAAGGCCAAGACGCACGAGAAAGTTGACAGTCTAGGGGAGAACAAGAGAAAGTTGACATTCTAGGGGAGAACAAGAGCATAGCTGCTCATACTGTAGTTCTCCTGATGCGAAAGTAGAATGAACAAATGGCAGATAATTGTATCATGCTACACGAAAAAGGTTGTTATCTTATACTTGTGATTGTTGAGTGATCTAGCCAGTATGGAAAATTTTCATGTGGTAGAAACAATAAAGCTGATTGCAATGAGAAATTTTCTGTATTTCACTTGTGCTGTCAATTTGCTTCATGGATTCCCCCCTTCTACGATGTATCATGATGTTGAGTTATCTTTAATTGAGATTTAGGAGAGAATCATATCGACAAAACATAGGTCTGACCGTCTTAGTGTGAACATCCAATAAATTTATGGGTGAAAATCAGATAGATTTAAACAAACTCATATGTATTAGTGTGTCAGTAACATCATTAAGACTTCTCTACATTTCCACACCGGGTTATCTTATCAGCGGTACAAAGGTCAATTAACACTCAGTGTGTTAATCAGGATCCAAATTGAGGCCAAAAATCAACTTGCTAAGCACACAACATAATTTCAGGACGGACAGGCATGTCCCTGATGAATTGCTCAGCCTCTGCAAACCTCCCAGACCTCCCAAGCAGATCAACTACGCAGGCATAGTGATCCATGCTAGGTTCAATGCCGTGGTCTCTTCCCATGCTTTCAATGTACTTGTGACCTTCTCAAATCAAACCAGAGTGACTGCAAGCTGATATTGTGACGTTGTTTGGGAGGACGCCGTCCTCCAACATCATGAGGAAAACCCCGAGGGCCTCTTCGAGCATAGCATTGAGCACACACCCTGATATGATGGCCGTCCAAGAAACAACATCCCTGCAGGTTAATCCCAGGAGCAGTGTCGGGGACCATAATTAGGGCTACCCCCAAGATTCCTAATCTCAGCTGGTAACCCCCATCAGCACAAAGCTGCAAAGGCCTGATGGGCGCGATTAAGGTCAAGGCTCAGTCCACTCAAGAAACACGATCTCGCCTCGCCCGAGCCCAGCCTCGGGCAAAGGCAGCCGACCCCGGAGGATTCACGTCTTGCCTGAGGGCCCCCTCAAGCAACGGACGCGCCTTCGCGTCGCCCAAGGCCCAGTCTTCGCAGAGAAGCAACCTTGGCCAGATCGCCACGCCAACCGACCGTATCGCAGGAGCATTTAATGCAAGGATCGCCTGACATCTTATCATGACGCGCTCTTCAGTCGACAGAGCCGAAGTGACCGCAGTCACTTCGCCGCTCCACTGACCGACCTAACAGGAATACAGCGCCGCCTGCCCTGCTCCGACTGCCGTGCCACTCGCCAGAGTGAGGTCGATAGCGGCTAAGTCCAGCCTCGGGCGACATAGGAAGCTCCACCTCGCCCGACCCCAGGGCTTGGCCCCCGTCTCGGCCTCGGCTCCGGAAGACGACGAACTCCGCCTCGCCCGGCCCCAGGGCTCGGACTCGGCCTCGGATCCGGAAGACGACGAACTCCGCCTCGCCCGGCCCCAGGGCTCGGACTCGGCCTCGGCTCCGGAAGACGACGAACTCCGCCTTGCCCGACCCCAGGGCTCGGACTCGGCCTCGGCTCCGGAAGACGACGGACTCCGCCTCGCCCGACCCCAGGGCTCGGACTCAGCCTCGGCTCCGGAAGACGATGGACTCCACCTCGCCCGACCCCAGGGCTCGGACTCAACCTCGACCTCGGAGGAATCGCCACCTCGCCCCAACTCAGGTTCGGACTAGCCACGTCGCCAGGAGGGCCATCATTACCCTACCCCTAGCTAGCTCAGGCTACGGGGAACAAGACCGGCGTCCCATCTAGCTCGCCCCGGTAAACAAGCAATGATGACACCCCGCACGCTCCATGACGGCGGCAGCTCCCAGCCTCTTATGTCAGCAAGGAGACGTCAGCGTGGACCCGACAGCCCCGATAGCTGTACTTCCGCAGAGCTCCAGCGCTCCTCCGACGGCCACGACGTCATATGAACAGGATGCCAAAACCTCTCCGACTGCCACAACGGCATGTACTTAGGGCTCTAGCTCCTCTCTGCTAGACACGTTAGCACACTGCTACACCCCCCATTGTACACCTGGGCCCTCTCCTTACGTCTATAAAAGGAAGGTCCAGGGCTCTCGTACGAAGAGGTTGGCCGCACGGGAGAACGGGCCGGCGCGTAAGGCTCTCGCTCTCTCTCTCACTCCCGCGCGAACGCTTGTAACCCCCTACTGCAAGCGCATCCAGCCGCCCTGGGCGCAGGACAACACGAAGGCCGCGGTTTCCCCTCGCTATTCTCCCCCCTTTGTGTCCCGTCTCGCGCCGACCCATCTGGGCTGGGGCACGAAACGACAATTTACTCGTCGGTCCAGGGACCCCCCAGGGTCGAAACGCCGACAGTTGGCGCGCCAGGTAGGGGCCTACTGCGTGTTGACGAACAGCTTCCTGTCAAGCTCCAGATGGGTAGTCCCCAGCAACCTTTCCAACCCAGGACGACACTCCGTTTTGGGAGTCTCGAGTTCATGTCTCTCGACGGCAGCTACGACATGGTACTCCTTCTTCCGCCGCGCGACAACGACAATGGCGGCCGTCAGCCCGCCTGCCGGCGGCGGAATCGACGACGTCTTCCCCACGTGGCGGAAGAGCAACATTCAGTTCTGTCTCATCGCCTCCCCCGTCGACGGAGGAGGAGGCGGGGCAGGCATGGCCAAGCAGGGGGCGACACCTCGTCGGCTGTCGAGCGAGTCGACGGCGCCGACGCCCCAGCGGGGGACACGCTGGGCATTGACCTCGCGTCGAAGACGAAGACGAGCGCCGTTTTCCCCGCAACACGCCAACATCGAGCTGACGGATGACGCTAGCACGCTCGCGAAGGGCTTGCTGGGCGTCGCCCTCGTACCTGGGACAACGGTGCAGTCCGCCCCTGACGCGACTTTGTCACCACCCATCGATCAAGAGGTACCGTCCGTTTCCCATCCCATGCCTTTCAGATTCAACTTCGATCCACCAAGCGACCCCGCTTCGGTGGAGGCTTTCGCAAAGGCATGTCCAAACCCTCCGGGGTACCATGCGCAGTCACCCTGGGACAGACTGACGGCCGTATCGACCTACGGGCCCTCGGGTTCCGAGGAAGATGACGAGCCCGACTCTGGTTGGGATTTCTCTGGGCTTGGTAACCCCAGTACCATGCGGGACTTCATGACCGCGTGTGACTACTGCCTCTCTGATTGTTCCGATGGTAGCCACAGCCTCGGCGACGAGGACTGTGGCCCAAGTCGCGAATATTTCCACGTTGATCTAGGGGGTCTCGGCGAAGGTAACCATCTTGGTATGCCGGAAAACGGCGATCCCCCTAGGCCTGCGCCTCGCGTTGACATCCTTTGGGAGCTAGCTGTGGTCCCAGTCCCTACGGGGGGTTAGGACGCACAGCTTGAGCAAATCCGCGAGATGCAGGCCAGGCTCGACGAGGAGGCAGGAACACTTGCGCAGCCTCGGCTGAACCTCGGACAGGAGTGGGCAGGCCGAGCTCCAGCTGGAGAAGCGCGTCATCTGGCCCAGGACCTCCAGCACCACATCGCCGACGATACCAGGCCAAGGCTGCCCCCGGTTTCCAGTGGGGTCGGCCAGAACCTGGCTGCAGCTGCGATACTACTCCGAGCGATGCCAGAACCCTCCACCACCGAGGGGCGGCGTATCCAGGGAGAGCTCAAGAACCTTCTGGAAGATGCCGCGGTCCGACGGGCCGAAAGCTCTGCCTCCCGAAGGCAGGGGTACCCCCCGGAGCATCGCGCCGCGACTTCCAGATTCGTGCGAGAAGCCTCGGTCCACACCAGGCGCACGCGCAACATGGCGCCTGCGGCCCCGGGTCGCCTCGGCAACGAGCACCACCACCGCAACCGTCGAGCCCACCTCGACGAAAGGGTGCGCCGAGGCTACCACCCCAGGCGTGGGGGACGCTACGACAGTGGGGAGGATCGGAGCCCCTCGCCCGAACCACCCGGTCCGCAGGCTTTCAGCCGGGCCATACGACGGGCGCCATTCCTGACCCGGTTCCGAACCCCGACTACCATCATAAAGTACTCGGGGGAGACGAGGCCGGAACTGTGGCTCGCGGACTACCGACTGGCCTGCCAGCTGGGTGGAACGGACGATGACAACCTCATCATCCGCAACCTCCCCCTGTTCCTCTCCGACACCGCTCGAGCCTGGCTGGAGCATCTGCCTCCGGGGCAGATCTCCAACTGGGACGACCTGGTCCAAGCCTTCGCCGGCAACTTGCAGGGCACGTACGTGCGCACTGGGAACTCCTGGGATCTCCAAAGCTGCCGACAGTAGCCAGGAGAGTCTCTCCGGGACTACATCCGGTGATTCTCGAAGCAGCGCACCGAGCTGCCCAACATCACCGATTTCAACGTCATCGGCGCGTTCCTCGCCGGCACCACCTACCGCGACCTGGTGAGCAAGCTGGGTCGCAAGACCCCCACCAGGGCGAGCGAGCTGATGGACATCGCCACCAAGTTCGCCTCTGGCCAGGAGGCGGTTGAGGCCATTTCCCGAAAGGACAAGCAGCCCCAGGGCCGCCAGCCGGAAGACGTCCCCGAGCCGTCCGCTCGGCGCGACACCAAGAAGAAGAACAAGAAGAAGTCGCAAGCGAAACACGACGCCACCGACGCGGACCTTGTCGCCGCCGCTGAGTACAAGAACCCTCGGAAACCTCCTGGAGGTGCCAATCTCTTCGATAAGATGCTCAAGGAGCCGTGCCCCTATCATCAGGGGCCCATCAAGCACACCCTTGAGGAGTGCGTCATGCTTCGGCGCCACTTTCACAAGGCCGGGCCACCGGCGGAAGGTGGCAGGGCCCACAACAACGACAAGAAGGAGGACCACAAGGCAGAGGAGTTTCCCGAGGTCCACGACTGCTTCATGATCTACGGTGGGCAAGTGGCGAATGCCTCGGCTCGGCGCCACAAGCAAGAGCATCGGGAGGTCTGCTTGGTAAAGGTGGCGGCGCTAGTCTACCTAGACTGGTCCGACAAGCCCATCACCTTCGACCAAGGCGACCACCCCGACCGCGTGCCGAGCCCAGGGAAATATCCGCTCGTTGTCGACCCCGTCATCGGCAACGTCAGGCTCACCAAGGTCCTCATGGACGGAGGCAGCGGCCTCAACATCATCTATGCCGAGACCCTCGGGCTCCTGCAGATCGATCTGTCCTTGGTCCGGGCCGGCGCGGCGCCTTTTCACGGGATCATCCCCGGGAAACGCGTCCAACCCCTCGGACGACTCGATCTGCCCGTCTGCTTCGGGACTCCCTCCAACTTCCGAAGGGAAACCCTCACGTTCGAGGTGGTCGGGTTCCGAGGAACCTACCACGCAGTGCTGGGGAGACCATGTTACGCCATGTTCATGGCCGTCCCCATCTACACCTACCTCAAGCTCAAGATGCCGGGCCCCAACGGGGTCATCACTGTCGGCCCCACGTACCGACACGCGTACGAATGTGACATGGAGTGCGTGGAGTACGCCGAGGCCCTCACCGAATCTGAGGCCCTCATCGCCGACATGGAAAGCCTCCCCAAGGAGGTTCCAGATGCGAAGCGCCACGCCGGCAACTTCGAACCAGCAGAGGCGGTTAAATCCGTCCCTCTCGACCCCAGCAACGACACCTCCCAGCAGATCCGGATCGGCTCTGAGCTCGACCCCAAATAGGAAGCAGTGCTCGTTGACTTTCTCCGTGCGAATGCTGAGGTTTTTGCGTGGAGTCCCTCGGACATGCCAGGCATACCGAGGGAAGTCGCCGAGCACTCACTGGATATCCGAGCTGGAGCCAGACCCGTGAAGCAGCCTCTGCGCCGATTCGACGAAAAAAAGCGTAGTGCCATAGGCGAGGAGATTCACAAGCTGATGGCCGCTGGGTTCATCAAAGAGGTATTCCATCCCGAATGGCTTGCCAACCCTATGCTTGTGAAAAAGAAAGATGGGAAATGGCGGATGTGTGTAGACTACACTGGTCTAAACAAAGCATGTCCGAAGGTTCCCTACCCTCTGCCTCGTATCGACCAAATCGTGGATTCCACTGCTGGGTGCGAAACCCATTCATTCCTCGATGCCTACTCAGGGTATCACCAAATCAGGATGAAAGAGTTCGACCAGCTCACGACTTCTTTCATCACACCTTTTGGCATGTACTGCTACGTTACTATGCCATTTGGTTTGAGGAATGCGGGTGCGACGTACCAATGGTGCATGAACCACGTGTTCAGAGAGCACATTGGTCGAACGGTCGAGGCTTACGTCGATGACATCGTAGTCAAGACGAGGAGAGCCTCCGACCTCCTCTCCGACCTTGAAACGACATTCCGGTGTCTCAAGGCGAAAGGCGTAAAACTCAATCCCGAGAAGTGCGTCTTCGGAGTCCCCCGAGGCATGCTCTTGGGGTTCATCGTCTCCGAGCGGGGCATCGAGGCCAACCCGGAAAAAATCACGACCATCACCAACATGGGGCCCATCAAGGACTTGAAAGGGGTATAGAGGGTCATGGGATGCCTTGCGGCTCTGAGCCGCTTCATCTCGTGCCTCGGTGAAAGAGGCCTACCTCTGTACCGCCTCTTAAGAAAGACCGAGTGCTTCACTTGGACCCCCGAGGCCGAGGAAGCCCTCGGGAACCTGAAGGCGCTCCTTACGAACGCACCCATCCTGGTGCCCCCCGCTGCCGGAGAAGCCCTCTTGATCTACGTCGCCGCTACCACTCAGGTGGTCAGCGCCGCGATCGTGGTCGAGAGACAAGAAGAAGGGCATGCATTGCCCGTCCAGAGGCCGGTCTACTTCATCATTGAGGTACTGTCCGAGACCAAGATCCGCTACCCACAAATTCAGAAGCTACTGTACGCGGTAATTTTGACACAGCGAAAGTTGCGACACTACTTCGAGTCTCATCCGGTAACTGTGGTGTCATCCTTCCCCCTCGGGGAGATCATCCAGTGCCGGGAGGCCTCGGGTAGGATTGCAAAGTGGGCGGTGGAAATCATGGGCGAGACAATCTCGTTCGCCCCTCGGAAGGCCATCAAGTCCCAAGTCTTGGCAGACTTTATGGCTGAATGGGTCGACACCCAGCTTCCGGCAGCTCCGATCCAACCGGAACTCTGGACCATGTTTTTCGATGGGTCGCTGATGAAAACAGGGGAAGGCACGGGCCTGCTCTTCATCTCGCCCCTCGGAAAGCACCTACGCTACGTGCTGCGCCTCCATTTCCCGGCGTCCAACAACGTGGCTGAGTACGAGGCTCTGGTCAACGGATTGCGCATCGCCATCGAGCTAGGGGTCCGACGCCTCGACGCTCGCGGTGACTCGCAGCTTGTCATCGACCAAGTCATGAAGAACTCCCACTGCCACGACCCAAAGATGGAAGCCTACTGCGACGAGGTTCGACGCCTGGAAGACAAGTTCTACGGCTCGAGGTCAACCACGTCGCCCGACAATACAACGAGACTGCGGACGAGCTGGCAAAGATAGCTTCGGGGCAGACAACGGTTCCCCCGGACGTCTTCTCCCGAGACCTACATCAACCCTCGGTCAAGACCAGCGACACGACCGAGCCCGAGGCGCCCTCGGCTCAGCCCGAGGCGCCCTCGGCTCAACCCGAGGCACCCTTGGCCCCCGAGGGTGAGGCACTGCGCGTCGAGGGAGAGCGGAATGAGGTCCCGCCTGATCGAGACTGGCAGGCCCCGTACCTGCAATATCTCCACCGAGGAGAGCTGCCCCTCGATCGAGCCGAAGCTCGGCGACTGGCGCGGCGCGCCAAGTCATTCGTCTTGCTGGGTGAAGGGAAGGAGCTCTACCACCACAGCCCCTCCGGCATCCTCCAGCGATGCATATCCATCACCGAAGGCCAGGAGCTCTTACAAGAAATACACTCGGGGGCTTGCGGTCATCACGCAGCGCCCCGAGCCCTTGTTGGAAACGCTTTCCGACAAGGTTTCTACTGGCCGACCGCGGTGGCCGACGCCACTAGAATTGTCCGCACCTGCCAAGGGTGTCAGTTCTACGCAAGGCAGACACACCTACCCGCTCAGGCTCTGCAAATAATACCCATCACCTGGCCATTTGTTGTGTGGGGTCTGGACCTCGTCAGTCCCTTACAAAAGGCACCCGGGTGCTACACACACCTACTGGTCGCCATCAACAAATTCTCCAAGTGGATCGAGGTCCGACCCCTAAACAACATCAGGTCCGAACAGGCGATGGCATTCTTCACCAACATCTTCCATCGCTTTGGGGTCCCGAACTCCATCATCACCGACAATGGCACCCAGTTCACCGGCAGAAAGTTCCTGGACTTCTGCGAGGATCACCACATCCGGGTGGACTGGGCCGCCGTGGCTCGCCCCATGACGAATGGGCAGGTAGAGCGTGCCAACGACATGATTCTGCAAGGACTCAGGCCGAGGATCTACAATGACCTCCACAAGTTCGGCAGGCGATGGATGAAGGAAATCCCCTTGGTGGTCTAGAGCCTGAGGACGATGCCAAGTCGAGCCACGGGCTTCACGCCGTTCTTTCTAGTCTACGGGGCCGATGCCATCTTGCCCACAGACTTAGAATACGGTTCCCCAAGGACGAGGGCCTACGACGACCGACGCAACCAGACCAACCGAGAAGACTCACTGGACCAGCTGGAAGAGGCTCGGGACGTGGCCTTACTACACTCGGTGCGGTATCAGCAGTCCCTGTGACGCTACCACGCCCGAGGGGTTCGGTCCCGAGACCTCCAGGTGGGCGACTTGGTGCTTCGACTACGACAAGACGCCCGAGGGCGGCACAAGCTCACGCCTCCCTAGGAAGGGCCATTCATCATCGCTAAGGTTTTGAAGCCCGGAACATACAAGCTGGCCAACAGTCAAGGCGAGGTCTACAGCAACGCTTGGAACATCCGACAGCTACGTCGCTTCTACCCTTAAGATGTTTTCAAGCCGTTCATATACCTCGTTTACATATGAAGTCTAACCATCAAGGAAGGGACGGCTTTGCCTCGGCAAAGCCCGACCCTCCCTCGGGGGCTAGAAGGGGCGAACCCCCTCCGCGTCAAAATTTTCCTCGAAAAAAGTCTTTCGGCAAGAACATTTTTCGTGTTTTTCAACTACTTCGATGGTGGGATCCTGAAAACGACGGAGTACACATAAGTAGGCAAGGCTGACCGAGCCGAGGGACTCCTACGCCTCCGGGATACGGATACCTCACTCATCACCTTCTGCGATAAGTAACTCACGCTCGGATAAACGGTTCCGCTGACCGAACAAGTCTTAACGCTCGAAGACTCTTCTGCCGAAACGATTTTTTGTGCCATCTCGACCATGTTGACAAAAGAATCCTACGGACGAGTAAGAGTACACGTAAGCGGCAAGGCCAACCGAGCCGAGGGACTCCTACGCCTCCGGGATACAGATACCTCACTCATCACCTTCCGTGAGAAGTAACTCTCGCTCGGATGAACGATTCTGCCACCGACAAGCAAGTCTTGATACTCGAAACAAGGGGAAAAGAAATGCAGCTTTACAACACGACGACAGTATGTTTGGGCCTCGGCGGCCGCGAAAAACATATGCATACTACAGGCGAACCGATGCTGCAGGCTCAGATGTCGATGGAGAGGGAGCAGCAGCACCCTCGGCGTCAACTCCACCTTCAGCGAAGTCCGACCGAGCCTCGGACGGCAACCCGGGCGGAGGATCTCCGCACCGAAGGACGACGTCAGCACCACGCCCGGGCCATCGCCGCCAGGGTCTCCTCCAGGAACCCGGCCCGAGCAGACGGCTCGGCCGGCCGCCTCGAAGTCTCAGCCAGCCGTCCCCCGAGGACACCAGCTCGACTCATGGCCTCGGCAACCCGACTCCGGCGCTGGTCCCACCAGTGGATGGCCCGGCCAGGCTCCGGCCGACAAAGCTTCCCTTTTTTGAGCCGACTCCGCCTCTGTCCACGCTGACACCGCTGCCCTCGGCCTCGGCTCACCGCAGAGCAGCCGAGGGTTTATTTAACTAAGCAAGAGAAGCCTCGGGCGCAAGGCCGACCGAGCCGAGGGATTCCTACGCCTCCGGGATACGGATACCTCACTTGTCACCTTCCGCATAGAGCAACTCACATTTGGTTAAGCGGTTCGGCTAGCCGACAGGCGAGTCCCAGTGCTCGAAAATGAGGGAAAAACATGGTATTACACCCAGAAATACCTACATGTTCAGGCCCCGATAGCCACAATGAACATACGGCATCACTCAAGGTGCCATTACAAATGGAACTCCGGTTCTGTTCCCGCGGGTATGAACAACCTCTATACCAGGAGGCCTGCGGGACGACGAACTCCAAGCGGCTCACCGCCGCCCGCTCCGACAGCAGTGGCAACGACCTCCGTCCCGGGCGGCAAGACAGCTGCAGCAACGGCTTCCGGGCGAGCGCTGCGGCAGAAAGGCTCTCGCCCACGAAGGACGAGAACCAGCCATTCAAGCCAGGGGACGGAGGTCCAGGGATGCAGGCGGAGTAGGCAATCTCATCGGCAGAGAAACCTTCTCCGGCTGCCACCACCTCAACACCGCACCAGCGGGCGCCGGGCGCCCCAAAGCGCACCGGCAGGTCCTCGCTCCCGCCCTCGCCGAGGCCGCCCCAGAACATGAGCGCCGCCCTCGCGACACACGGCATGCTGGGCAACCCTCTGGCGCGGCTGTCGGTGCAAGGAAGATCTGGACATGGCCGGCCCGTACGCGGCGCGACCATCGCCCGGACAGAGGACGGAATGCTGCACCCTGGCTGGGTAGCAGCAGTTCGCCTTCCCTGGCATGGCTGGAAGAAGCCTCCGCAGGGCTGGAGGATGCCTTTTTTCCCCCAAAGGCTGGGGGAAGAAAAGGGTTACCGGCCCACACGGAGGCAACGCCCCACTCGGTGCGCCCCTCCGCCTCAGCCCGGATGACGAAAATCCTCGAAGCTGAGGGAGGGACAGAGGCCGCAGCCCGGCTCGCTTCTCCCCACCATCGAACTGGTGGTCACCGTCTTGGGTGACCACCGGCGAGGGGATGTAGCCGGGCTGCCTGATGAAAATCCTTGAAGCCGAGCGATGGCTGAAAGGTACCAACTTCCGCGAAGTTGCGTTCCTCCAACAACAGCAAGACGAAAGCGACGCGAGCGCTCCCCAACCGGGGGCTCGGAAGGTGGAAGGATGCGATACATGGAGTGCGAAGACATGGTTGCCATCCAAGGGGGTCACCCTCCTTTTAAAGGCGACTCTCCCCACTTGCGTCCTCAGTTGTCGTGGACTGAGTCTTCTCCAACACACTCCAAGGTCCTCCCGTACGACATGGGGGCTGGGTCCCACGCGTCATGCAAGCTGCCCCAGGACAGAAGGAGCCAAACCGCCACGCGCGGAGAACACAACAGCCCAGCGGTTACAAGCATTCCTCCACTATCGCCTGGACCAGCGGGTGAAAAAGCGGACCGCCATGCAGGCGGCATGCAACCGCACCAAGAGGGCGCACCCTTCCGACTTCGCCACGTCCAGCATGGAGGCCCAGGCCCACACGTCATGTAACCGGCGCGCCGGTTACTACGTGTGAGAAATTGCACCGCCACTCGCGCCAGTCCCGCACCTCCTCGACTACGGAACCGGTGCCGCAACTTGAGGCAACCCTGCGCATGGCCCAGCAGTGCCAACCAGGCACGCCGGTCACGGGTCAGTCAGCCGTGAGAGAAGGCGTGACGGTCGATACGGCCAAAAATGGGCTGGCAGCAATGGCGATGGCAGGCGGGCGTAAGCAACAGTCAAATCATCTGCAGGCTCACGTCCCCTCCTGGAACAGCGAGAGAACCCTCTCCCACGGCGTGAAGACGATGCGCCTGTGTTCCGTTCCTCGAACGGCTCGTGCACGCACAACGGCTGCCCCGTGAACCACTCGTCCCGTCGCATTAACTCTGCGACAGGGCAGGCGGTACCTTTGGCAGGCAAAGCAGGCGACGCTTCACCTCCGCCATAATGACCGCGTCAAAAAGGTACGCCACGACGTTTGATTTCGTATCCTTTTCTACTTCCTCTTTCTCTCTCTTGCCGCAGGGACCGGGAAAGGGGATACCCCGAAAGGGATCCTTCTCCATGAAGGAAATGGGCCCCGAGCCCCCCTACTGATCAGAGGTTCGAAGGCTGGCCCCTCGGAAGGGTTCGACAGCCGCCTCAGAGCACTCGGGCTCCGCGCCCACTACTGGTCAAAGGTTCGAAGGCTGGCCCCTCGGAAGGGTACAACAGCCACCTCAGGCCACTAGGGCTCCACGCCCACTACTGATTAGGGGTTCGTAGGCTGGCCCCCGAAGGGTTCGACAACCGCCTCAGAGCACGCAGAGCGAGGGATGACCCTGGGTACGTTCGATACATAACCAAGGCTCGGGCTACGCTCCCGAGGTACCCTAAGACATTTCCGAGACCAGCGGGAGCGATTTTCGTAACGGAATCCCACCAGAGGGAGGCATCGAGCCCTCGGACCCCGTCAAAAGGGGACTGGGTCCGGCGAATCACCCGCAGGTACTTTTGGAGCGCGCCTCCGGGCCACTAGCCGACCCCTAACGAATGGGGCACGGGCGTCCACTCGGATTACCTGCTAGCAACTCACTGGAGACACCATGTTCGGTGCCCTCCGAGGGCAGCATGGCGCTTTCCCCCCCTCCTCCTTGTGGAAAGGCGATGCAGGGGCGTATGAAAAAAGCCGAGTCTGTCCTTGACCGTCCTCTCGCTCTGTGCGAAGGCTCGGGGGCTGCTCTCGTGAACCCGGCTCCGGCCAACCCATTGACAGCGTCAACATACCAGCCCGAGAACTTGGGACTCGACTATGCACCTGGGCTACGACCGGCTCGCATGAGGGAACGACCAAACCGGCCGAGCCATCACGAAAGGCACCAAGACCTCGAAGGAGTCAAAACACTCCTCCGAGGCCTCGGGGGCTACACCCGGCGGGTGCGCTCGCGCGCACCCACCAGAACAAAATGCAACCGAGAAAGGCCGGTCCCCTTGCAAAAAAGTGCGACAAAAGCCTCCAAGCGAGTGCCAACACTCCCTTCGAGGCTCGGGGGCTACTATCGGGGACCATAATTAGGGGTACCCCCAAGACTCCTAATCTCAGCTGGTAACCCCCATCAGCACAAAGCTGCAAAGGCCTGATGGGCGCGATTAAGGTCAAGGCTCAGTCCACTCAAGGGACACGATCTCACCTCGTCCGAGCCCAGCCTCGGGCAAAGGCAGCCGACCCCGGAGGATTCACGTCTCGCCCAAGGGCCCCCTCAAGCAACGGACGCGCCTTCGCCTCGCCCGAGGCCCAGTCTTCGCAGAGAAGCAACCTTGGCCAGATCGCCACGCCAACCGACCGTATCGCAGGAGCACTTAATGCAAGGATCGCCTGGCATCTTATCCTGACGTGCTCTTCAGTCGACAAAGCTGAAGTGACCGCAGTCACTTCGCCGCTCCACTGACCGACCTAACAGGAATACAGCGCCGCCTGCCCTGCTCCGACTGCCGTGCCACTCGCCAAAGTGAGGTCGACAGCGGCTAAGTCCAGCCTCGGGCGACATAGGAAGCTCCGCCTCGCCCGACCCCAGGGCTCAGCCCCCGTCTCGGCCTCGGCTCTGGAAGACGACGAACTCTGCCTCGCCCGACCCCAGGGCTCGGACTTGGCCTCGGCTCTGGAAGACAACGAACTCCGCCTCGCCCGACCCCAGGGCTCGGACTCGGCCTCGGCTCTAGAAGACGACGAACTCCACCTCGCCCGACCCCAGGGCTCGTACTCGGCCTTGGCTCCGGAAAATGACGGACTCCGCCTCGCCCGACCCTAGGGCTCGGACTCAGCCTCGGCTCCAGAAGACGATGGACTCCGCCTCGCCCGACCCCAGGGCTCGGACTCAACCTTGACCTTGGAGGAATCGCCACCTCGCCCCAACTCGGGTTCGGACCAGCCACGTCGCCAGGAGGGCATCATTACCCTACCCCTAGCTAGCTCAGGCTACGGGGAACAAGACCGGCGTCCCATCTGGCTCGCCCCGGTAAACAAGCAATGATGACACCCCGCATGCTCCATGACGGCGGCAGCTCCCAGCCTCTTATGTCAGCAAGGAGACGTCAGCGTGGACCCGACAGCCCCGACAGCTGTACTTCCGCAGAGCTCCAGCGCTCCTCCGACGGCCACGACGTCATATGAACAGGATGCCAAAACCTCTCTGACTGCCACAACGGCATGTACTTAGGGCTCTAGCTCCTCTCTGCTAGACACGTTAGCACACTACCCCCCATTGTACACCTGGGCCCTCTCCTTACGTCTATAGAAGGAAGGTCCAGGGCTCTCGTACGGAGAGGTTGGTCGCGCGGGAGAACGGGCCGGCGCGTAAGGCTCTCGCTCTCTCTCTCTCTCTCACTCCCGCGCGAACGCTTGTAACCCCCTACTGCAAGCGCATCCAGCTGCCCTGGGCGCAGGACAACACGAAGGCTGCGGTTTCCCCTCGCTGTTCTCCCCCTTTGTGTCCCGTCTCGCGCCGACCCATCTGGGCTGGGGCACGCAGCAACAATTTACTCGTCGGTCCAGGGACCCCCCGGGGTCGAAATGCCGACAAGCAGCCTCCGCGCGCTCGCCACATCCCCAACCTTGGCGTACATGTTGACCAATGAGCTGCGCACAAACGGGTTACCGTAGAAGCCGCCTGCCACGAGGTACCGTGCACCATCCTCGCCAGCTGCTCGTCCCTGGCCAGCCCGTAGGCCTGCACGACCACGGCCGCTGTGAACTCGTTGGGGAGGACGACGTCGTCCGCACCCTCCTCGTCGGAGCAACCCTAGGCCAGCATGTCGAGGAAGGCACGAAGGGCGTCCAGGGGAGCACCGAGGCAACAGTGCGCGGAGATGAGGGGGGCGTAGGTCGCCGCGTCGTGGCGGGGCATTTCGTCGAGCAAACGGAGCGCGTGGGAGTTCGCTGCGGTGAGGCAAAAAGGAAAGGGCAAATTAGTCAGTCGTATGAAATTTGAAAGCTAAGAAGCCTATTAGATGAAAACGAACCCAATCGGGCGAGTGGTGCATGACGGCAATACCAATCTAGCGATGACGAGCTGAGGGATACCAAACAGGCGAAGCCGCGACGAGATGATCATAATCACAAATAACTCTAATAAAAAACTGACAAATTACTCAGGTTGTAGAAAGTATAACCGTATAATAATAGAAGTAAACCAAAACAGAAACCCACCTAAAAAACTTTCGAGACTTTAACCTTAGCTGGCTCGCTCAATGTAGTGTCCCTTGATCTTGCTATCACATTTTGCAATATTTGAGTAGTGCTACCTAGTCAGAAGCAAATTTTAACCTTATAAATTTAAAACTAACATCATCAGATTCGTCGCTGGCCAAATAATTGTTCTAATGAAACAAAATGAGCATCATAATTTCAAACAGGAGTACACTGGAGAAAGATGGGTGTATTTCATACCAGACAAATTACTCAGGTTCAGATTCAGTGGCAACTTATCATTCATTACATCAGATGAAGAGACCTATTTTGCACGGCAAACATAGCAGCATAAGAGAAGAGGTAACAATGCTATAGCCTATAGCAGTCACAGAAAAACCAATGGCAACTGTTGTTGGCATGATGTTAATTGTTTAGAAACAAACATGAAAGTTAGTTGTTTGACATGCTTTAGATGCTAGCCTAGTAGTCATACTTCTTTTAGTACATCGTATTCTTCTTGATGCTTTATATGCCAAGTTTTCGATTGAATACAATATTAGTAATAGTCATTGTTGTAAGTTCTAAGCTTATGGGTTCCCATGTTAAATCTATTCATTGGTCTGTTAACTGATGAATTTAAGCACTTCTTGAACACGAAAAACACAAAGTCCAGACTGGTCAGCTTCAGATACAGCGCATGAACACTTCAAAGCAACATATTTTAGTGCAGCTAGGATTAGGAAGAAATCAATTTACACCAAATCATTAAGCAACCTGAGTTCACCACCAACCAGTTTCACTAAAGGTTCATTGTCGAGATCACTCATCTCTACTACAACCTAGCCTCTTAGACCCTCATCGACTCCAGTCAGACTCAGTACAACACGAAATACATGTGCATCACTCTAGGGGGGCACCGAGAATGCGAGCATATGCAATAATATGACATGGTCAACTCCAAAAAAATATTAAATATGTATGGAACAAAAATACTAACTTGGTCCGTATTTTCATCAGATTCTAAAACAATAATGGTTCATGGTTTACAAACAGAAATTTGAAAAAGGTCAGTTATTTGAGATCTTAATATGGAATGAGATGAAGTGATGATGACTCAACCCAGAAACTCAACATCACAATTGCCGGAATTTAAAGCAGTGTTAGGAGTTTAACAAACTTGGAGTAACAATCAAACAAGAATAAGCAAGGAATGAGCTGTACAGTTTTGCCAGGACCCGTCTCGTTAGCCAAAATGTCGTTCGGCTTATTGTACAAAGAAAGCATCCACCGAAAGAACCTTTTACAGAGACATGCTAAGAATAACAACAAGGCACTCACAATGTTTCTTTAATAGGGAAATGCATCCATGACATTAGCACCATATTTTTATTAGGAAAATTCAGCTGAATCATTGTCGAAAAAAATGAAATCTAAAACAGCGAGGTCGACAAACACTGCCAGCTAACTGCATGTTTAATTTACCTATGGCGCTATCGTTATTTCTCCCAATATATAAAGTTCAAGCAGTTGGCTTAGTCTGAATTGCGGGTTGGGGGTCATTGGAAGTAAAAGGAACCTACGCTAATGAAACTAAGAGCGCGTAGATGAAATGAAAATAAAAAGGGACATAGCAGCTATGCTAAGAATAACAACAAGCTCGTCACAGTACGTTAGTGATACTAATTGTTCAAGATAAATACACCGAAAGAACCTTTTACAGAGACATGCTAAGAATAACAACAAGACACTCACAAAGTTTCTTTAACAGGGAAATGCATCCATGACATTAACACCATAGTTTTATTAGGAAAATTCAGCTGAATCATGGTCGAAAAAATAAAATCTAAAATAGCAAGGTCGACAAACACTGCCAGCTAACTGCATTAGCGTAGCTGCTATGTCCCTAAGCCTCCTGATAGCCTGTTTTTGGGCAAATGATATGATTCACAGATCTAGGAGGGGAGCTAGGAGGCTATCAGGAGCTCCATTATTAGTAATGGTGCCTAACTGGATCTAGGAGGGGAGCTAGGAGAGGATTATTAGTAATGGTCCTTCAATCTCCGGGAATTTGACTGGAAGATTCGAACGTGACCTTTTTCCACATTGCTTTGATGTTGATCTACGTAGGCCGCGCCGTGTCTGCTAGCCATGGTGATTTACGCCTTCTTGATGCTGCAAAACCGGATGCTCACTGACCGTCGTTCCTCTTCAAAGTTGGCACAGAGGTGTGCGTGCTTGGTAAATTGTTTTTTCAGGTGGTCAGAAGATAGAAGTTCTGCTATTGCTAGCAATTACATTCTGGGCTCAATGCAGGTTTAGGGTTTAGGGTTTTTACATTCTGGGCTCAATGCAGGTAGTCAGAAGATAGAAGTTCACCATAACGGCCGCCACCGTTACAGGTTCGGCGTTGCAATTCGAGCGAACACTGAACTGTAGTGTGCTGTACATTTTTAGATATATAGCTTTATGATTATCTTATTTTCATTTGCCTTGTGAATAACCAAAATGATGTGCAGTTTTATTCTCATTGACAACTTCATTAATGTAGTTCTTGAATTAAAATGACAAGGAACTTGCAAGTAGATGAGCAAAGTACGAATAACTGCTTCTTAATAACTGGTCACATGTTTACTTCAGTAATTGTTTTTGTATTGAATTTCATCACATAATACCGGTTGGATCTGATAAGTATTTATGTAGGGTGCAATGTTCAGCCAATTCTTTAAAGCATGCATTAGCATTTTTTAGACCCACATTTGTTGGTACTCTCTTGACTCAATTAGGGTGACCAGAAATCTGGTTGTCTGATTAGTCGTTGGCTAATCATGATCAATTGTCTGATTAGTTGTGTTGGATGACTGGGCTGACAATTGTGAACTGTGCTAGATCAGGTCAAAATCACTGGTCTATAGCTGTGTTTTTGCCCCAACCCAATTTTCTCTTGTATACCCCCTTGCACAATTGTGGTGAACATTCTGAACAAACTGACACAGGTTTCATACGGTCCTAGGACATGAACTAAAAAACATCTCAGGAGAAACAACGCACGGGCATCTATAGATGTGGTGTCCAGAGAGAGAGAGGAGGATGAGGAGAGGAGCGGTTACCGTGGAACACCGGCGCTGCGACCGGATGCGGAGTGGCGACACACTCTGAACAAACTGCGTGGGGCTGCCCAAGCCGACGGCGAGGAGACAGCGTGTAGGTGGTGCCAATTGTGCTGGCGGACGGCTCCGCGGCGGGTGCCCGCAGATGGCCTTCGTGGACGTGTCGTTGAAGCTGAGCTGCATCGTGTCCGCGTGAAGAAATAGAGTCCGATGCGGATCTACTTCTTGCCGTCGCGACCACCTACCCCACGCGCTCGCGGTCCTCCTCTCCTCGTCGACCCGACCAGCAGTAGAGCCAAATCTCTGGGCATCTATCCATGCCCTGGATACACACGACCTGTCTCTCCTCGATGTCGACCGCAAAATCGGCGTGGATGAGGAGCGCAGCGCCGATGTCAACCGCAAATTGGAGCCCGCCACAACCACGGAGAAGTTGCCCGAGTCGCCGAAGTCCGATGCCGCGGTGGTGGAGGCTTGACCGAGGTGGTGGCAGTCATCATTGTGGCAGAGGGAGAGGAGGTGGGAGCGGACGCAGTATGGGACGGTGGATCTGACTGGGGGCGGGTGCGGCGAGGGTGGGGGCACAGGCGCGGTGGGGAGGGGCGATGACTACGAGGAGATACGGGGGGAGGGCGAGGGCGGAACCGTCGAGATTAGCGGGGACTGGGGCGTGAGTGGCGTGGTGGCGGCGAGATTAGCGACGGGATCCAGGTCTCGGGCGGGCGGGGGAGGAGGCGCGGCGGGATTCGGATCTGGTGGACGGGGCGGGGGCGCTGTGGATGGGGCGGTCGGGCGATGGTTCACGTGATTGACGGAGTGCGGGGGAGAGGGTGGGGGAGGCAGAACACGGTGAACTGTGGACGCCTACACTACAACCTTATAGAGTAGTAGAGATTAAGATAATTTTTTATTGGACAGTTATCTCGTAAGGAGAGAATATGTTCTACTGAACAGAGACGATGTTCTAGGTTCATTGAACAATATTCCATTTTAACAAGAAAAATATTCACAGTTTAGGAGAATATTATTCTAGATCTAGGAGCACAAATCATAGGACAATGTGATAGTATATATGTGAAAATAATATATACGTTTTGTATTTTCTATCTTGTATTTCAAGTTGAGCATTGTATGTTATAAACTATGCAAGAGAATATTTTAATATTGAGCACTACATCAACACTAACTAATCGTATATAACATCTCACGAGTAGTATATGAATATTCAAAATTGATCACTAAGCATCTTGTTTATATTATACAAACATTTTATTATATCATATACATAACATGTATACTTAGTGTAACACCCGGTTTTAAAGAACAAAGCCGGGTGCATCTCATACATGCGCCAAGAAGACAACATATATAATAACAGAGTGTATAGAGATAAATGTCATAAAACATCAGAGTATTTATTACATAGCGGAAGACTTATTACAAAATTAAATAATGAATATAAAACGAACTAAGGATCGTCGGCGCCAATGTCGACTGGGAAACGCCACCTAGATCAAGTCAAACTCCTCGCCTTGAGGCTCCTCCTGAAACACCTGCTCTTCTCCTGTGGGGGGGGGGGTGTGAGACAGCAAGGGTGAGCTCACACATGATCATAGCTCAACAAGTTGTGGGGAACCAGTGGACACAAACTCACAAAGGTGTGAGCTCATGTGATGTGTAAGGCTAATCAATGATAGGGGTTAAAGCTGAGCATTGCTTTTAAGTAGTTGGTCAAAATTTTATTAGCAGTTACTAAGTTTAAGTAAATACCAGACCATAAGTAAGGTAATAGAACAAAATTAATAACAAAACCCATGCAATGCAAATGACAAAATTGAATTTAAGTTCCATAATTTAAACATCAGAGAGTCCTGAGCCGCTCATGACCGTGAGCTCGGCTAGTATACCAGTTTTACACTCTGCAGAGGTTGTACCCTTTACCCACAAGTCATGTTACCCATCTGCCAAGGGGTCGCGACTCCCCATATACCTCTACCTAGGAAGCACGACAGGGCAACACTACGAGGCCTTTACAAAGTTCCACTAGCTTCCGAAAACCCGCTACAGTTTATGGGAAGATCCAGTAAAGGGTTCCTGGCTGATAGCCATCGCAGCAAAATCAACCAGGGACCTCCCCGCACTGACCTCTCCCCTACTGCCCTTGCCCCTTTTGGGTAAGGTAGTCTTCCACTAGCTTTCCTAATTAGTCAGCCAAGGGCGTCCCATTCCACCCTTGTGGTGGCACGTGGTTCTCAAGTTAAGCTCTATGTTCCAATTAACATTAATGATAACAATATGAACATAAACAGAATAACAACAAGAATTGGAACATAGAGGTAATAAATGATTATCCCAAAACCATATAAAGCAATAGCAAACTACCCAAGTGATTCAGGGGTAAACAAGGTAATGAGATAAACAAATCTAGGGTGACCTATTGGGTCCCATCAAAATTAACCTATGCATGGATAAGTGATATTAAAGAACATTATTGGGTAAAAAGTGGTCAAGGGCACAACTTGCCTTCAATGAGCTCCTGCTCAGCTACTTCAACCTGCTGCTCACCAGGATCCTCAGCAACGGGCTCTTCTACTCGCCACAATACAAACAACACAGTGCATATAGAGAAATTAACATTACACCAAACATATAAACAAAATGCACAGAGATATTCTACATATTAAACTAAAATCCTAGGAACAGAAATCATATTTTTCTGAGTTATAGATTTTAAGTTATGCATTTTCAAAGGCTTTATGAGTTTTAAATAGGATTAAGTGATAAATAAATTTCCTTACTGTTTTTATGCCAAAGCAGAGGCACTAAGTGATAAAGAATAAAATTACAAAATTTTAGCAACTGGAATGAAGTGATTTGGAGTAAGTATGAATTTTCTATGATTTATTGAAGATTTAGCACTTATTTTTGTATTAAAAACACATTTTCTAATTCATTTACTCATTTTAAAACAGCAGTGGACTGGGCCTCAAATTTGTAAAAGGGCAGGGGGCTCGGTGCAAGTTGCCCGAGACACAGCGCACAGTATCATATGGACGGCGGGTTGATTTAGTGAAACCCGAGGGGTTCTTTAATAAAAGTGCCAGCGCGAAAGGGTATGGTTGAATCTCGGCCGTTGGATTACACACGGATGGCTCGGATTAGATCTAATATGTATCGAACCGGTACGCTACGCCGATCGTCGGATTTGAAATGAACGGTGCTGATCACATCTTACTTCATACAGCGACGATCCGTCCGATTGCCGATCAACGGTGCAGATCGGAGGACCGAAACGGTATTCGACCAACTAATCTAGGCCCTCCATCCCGATACGGACGGCGCAGGGGATCTCTTCTACCTATAGCGCTGGCGCACGGCGAGCTGGCCACCGCGCGACGGCAAGAACGTCGGAGCACACGAATCCGGCCGCCCCATGCGCCAAACACCAATTCACTCGGCACACACGGCATTGACGACTCCCCGAACTAAATCCCCAAATCAATTTCTACCTACGACGAGGGCAGCACCCGGTCCATGGCGCACGGCGGAGATCCAACTCCGATGAAGCGGAATCCGGTTACCCCGAGCACCGATCCCAAATTAAAAGGCGCTATACGAACAGGGAAACGGCGCGAGTACGATGACCAAGAACTCACCAGCACGGAAGACACGTCGGGTTTGGTCCACGGCGCGCGGCAAATTTGTGACGACGGTGATGAATTGAGGCGCCCAGATCGCTTCCCCCTCCCGGATTCCGCCGCGAATGTGATGCTGGTGACCCGGCGGAACCCCCCCCCCGACTGCACCCCGAGACGAATCGATGGTAGGGCGTGGTTTGAAGGGTGGCGGCCGCGGCGGCACTTTCTTCCTCCACGGCGCAACAATGGCGGCGCCGATTGGTGCTAGAAAAATTGGGCCCGCGCGAGAGGGGGTCAAGGAGAGGAACGGGTCACCGGAACGCGACACGGATGAACCTTATACGCGCGTGAGAGGAACGAGTCGCCGGAGATTTCGCGTCGATCGTTGGCCGGCCCGAGCGTGCGGTGATTCCGTTGAAGCAAGGGAGGACTGACGAGTGGGCCGTGCTTGTCAGCCACGGGCGCGCAGGGTGAGCGCGGAGCGCACGGGAGGCTGACGAGGTGGGATCCGCGGGACAGCGACTTGAGTGGCGAACGCGCGCGCGGTGTAACAGCGGCCGACGCGTGGGGTCGGGTTGTCGGCGCCGAAGGCTGACGGGCGGGCCCCAGTTGGCAGCGAGTGAGAGGCAGGCGCGCGGCTGAAGCGCGGAAGTGGGCCGTCGCGGTTGATTTGGCCAGTGGGCCGAATAGGGTGAAGTTGGCCCAGGTAAGGCTTTTTCTTTTCCCCTTTTTATTTTCTGTTTTTCTTTTTTCATTTCTTTTTCAAATTCAAACTTCAATCTAAATTCAAACTTTGTGGCACTTTATATACTGGTTAATTATTTATTTTAATCATCTCAACTGTGATGAAGTGATTTTAATGATAACTTTATTTGTATTGAATAATATTCCTTCCTCTTCTCTAATCTCAAGAATTTCTTTTAGGTTTTAAATCCTCTTTTTGGTCTTTAATACTTTTTCTTGTCACAAAATGCACACAAAATAAAATGTTCAGCATGATGCAATGATTTAGTAGAATATCTTTTTATTGATTGTTCTTGGACATGGTGTTCTCATAAGATGATGCAATAAGATCAAACCCACATAAAGAGTAATGTTTCTCTTTTGATGTTATCCCTAGCACTTACAAAGTAGGTGTTACAAATCCTACCCCCCTTAAAAATAATCTCGTCCTCGAGATTTAGGAAGGACTAGGGAAAGGATGAGGAAAATCTATGCGAAGCTCTACTTCTCTTTCCCAATGTCGCTTCATCTTCACCGTGGTGACTCCACTGTACTTTACACATCTTTATCACCTTATTTCTTGTAACTCGAGTCAAAGCATCTAAAATCTTGATCGGGTACTCCGTGTAAGTCAAATCACCCTGAACACTGAGCTCTTCCATTGGTAACTGTTCCTCGGGGACACGGAGACACTTCTTTAGTTGAGATACGTGGAACACGTTATGCACATCCGATAGACTAGCAGGTAACTCGAGTTGGTATGCCATCTCCCCAACTCGCCTAAAGATCAGGAATGGTCCAATATAGCGAGGGGACAATTTGCCCTTAACTTTAAATCTCCTCATTCCACGAAGTGGTGACACCTTAAGGTACACATAATCTCCTTCTTCAAATTCCAGTGGCCTCCTTCTATTATCAGCATAGCTCTTTTGCCTGGTTTGAGCCACTCTCAAATTCTCCTTGATTATACAGACTTGTTCTTCTGCCTCTTGAATAAGTTTGGGTCCAAAGAATTGTCTTCCTCTAGTCTGGTCCAAAAATAGAGGAGTCATGTATTTCCTGCCATATAGAGTCTCGAACGGTGACATCTACAGACTGGCCTGGTAACTATTATTATATGAAAACTCAGCATAAGGTAGACTCTTGTCCCAACTACTACCACGCTGAAGGACACAAGCTCACAACATGTCCTCCAATACTTGATTAGTCCTTTCAGTTTGTACATTAGTCTGAGGACGGTAAGTCAACTAAAATTCAACTTTGTATCCATATTCTCATGAAAACTTTTCCAAAATTTGGAGGTAAACTGTGATCCTCTATCCAAAATGATCCACTTCGGTGCACCGTGTAGAGACTCAATCCGAGACATGTATAACTTAGCCAATTGGGATCCCTTATAAGTAGTCTTGACCGGAATGAAATGAGCCACTTTGGTCAGTCTATCCACAATAACCCATCTAGCATCATATCCCTTCGAGGTGCGAGGCAATCCAGTAATGAAGTCCATACCAATCTCTTCTCACTTCCACTCGGGTATCTTTAATGGGTATAATAGTCCAGCTAGCCTCTCGTGTTCAACCTTAACTCTTTGACATACATCGCACATAGCCACATGTGCAGCCACAACTCTCTTTAATCCATACCACCAATACTTCCGCTTCAAATCCTGATACATCTTGGTACTCCCAGGATGAATAGAATAATCCAAGTCATGGGCTTCCTTCAATATAGTCTCACGAAGGCTTTCAATTTTGGGAACTCATATCTGATCCTTGAACCATATTGTGCCTTGCTCATCTTCCGTGAATTCCGGAACTCGATCTTCGGTAATCAGATCCTTAATCTCTTGTGTCTTAGCATCACCAATTTATCCTTTGCGGATCTCTTGTTCCAAAGTAGTTTCCACCTCAATAATAACTCCTTTAGTGTGAGTAACTATCCCCAGGTTAAGTCTCCTGAAATTCTCAACAATCCCATCGAGTAGCTGGGCAACAACAGCTAAATGAACATGCTCCTTGCGACTCAAGGCATCTACAACCAAATTTGCCCTGCCTGAGTGATAGTGAATCTCCAAATCATAATCCTTAATAAGCTCCAACCAACGACGTTGCCTAAGGTTGAGATCCTTCTGAGTGAATATATACTTCAGACTCTTATGATCCGTATATACTTGACACTTCTCGTCCCATTTAAATTCTCTTCCTTTCTCCAAAAGCGAAGTCATAGGCTTGGCAATCTTAGAAAATCCTTCAATAAATCTCCAATAGTATCCTGCAAGTCCCAAGAAACTTCGGTCCCCCGTAACCGTAGTGGGTATGCTCCACACCACTATCTCCTTGACTTTAGCAGGATCCACTGATATCCCTCCATTAGAAATGATATGTCCAAGAAATGACCCCTCGCCGATCCAAAACTCGCACTTGCTAAACTTAGCGTAGAGTTGATTATCTTGCAACCTCTGTAGCACCCACCTTAGATGTTCTTCATGGTCACTCTCATTCTTAGAATAGATAAGAATATCGTCGATGAACACCACGACGAATCTGTCCAAATACTCCAAGAACATCTTATGCATCAAATCCATAAAATAAGCTGGTGCATTAGTTAATCCAAACGACATAACGATGAACTCATATAATCCATATCGAGTCGAGAAAGCCGTCTCAGGAATATCTGATGGTCTAATCTTCATCTGATGGTACCCCGATCGGAAGTCAATCTTCGAGAATACCCTGGCTCCTCTCATCCGATTAAATAAATCCTTAATGCGGGGTAACAGAAACTTGTTCTTCACAGTGACATCATTAAGGGACCTTTAATCCACGCTCATCCCTTGCAATCCATCTTTCTTCTTTTCAAACAAAACTGGTACTCTCCAAGGTGAGGAACTCGGACGTAAGTAACTAGCCTCTTGTAATTCCGTTCACTGATTCCTTCAGTCCCTTTAGGTGTAATTACTCTCATGGGTTTTCTCATATTGTCCAACACATATGCCCAAACCAAAATCTCAGCATGACGCATAATTTTATTAGCAACTCATGGGGACAAATAGACCTTTTTATTCCTCCTAAAATGGTATCATACCGAATACTAACTAAAGGAACATGTAGATCCTACAAATAGTAGTAATTTACATATATGTTTATGTAGCTTGGTGGAGCCGGTGGTGGTGGAGATGGTGGTTGCTCTTGTCGTTGTCTCTCCAACCGTGATTGCCTTATTTCTTGCTGTATCTCCAGACGGGCCTGACGTATTTCCTCGCGTTCTTGTCTTATCTGGCTTTGCATTTCGGTCATCATGTCTGTCAATTGCTGTATTACCAGCCTTTGGGTTGCGATCACTTGCTCGGTTTCAACAGGTGGGGGATTTGGAGGATTCATTTCTGTTTGCTGCTGCGTGATAATCTTTCCTTTCCTGGTATTGACCATCTGAGTTAGATACATAAGGTAAGAAAGAGCAGTAGACAAGGCAGTAATTACAATCATGTTACTTTGGGGGATTTATTAGCTAAGTAGATTAATATTTTACCTACTAAGGCTAATTCAATACCTTATGTTGGTACATGCTAAGATGTTCATCTATAATATTTCAATCAATCAAAGAAGCAAATCAGGCATTGATCATCAGAACAATCAACCAATATTTTTAATAGAGAAAATAGTTTTGATTTGGTCTTAGGCCTCCTATCTCTTAAAAATGTCATAGGGGTAGGGATTCCCAGGTGTGAAATCCATCTTGTCTAAGAGTAGAAAAGGTAAGAATGATCAGAGTAGAACAGTAGAAGGTGAGACAGGATCAAGATAAGGTAAGTATGGAATGAATCAGAGTAAGATAAGTATAGAATGAATCAGAAGAAGGTAAGTAGGAAAGGGTTTTGTCCATTTCTATCTAGGTCTCGTCCTACAGTCAACATTTCCTCTGATACCACTTCTGTAACACCCGGTTTTAAAGAACAAAGCCGGGTGCATCTCATACATGCGCCAAGAAGACAACATATATAATAACAGAGTGTATAGAGATAAATGTCATAAAACATCAGAGTATTTATTACATAGCGGAAGACTTATTACAAAATTAAATAATGAATATAAAACGAACTAAGGATCGTCGGCGCCAATGTCGACTGGGAAACGCCACCTAGATCAAGTCAAACTCCTCGCCTTGAGGCTCCTCCTGAAACACCTGCTCTTCTCCTGTGGGGGGGGGGGTGTGAGACAGCAAGGGTGAGCTCACACATGATCATAGCTCAACAAGTTGTGGGGAACCAGTGGACACAAACTCACAAAGGTGTGAGCTCATGTGATGTGTAAGGCTAATCAATGATAGGGGTTAAAGCTGAGCATTGCTTTTAAGTAGTTGGTCAAAATTTTATTAGCAGTTACTAAGTTTAAGTAAATACCAGACCATAAGTAAGGTAATAGAACAAAATTAATAACAAAACCCATGCAATGCAAATGACAAAATTGAATTTAAGTTCCATAATTTAAACATCAGAGAGTCCTGAGCCGCTCATGACCGTGAGCTCGGCTAGTATACCAGTTTTACACTCTGCAGAGGTTGTACCCTTTACCCACAAGTCATGTTACCCATCTGCCAAGGGGTCGCGACTCCCCATATACCTCTACCTAGGAAGCACGGCAGGGCAACACTACGAGGCCTTTACAAAGTTCCACTAGCTTCCGAAAACCCGCTACAGTTTATGGGAAGATCCAGTAAAGGGTTCCTGGCTGATAGCCATCGCAGCAAAATCAACCAGGGACCTCCCCGCACTGACCTCTCCCCTACTGCCCTTGCCCCTTTCGGGTAAGGTAGTCTTCCACTAGCTTTCCTAATTAGTCAGCCAAGGGCGTCCCATTCCACCCTTGTGGTGGCACGTGGTTCTCAAGTTAAGCTCTATGTTCCAATTAACATTAATGATAACAATATGAACATAAACAGAATAACAACAAGAATTGGAACATAGAGGTAATAAATGATTATCCCAAAACCATATAAAGCAATAGCAAACTACCCAAGTGATTCAGGGGTAAACAAGGTAATGAGATAAACAAATCTAGGGTGACCTATTGGGTCCCATCAAAATTAACCTATGCATGGATAAGTGATATTAAAGAACATTATTGGGTAAAAAGTGGTCAAGGGCACAACTTGCCTTCAATGAGCTCCTGCTCAGCTACTTCAACCTGCTGCTCACCAGGATCCTCAGCAACGGGCTCTTCTACTCGCCACAATACAAACAACACAGTGCATATAGAGAAATTAACATTACACCAAACATATAAACAAAATGCACAGAGATATTCTACATATTAAACTAAAATCCTAGGAACAGAAATCATATTTTTCTGAGTTATAGATTTTAAGTTATGCATTTTCAAAGGCTTTATGTGTTTTAAATAGGATTAAGTGATAAATAAATTTCCTTACTGTTTTTATGCCAAAGCAGAGGCACTAAGTGATAAAGAATAAAATTACAAAATTTTAGCAACTGGAATGAAGTGATTTGGAGTAAGTATGAATTTTCTATGATTTATTGAAGATTTAGCACTTATTTTTGTATTAAAAACACATTTTCTAATTCATTTACTCATTTTAAAACAGCAGTGGACTGGGCCTCAAATTTGTAAAAGGGCAGGGGGCTCGGTGCAAGTTGCCCGAGACACAGCGCACAGTATCATATGGACGGCGGGTTGATTTAGTGAAACCCGAGGGGTTCTTTAATAAAAGTGCCAGCGCGAAAGGGTATGGTTGAATCTCGGCCGTTGGATTACACACGGATGGCTCGGATTAGATCTAATATGTATCGAACCGGTACGCTACGCCGATCGTCGGATTTGAAATGAACGGTGCTGATCACATCTTACTTCATACAGCGACGATCCGTCCGATTGCCGATCAACGGTGCAGATCGGAGGACCGAAACGGTATTCGACCAACTAATCTAGGCCCTCCATCCCGATACGGACGGCGCAGGGGATCTCTTCTACCTATAGCGCTGGCGCACGGCGAGCTGGCCACCGCGCGACGGCAAGAACGTCGGAGCACACGAATCCGGCCGCCCCATGCGCCAAACACCAATTCACTCGGCACACACGGCATTGACGACTCCCCGAACTAAATCCCCAAATCAATTTCTACCTACGACGAGGGCAGCACCCGGTCCATGGCGCACGGCGGAGATCCAACTCCGATGAAGCGGAATCCGGTTACCCCGAGCACCGATCCCAAATTAAAAGGCGCTATACGAACAGGGAAACGGCGCGAGTACGATGACCAAGAACTCACCAGCACGGAAGACACGTCGGGTTTGGTCCACGGCGCGCGGCAAATTTGTGACGACGGTGATGAATTGAGGCGCCCAGATCGCTTCCCCCTCCCGGATTCCGCCGCGAATGTGATGCTGGTGACCCGGCGGAACCCCCCCCCCCGACTGCACCCCGAGACGAATCGATGGTAGGGCGTGGTTTGAAGGGTGGCGGCCGCGGCGGCACTTTCTTCCTCCACGGCGCAACAATGGCGGCGCCGATTGGTGCTAGAAAAATTGGGCCCGCGCGAGAGGGGGTCAAGGAGAGGAACGGGTCACCGGAACGCGACACGGATGAACCTTATACGCGCGTGAGAGGAACGAGTCGCCGGAGATTTCGCGTCGATCGTTGGCCGGCCCGAGCGTGCGGTGATTCCGTTGAAGCAAGGGAGGACTGACGAGTGGGCCGTGCTTGTCAGCCACGGGCGCGCAGGGTGAGCGCGGAGCGCACGGGAGGCTGACGAGGTGGGATCCGCGGGACAGCGACTTGAGTGGCGAACGCGCGCGCGGTGTAACAGCGGCCGACGCGTGGGGTCGGGTTGTCGGCGCCGAAGGCTGACGGGCGGGCCCCAGTTGGCAGCGAGTGAGAGGCAGGCGCGCGGCTGAAGCGCGGAAGTGGGCCGTCGCGGTTGATTTGGCCAGTGGGCCGAATAGGGTGAAGTTGGCCCAGGTAAGGCTTTTTCTTTTCCCCTTTTTATTTTCTGTTTTTCTTTTTTCATTTCTTTTTCAAATTCAAACTTCAATCTAAATTCAAACTTTGTGGCACTTTATATACTGGTTAATTATTTATTTTAATCATCTCAACTGTGATGAAGTGATTTTAATGATAACTTTATTTGTATTGAATAATATTCCTTCCTCTTCTCTAATCTCAAGAATTTCTTTTAGGTTTTAAATCCTCTTTTTGGTCTTTAATACTTTTTCTTGTCACAAAATGCACACAAAATAAAATGTTCAGCATGATGCAATGATTTAGTAGAATATCTTTTTATTGATTGTTCTTGGACATGGTGTTCTCATAAGATGATGCAATAAGATCAAACCCACATAAAGAGTAATGTTTCTCTTTTGATGTTATCCCTAGCACTTACAAAGTAGGTGTTACACTTAGCGAACATCTCATACTATATATGTAAATAGAAAATTAAAAAAAAGCAAAACATGACAATAATAAAATAAAATAGCCAGTTGGAGTAAAATAAAGAAGAGATAAATGATATTGAATATATTAAAATAAATAAATAACTTAAATAGAAAAATGAGTTAATAAAAGATTGAACAAAAAATAAAGAAAACATAACATAAGTACAGATAAAAAAATGAAAAGAGAACATCACATAAATACTACTTGAACATCCTAAAATACAATAATACATGATTATTCAAATATAATTGTAGAATATCCTATTTATACTATATAAACGTTCCTAAATATATCATTGAGCATCACCTGTATACTACACAAACATCAAAAAATAGATCATGCACCATAGAATATGACATGTATACTACATAAACATTATAAAATATATCATAGAATATCGCATATGTACATGTCGGTGAGCCCTCGGGGCCACCGTTAAGGAATTCACGGGCAACCGGCCAAGTACGGGGCTAAGGCCAACCATATGGAGTCATGACCAGACCAGGCTCGCTTCCTGGCCAGATCGCCGTCTCCATCAAGCCCCATAAAGGGAAGAATCAACAATCTCAGCTATAGGTCTGGGAGCCTGCAAATAAGACCCGGACCTCCTTGTGACCCAACGAATCCCCAGACAAAGGGATTTGTTGGGAACATAAAGCCCCAAAGGAGAAGACACTATCTAGTTACAGCACCAAGTCTTCAGAATGGCTCCGGGTGTAAAAGATACCATCCGAACCTCAGGTCAGGTGAGGTCCAGAGTCACCACGTGTCCAGACAAGGGCGATAGTAGCCCGGACCCCCACAGGTATGGCTCGAGCCCATGGTCAGGAAAGGCTTGGGAAATAGTGTCACCACTTATCTCTAGGTCTGCCCCTCTCCCAGGCAGGGGTCTGATGCTAACACGTGGCTAGACACCCCTAGCGTAAGCCACGAGACGATGCCTGATAAAGGCCTCTGACACAGGGCCCACTAGCATTGAATACAGATGCGACACATACTTGCCTGCGTGAGTAGCAGGTAGTGTATCCATGCATTAAATGCATGCGAGCTTTTACTGTTACCCCCACATTACCGAGACAAGGGGCATTGACCTATTGTGTCGTTTGGGTGCCTTTCATTATGACTCATAATGTTCTCTGTGTGTTACCGAGGCATGAAGAGATGGACGGAGAAGACTAGATGAAGCGTTTCAATCCTCTGGGACTCAAATATGATACAATTACTAGTCCCAGGAGGCTAGTAAATACATTTATACATCAGATGGTTCTAGATCTGCTCAAACGAGACAAACCTATAAAGGTGGCGATCAACTTTAAGAGTTGGTCCACAACTCGAGATATATCATCAGAGTGAGGCTGAAGCAGCCCGATATATGCAGCGAAGCAAATTAGTGGTCCAACAACCACAGGCAAGGTTGGGAACATGCGTAACTCTTACCCGATCAACGATCTCCTTCTCTAAAAAATAACAAATAGGCAAGGGTGAGTACTTACTTACCCAGCAGCCCACCTTCACCTACGGAATGGGGAAATCATATATGATGCATGGAATATGTGGAGCTCAGGATATTTTGCAGAAAGAGCAATATTTGATGCAGGGTTATTTTATAAAACATTTTATATTTTTCAAAGCGCATCCTCTCCCAAAGGAGCAGGAAGTTTTTCAATATAGAACAAAATCCCTTGGACTAAACCATCTAGGTATCTCAATAGTTTTCCACTGGTTTTCATTTTCAAAAATAGCTACTGGACTTCTCGTCCACCATAGCTCACGGCTTGACCACCGGACCTTTTAAAACCACTTTTCAAAAGCATTTTTTGGAAAACAAAACACTAATTGTCAAATCCATGCCATGACTCATCCATATCCATGGACACGGACTATTCAAATAGGTTTTCAAACTCTGCGTAGAGGTGTACACTTTACCCACTAGTCCAGCTTCTGCAATCTCACCGTCGTGAGATCTGAATGCCAAAACTCTTTCCTTCCTTGCATGTTCTTACCTTAACGATTATGCTGGAAGGAACAAGGCCACCACCATGCCCAAATCGGACAAAACATTTCCCTTCCTTATCCTCCCGGTGCTCCCTAGCCGTCATAATCCTGGGGTTCGGACCGTGCAAGTTCAGATCAAGTGACTGCCCATACAGTCTCGAGTTGTTGTACTTGATAAGAGTATAGGTAAGGAGTGATGACAAATCGGTCCTTAGGTGAGAGGGACAATCCTTCATGCTCACACCTAACCTGACTGAGCCATCACCTTAGGCCCTCCCCTAAACCAGGGAGTCCCTGATCATCCCACTCAAGGGTCATAAGTGTGACAACCCTTCATCATACCCATTTTGAAAAACATTTTCTTTTGAAAACTCACACCTTTTCTCAAATCATTTGTAACAAAGATGTCAAGGAGCATAAATATTGATTGCGGCAAAGTTCTAAGGCTGGGTGGCCATAATAACTTGTCTCTTAGCAGCAAAATCATATCATGCATAAAATAATAGGCTGAGGGTTGTGGTTGAAAAGCATAGGTAATTTATGCATCGAAGGGATCCAGTGAGCTTGCCGTGCTTTAATCCGAAAGGGTGAGAGCTCGCGGAACTGACTTCTGGATCCACCATCTGGCGTAGGCTTGCAGAACTAGCCTTCACGAGATAGCACGAACGCTCCGATAACTATGCAACATGAACAAGCAAACATACAAACCAGCAAGTATATCAACAAATATTTAGAATAGTGGTCAGAATAGCGATATATGGATGGGTAGAGTCTTGAGCAGAATCTGTGTCATGTCCGTGTTGTGATATTACTAGTGGTGAAGTGGAGGTGCTTACCAGGAGGGTGGATTGGAGACGAAACGACACTATGCGCATAACCGGCAAAGCGGAGTAACGGAGTGGGTGGGGGTTTGCCTTGGCTGAGGGTGTTGGGTGTGTGGAGAGGGAGAGGGTAGCTGTGTGTATTTATAGCGGGGTACCTGTGGTTTAGTACAGTAGAGTTCACTGTTGGTGAGAATAGTGGCGAATGAATCGTCTGACTTAGTCTGAATAGGGAAATTATAGACAGAATATGGGACAAGAGTATTTTGGGAGTTTTCTGGAATATGAATCATGCTTAAGGGATGACATGGTTGGATAGGGAATAATTTGATAAGAATTTAGAAACAAGAATTATTAGAATATGAGTTTGGAAGCCTGGTTCAAAAGAATCTCAAAGTTAAGCTTGCTCAACTTGGAGAAATCTAGGATGGGTGAACAGATGGAAAGTTCTTACTGAAAGGAAAATCGCAGTCACCGGAGTTTGTATGACTGGAATATTGGTCTGGCAGGTCTTAGGTGAGCTAGACAACATGGTGGATGAGCAGTTGAATATTTGGGTGATCGAATGATCGAGGAATAGTAACGATGAATAGCAACAATAAATAACATCGATGAATAGTAATAATGAATAGCAACAGTGAAATAGTAACGATGAATAGTAATGATGAATAGTTCGTATGAACAAACGATGAACGATGAATAGGGACTACGAACGAACAATGAACGATGAATAGGGACTATGAACGAACGATGAATAGGGACTATGAACGATGAATAGGGACTATGAACGAACGATGAATGATAAATAGGGACTAAGAACGATGAATAGGGACTTGAACGAATGATGAACGATGAATAGGGACTATGAGCGAACGATGAATAGGGACTATGAACGATGAATAGGGACTATGAATGAACGATGAATGATGAATAGGGACTATGAACGATGAATAGGGACTATGAACAAACAATGAACGATGAATAGGGACTATGAACAAACGATGAACGATGAATAGGGACTATGAACGAACGATGAACGATGAATAGGGACTATGAACGAACGATGAACGATGAATAGGGACTATGAGCGAACGGACAAATGATCGAATGATCGGACAAACGAACGATCGGAATTTCGGCAGCATAACGACTGAATAAAGATTATTTGGACGAATGATCGGACGAACGATCGAACGATCAGACGAATGGACGAACGAACCATGAATGATCTAACGAACGAACAAACTAAGAGCAGGTGGACGAACGATCGAATGAACGACCAAACGATCCTTGTGCTTGTGTGAGAGTGGAGTGGGGGAGAGTTGCCATGAAATGGCTTGGTGTGGCTTGAGGGGAGGCCCTTGCCCCTTTATTTATAGGCAAGGTGGGGGATTAGGGGGAGGAGGTTAGGATTAGTGGGAGGATGCGAGGATTAGTGGGAGATAAGCATGTATTAGTCATGTATAAGTGAAATTAGTTTATAGAGCTCACTGTATGACACCGGAGGTGTATGTATATGTATGAGCATGAGGAAAATTATGGAGAAAATATTTGTAGGGACTTTAAAATGATTCTGAAGGTATTTCTCAAGAGGAAAATATTTGGAGAATTATCGGTGGAATATTTGGGCAGTATTTCTAGAAAGATTTTGAAGGGGATCACTAGGGAAATATTTGTAGGATATTTGAGGAGGATTTTGGAGATAATATAGACCACTATATTTTATTTGTTGAGATCGTCTTGCAAACAAACATTTTGGAATAAAATTTAAAATTCATTTTGAATATAGAGCGAGTTTGGGAAATTTTCTGGATTTGAATTTTCGAGGTGCTACACTAGACGACACCACCCGTTACACCGTATGCACGACAGCGTACCAGGCTACGCCACAACCTACATCAAGGCCTATGTTCTGATTAGATGGGACAAAGTGACTAGATAAGGATGCTAGAAGATCATGTAGCACCCGAGAAGAAATACGTGCTCAGGAAGGTATAGCGTTGTCAGCTCTGACCAGTTTTTCCCATTCTATATTGTAAACTCTCCTAGGCCCACCTATCATGGCATGAACTCCCTTGTATCGTGCCTCCCTTGAACTATAAAAGGGAGAGCACTTGCTCCATAAAGAAGGAGGTCTTTTTCACACTCAGACCTTCGTCTCCTCAGCTCTCAAGCATTACAACTCACAGTGGATGTAGGTCATTACGCTACGGCGGCCTGAACCACTATAAACCCTTGTGTTTTTGTGTTCATCTAGAAGGCTAGGCAATCACCTAAGCATACTCCTCATCTAAGGATCAGGGCGGGTGCAATCTGCCACCTGGCTTCAGGATTCTCCCCTTTGACATTTGGCACACCAGGTAGGGGGACAGGCTCTAGAGCCTGGCCCCTCGATTGAGATGACAACCTGCCTGCCATCCAGCAAGCTCGGCCAGGACAAACTTGCCAACGTTTGGCTTAAGCTGGAGAAGCGATGCCTTAAGCGACTCGCCATTGATCTCAAGTAGCGCCTTAACAGGTGTGCTGCTGCCATCAAACAAGGGGTGACAGGGGCCTCGCCTATGGCATTTGAGGCTGCTCCCATCTGCACCCCGCTAGACTCTGCTGTGCTTGAGGTCACCACTGTCGACCTCCAGCCGATCACAATGGCGTTCGAGGTGGTCACCGTTGGCCAACAGCTAAGCACCAAAGGGGAATCCCCCTTCAGTTGGCATTATGTTCCATGGTACGTGGAGTTGTCACCCCCACCCTCAAGGGTGACTTCTTCTATCTAACAATGGGTTTCAAGAAGCCATGATAACAAGGACCATGCCTTTGCCAACATGATTTACTCACTGGAATCCATTGGTAGGGTGCCATGGGGCACGCAGTAGGCCACATGGCATAAAACATCGGCTTACACCCTGGCGGGCGAAGCGGTCCTCGCTGTCGAATGCCGATCGAGCTCCATAGCATACTCAGGCTCCAATCGCACCGGTGGAACCCAGCAAGCAAGCCAGTAATGATTGTGCCTTCGCCAACCTCAGCATGCCAGAGGTCGCCTACCCGCCGAGGGCCTTACAAGGGCAATGTTGGAACCGGACCGCCGACACACGGCATGTCCGTTGGGGCCGCTCGCACACACGGCGCGCCTACCCAGGCTGTCGGGCCACGACACACGCGCCCGTACGTATAGCAGCGGGCTTTAGGTCTCTTGGGCCAACACTCCCCCCAAAAAGCTAGCTTGTCAGGGGGTTGCACCATCAACCTTATAAACCATGCTATCACACTCTCACCACACAATGTGGGACTATTCCCAACAATCTCCCCCTCACACATTGTAAGCCGAGATTTGTCTGAGAATGCACTGGGCCAACCTGCCTCTGATACCAATTGTTGGAACCGGACCGCCGACACACGGCATGTCCGTTGGGGCCGCCCGCACACACGGCGCGCCCACCCAGGCTATCGGGCCACGACACACGCGCCCGTACGTATAGCAGCGGGCTTTAGGTCTCTTGGGCCAACACTCCCCCAAAAAGCTAGCTTGTCAGGGGGTTGCACCATCAACCTTATAAACCATGCTATCACACTCTCACCACACAATGTGGGACTATTCCCAACAATCTCCCCCTCACACATTGTAAGCCGAGATTTGTCTGAGAATGCACTGGGCCAACCTGCCTCTGATACCAATTGTTGGAACCGGACCGCCGACACACGGCATGTCCGTTGGGGCCGCCCGCACACACGGCGCGCCCACCCAGGCTGTCGGGCCACGACACACACGCCCATACGTATAGCAGCGGGCTTTAGGTCTCTTGGGCCAACACTCCCCCCAAAAAGCTAGCTTGTTAGGGGGTTGCACCATCAACCTTATAAACCATGCTATCACACTCTCACCACACAATGTGGGACTATTCCCAACAGGCAAGGCCAAATCCCACGATAGGCCCACACTGCATCACCCACAACAACGATTGAGACCCAGAACTCGTGCCTATGGTGTTTCAAGGGTAGGGAAATGCTAAGACCTGCACAATCCACTACAACGACCTACTACCAGGCTTTGCTTCGCCAAGGCTCAACTCGTTGGCCACGACACGAGCCCATGGCACTTGAGGTAGGCTGTGTCAGCTGGTGGCCTCAAGGTCATGGCGTTTGATGCGGCGGTCGACCACCTCCTCCAAGTTCTACCCTTGCTACAGCCAAAGCAGAGCGAGCTGTTACTTACCCTTCGAGCCTGAAGGACGATAGCATGGCTACACCGACCTCGTCATTACGAGGTAGTCTGTTGGCCATGGGAAACCCTCATGAAGGCTAACCATGTGCATCGGTAGGGGTCAAGGCAGGGTCGAGACCTAACCCGTCGTGCTCAAGCCTATGGCGCTCGGGATAGACTAAGTCAGGATGGAAGGCTCAGCCGCATGCCATTCAGAGTAGTTGCCGACTCTCTCCCCTAAGCACCACCTTTGGGCGTCAAGGAGCAAAAGGTTGTTGCTTGCCCTTCGGGTCCAAAGGGAGGTACCACCCCTAGTAGGACAGAAAAGAGCTTCAACCACCTCTCCATCGTCGGTAGCCCAGCGACTGTCGCCTAACCTCACCCTCGGCCATCACTATGGCTTGGCTCGTCCGCCATGACACAAGCTCATGGCTGCACAGATCAACAGCTCAGGACCCATGGGTCTAGGGTAGCCGTCCTCAGCACCCATCGTGCTCCGCCTAGTCGCCTACGACCATAACCAACTCATCGCTGATTGCTGCTTACCCTTCCAGTCTGAAGGATAGCAGTACCCCAATAAGGCAAAGAAGGTGTCGGGCCAACGAAGGCCACAACAGAGTCAACCTTGCCGCGACAAAGGCAACCCTTGGTCATGGGAGACCTTCATAGGGACATTCCATGCATTCCAAAGGGGTTCTGTACCGGCTCCATGGCCCAACTCACCTGCCACAAGCTCCATGGCATTCAAGGTAGTAGAAGGGACAATGCTCACCCTTTGAGTCAGATGCACAATGAAGCTCAAACAATCTAGGTCAGCCTCGCACCTTCCATCTGTAAGTTAGCATGAGAACAAATTGTCCTTTGTAATAGGTTAGCATTTGTCTGTGATCTGGACCGGTAAAGATCCCTCAAGTAAACCCAGCCTCTAGCGCCATCCGTGGTCCAGATTGGTAAGAGTTTCCCCCTTTGTAAACCCGGCCGATGGTACACAAATTTTTGGTGACTAGTTATGAATGAAGAGAGTGTTATCGTTCATTGGTTTTTCCTTTTTTACAAAACCTTACGACCCTGTGGTGCCATGCTTTGTTGTAACTCATGACAATTGAACTATGTAGTTTGCCTTGGATTTAGTTTTATGTCCCGCTTGATGATGAATGTGGAATGAACTGCTAAGGGCTTGGTCTAAGGGAAAGGTCCACATTCTTCCGGGAGGTCCGGAGCTAGGTAGCCACTTAGCCAAGCCCTATACCGTAAGCCTACAACTTCCACCGCCCAAGAATAGTTGACTTAATATCTTCTGGACCAAGTACTTGGGAGTCTAGATTTTATTCAGATTCAAGGGGCTGGCTTCAAACTAGGTTCAACAAGATTGAATGCAATAAAAGCAAATGCCTTAAGGGAACGTCACTGGTCCCGGACCACGTCCTGGATGGTCCTTCGCCTTGTGAAGGACTCAAACCTCCAAAGCTGCCAAAGCTCTAGGAAGAGGGGAAAAGGAAAGGGAATCTGATAAACACAGTTGGATGTGTTCACATTAGGAATAGTATGGTAGAGGTCTGGCCTCGTAAACCCGGTTTGATCACAAACGGTTCATAGTCCGGTGAGGTCGTTCGTATAAACCCGATCTCTGGCGCCCTCTGTGGTCCAGCCCGGTAAGAGCTGACCTTATAACCCTGGACCTCCTCAGGATCTCTATGAAAGGTCTCAAGCATCCAGAAAAAGAGGAAGGGTTTTGCTCTCAATTCAGCTCCAAGTGCACAGGATCTATTATCATATCCTCGACCAAGGTAAGTTTTTTATCTTCCTGCCTCCACTCGAGATTTTTAGCTTCGTTGTTATCATGGGATCTGAATCATGTAATCAGCTCTATTGCTCAGTTTATATCCCCACTTAATACTAAAAAAGAGCACATGTCGACTGGTACCTGGTTTGAAGGAAAAGTCCACATTCTCGCGGGTGCTCCGGAGCTAGGTAGCTGCTTAGCCTGATCCCGTACCACAAGCCTACATTTTTCACCGCCCCAGAATAGCTGACTTAGTATTTTCCAGACCAGGTACCTGAAAGGCCTACGCCTCGTTCAAAACTAAGGGTCAGACCCCATAAACTCTGCTTGGCAAAATTTCAGCTACATAATTCGATAGAATGGGGCATGTCGGTACCCTGAAACTAGGTTACCCCTTACTACTGTATAAAGACGTAGTGCCCACGTGGCTATCTCTTAGTCGCATGGTAATGGTGCTGTGTGTGGGACCAGGCCATGACTCGCCCCAGTCTCGGGCGACTACTCTGGGTCCACAGCAGCCGACTCCACCACATGGGCAGGTCCGAAGCCGCCACGTGTCCAGAGAAGGTGATATACTCCAAGGCATCAACAGTGAGTCGGGACCCCATGGGAGAGCGCCGGACCCCTGGATATGCAGTCCGGACCTTCGAGGTTGGTCTAGGGCCACCACGTGTGCAAGCCGGACCCCTAGAATGGGGTCCGGACCCCCCCGTATGGGGTCTGGGCCGCCCACAATGGGGTCCAAAGGTTCTAGGGCAGAACATACACGGGCCTTGAACAGGACCCAGGCAGGGGTGCGGTACCGACACGTGTCAGGACCTAGTCTGGTGCGGACCTGTCCACATACACTTCTGCTCCCCACCCAGACGGAGACCCGATGCTACCACGTGGCCTACTGCACGTGACGTAAGCCAACGGGCGGAGCCTGACGTAAGGCCTCCGGGTTACACGACCTCCACATTTATTGAGGATAAGGCACGCCGCCTACCCACTCCACTGGCAGGCGGTGTGCCGCCTCAGCATTTATTGAGACCTGTCCATTCTGCTGGCAGGCGGCAACCTGTCCATTCTGCTGGCAGGTGGCGACCTGTCCATTCCGCAGACGGCGTGCCTGTCCATTCCACTAGCAAGTGGCATGCCTGTCCAATCCATTGGCAGACGGCACGCCCATACTGCCGTGTGCACTATGCTCATCATTACTTGCATGTTACTAAGGAAGCTGCCCCCGCATATCAATACTGCGCGAGCTGCGGACAACATGGGCCTAGAGATTGCACAGACGTCACCTGCATTTGTTACTCCAATGATATATTCCTCCCATTATACTCTTGGGCCCACATGTCGGGGCTCAGCATCCTTGTATGTGCCTCCCTTAAGCTATAAAAGGGAAGGCACACAACGTTACAAGGCAGACCCAATTCACATACCAACTTAGATGCTCAGTCACTCAATACAACACACAGTGGAGTAGGGTTTTACGCTCCGGCGGCTTGAACCACTCTAAACTCTTGCGTGCTCTCGTGTTTTCATCCACCATTTAGCAGACAGGCAAACCGCTAAGGCCCCTCCTCATCTTAGGATTTAGGGCAGGTGCATTCCGCCACCCGGCCGGAGAATTTCCTCTCTGACATTTGGCGCGCCAGGTAGGGGGCTTGGCTTATGGTTTTTCGCCTGTTTTTCTACTCGACACAATGGTACAGATCGTCGAGCACCGCGACGTGACTTCTGAGGACTTCCTCATGGAGGAAGAAGTAGCATCTTCCGTGCCGCGAAGCTCCAACAACCCGGCGCCTGGTGCCGCTGCTGTGCGCGCCGCGCAGCACCACACGCTTGCACAAACGTCCCGAGCTCCGTCAAGGGCTGCTCCTGGGGCATTGTCTATGGCCAGGGAGTTGCTACGCCACCCTCCAAGTTCCACGGCCTCGCCGGGGGCCATGAAACAGTGGCGTGACGATGTCGATAGTCTCCTTCGCATGGCACAATCTGGCTCGGCCAAGCCCAGGCCTCGGTCGTTCCGGCGTCAGCACGAGGCGTCGGTGTCGGTTGCGCTCACCCTCGGTGAAGGTCGCACCGACTGAGGACCTACGGGCGAAGCTCAACTGCAGGCATGCGGGAGAGGACGCTCTAGTCTCTCTAGAGAGGCTTGATGACCTGCGGGCAGAACTCAACCGTAGGCGAGCGAGAGAGGATGCCCGAGTCTCTCTAGAGAGGGCGCGTGAGCGCCAAAAGAACATCGAGGTTCGCAACCTCGACCTAGACTTCACCACAGTAGCACCACAAACTCCAAGGGGTGCTTGAATTCAGGCGGGTGTCCCATTCACTACACCGTGACACATTATTGCCGGCAGACTATCTGATGGAAATACACCTAAATAGCGTCACACAGTCTGTTGGCAATGAGTTTTCCCGACAGATAATGTGTGTCGCTAAAAGTCGTGTCGGCAATAATGTTTACCGACAGACATAGGAATACCGACTACCTATCTGTCGGTAATGTGTTTGTTATTGCCGACAGACAGGTCTTTGCCGTCGCACATATTCTGGGCGACGTAATTACTGTATCGACAACAAGTCTGTCGCTAAAAGTCTATATGGCGACAAACTGTTTGACGTTGTTCTTTGTGTCCCGTAAAAAAATAATACATGCATACAAATATATTCTAATGAAACAATTAATAAACTAGTTACAATACACACTTCGAGGCAACTTGAATAATATGTAGCTCAGAATATAAGAAATTTGATTACTAAAAGAGATAGATCCATGACTTTGGATTCCCGCATACATTTGTTTGGAACACAATTTTCCTGATGAACATATAAATATAAGTATACATGTTTTCTAAATTCTGAAGTGACCTTTCAGTTCTATTACATGCAAAAGTCTCTAGATTTATCTAACAAACTAAAATCTCTCCAACAGTTGGGTGTTACCAACGGCCACCATGCATGTGAATAATATTTTCTCACGCACTTCAAGAATCAACTCCGATCATTTGTGCTTCCAGCACCTTTTCCTGCAGCAGATGTGAACAAAGTTTTCAGAGCTAAGAAAAAAAATAAGATGACATATAAAGTGACATAGTAGGTAAATCTAAACTTTTATAAAGTGTAAATCTGAATTCATGTGTAACTTTTATAAACTGTAATCTCCAACATGTGTAATTCATGTGAATTCAAGTGTAGAACAGGCACTTGAGCAAGGTTGCTGGAGAAAAGCTATAGAGGAAGAACTGAACTCAATTCTTAGATTACAATAAATTACCAGAGTTAGCAAAAGGGTAATAGCTATGGCAGTTTATGCTAAGAATGCACTTGAAGTTACCAAAAGATGCTGTACTCGACATTGGAGTATATGGAGAACAGGCACTTGAGCAAGGTTCCCAGGTTTTGCTAAGAAGGCACTGGGTGTAGTAGTTGCTGACCGGCTGGAGACGGCAGTTAAGCATGTCATTGCAGAAGGCAAGTACAAAACCAAATATTTGGGCAGCACCAGCACCACCTAGGAAGTCACATATGCGGTCATTGCCAAATTGGGTTAGAAACCAACGTGTCTTTAATACAACTTTTGGGCTTGCTGGTTGCTGTCATGCTATTATGTAACCTTCTGTATTACAGTGTGTCATACATACACATATTAAGGTTCAAGCTTGACAATCGTTGACTAACAATTGACCAGTAATGTTTAGCTATTGCAATACGAAATTGGTAGGGTTGGTTCTGTAACCAAATGAACTATTCAGTAACAATAGATTTATAATCATAAAAAATATGAAATAAATGAAATGCAATCGTGTAATTTGGGAGCTCATGCTATGTTAAACCATGTCTTCTAAATTGGACTGGGTGTAGTAGTTTCTATATGAGTGATCTGGGACTCCTGAGTTATTATCTTGGAATTGAGGTAAAGCAAAAACCAGGGGAAATCAAAATCTGCCAGAGTGCTTATGCTAAGAAGATACTTGAAATTTGTAGAATGAAGGGATGCAACCCTGCAGACACACCTATGGAGCAACCATTGATGCTACCAAGTTCAGAAGTATTGTGGGCAGTCTGAGATATCTAGTTAATACAAGGCCTGATCTTGCTTTTTCAGTGCGAATGGTGAGCAGGTTTATGGAGAATCCAAATGCATAACATTGGAGTGCTATCAAACGAATTATCAGATTTGTAGTTGGCACATTCCAGTATGGTTGTAAGTATGTCAAGGGAGCTGAAATTGAACTTCTGGGTTTTTCAGATAGTGATCATGCTGGGGACCTTGAGAAGAGAAAGAGCACCACATGTGTTGTTTTCTTTCTAGGCAAAAACATTATCACCTGGTCATCTCAAAAGCAGAGGGTAGTATCATTGTCCTCTTGTGAATCAGAATATGTAGCAGCAGCCACGACAGCCTGTCAGGGAGTGTGGTTGAGCAGACTTATAGGGGATCTGTTGGGCACTGAAGTGAAGAAATTCAACCTCCGAATTGACAACAGATCTGCTCAATAGCTGAGTAAAAATCCAGTTTATCATGAGAGGAGTAAGCACATTGATACAAGATATCACTACATCAGGGAGTGTGTTAGCGATGGGAGACTGGAAATCAGTCATGTGAGTTCTGAAGAATGCAGATGTCCTTGAGAGCTCATCCCACACGGTCCAAGAGAGCGTCAAGGCAAACTCGAGCCTGGTCAGCGTGATTATCTAGCAGAAGGTGAAGGTCGATGGGATCATGGGAACCAGAGTTCACCAATCCGATCTAGTGGAGCATGCTAGTGAAAGCCCAAAACTGTGATTCTATTCTATTCTTTCAAAAAGGATCAGCAGTTAATTGAATTGGACTTGGTCGGAATGGACTTCCCCCACTAAATTTGAGCATTTCCCAATTGGAATAAAATGATTTAGTCCATTGTTATACCATTTTTCATTCATGACAGTGCCAATACAATAAAGAAATGGGGACATGCTACAAAAGGGTCGTAAGATAACTGACAAATGAATCCTGCTGTGAGCCCATTACTCAAATTGCACATTTGCCCAATGTCTTACAGATATATGGATAGGCAGAGAGAGGTCTATTTTTAATCCAACTCTACACTTATACACAACTATATATGAAGAAAATATTTACCTGCTGCTGTAGAACCTTGGATCAACGTTGATTGTTTGTTACGACTCATCTAAAAATACAGAACATTAGAAGCTTGTTCCATTAATTACATAAATAAAATACAAGGTTGTAGTATTACCTTGTTTGTTGGCCATGCAACGGGCATAAAAAGAGCATCCCCCATACTCTCTACACCTAAGTATGGTCGTGGCAGAGTACTTTCCCTTTTTAGCACGCGAGTCACAAAAACTTGTGTGAACTCCCTTCCAAGAGGAACATCTCCCACCTTAGTGGTTGGGTCGGTTGAGATAATATTTGCTATTGCAACAGGAACTTCAGATCTCATCATAGAATATAATATCACTTCTTTACCAACCTAATAAAATATGTGAAGTAAGATTACAAAGTTTAAATAATGAAACATAAATATGAAGTGATAGATGAGAAAATTACAGGATTATCATCTGCATTTTGAGATGATCCATGATTTCTTTGAGGTACCATTGTTGCAATGTCTCGCCTGCGACTTTGCTCTTCAATAGTATTAACATCTTCACGATTCCTTGGACGACCCACAGTGCTTGCAACTCGCCTAGTAAGTTGCAAGTCATCTTGAACCATATTTTGTGAATGGTCATTACCATTGTAATCATGTGCCACCTCATCTGAATGATGCACCCTTAAGTTCTAAAGAAAATAAAAATAAAAAGTGTTAGTGAGATAAAGGAAACAAGCCTAATTAACATGATAGACGCCGAACTGCTCAATATATGCTACAAAGGCTAAATATATACAATATTATATCACCTGTCGAGAATTAGACCCATGTTGTGATGGGCTTTCTATATGTTGCACCCCTTGAGATGCTACCAGCATTTGATAAATTTGATCCATTTTATCTTTCATCTGATTCATATCATGTCTTAAGGCTCTAACCTCTTGCTCAGAATGATTGCGAGCTTGCAACGCCATTTGAAGCTTTGTTGATATTTTCATTTGAGTTCCAGGGGTGCTTACATCTTGTGGAGTTGGTCCTAAGCCTAAACCACGAATACGACCTCTTGGTTCTTTCTCTCCAAAAACATGTGCATATAAATCACCATCTTGAATACTTCTATCCTTCAATTCTGGCTTCGCAGCAACAACTTCTTCAAATTTATTCTTAAGAGAACCACATATATATTATCTTTTGTTCACCTATATTTTAATTATTACAGAAATCATAAATAAAAGTACTCACAATGAATATTTCTGCTCCAGGTAGAGGTACAATATCCCCTTCTTTGTTCTTACGCGTGTGTGTTCTAACATATATTTCATCTCTTCTCGCAGGACGTCCTTGTTGTTCGGCCTACAAGAAAAAATGAATTGGTCAAGTAATTGACTAGATTTTTCATAAATAAAACTAATGATTATACAAACTAGTGATTATAAGTTTTTTACCAGTTCATGCCCCACACGAGCATAACTTTTGCTGCCAGCTGCATGTGACATAGTCAACTTTGAACGGTTATCTTTACCTCTGTTTGTACGAACCTACAACATAAATAATAATCAGTCAAAACAATAAGACAAATTCATTCGTACAACAATGTAATGAAGGTTTATATCTCAAAAAAGCAATTAAAAACAAATTAGCATGTACTTCAGCTTCTGGAGACATCCAATAAGTTATCAACCACTCCCAATCAGATTCTTTCACCCTTTCATCCCTTTTAGCAATAAGCTCTTCAAAACTCAATGTTTCATCAAAGTATTTCATCTTTAGGTCAGCCTTAAACTCTCTCCACTTTTTTGCTGCAGATGTTATAACATAATCTATACCAGATTCATCCAACTCATAGTATTCCTGTTTCAATAAAATTGTAGTTGATTACCAAATCTACTCATAATAGGCTAAGTCAAATTAACTCAATAAATCAGATTACCTTCACTTTTGTCCATAACTCGAACTTCTTTTTAGAATCAACTAGTCTCCAATCCTCTGAAGAAACCGGGATATTTTTCCTCACCAAAGTTCCTATGAAATTACCAAACTCTTTGCTGTTCCTACCAACAGGTTGGCCATATTCATTAAGGGTAATGGAGATTTTAGGCCCACCACTATTTGAATATATGTTCTTCTTCAAGGTTGGGCCCCTTCCTTTCCTTATATTATGATGGGTAGGTTGCTCTGCTTATTGCATGAGATAAAAAAGATGAAAACATTTCTTGATAACTATTTTCAAAAGTTATACAGTGAATTTAAAGTTTGTTTGATTGTTACCTTCATCATTGATGGGATATTCAGATTCTCCATAACTATTTTCAGAAGTACTATCCTCATGGTTATCGTCAACAATATCCCTTTGAGTCCTTGATCGCAAAGTAGGACCATTAGTTGAATATGCTAATTTCCTTGTCTGCACTCAAATAAGTTGAAAACATTCAACATACAGGTTCAAAACATGAACTTATTAAATAGGGGAATACATTAACCTTGTGTTTCTTGTTGGCTCGATGTGATCCATTTGCTTCATTAACCATAGTACTAGGTATAGGGAGATTAAGAGATCTCATCCTCTTCATATTTTCTCTTATGTTGGCAGCCCTCTGTAGTTCATATTCATTGACCTCTGTTTCTTTACCCATTCCTCTTCCTCTTACGAACTTTACTCCTGAATCAAGACATAAAGAGATTACAATCACACATTACAATGTAAAAATGAAACATTTTTGCATACAAAAAACATATCTTACTTGCTAGGTTGGTTTTCGTCAATCATTATTCCATCTATATCAGTCCTAACACAACTACTACCACCAATAGAAACATTAACTTGTGTGTTTGCATCCAAATCTGGCAAGAAAGAACTTATTTCTGTACTATTGCCTAGCCTTTCATCCATGTCATACATGTCACGTTGTTTTGACTTTAAAACAGTAAACCAATCAGCATCAATAGGATCTTGCACATAGTAAACTTGAGTTGCTTGAGATGCAAAAATAAATGGCTCATCTAATTCGTTGTCACCAGTATTGAATAAATGCTTGAAGTTGACCATTGTCACCCCAAAATTGTCTATTTTGACCCATTTGTCTCGTACTCGGTTATCAATCCAATCACATTTGAACAATACTAATTTTCCTTGGTGATGGTAGTTCAGCTCAAGAATGTCTTTTATAACACCATAATAAGTTTTGCTCATTGATATTGGGTTATTGTTGTTTGTCCCATCAAAAATTGTTGCATGTGCAACTAGGGCTACACCACTACACTGCACTGACCTACCCACATCATAAGAATGTGTATGGAAATTTATCCCATTTATAGTATAACTGTCGTAAGAATGTGCAACCATGTTAGGCTCCTTAGCTAATATTGTTATCTCCTCAGGTACTTCCTCACCCGTTGTTTCCACCTGACGATATTGAAGATTGTTATTGCACTACAGAAATAATGTGGAACTAGATGTTGTATAAACCATTTTCATAGATACTTACGTGTGACTTAAACCACTCGTGAAATGTCTTATAGTGTAAACGACTGATTGTTCTTTGATTTTGATGGCCAGCCAAATGAAGATATTCTATATGTTTACTGAACATACATTATACTTTAGTAATCATGAAATAAATGGATGATACTGATTATAAGAAATATAATGGAAAACTTACTTCAAGTAAGGCTCTATATGGTCATAGTTGAACAAGACATATCTATGTGCTTGAAGCCATGTTTTGTGGTCTAATGTGACACTATGCTTACCAACTAATCCTCGACCTACGTTATGGAAGAAAGGGGTGGTATTGATTAAATCAACATCCAAGCCATCATCATTTCTTTTTTTCCGGTTAAATCTAGTTTCACCATGTAAATAGCGAGAACAGAATGTGAGACTTTCATCAAATAGATAGCTTTCCGCAATTGACCCCTCTGGGTGACTCCTAGTGCGAACATAGCCCTTACATCTCATTAAAAACCTATAAAGGAGAATGCCATATATGTTAAACCTTCCTATGAGTAAAACTAAGTTTAATTTGTTGCTAAAATATATTAAAATTTACCTCTCCACTGGGTACATATTACGAAATTGAACAGGGCCAGCAATTCTGACTTGAGTAGGAAGATGAACCATTAAGTGTACCATAATATCAAAAAAGGATGGTAAGAATATAGTCTCAAGAATGCTTAGAGTCTCAGCTATTTCTGACTCTAGCTTATGCATATCGCTTATATGAATAACTGGCGAATAGATTTGCTTAAAAAAATTGCTCACACGAATCAGCGCACCACTAACTTTTTCTGGTAATATCCTTCTCACAGCAAGTGGAAGTAAATATTGTAACAAAACATGGTTATCATGGCTCTTTAGCCCAACAAGCTTCTTCTCCTTCACGTCCACATTGTTTCTTATATCTGATGCATAACCATCAGGAAATTTTACTCCTTTTAGTAGTTCACAAAATAATGTCTTCTCAGATGCACTCATAGTATATGATGCTGGTGGTAAATAAAACTTGTCACCCACTGGAACAGGATGAAGCTCAGTTCGGATGCCTAGGGACTGAAGATCCAAACGATATTTCAAGTTATCCTTGGACTTTCGGTGAATGCCTAGGATGGTGTTGACAATGTTGTCACACACATTCTTCTCGATATGCATGACATCTAAATTATGTCGTAACATTAAATCCTTCCAATATGGAAGCCTAAAAAAATAGACCTCCTTTTCCAAATGACAGTAGGCTCCCCTTCCTTATTTTTTGCTTTCTTTTTATGTTGGCAACCTTTCCCATGCACTGCGTGCATATTCTCTGTTTGCAATAAAACTTCCTCCCCAGAAAGTGGTCTAGGCGCTGGCCGGTCCTCAACTTTACCATCAAATGAATTTGGATCAAATCTATATGGATGGTTGGGGTCCAGGAATCTACAATGTCCCATATAACAATTTTTTGTACCTTGTTTGAATCGTAGAGAACATGTATATGAGTGGCATTCAATACATGCTACTTGACCTGATGTAGTACATGCTGCAATGTACCCTAGGCCTGGATAATTAGATATGGTCCATATTATTGCAGCACGCAATTGGAAGTACTCATGCTTTGCGGAATCATAAGTCCTTACCCCTTCAACAAACATATCCAACAGATCATCAATTAGTGGCTCAAAATAAATATCTATATCACTACCAGGAGATCTACGGCCTGGAATCAACAATGAGATAATGAAATTTGTTTGCTTCATACACAACCATGGTGCAAAGTTATATGGGATGAGAATAACAGGCCAAATGCTATAGCTAACATTCATGGACCTGAACGGATTAAAACCATCTGTAGCTAAAGCAAGTCTAATGTTGCGACTGTCAGAAGCAAACACTGGGTGCTTTTGGTCAAAATCCTTCCAGAGAGGTGAATCTGCAGGATGCCTTAGTAATCCATCTTGTATACGCTCCTCATCATGCCACCTTGTGTCACTTGCTGTCTTAGATGATACAAATAACCTCTGAAGCCTTCTTTTTATTGGAAAATAGCGAAGAACTTTGCATGGAACCTTGTGTACACGTTTTCCATTTAAACTTCTCCTTTTTGATTTCCAGCGTGACTTTTCACATGTGGGACATGCATCACAATTAGCATACTCCTTCCTAAACAAAATGCAGTCATTTTCACATGCATCAATTTTGATATACCCGAGTCCTGGACACTTAATTACTTTCTTTGCTTCATTTAAATTTTTTGGCAATGCCAAGCCATCAGGGAAAGCCTCCATTAGTAGATCTAGTAGCATATCAAAACTTTTATCTGTCCACCCTCCAAGCAATTTCAAGTGAAGAATTCTTATTAAGAAATGCAACTTTGAGAACTTCTTACACCCTGGGTATAGCTCTTGGGTATTATCTATCACTAACTGATTGATGGCTTCTAAATCTACATCAGTTTCATCTAAACCATCAGATACTTCAAAATCCCCTTTATCATCTAGACCACCAGCCATGTCTTGAACCAAATTGGCTATGTCATCTTCATCTGAATTGTTTGCAGCCTCTATATCATTATAGTCATGACTATTAATAGGCATAGAGTCTGTTTCTCCATGATAAGTCCACCTTTTGTATCCCTCTTGAAAACCATCACATATCAAGTGCGAACGAACTCATTTTCATCTTTCCATAGAGAATTAACACATTTTCTACAAGGACATAGAATTCTATTTCCACCTATAGAATTGCTAAACGCAAACTCAATAAATCCAGCTACCCCATCTGTGTAGACCTTCGTGTGCCTATAAATATTAGGTACAAAAACGATATGTTGGTCAAAGGTGATTACTACAAAATAATGGTTTATAGTACATTGTCAGAAATATACCTAGGTTCATTCATCCACCTTTTATCCATGTTGTACCTTAACAAATAACTAGGTATGTACCCGTGCGTTGCCACGGTAATTAAAAATTAGTATAAAATATATAGATACGGGACAACAAACATCACTGTGATATGCAAAATTCGTGTGCTAACAAATCACATTAACACTAATATTATTTTTACGATATAAATATGTAATATTATTATAAATACACTTACCCAAATAGAATGAACTGACTCCAAAGTTGCGCAATAATGTCACCAATATAATCCCGGTATTTATCACCATCGAAGACATCAGTTGTGAAGTAAGAATCAATCTAATCGGTTGATCGCCTCTGTGTCGATTAGAAACGATCAACCGATTAGAAAACATTGGGAGTCATCCTCAATCGCGGCATCCTCGTAGCCATCCATGATCCATCCCCAGAGCTCGAGGATTCAGTAGATACGATTCCTGCTCATAAGAACAATGTTCTTTGTCGAACCTTTGGGATTAAAGAGGTGATGGATCTGTATGCTAAAGTCATGGTATGATTGCAGAAAACAAACAAAAAGAACATGAAGAAACTTAGTGAAGATTCAAGGGCTTTGTGCAATTTGCATTAGGAGGGAAAATGTTCAGCGTCCAAACTACAAGACATAACACATGCAGAGGGTAGTATCATTGTCCTCTTGTGAATCAGAATATGTAGCAGCAGCCACGACAGCCTGTCAGGGAGTGTGGTTGAGCAGACTTATAGGGGATCTGTTGGGCACTGAAGTGAAGAAATTCAACCTCCGAATTGACAACAGATCTGCTCAATAGCTGAGTAAAAATCCAGTTTATCATGAGAGGAGTAAGCACATTGATACAAGATATCACTACATCAGGGAGTGTGTTAGCGATGGGAGACTGGAAATCAGTCATGTGAGTTCTGAAGAATGCAGATGTCCTTGAGAGCTCATCCCACACGGTCCAAGAGAGCGTCAAGGCAAACTCGAGCCTGGTCAGCGTGATTATCTAGCAGAAGGTGAAGGTCGATGGGATCATGGGAACCAGAGTTCACCAATCCGATCTAGTGGAGCATGCTAGTGAAAGCCCAAAACTGTGATTCTATTCTATTCTTTCAAAAAGGATCAGCAGTTAATTGAATTGGACTTGGTCGGAATGGACTTCCCCCACTAAATTTGAGCATTTCCCAATTGGAATAAAATGATTTAGTCCATTGTTATACCATTTTTCATTCATGACAGTGCCAATACAATAAAGAAATGGGGACATGCTACAAAAGGGTCGTAAGATAACTGACAAATGAATCCTGCTGTGAGCCCATTACTCAAATTGCACATTTGCCCAATGTCTTACAGATATATGGATAGGCAGAGAGAGGTCTATTTTTAATCCAACTCTACACTTATACACAACTATATATGAAGAAAATATTTACCTGCTGCTGTAGAACCTTGGATCAACGTTGATTGTTTGTTACGACTCATCTAAAAATACAGAACATTAGAAGCTTGTTCCATTAATTACATAAATAAAATACAAGGTTGTAGTATTACCTTGTTTGTTGGCCATGCAACGGGCATAAAAAGAGCATCCCCCATACTCTCTACACCTAAGTATGGTCGTGGCAGAGTACTTTCCCTTTTTAGCACGCGAGTCACAAAAACTTGTGTGAACTCCCTTCCAAGAGGAACATCTCCCACCTTAGTGGTTGGGTCGGTTGAGATAATATTTGCTATTGCAACAGGAACTTCAGATCTCATCATAGAATATAATATCACTTCTTTACCAACCTAATAAAATATGTGAAGTAAGATTACAAAGTTTAAATAATGAAACATAAATATGAAGTGATAGATGAGAAAATTACAGGATTATCATCTGCATTTTGAGATGATCCATGATTTCTTTGAGGTACCATTGTTGCAATGTCTCGCCTGCGACTTTGCTCTTCAATAGTATTAACATCTTCACGATTCCTTGGACGACCCACAGTGCTTGCAACTCGCCTAGTAAGTTGCAAGTCATCTTGAACCATATTTTGTGAATGGTCATTACCATTGTAATCATGTGCCACCTCATCTGAATGATGCACCCTTAAGTTCTAAAGAAAAATAAAAATAAAAAGTGTTAGTGAGATAAAGGAAACAAGCCTAATTAACATGATAGACGCCGAACTGCTCAATATATGCTACAAAGGCTAAATATATACAATATTATATCACCTGTCGAGAATTAGACCCATGTTGTGATGGGCTTTCTATATGTTGCACCCCTTGAGATGCTACCAGCATTTGATAAATTTGATCCATTTTATCTTTCATCTGATTCATATCATGTCTTAAGGCTCTAACCTCTTGCTCAGAATGATTGCGAGCTTGCAACGCCATTTGAAGCTTTGTTGATATTTTCATTTGAGTTCCAGGGGTGCTTACATCTTGTGGAGTTGGTCCTAAGCCTAAACCACGAATACGACCTCTTGGTTCTTTCTCTCCAAAAACATGTGCATATAAATCACCATCTTGAATACTTCTATCCTTCAATTCTGGCTTCGCAGCAACAACTTCTTCAAATTTATTCTTAAGAGAACCACATATATATTATCTTTTGTTCACCTATATTTTAATTATTACAGAAATCATAAATAAAAGTACTCACAATGAATATTTCTGCTCCAGGTAGAGGTACAATATCCCCTTCTTTGTTCTTACGCGTGTGTGTTCTAACATATATTTCATCTCTTCTCGCAGGACGTCCTTGTTGTTCGGCCTACAAGAAAAAATGAATTGGTCAAGTAATTGACTAGATTTTTCATAAATAAAACTAATGATTATACAAACTAGTGATTATAAGTTTTTTACCAGTTCATGCCCCACACGAGCATAACTTTTGCTGCCAGCTGCATGTGACATAGTCAACTTTGAACGGTTATCTTTACCTCTGTTTGTACGAACCTACAACATAAATAATAATCAGTCAAAACAATAAGACAAATTCATTCGTACAACAATGTAATGAAGGTTTATATCTCAAAAAAGCAATTAAAAACAAATTAGCATGTACTTCAGCTTCTGGAGACATCCAATAAGTTATCAACCACTCCCAATCAGATTCTTTCACCCTTTCATCCCTTTTAGCAATAAGCTCTTCAAAACTCAATGTTTCATCAAAGTATTTCATCTTTAGGTCAGCCTTAAACTCTCTCCACTTTTTTGCTGCAGATGTTATAACATAATCTATACCAGATTCATCCAACTCATAGTATTCCTGTTTCAATAAAATTGTAGTTGATTACCAAATCTACTCATAATAGGCTAAGTCAAATTAACTCAATAAATCAGATTACCTTCACTTTTGTCCATAACTCGAACTTCTTTTTAGAATCAACTAGTCTCCAATCCTCTGAAGAAACCGGGATATTTTTCCTCACCAAAGTTCCTATGAAATTACCAAACTCTTTGCTGTTCCTACCAACAGGTTGGCCATATTCATTAAGGGTAATGGAGATTTTAGGCCCACCACTATTTGAATATATGTTCTTCTTCAAGGTTGGGCCCCTTCCTTTCCTTATATTATGATGGGTAGGTTGCTCTGCTTATTGCATGAGATAAAAAAGATGAAAACATTTCTTGATAACTATTTTCAAAAGTTATACAGTGAATTTAAAGTTTGTTTGATTGTTACCTTCATCATTGATGGGATATTCAGATTCTCCATAACTATTTTCAGAAGTACTATCCTCATGGTTATCGTCAACAATATCCCTTTGAGTCCTTGATCGCAAAGTAGGACCATTAGTTGAATATGCTAATTTCCTTGTCTGCACTCAAAGAAGTTGAAAACATTCAACATACAGGTTCAAAACATGAACTTATTAAATAGGGGAATACATTAACCTTGTGTTTCTTGTTGGCTCGATGTGATCCATTTGCTTCATTAACCATAGTACTAGGTATAGGGAGATTAAGAGATCTCATCCTCTTCATATTTTCTCTTATGTTGGCAGCCCTCTGTAGTTCATATTCATTGACCTCTGTTTCTTTACCCATTCCTCTTCCTCTTACGAACTTTACTCCTGAATCAAGACATAAAGAGATTACAATCACACATTACAATGTAAAAATGAAACATTTTTGCATACAAAAAACATATCTTACTTGCTAGGTTGGTTTTCGTCAATCATTATTCCATCTATATCAGTCCTAACACAACTACTACCACCAATAGAAACATTAACTTGTGTGTTTGCATCCAAATCTGGCAAGAAAGAACTAATTTCTGTACTATTGCCTAGCCTTTCATCCATGTCATACATGTCACGTTGTTTTGACTTTAAAACAGTAAACCAATCAGCATCAATAGGATCTTGCACATAGTAAACTTGAGTTGCTTGAGATGCAAAAATAAATGGCTCATCTAATTCGTTGTCACCAGTATTGAATAAATGCTTGAAGTTGACCATTGTCACCCCAAAATTGTCTATTTTGACCCATTTGTCTCGTACTCGGTTATCAATCCAATCACATTTGAACAATACTAATTTTCCTTGGTGATGGTAGTTCAGCTCAAGAATGTCTTTTATAACACCATAATAAGTTTTGCTCATTGATATTGGGTTATTGTTGTTTGTCCCATCAAAAATTGTTGCATGTGCAACTAGGGCTACACCACTACACTGCACTGACCTACCCACATCATAAGAATGTGTATGGAAATTTATCCCATTTATAGTATAACTGTCGTAAGAATGTGCAACCATGTTAGGCTCCTTAGCTAATATTGTTATCTCCTCAGGTACTTCCTCACCCGTTGTTTCCACCTGACGATATTGAAGATTGTTATTGCACTACAGAAATAATGTGGAACTAGATGTTGTATAAACCATTTTCATAGATACTTACGTGTGACTTAAACCACTCGTGAAATGTCTTATAGTGTAAACGACTGATTGTTCTTTGATTTTGATGGCCAGCCAAATGAAGATATTCTATATGTTTACTGAACATACATTATACTTTAGTAATCATGAAATAAATGGATGATACTGATTATAAGAAATATAATGGAAAACTTACTTCAAGTAAGGCTCTATATGGTCATAGTTGAACAAGACATATCTATGTGCTTGAAGCCATGTTTTGTGGTCTAATGTGACACTATGCTTACCAACTAATCCTCGACCTACGTTATGGAAGAAAGGGGTGGTATTGATTAAATCAACATCCAAGCCATCATCATTTCTTTTTTTCCGGTTAAATCTAGTTTCACCATGTAAATAGCGAGAACAGAATGTGAGACTTTCATCAAATAGATAGCTTTCCGCAATTGACCCCTCTGGGTGACTCCTAGTGCGAACATAGCCCTTACATCTCATTAAAAACCTATAAAGGAGAATGCCATATATGTTAAACCTTCCTATGAGTAAAACTAAGTTTAATTTGTTGCTAAAATATATTAAAATTTACCTCTCCACTGGGTACATATTACGAAATTGAACAGGGCCAGCAATTCTGACTTGAGTAGGAAGATGAACCATTAAGTGTACCATAATATCAAAAAAGGATGGTAAGAATATAGTCTCAAGAATGCTTAGAGTCTCAGCTATTTCTGACTCTAGCTTATGCATATCGCTTATATGAATAACTGGCGAATAGATTTGCTTAAAAAAATTGCTCACACGAATCAGCGCACCACTAACTTTTTCTGGTAATATCCTTCTCACAGCAAGTGGAAGTAAATATTGTAACAAAACATGGTTATCATGGCTCTTTAGCCCAACAAGCTTCTTCTCCTTCACGTCCACATTGTTTCTTATATCTGATGCATAACCATCAGGAAATTTTACTCCTTTTAGTAGTTCACAAAATAATGTCTTCTCAGATGCACTCATAGTATATGATGCTGGTGGTAAATAAAACTTGTCACCCACTGGAACAGGATGAAGCTCAGTTCGGATGCCTAGGGACTGAAGATCCAAACGATATTTCAAGTTATCCTTGGACTTTCGGTGAATGCCTAGGATGGTGTTGACAATGTTGTCACACACATTCTTCTCGATATGCATGACATCTAAATTATGTCGTAACATTAAATCCTTCCAATATGGAAGCCTAAAAAAATAGACCTCCTTTTCCAAATGACAGTAGGCTCCCCTTCCTTATTTTTTGCTTTCTTTTTATGTTGGCAACCTTTCCCATGCACTGCGTGCATATTCTCTGTTTGCAATAAAACTTCCTCCCCAGAAAGTGGTCTAGGCGCTGGCCGGTCCTCAACTTTACCATCAAATGAATTTGGATCAAATCTATATGGATGGTTGGGGTCCAGGAATCTACAATGTCCCATATAACAATTTTTTGTACCTTGTTTGAATCGTAGAGAACATGTATATGAGTGGCATTCAATACATGCTACTTGACCTGATGTAGTACATGCTGCAATGTACCCTAGGCCTGGATAATTAGATATGGTCCATATTATTGCAGCACGCAATTGGAAGTACTCATGCTTTGCGGAATCATAAGTCCTTACCCCTTCAACAAACATATCCAACAGATCATCAATTAGTGGCTCAAAATAAATATCTATATCACTACCAGGAGATCTACGGCCTGGAATCAACAATGAGATAATGAAATTTGTTTGCTTCATACACAACCATGGTGCAAAGTTATATGGGATGAGAATAACAGGCCAAATGCTATAGCTAACATTCATGGACCTGAACGGATTAAAACCATCTGTAGCTAAAGCAAGTCTAATGTTGCGACTGTCAGAAGCAAACACTGGGTGCTTTTGGTCAAAATCCTTCCAGAGAGGTGAATCTGCAGGATGCCTTAGTAATCCATCTTGTATACGCTCCTCATCATGCCACCTTGTGTCACTTGCTGTCTTAGATGATACAAATAACCTCTGAAGCCTTCTTTTTATTGGAAAATAGCGAAGAACTTTGCATGGAACCTTGTGTACACGTTTTCCATTTAAACTTCTCCTTTTTGATTTCCAGCGTGACTTTTCACATGTGGGACATGCATCACAATTAGCATACTCCTTCCTAAACAAAATGCAGTCATTTTCACATGCATCAATTTTGATATACCCGAGTCCTGGACACTTAATTACTTTCTTTGCTTCATTTAAATTTTTTGGCAATGCCAAGCCATCAGGGAAAGCCTCCATTAGTAGATCTAGTAGCATATCAAAACTTTTATCTGTCCACCCTCCAAGCAATTTCAAGTGAAGAATTCTTATTAAGAAATGCAACTTTGAGAACTTCTTACACCCTGGGTATAGCTCTTGGGTATTATCTATCACTAACTGATTGATGGCTTCTAAATCTACATCAGTTTCATCTAAACCATCAGATACTTCAAAATCCCCTTTATCATCTAGACCACCAGCCATGTCTTGAACCAAATTGGCTATGTCATCTTCATCTGAATTGTTTGCAGCCTCTATATCATTATAGTCATGACTATTAATAGGCATAGAGTCTGTTTCTCCATGATAAGTCCACCTTTTGTATCCCTCTTGAAAACCATCACATATCAAGTGCGAACGAACTCATTTTCATCTTTCCATAGAGAATTAACACATTTTCTACAAGGACATAGAATTCTATTTCCACCTATAGAATTGCTAAACGCAAACTCAATAAATCCAGCTACCCCATCTGTGTAGACCTTCGTGTGCCTATAAATATTAGGTACAAAAACGATATGTTGGTCAAAGGTGATTACTACAAAATAATGGTTTATAGTACATTGTCAGAAATATACCTAGGTTCATTCATCCACCTTTTATCCATGTTGTACCTTAACAAATAACTAGGTATGTACCCGTGCGTTGCCACGGTAATTAAAAATTAGTATAAAATATATAGATACGGGACAACAAACATCACTGTGATATGCAAAATTCGTGTGCTAACAAATCACATTAACACTAATATTATTTTTACGATATAAATATGTAATATTATTATAAATACACTTACCCAAATAGAATGAACTGACTCCAAAGTTGCGCAATAATGTCACCAATATAATCCCGGTATTTATCACCATCGAAGACATCAGTTGTGAAGTAAGAATCAATCTAATCGGTTGATCGCCTCTGTGTCGATTAGAAACGATCAACCGATTAGAAAACATTGGGAGTCATCCTCAATCGCGGCATCCTCGTAGCCATCCATGATCCATCCCCAGAGCTCGAGGATTCAGTAGATACGATTCCTGCTCATAAGAACAATGTTCTTTGTCGAACCTTTGGGATTAAAGAGGTGATGGATCTGTATGCTAAAGTCATGGTATGATTGCAGAAAACAAACAAAAAGAACATGAAGAAACTTAGTGAAGATTCAAGGGCTTTGTGCAATTTGCATTAGGAGGGAAAATGTTCAGCGTCCAAACTACAAGACATAACACATGCCTATGGTAACCTAAGTCATACCAGATAACTGATGTTTCTGAAAGGACAACATAGCCCATCAAGTGCAATGAGCCCATGACCAAGACTAACAACATTATGAACATGTTGTGTGCATGACTCGTAGAGGTTCAACATCAAGAGCTCACAGAAAGATGGCAACCAGATGAGTCCCTGTCAATTGTTGCGCAATCTGTCCCTTCACCAGGTTCTCGTCGTACGTGCCCCTCTTATTCGCATGACTTCCATTTTCCTGTCACACAAAGTGCAAAAAGCCAATGGCACCTGATTAAGGATGAAATTATGCATAGAACAGACATTTCAATTGTAATGAAATAAGATTCACTAAAAGCCAAAGGTTGTGTGAAGATACACATTCAGCTAAAACCACCAACACATGCATGAGCATAAGCTTTGGCACACCTTACCTCATCAGCCATGTCAAAGAAAAACGATGCCACAAAAAGTTTTTTCTGTCCAGCACCACCGCCACCATTCCAAATGCCACCAAAAGAACATTTCAGGTGGGTACATGCTTCATCCACTTTAAGAGATTTCACAACATCATTCTTGCATTTTGAATAACTTGCACAAGGTGAAGCTGAGGCTTCAAATGTTTCAGAGCCATATTTATATTGCCCTACACCCACAAACCCAATACAAGTATGTGCTCTCAGTAAAAGATCAATAGATGAGTTATGTCACAAAGCAGGCCCACAAAGCATGGCATGTAGAAAGTTCAATTGTAAATCCAACCGGGCTCATAATCTCTTATCTGTGTATGTATTTGTTATGTATATATGAGTACAATCATAATCAGCACTATAACAATATCTTAATCATAGACTTAGTTATTATCTCAAAGAATGATAACAGTAGTTAGATATAAAACAAAATGAAGGCAAACATCCACCTGACTTTATTACACAATACGTAATTATCTGTTTGGTGCACAGAATATTGAAGAAACTTAACAAAGTTCAGCGCCGTCATTTTAGTATTAGAAATAAGTGTAAATCAACTTCATTGGCAGGGAGCTGATTCATGACTATAACACACAAAAAGGAAATACATGATAGGAAAAAATAAAGCATAAATGAACAACCATACCTTGATATCCTTCTAACATACAGTTGTTGTAACCATTGCCGTTGCCAGATTTTAAGACCTCTGCTCTAGCAGCAAGCAACCCATAGTGCAAATAGCTGGAAAAAAAATCTGTAGTCATAACTCATAATCATGTGGTGTGGTTTCTAATAGACATTAACCAATATGCATACAAAACACTCGTGCGTGACTTTACACCCTGAAACAGTACTAAAATACTGGTTATTTAGGTCACATTCTACACATAATTTTCTTAATGAAATGACATGCTACTCTCCTGCGTGGTTCGAGAAAACGAACATTTTACACATAATGGTGTAATATGGGCTTAAGGTTGCTCTGGCATACAGTTTGTGCTAATTCTGTCTTTGTAATTACATAATAATTCCCTTGAGTTACCACTTTTAGAACTACAACACCTGCTTTTTGGTGAAAATATGACCTATGAATTCAAATAGGGAGAAACAAAGGATTTACAGGACTGTAACACAACTGTGAGTTTAAATAAATTTTGGAAGGTTGATTTCTATTTGTTAAGCCTTAAGCTTACACATGCAAGGTTAATAAAGAAGAAATTTTCAAAACAGCAGTAATCATGCATAGTTGAATAATTTGTAACACTGCCTGTGAACACCAAGATTATATGTGGTTCCTTTTAGGTAGAGTTTCTTCACATATGTGTCTTCCCTGTCAGATGGTTTATTAGTCTTTTCTGCATCCTTCTCTACGATCACACATGCCATTTGGACAGATTCACCACCACGATCAACCACTCCAACTGTGTCTACATAAATCTTCCCCAAATTTCCCAATAGATAATTGATAGTAACCTATAAAGAGAGAAGACTAATACATGTTACTTGTTTCTGGAGTGAGTCTGAATATAAAAGGAAACACACAGGTGATTTCTAAACACTTCCATACTAACTGTGAATAAATCTTCCTTGGGCATGGGCGCGGGTTTCTCAGCGACGGGCTGGTTTCGGGGGAGGCGGAGGCGGAGGCGGCGGGCGGGCGGGCAAATTGCAGCGGCGGGCGGGGTTCGCGGCGTTTGCATTGCAATGGTGTCGGGTAGGACGCATGACCCGGATTGTGCGGGGAGGTGGCTCTCGCGACGTGGGAGGACGGAGGCGGGGGCGGTCTATATTAGCATCTTAATAGATAGTATATAGATAATCATGGCCATTGTAGTTTTTTTATCTATTCACCAAAAATTGGATGCTTGTTTAGAGATTTGTTTTGTTGCTAAAATGTCCATAGGTGATGTATGATATTTTCTGATTTTTGCAATAGACTGAATTTCTTAGGTAAAGCCAGCTAGGACATTTGCTTATGATTTTGGTGCTGTCTTGAGCCAGCACAAACTGTTAGAGATGCTGAGGCTAAGGGATATGAATTCATATCACAGAAGAATGTGCCTGATTTAACACCGTGCACAACATCTGGTAAGTTATAAACTTCCTTTGTTCATTTAAATTGTCCAATGTGATATCTGATGTAGTTCTTTTTTATTGCCCACGTTAGGACAAACCACTTTTATTGCCATATCATCTTGTTTTGATTCAACATCATTTCTTGTGTGCACTGAATTCATCGCTGCTTCATCTATCTTCCTTGGGGCCTTGCTATTCAATTTCTAATGTTTGAAACCTCCTTGATTTGAGGTGGTCTTTTCCTATTGGTTTTCCTCTTATGACATTTCCATTAGCTTGGGTAACAGCTAACTCATCTGTGACAGTCCGAGTATGCCTTGGTTATGTTGTCTTAATATCTAAAATGATTAAACCAAGTAATTAATGTTGATGAGTACCTATACCCATCATCAAGCGATTATATTCAGATAGTTAAAGTGCCTAACAGCAGTTGATTAACTGATTTAGTGAGCTCTAGTTAGGTAAAGATTGGCTCACCTTTTTTGTTTCTGGAATTGATGGCATTGGGTCAGCACATCCCATTAGGAAATGGACTTTAGGCATCTCATTATAGTAAGTCTAGAAATCAGTTGGCAGGCTGAATGAGCCAAAAAAAAGAAAAAATTGTGCCCGATGTTCCTGCTACTTACTGGACACTTTGGTCATACAAAATTGATAGCCACTCATTAACCAGATCTGCCATATTATTTACTAATTGTCATACTTTTTTTAAAAAAAATCTTGTTCTTCTTGCTACTTACTGGCCATTTTGCTCATACAAAATTAATAGCCACTCATTAATTAGACCCGCAGTACTAATTACTACTTGTCATACTTTTTAAAAAATTTGTATATACACATTTGATGTAGTTGAGTGCTCATTTGTTCTACTCACATTAATGCACATGATCCTGTTCGGTTTGATATGCTAACAATAAATAATTTTGCACTTATCCTAATTATTTTCTGGTATTCAACATGGCACTGTCATCATTGTTTAAGAGAATAAATGTGAAAGATTTGACCTCCAAGGTTTCAGTCTATACCAGTGCTACAAGTGATGACTTTGGCAGCTTACCATATTATTTAATCCACTTAACTACATCTGCCTAAAGAATACATGCTTCCAGAGTCTGGTGGACTAAACATGATATTTAGGCGCTGGGCCACGAAAAGCTTGAAGGCTCAGTGTCGTCATACCGATTAATTTCTCCAAATGCCAAGGTATAGCATCAGACAAGTTGTTGCTGGACAGATCCAAGAACTGGAGGCTGCTACAAAAAAAACCATGGAAAATATTCTTGCTCACATGGTTTCAGAACAGTGTTACCAGCGCTCGAATCATTTTTCAAACCATGCAAAAAACTGCATGCCCTCGGGCTTCGAAATATCTTGAGTATGGCAAACTTGAACCCCACCTAGAGCCTCGTTCCTATCTTGAACTGAATTTCAGGATGGTGATCTTGGTCTAGGGTATGACAGAACTGAATGTTGGCAAGCCAAGGACAGTAATGTGCGCAGGACCATTTTCCTTTTGCATCGAGGATACAAGTAACTTTGGCACTTATACAAAAGGTGGAATTATTACACAGGTGAAAGAACGGAAGATCTTGAAGTTTAAGAGTTTGAGAGATTCGATTAGAGAACCTGGGAATTTCCCTCTAAGTGATTATTCAAAGTTTAAACTGAAGGATGAAGAAGAACTTAAAGAAAGGATGGATGAGCTCTGTAATTGGGCGTCTTATAGGGGTCAAACTCTCACCAGAAAAGGTAAAATGAGTAGTGCAATCCTGTGATTCATCAAAATATAACTTGTTCTCTGACTTCTTTTTTCCCATTTTTTCCCAAACTACTTTTTTTTGCTGGATTGAAAGTTCTGGCTCCATATTCTGCAAAAAGACGCTCGAGGTTTGCTGAAAGCAGCAATCAGGGATCTAGATCCTATTGTGTTCCTTGAAAATGAACTTCTGTATGAAATATCTTTCTGTGCTCAACTATATTCTCTATGTTCATGTGTTCTGTCATTCTTCACCTAACCCAATCCATTCTACAATGCCTAAACACGCAATAGAAAAAAAACTATCCTATTTCCTTATGCAAACATCTGAGTCTGACAGATCAATAGTTACTGCAGCTCTAAACAGTTTAAGCCATCAAACATTATGAACACAAAAGGGAACATAGTGTGATGGCAATAACAGGAAGTAACTGATCCAGTTCATTCGAGTTCATGAACACAAAAGAAAGAGACTAAAAGAATGCTGATATAAACTCTGATCAGATCCCAGGAAGCAAGAGCTAGCTTTGGACTGTATTATAGTATGATGTATCAGCTTGAATTTACTGAAGAAAAACAATAGGCAAAATAAAAAAGAGAAGGTTGAGCAATGGTACCCAAATTACCAAACATACAACTCTGCTGCTGGTACTCACTTGAGAGTTGAGACCTGCAACAACCATTCATTCAAAGCCAAAATATAAAAAGGAAAACACATAGCTGACAGAACATATTGTTGCAAAATAGGAATATCCATATATAGATTACAGACCAACAATCCTCTCTGCTGACTTTCTAATATGCATTAGTTCACTGTGAGCTGCTACACTCTAGCGCAACATACCATCTAGAGATGCATCTGGCACAGTAGCCTCTCCTGTCACAGCTGGTACACCAGATGACACCCCTAGCCTTCCGGCACTGGTGGCAACTCCTTATCCCTTCAGCGCTGCCACCAGGAAACCATAGTGGGCCTCTGCCGACCAGCCCCTGCAATCATCAGCGCGCAATCACCACGAGTTCAGTAGCACAGGAACCCAATTGAGCACGTGCCCATAGAACGAAGGCAGCGCGCCGCAGCTACGAGGGCAGGCGAACTCACCGTCGCGGTCCTGCCACCAGCCGCATTGCACCGAGGCAGCCCTTCGTAGGCGACCCCCTCCGCGCGGGCGCCGGCACCGGTTCAGCCACGTACACCGCCTCCCCGGCGACCCTGCCATAGAGGGGCCTCGCGACCGCCATGGGCGGGTCCTCATCGGTGGCGCGGAGGCGAGCGACAGAGGAGGAGGAGAAGGAGGAGGAGGAGGAGAATGGGAAGGCGGTCGCGAGGGAGGAGGCTGAGGAGCGGCGGAGCGAGGCGCGGAGCGCGGAGGAGGCAGAGCGCTTCTTGGCCTGGACGTAGTGCTTCTCGCAGACGGTCTTGTCAGGCATGGAGGGCGCGCTGCAGCGCCACTGCTTGATGTCGGAGCGCTTGCCTGCGGGGACGAAGTCTCTAGGGTTTTTGCTAGATGGGCCTTATAGAACTTAATTGATAGATGGGCCTCACACGTTAACCAAATAATGCAGCACGCGCAGGCTACCGCGGCGCAAATATATTGTACCATATCGGCTAGCCAAAGGTTACGGTAGCAACTTATAAACCTTCCTGCTACAGAGGAAGCAGTCAGCTTGTATAATTAGCTCTTGGTATTATTAAATTGTGTCGAATTTTTGCGCGAAGCGAGCGTGGATGGGGCAGGGTGAGGAGGTTAGTGTGGCGATGGATGATCCAGATTGAACGGCAGTGATGGACGATCCAGATTAAACAAAGGCAGAACGGCAGGCTACCCTTACTATCTTAATAAGTAGTATAGATAAGATGAAATGCACCCTTCCTAGCCTCAAAGTAGAGGTGGAAAAAGGGGAATCGTTACAAGTATCAAAGATAAAAGCTAAATTAATTACTTTTTCCCAGTTTAGATAGTTCTGATCAACAGAAGATGAAAAAGTTAAGGCTAGAGATTACCACTGACCAATGGCTATCGTTCAGGCATCGTGCACCACTGAATTTATCGTCGCCGGCTGTCTGTCTGCAATACTTGCCAGCAGATTTCTCAACACAAAAGTGTTCTTCGGCTATGCTCCTTATTCCAATAGATATATGCACCCATACCAGAAAAAGAACATAAAAATATTTTCAAATTTGAACTTAAAAATATTTTCAAATAAGGATCAGATAGTTCATGAAGACACATGTGAATGTTTTCTGCACAAAAATCTCTTTAACACTTTAGTTTGTTGTGCATTCGTACTTTTGTGCCTTAGAATAATATGGATCGATTAGTCAATCAGACATCCTAATCGTCCAAGACTCTAGAAACCGACCAACCCATATAATACGCCCATCTGCTATGGTGTTGCAGTGGACATGGCTTCAGACACTGAACCGCGGGTGGAGTAGGAATTGCAGGCCGACACACAGGCAACAGCCATACGCCCATACGTCCATGAACCTATATTGTTAGGTCGAGATATTGTTGGTGGGACTAATGACAGAGCCACTACTCAGACACCCTATAGGACTGCTAGGTGGCAATGTCCAACCCAACCGCGCGCAACAAAAAGCAACAGTAGCAGCACCGAGCCCAGGCCAGTATGACCTCTTGATTCCAAAATCCCCAAATTCAAACATATCGAACAAGGAGATGGCAAATTCTTGCATATTCCTGTTCTTGATGGAGGTAAACTTTGATTCTTCCAGCCTAAGGTTGCCTTACTTCTATTGTGTATTTGATGTTTCTTTTCCATGAACAGATGGGTGGGTTGCTGCTTGTTTGGACGTTATGCAACTTACCCATGCTGCAATTTCAATGGTCTCCCTTTCCATGGCTCATGCCCTCTCTTTCTTAATCCATCTTAGTAATCTTAGTCCATCTGAAATGGTTTTCCCTCTGAAGGTTGAAGGAGGTCCTGGTGCTGCAACTGATGTGGCAAACACGATAATGCAGAAATTCTGGGACTCTGCACTTGCTCTAGAGCAACCTCGAGAGGAGGATTTTGATAGTCACAGGTTTAGTTAATGTTTCTTTTGTGTTCTTTTTATTTGTCTTCCCTCTCAATGCAATTCTTGCCTGAATTATTGCATTGTACAATGAATTACCTTTAGTGATGCCATCAGATGCCAGGGATGGCAGTAGTAGTATTTATCATCCTGCTGTTGATAATTTATTTGTCTTTAAGCTTTAGGACAAGAAGGGACGCATGCATAGATTCACTTGTGGTAGGTACTGAATATGATCTTAGTCAGTTGATTGGGGCTGAATGCTTCAGCTAACAACTTATTCGTTGAATTTCAGGCTCTGAAAGTTTAGATGAGCTGATATCTTCTGTAATCCAAAGGTTAGGCATGGTTGATGAGAAGAGGGTGATTCAACTATTGGTAAGCTTGAATAATTTGGCATCCCATTGTTTCCATCTTGAGAAGTAGGGTAAGAATAAGATGTTCTGTGTCTGACTTCCAAATACAAGATATCACGTTTATGTTCATCAATGTTTTCAAGTCGAACGACTTGTTGGTCGTTCTGGCTGACCGATAAGGGCGATTAATCACGATTAGTCGGACTTGGGCAATTAATTGTGATTGGTCCAAACTAACTTGGACGATTAATCGGACAACTTGAAAACATTGACGTTCATGAAATAATCATGTATCACATTCAGTATCTGTTGCTGTCAAGCACTGTTGAATTAATCTGTCAGCTTAGCTTATTTAGAATACTCTACATACTGAACAATTGTACCAGCTAAAATTTCATGTGTTGCTCTATGCAGTATGAAGATGACGAAAGCGACAAGGTGCTATTGACAACCAATTCTGATCTTACTGGTGCTGTGTTTTGTGCAAAATCATCTGGATTGAAGGTCTTTGGCTTCTCTGATGTGGACCCCCTTTTGTACGGTTATACCATATTTATCGCACTGTGGGGCTATTTAGTTTGTAACCATAGTTTCCCACAACTAACCTGATTAGAGGATATATTGCATCCCAAATTCCCAACCTCTAGATCTATTGTAATGCTTTCCTCTACCCAGACATCAAAAATATGAAATCAAAGGCACCCTCCACCCATCATCGCCACCCATGCTTCGTACCTGTCCTCCTCGCGGAAATGGAAGCGACTGCGGCGGCGTCCCTGTCCTCCTCGCGGAAATGGAAGCCGCCGGCGTCCGTGTCCTCCTCGCCTGCTCGCGGAAGAAGAAGCCGAAGAGCGGCGCGGTGGCGTCCCGGCCTATCCTCGCCTCCTCGCGGAAATGGAAGCGGCGGCGGCGGCGTCCCTGTCCTCCTCGTGCGCCGACGTCTGTGTCCTCCTCGCCTGCTCGCGGAAGAAGAAGTCGAAGAGCGGCGCGGCGGCGTCCCGGCCTGTCCTCGCCTCCTCGCGCGCGGAAGAAGACGGCGTCCCTGTTTGGACGTTGCAAATAATCCGACAGATAGATGTAGCGTCCTCGCGGAAAAATATGAAAATATGGTAGGGTTTAACCGTGCGGCCGCGGCTATAGCTATGCGTGTGGCTTTAATTTTTTAATTATAAGTCCCAACCCTACTGCCGACAAATAATCCGATGTACATTTTTCCCGACAGATGTTGCGTCGCGCGTAATCATTTTTACCGACAGATAGACTATCACAATATCTCTACATTATTACCGACAAATGGTTTGATACCAGACCAATATAAACCCGACAGCTAGTGCGATGGTAATATATTGCGACAGACCGGCTGTCGCCAACGGTCTTTTTTTACCAACAGATGTTTGACGCTAATTTTGTGTCATGGTGTAGTGTCGGCCGGCGTGGGCTGTGCCGCACTGGCGGATCATCTCCGCGCGGCGAGTTGGCCATCAAGTTTCGGCCACACCTACCGGAAAAGTACGACGGTACGTGAAACCCGTCGGAATTCTTGCAGGTATACGTCACCGCTATTACGTCAGCAGGTGGAGACACTGTTGTAATGGCAACATATTTCCATGTAGCCTTGTCTGGGCCAGCCTGGACCTGGCTCATGAACCTCACCCCGAGATCGATCTACTCCTAGGAAGAGCTCTTCGCGTGGTTTATAGTGAACTTTGCCAGTACTTATCAGCAGCATGGCGTGGAGGCTCACCTCCATGCAGTGAGGCAGGGACCTGGGGAAACTCTCCGGGCTTTCATCTCCCGCTTCACTAAGGTACGAGGCACTATACCTCGTATCTCCGATACTTCCATCATCACCGCCTTCCGCCAAGGGGTACGTGATGAGTAGATGCTGGAGAAGTTGGCCATGCATGACGTGGAAACTGTAACCACACTCTTCGCTCTGGCCGACAAGTGTGCCAGAGCTACCAAGGGCCGTGCATGGCACTCGGCACCATAGACCGGGGTTGCCCAGACGGGTGGCTCGGGTGCCGTCACCCAGGACGGCAAAAAGAAAAAGAAGAAGAACCGCGACCATGAGAGGCCGCAGCCTGCTGCTCTGGTCGTCGCAGCTGCGACTAGGGGCCGGAACGAGCATGTAGGAAATGGGTGACGCCTAAGAGGGGGGGGGGGTGAATTAGGACTTCTAAAACTTTTACTAAACTAGGCCACAATTAAATCCCTAGAGCACAACCTATGCAAATAATGAAACTAGAAAGTGCAATCTAGGTTTTGTCTAAGTGTTGCTATCTCTACCGCAATGGCTAAGTTTCAATCTACACTAAATAAGTATGAATACAAGATTGAAACTTAAATGCTTAGTATAAATGAGGAAACTTAAAGAGCAAAGTAGAGAAGCAAACTCTCATGGATGACGCTGGTATTTTTACCGAGGTATCCGGAACCAAGCAAGGTCCCGACTAATCCTCGTTGGTGCCCCTACGCAAAGGGAAGCCCACGCGAGGGCCAAGCACCACGGTCGAGTAACTCCGTAGAGAGCCGCGGGCCTTCTCCACGCGCAAGTGGTGCTCCGCTTCCGGCTCCTCTCGGACGCTCCCCGCCGTCTCCACTATCAAGCTTCCGGCCGAAACGCCGCGAGCCTCGTTCCCTCCGGTACACAGTGGCGGCCGTGACACAAACGCGGTTGTCACGGTCTCGCAAGACTCTCGCCCCACTCGGTACAATTATAACGACTCACGCAAGAGCCGAGGGGTTGTGTGGTTTGTCTAAACTCACTCAACTAACTAGGGTTCACCTAGAGCAAGCGCTAAAGCGGTCTAACTAATCTAAGCACTTTGCAAAGCACCTACGCTAATCACCGAGTGATTCTATTAAGCACTTGGGTGTTTGAGCTCTTGGAAATGTGCACTATATGCCTTGGTATGTTGCTTGGTCTCCCACACCTTTAAATGGCCGGTTGGGTGTAGTATATATAGGCCCCAACTCCAAAATAGCCGTTGGAGAAAAGCTGCAGTTCTCTACGGCAGACCGGACAGTCCGGTGGTGCACCGGACAGCGCACTGTAGCCTGTCCGGTGCGCCTAGCCATTGCCATATCAGAGCAGGTGACCATTGGCGCCGCAGGCTTTCCACACCGGACAGTCCAGTGCTCACACCATACAGTCCGGTGGTCTTTTCTCTGGGTGCCACCTGGAACTAGCCGTTGGGCTGGAGTTCCTTGGTGCACCGGACAGTCCGGCGTGTGGGCACCGGACAGTCTGGTTTGCCACCAGATAGTCCGGTGCGCCTTCGCACAGACAGTCTGCAGCAGCACACTTGGACTTTTCTTGGATCTTCTTAATGTCTTCTTTTGAGGTGTTGCTTTCCTTAATTCCTTAGTCCGAGTAAATCTTGCATCCTGTGAACTACAAACACAAACATTAGAAAACTTATTAGTTCACGGATTGTGTTGTTCATCAAACACCAAAACTCAATTAGCCAAATGGCCCAGGGTCCATTTTCCTTACAATCTCCCCCTTTGGTGATTGATGACAACACAACCAAAGCAAGCAAATAGTACAAGTATTTGAATGAAAATATGCAATGTACTTGCTAGGATGCATGATTGTCCTCACAAAGTGATATTATGGACTTAAGCCTCCCCCCTAACTCCATAATTCACTTACTTCCTAGTTTAGGACCAAATAACCAAAACCACTTGAAAAACCATTTGTAGATATAAAATTTTAAATTTGTGGTGTTTGGTGTTTGATATAGTTTTATTGCTTTGGTCCCTAAACTTCTTCCCCTTTGGCATCAACCACCGAAAAGGAAGACACTAAAAGCATGTAGGAAGTAAATAAAGGCTTGCCCTCGTTAAGAATTTTATCAGATGATACCACTTGAAGAATACTAAATTAAACCACATGCATGATACCAGTTGACAGGATTACTCCCCCTAAATGAGTGTTCTCTTTGTTGGGTACCATAATTAGGGGTACCCCCAACGCTCCTAATCATGGCTGGTAAACACCCTCAGACCAACTGATGGGCGCGGTTCAAGCCAAGACTTCGTCTACCCGAGGGACACGATCTCACCCGAGCCCAACCTCGGGTCGGAACAGTAGTCCCAGACGCCTCGCCCGAGGGCCTCCTCAGGCAGCGGGCGCCCCCTCGGCTCTCCCGAGGCCCGGCTCGGGCAGGCTTCGTTGTGAAGCAACCTTGGCCAGACCGCCTCACCAACCGACCGCTTCGCAGGCGCATTAAATGCAGGGGATGCCTGACACCGTATCCTAACACACGCGCCTCAGTCGACCAGGCCGAAGTGACCGCAGTCACTTCGCCCCTCTTCTTTACTGTCTGACATGACTGGAAAATAGCACCGCTCGCTTCGCTCCGACTGCCGTGTCAGCCACCCCGGCGATGACTGACAACAAGTCACGATCAACCACCGAGTTCAGCCTCGGGCGCAACAGGAAGCTCCGCCTCGCCTGACCTCATGCTCCGGCCTTGGGAGGAGGTCTCCGCCTCGCCTGACCTCAGGCTCCGGCCTCAGGAGAAGGTCTCCGCCTCGCCCGACCCCTGGACTCGGCTTCGACCCCGGTCTCAGGACGAATCGCGTCCTCGCCCGACCCCGGCCTCGGCCTCAAGAGAAGTCTCCACCTCGACCGACCCTGGGCTCGGACCGACCGCGCTAACATGGGATACATCATTTCCCTATTCCTAGCCTGCTCAGGCTAGGAAGGAACAAGACCGGCGTCCCATCTGGCTTACCCCAGCGACGGGTAATGATGGTTCCCCACGTGCGCCATGACGCCGGTGGCTCTCAGCCCCTTACGACAGCAAGGAGACGTCAGCAGGATCCTCACCGCGCTGCCAGCTGTGCTCCTACAGGACTCAGGCGCTCCTCCGACGGCCACGCCATCACATGTACAGGGCCCAAGCTCTCCCCCAACGGCCATGTTGGCATGTACATAGGGTTAGGCACTCCACTGCTGGACACGTTAGCGCATAGCTACGCCCCCCGTTGTACGTCTAGATCCTCTCCTTGCCTCTATAAAAGGGAGGTCCAGGGCCACCCTAAGGGGGGTTCGCGCGAGGGAAGCGACGGACGAACTCTGTATCTCCCTCTCTCTCACGCGACGCGCTTGTAACCCCTACTACGAGCGGCACCCCTGGTGCAGGATAATACAAGGCTTGTCCCACCTCTTGTGTTCCATCCCGCGCCAACCCATCTGGGCAGGGGCACACAGCGATTTCACTGGTCGGTCCAAGGGACCCCCCGGTCCGAGACATCGACAGTTGGCGCGCCAGGTAGGGGCCTGCTGCGTGTTAACAAACACCTTCCTGTTGATTTCCAGATGGGGAGTCTTCAGCAACCTCTCCAGCCCGGGACGGTGCTCCGCTTCGGGAGTCTCGAGTTCATGTCCCTCGACGGCAGCTATGACATGGTACTCCTCCCCCCGCGGCGTGACGACAACGACGGTCTCTGACTCGCCCCGCGGCAGCGAGCTCTACGACAGCATCTCCCCGCGGCAGAACAGGAGCACTCCGGTCGTCCCCGCCACCCTCCTCGTCGGAGGAGGCGGAGACGAGGCAACCATGGCCACACAGGAGGCTGCACTTTGTCGGCTGTCGCACCAGAGCGAGTCGACGACGCCGGCACTCCCCCTGGGGACATGTCGGACATTGTCCTCACGCCTGAGACGACGGCGGGTGTCACTTCCCCGTGACGTGTCAGCCCCAAGCGGACTGATGACGCCAGCACCCTCGCAAAGGACCTGCTGGGCGTTACCCTCATACTTGAGATGACGGTGTGCTCCGCCCCCGACACGACTTCACCACCGTCCAAAGACCAAATGGTACCGTCCGTTTTTCATCCCGTACCTTTTCAGTTCAGCTTCGATCCACCTAGCGACCCTGCTATGGTGAGCGCCTTCGTAAAGGCATATCCAAACCTTCCGGGGTACCACATGTGGTCGACCTGGGACCGACTGACAGCCGTCTGAACCTTCGAACCGGTGGGTTCTGAGGAAGAGGACGACCCCGACTCCGGTTGGGATTTCTCTGCCCTCAATGACCCCGGTGCCATGCGGAACTTCATGTCCGCATGTGACCACTGCCTCTCCGGTTGTTCTGACGATGGCCATGACCTTGACGACGAGGGTTACGGCCCAAGTCGTGAATGTTTCCACGTCGATCTGGGAGATCACAACGAAGGCAACCACCTCGGTATGCCAGAGGTTGACGATCCCCCTAGGCCCGCATCTCGTATTGACATCCCGCGGGAGCTAGCTGTGGTCCCAGTCCCTGCGGGGGGTCAGGACATACAGCTCGAGCAAATCTGTGAGATGCAGGCCTGGGTCGATGGGGAAGCAGGCCAGCTTGTACAGCTCCGATAGAACATCGAATAGGAGTGGGCAGGCCGAACACTCGCCGAAGAAGCCTGTCACCGGGCCTAAGACATCCGGCGCCGCATCATCGACAATGCCAGGGCAGCGCTGCCCCCGGCCGTCAGCGGGTTCGGCCAGGACCTAGCTGAGCGGCGATGTTGCTTCGAGCCATGCTGGAGCCATCCACCACCGAGGGACGGCGTATCCAGGGCAAACTCAAGAATCTCCTAGAAGGCGCCGCGGTTCGACGAGCCGAGAGCTCCGCCTCCCGCAGGCGAGCTGACCCCTTAGAGCATCCCGCGGTGTCCTCCCGACGCATTCGGGAAGCCTCGGTCCATCCCGAGCGTACGTGGGACGAAGCGCCCGCCGCCCGGGAACGCCTCGGCAATGAGCACCACCATCTCGACCATCGAGCCCGCCTCGACGAGAAGATGCGCCGACGCTACCATCCTAGGCATGGGGGATGCTACAACAGTGAGGAGGATCACAGTCCTTCGCCCGAACCACCCAGTCCGCGAGTCTTTAGCCGGGCCATACGACGAGCGCCGTTTCCTGCCCGTTTCCGAGCCTTGACTACTATCACCAAGTACTCAGGGGAGACGAGGCTGGAGCTGTGGCTTGCGGACTACCGACTGGCATGCCAGTTGGGAGGGGCGGATGATGACAACCTCATCATCTGTAATCTACCCCTTTTCCTCTCCGACGCCGCCCGAGCCTGGCTGGAGCATCTACCTCCTGTGTAGATCTCCGACTGGGACGATCTGGTCAAAGCTTTCGCGGGAAACTTCCAAGGCACGTACGTGCGCCCTGGGAACTCATGGGATCTCCGAAGCTGCCGCCAGCAGCCAGGGGAGTCCCTCCGAGAGTACATCCGACAGTTTTCAAAGCAGCGCACCGAGCTGCCCAACGTTACCGACTCAGATGTCATCGGGGCTTTCCTTGCCGGCACCACTTGCTGAGACCTGGTGAGCAAACTAGGGCGCAAGACTCCCACCCGTGCGAGCAAACTGATGGACGTCGCCACCAAGTTTGCCACGGGTCAAGAGGCGGTCGAAGCCATCTTCCGAAAGGACAAGCAGCCTCAGGGAGAGCCAAAGACAGACGCCCCTGAGGCGTCCGCCCAGCGGGGCACGAAGAAGAAGGCTAAAAACAAGTCACAAGCGAAGCGCGACGCCGCAGACGCGAATCTCGTCGCTGCGGCCGAGCACAGGAACCCTAGGAAACCTCCTGGAGGGGCCGACGCGTTCGACAAGATGCTCAAAGAGCCGTGCCCCTATCACCAGGGGCCCGTCAAGCACACCCTCAAAGAATGTGTCATGCTCCGGCGCTACTTCCATAAGACTGGGCCCCCGGCAGAGGATGGCAAGGGCCATGACAACGACAAGAAGGAGGGCGACAAGGAAGAGGGATTCCCGGAAGTCCATAACTGCTTCATGATCTACGGCGGGCTGGCGACGAATGCCTCGGCTCGGCACCGCAAGCAAGAGCGCCAGGAAGTCTGCTTGGTGAAGGTGGTGGTGCCAGTCTACCTAGACTGGTTCGACGAGCCTATCACCTTCGACCAAGGTGACCACCCCGACTTCGTGCCAAGCCCAGGAAGGTACCCGCTCGTCGTCGATCCGATCATCGGCAATGTTAGGCTCTCTAAGGTCCTCATGGACGGTGCCAGCAGCCTTAACATCATCTACGCTGAGACCCTAGAACTCTTAGGGGTTGATCGGTCCGAAGTCCGGGCCAGTGCGGCACCCTTCCACGGGATCACGCCCGGGAAGAGAATCCTACCCCTCGGACGGATCGACTTACCTGTCTGCTTCGGAACTCCCTCTAACTTCTGAAAGGAAGCTCTCACCTTTGAGGTCGTCAGGTTCCGAGGAACCTACCATGCGGTGTTGGGAAGACCATGCTATGCCAAGTTCATGGCCGTCCCCAACTACACCTTCCTCAAGCTCAAGATGCCGGGCCCGAATGGGATCATCACCGTTGGATCCACGTACCGCCACGCGTACGAATGCGACGTGGAGTGCGTGGAGTACGCCGAGGCTCTCGCCGAGTCCGAGGCCCTCATCGCCGACCTAGAACGCCTCTCCAAGGAGGCGCCCGACGTGAAGCGGCACGCCAGCAACTTCGAACTAGTTGAGGCGGTCAAGTCCGTCTCTCTCTACCCCAGCAACAACGCCAGCAAGAAAGTTCGGATCGGCTCCGAGCTCGACTCCAAATAGGAAGCAGTGCTCGTTTACTTTCTCCGTGCAAACGCTGAAGTCTTTGCGTAGAGTCCCTCGGACATGCCTGGCATACCGAGGGATGTCGCCGAGCACTCACTGGACATCAGAGCTGGTGCCCAACCCGTGAAGCAAACCCTGCGCCGTTTTGACGAAGAAAAGCGCTGGGCCATAGGTGAGGAGATCCACAAGCTACTCGCGGCAGGGTTTATCAAAGAGGTATTCCATCCTGAGTGGTTAGCTAACCCTATTCTTGTAAGGAAGAAGGATGGGAAATGGAGGATGTGTGTAGACTACACTGGTCTAAACAAAGCATGTCCGAAAGTTCCCTACCCTCTACCTCGCATCGATCAAATTGTGGACTCCACTGCTGGGTGCGAAACCCTGTCATTCCTCGATGCCTACTCAGGCTATCACCAAATCAAGATGAAGGAGTCTGACCAGCTCGCGACTTCTTTCATCACACCTTTTGGCATGTACTATTACACTACAATGCCATTTGGGTTGAGGAATGCAGGCGCCACTTACCAGAGGTGCATGAACCACGTGTTCGGAGAACACATCGGCAGAACGGTCGAGGCTTACGTCGACGACATCGTTGTCAAGACGAAGAGAGCCTCCGACCTCCTCTCTGACCTTGAAACGACATTCAAGTGTCTGAGAGCGAAAGGCGTGAAACTCAATCCCGAGAAGTGTGTCTTCGGAGTCCCCCGAGGCATGCTCTTTGGATTCATCATCTCCGAGCGGGGCATCGAGGCCAACCCGGAGAAAATCGCGGCCATCACCAACATGGGACCGATCAAAGATTTGAAAGGAGTACAGAGGATCATGGGATGCCTTGCGGCTCTGAGCCGCTTCATCTCACGCCTTGGCGAGAAACGCTTGCCTCTGTACCGCCTCTTAAGGAAGGCCAAGTGCTTCACTTGGACCCCCGAGGCCGAGGAAGCCCTCGGAAACTTTAAGGCGCTCCTTACGAACACACCCATCCTGGTGCCCCCCGCCACAGGAGAAGCCCTCTTAATCTACGTAGCCGTGACTACTCAGGTGGTCAGCGCCGCGATCGTAGTCGAGAGACGAGAAGAAGGGCATGCACTGCCTGTCCAAAGGCCAGTCTACTTCATCAGTGAAGTGCTTTCACTACTACAGATCATGCTATATGAGACGATTAATTTTCAGTTATTAAGGCGCTTATGAAGTGTCCAATTTTGATGGAGTCGCAAAAGATGTCCCACATTTAAGATGGTTATAAACCGTCTTAAAAGATATTATATAAGACAGTTTTTAATTTATAACCGTCTGAAAAAGGTATTTGTTTAATTCATTTTGTCTGATAAACCGTCTGAAAAAGGTATTTGTTTAAGTCATTTCATCCGATAAACCGTCTTGAATTAGGTTTTTTAAGACACTGCTTCTAAAGAATCGTAGAGAATACAAACATTAAAAGTCATAAAGTATTTATCAAACCGTCTCGAATATCCTACAATAATAGACGATTACAATATGAAAACCATCTTATTTAGGTGACTAATAATGGACCATTTAAAAACCGTCTTATTTAGGAGACTGATATTAGACATTTTGGTAACCGTCTTATTAAGATTTAAACGAAATGACTTACACGGCGATACATTCTTCAATTTATAATCATTTTTTCAGATATCATGTTATAATAATTTGAAAGAGAAATATACATACACATATATTGAACAATATTATAATTAATATAATATAAATAAGTATCATTCAATATATCATAAATAAACATTGTCAAACAACGCATATATAAGTATACTCTAAATCTAAACTAAAATACAACTATTTGCACTAATGTTAAGCCTAACTTTATATGAATTAAAGTCTCCACACTTTTGCGACCACCAAATTTGAATTCTATTCTATGTTTTCCTGTACAACAAATAGGAGAAAACTAGACATAGCAAAAAGCTCCAAGCAGCACGTGCATGGTCTCAAAGCTGCCCTTGTGCTTCTCCCTGTTCTTGATGACTCCTACACGCACGGTGTTCCTCCCGCCAGTCACCATGACCACGTTGCCGACGTCAAACTTGATGAAGTCCATGATCTTGTTGGTCTCCAGATCGATCTTGACCAGCGCCTCCATTGCTTCGTACAGTTGCAGATACACTTTCTTTTCTTCCATCTTTTTAGCTCTTTCCTGCCTTCTCTGCATCAATTCAGAGTTCAGACTATATATCGAACAAAGGTTTCAAACCACAACGAGCATTGGCCTAGCCATTGGTTAGAGAACATGCTATACAGTCCCTGGTGGAAAATAGACAAACTATGGATTCAACGGGCTAAGACTCTGAGCAGACACACTGAAACCCAGTACAATACTGAGACCAATCATCACAGAGAACTCACCGTATTAGCTTCGACAAGAGACTCGAGCAGCTCCCGTTCCTGCACTCATAAACAAATATTATGAGTGCAGTAATAAGCTAGAAAGATGAAAAGGCAGTACCTGAAGTACCTGAAGTGCCAGATTTAGCAATCGTTCCAAGGTTCTTAATAAGATCTTCCTTGGTCATACCAATACCCCTATCCCGAATGGAGAGGATTTTCTTCTCTTTGTCCAACTTAATCTGCATAAGCATAGACCAGATGCCTTGAGGTCTGATTCTAAAGCGTTGCCCAACAGAAAAAAACAGCTCTCAACATTGAAATCTACCTGAATCTCAAGCTTTGCAGTGTCCCCTTCACCCAGAACTTCCTTATCAGTAAGGGAAAGGAACCTAATCTTATCCAACACCTACAGACATGCAGAACACCCAGTTAATTTCGAGCATCCATAATGCAGAACAAACACAGGGGTCAGTATGTAATACATACATCAGAGGCATTAGATATGAGCTCCCTCAGGAAGATATCCTTGTTGCTGTAGAGTGAGTTGATGATGATGTCCATGAGTCTGGAAACCTCAGCATGGAACTCAAACTTCTCGGCTAAGCTCCTGAGAGTCTTCCTAGAGATAGACTCGGCTTCCCTGCACGCAACAAAATCATATTGTTCATAAAAGTATCGATAATATGACAAGACAGTAATAACCAGCACTGATTGGCAGAAGGCTATGCACACCTCTGGGCAACCTCAGAGTCGATGGACAGGCCATGAGGGACAGCACCAAGCTTCTCCTCTACCTTCGGTGGGTTAGCCAAGTCATCGCTGCTCTCCTCGGCATTCACTTGTAGCTTCTTAGCTGCAGTATAGGCAGGGTCAGAACAAGATTGAAATGCCATAAGGATTAGAAGATTGAACTTGCAGTAATATGTAGAGTTTTGGTGTGCAGGTACAACACAGTAAATGGAAATGAAATCAGAGCTGCCACTAGACTACAAGGTCCTTTTAATTCAACAAGAATAGTATGATAGGGACATGTGCAGTGAGTCCTCGAATTTACTAAGATCCAGGTAGGTGGAAGCTAAAAATGGATGAAGTTACAGGTCTAAACCCCATTAAACCCAAACGGAACAAACCACATGCTCATCACCAGAAATGGAAAACGTAGAGGGCCCCATGACGGATCTGAGAACTAGCTAACAATCTCGAACTCGAAACAAACCCGGCCATTACATTGGATCGAAGAGACCAGGAGCCGCTCACCTCCCCCATCTAACGACAATTCTAGACGCGAGATCTACCAACAAAATGGAATGAAATTTTCTAGCAGAATGTTAAATCAATCGAGTAGCTTGCAAACATAGTGTAGGGGAAGGTGGAAGAAAGTACTTGGCTGCAGAACCGCTGAGCTTAGCAACATCCTCTTCTATTTTAGAGAGGACTTCCTTCCGCTTGTCATCAGCAGCATTGATAAACTCCTTCACAAGAGGATTCAAGCTTGGCACAAGCCCAGCCTACACAGCAACAAATGAACAAAATCAGACAGGCAGTTTAGGAGCAGCGGTTCCTTGATGATGGCTTCTGGAGCTTTGAACAGGTCCCCTTCTCCTCCCAGGTCATATTCTGATACCATGGATGGCTGTACCAAGTTCCCCTGTGCAGTAACGAAACAGAGATGAGAAGAAAACTTCCAATGGGCTAGACAGACACCACTACCAATTTCAGTGCAGCACAAAGTAAGCAGCAACCAATCAAACAGACAGTTCAGGTTCTAGAGCTCTGCTTCAGACAGACAGTTCAGGTTCTAGAACTCTGCTTCTAAACAGGCAAATTAATTGCCAAAACTCAGTGTGTGGACATCAGATAAACTCAGAGTGTGGACATCAGATAAACTCAGTGTGGACATCAGATGAACCAGAAAGAACTCATATGTAAGGCTTCTGAGCAAAATGACACAACTTATGTTACTAGACTCACGCCAATTTCAAGTGTGCCCACACAAATCAAACAAAACAAACTACACTAGCAGTACAATTTGCTCAGCCTACTTATCACAATTCACAATTGCACTCCACTATCAGCAGGACAAACTGAAACGGAATAGACTGAAGACTCCTGTGTCACCAATTTCAAAACAAGACGAACAACATTCAAGACAACTAAAACGATCGCCTCCACAGGCAACTTGATTAGCTCAACGATGCATACCATATTTCATAGTGTTGCAGTAACACATCGATACAGATAATAATAGCATAAGACTTCAGCAACTTGCCATCAGTACAAGGAAACTAGTAGTAATTACAAGCGTAGCGGTATATGTCTAAATAAAATGTTAGTAGGATGAACAGAGCCTGAAATAATCTTATTGTCTGTTAAGAATATATTTTTGTGGTAGGTCACCATTGCCAATGCTTTGTTTAGTTTTTTTGTCTTTGTTAAGAATATATTTTTGTGGTATATGTCTAAATAAACATGTTGTAATGAAATGAAGTGAAAAATATTAAAGATAAGATTATCTAGACACAAACAATGATAGGCATATCAAAGAGAAGCTCACACATTCTCCATCTTCACTCCACCCAGCTTGAACTCTAGTACCAACGACAAACCTATGGGAATGTGAAAGATCATCCACTCCCTGCCACAAGACTGTCAGAGTAGAGTAGGAAAGCAAGCCATTATGTCTTAATATAAGCAATGTAAATTGTAATTAGTCAGGACGATCCCTTTTATCAATGGAACAATTGCCATGTATTTATCACTTATTCAGTATTCCAGCTAAGAAAAGAACCCATCTGACGAGTACCGAAGAATAAAGCTACCTCAGACTGGACTCTAGCTGAATAACCTAGTGGTGATAGACCTACAACATTCTGGCCACTCTCGGTTTGCTTTGCAATTGTCAAAATATCTTGGGCTAACGCTATGACTTGCAATAATCACAAAAAATGATGATAAGCATTATAAACACGAGTAACCTCCTAGTAGTATTAAATATGCGCCAGTATTTCAAGATCCAACTTAGATCAGCAGCACCAACAATGAAATCGGTAGGGAATATAATCTCGCTGAATGTAACCACATACTGAAGGAAGCAGTAAAAATAGAATGATGCTCAACTACTGTGTTTTGTAGAGGAAACTTAGGTTGGATGAAACCAATACACAATTTTGTTGATCTCAAGTCAGACTAAGACTAACCTTACCTACTTTCTATTGCTGATTAAAACACCATAAGTCCCTAACTGACAGCAGCTTTATGCAATTCTCCATGTCAATATAAAAAATAGAGCAAATCTAATTTATGGACATTGATGGAAGCCGAGCCAAATTTTGTATATGGACAAATTGAGGCGTTTGTTTGGACTCCAGACTCTAACACGACCTAATTCAAATTGTTCTATATATAGTATGTGTTAGAAAATCTCAAATTACTTTTGATTTGGAGAAAGATGAGTGGATGGCCATATTTGTATTTTATAACATGTGAGAATGACTAGACAAATTGGATTGACTATTGACAGTTCGATGTTTGCCCAGCTTCAAGGATAGTCTCAATAGAGGTTTTATAGAGTACTATAGGCATTAAATACGATGATATAAAACCGTATGGATGAAGAGATAGAACCTAGCGCGAGCCGTCAAAGGTTTGCTATCAACAATAAGGGTTGTCGTAGATAGAGCATCAGATGTGTTATCACACTTACTGAAAGCCTTCAGCTCAACTGCCTACAAGAAAGTTCACTGTTATTAGTCAACAGAAAACTAAAGGTGTGGAAGCAAACGATATAGCTAGGAAGACTCATCAAGTTATATTTTCTTTCTTTCCTTTTTTATTTTGCATTTGAATGAAAACAGTAAGACTGTTAAGGACACAATATGCATGATTTCGAAATGAATTAATCCATTATGAAACCATAATACCGGTCTAAAATAAGAGTTCATACTTAGGTTATATAAGAGTAAGAAGAACAAGTTCTAAACATAAGCACATATATCTTTGGGTTATCACCTTTCTAGCTTCAGATGACACCTTTTGAGCGAATGATTTACTTAGAGGAACTGAAACACTAAAGACAGCACAACTACCTAAAGTTTTTGGGTAGAGTAGAACACTCGCTTTCGCCAGAGCACCTGTAAAAATGGGGACACATGTTGTATTGTTATCATCTTATGACCTTGAATACTAAACGCAAATTAAGCTCAGTGATTTACCTCCTTGGCTCATCCCAGAAACCAATATGTCTGTCGGACTCATTTCTGCGGCTACTTCTTTGTCTAGCAATTCATGCACATACTCAATAGCTTTAAGGACTTCTTTCTCATCTCTACCAGTTTTCTACAAAAAAAGAGACCATAATAGTGGAATAAATAATTCAAACTATATGCGTTAGTAGTATCTAAAGAAAGTAGTTAGTTGTACATAATGTAGAAGAAAATTGTTCTTTGTATTCTATATAACAATAGTTTAACGGTGATAAGACATTGGTACTGTCAAGCTACCCTCTCTGATCAACAATTCAAGGACATGATAGTTCTCAGAAAGCCATAGGACTGAGTTTGGAAAAGCATGGTTTATAACGCACGACAATGATACAAAACTTACACATGAAAATAAGAACTTCTATGAAAGAGGAATGCCAGGTTGTGCTTATATTACTATATTGTTTTTGCTGTTTAATCACTTGTTTTTTGATACTCCTTTGAGATTAGCTTCCAAATAGCACTATCCTTTTATGCCAAGTACCAGCACAATCAAATACATGAAGCACTGATCGATTTTCTAAAGCATAAGCAAATGTGTACTTCTAGGATATGGTCTTGAGCAAAGCAAACACCATATTTTAAAGAAGAGTAATACAATTTTCATCAGAGTGGAGCAGGGTACTGTGAACTGACAAAACTACCTGTAAACAGAAGCACAATCAAAGACAGTACATACCTGTTGTATGTCGTACCGTCAGTACAACGATGAGGATTCCCTGCTGCCAGCGACAGGTGAGGGCTCCTCAGGGCACGTTGCCTGTCCATCATCTTTCTCCTCCTCGAAGATCACCTCATCGGCCCTCTCAGACGACATCGCCACCTCATTGAGCGCCACAATCCGGATCGACACCTAGCTTAGCCCATCGCCGGTCACTGGCTGTTGGGCTCCTCCACCTAGAATGAGGTAGAGGATGTCAGAGTACTCGAGCAGGGTGGTGAGCGGCGCCTAGATGAAGCTCAACGCAGATGCATGCCATACCTGCCTCCTGGACAGTGAGGGTGGGGCGATTGTGACGGGACACGAGAGAGATGGGGCTCCAGAGGCGGGGCCGTGTCCATCGATGTCGAGCAGGACGGCGCACGTACGGGTGGAGGGGAGCTTCTAGAGGAGGCCGAGCCTGCCGCGACGGTGGCGCGTCAGGGGGCGAGGGGGAGGATGGAGGGGACGACATTGGGGCGGCGCAGAGGCCGCACGCAGCGAGGCATAGGTGGTGGAGGGGCCTGTGCTTGTCGCCATCCTCGTTGTGGTAGCGGTGGCGGAACAAGAGGAGGCAGAGGCGGCGATATTCCAAGGGTTTGGGTTGGGGGACCGCGAGGCCGAATCTGATTAGGGTTCAGGTGATGACTGCAATTTAGATGTTGAGTTTCCTTTTTTGAGTCCAAATATCTGAGATTATCTCCAACCGATCTCATATCTCATCATCTATTTCAAATTCACTTTAGAAACAGTATCAAACAATATTATCAACAGTCTCATGTCCTCTATTTTACACTACCTGTGGGAGACAGTTTGAAGTTACCGAGTTTTTAAAGTCTGACAATATAAATGTAAAAGTACTGATATAACATAGGATAGTTATAGTTTACTAAACCCCTTGATGCGTGAATGATAGGAATTAAAGCAAAATATATGTTGTGTGACATTAATGATCGAATCGCATGTGGGTCTATTTTACCATTTGTATCAAGTTGCAGAGATAAGTTTTACATTTTATATATACCATGAAACTAAGTTGAATTTACTATTTAGTACATTTTTCACAATACGTCTTTATGAAATATGATACGAGGATGGTTTCATATTTAGAAGTGTCTAGTATACTCACTAACATTTAAAATAATCCATATAGTCTAGACGACTAATAATATCTTTATTTGAGATGGTTTCATATACATAAGTGTCTAATATACTAACCAAAATCTAAGACAATTCTTGCAATCTTAATGACTCAAAAGGTATATTCATTTGAGGTGGTTTTCAATAACAATCCATCTTAAATCAATAAGAGACATTTCTTACGATGTAACTGTCTTAAGACACTTCTTTATTAAAGACGAATCTCCAATAAACCGTCTTATCTTACTCATCACCATATGATAAAAGGCGCTTCTACAAAATACATTGATATCTATCTTAAAATGTGCGTCTTAAATAAGCATATCTCTAGTAGTGTTTCCGAGACCAAAGTCCGCTACCCACAGATCCAGAAGCTGCTCTACGTAGTGATCCTGACACGACGAAAGTTGCGACACTACTTCGAGTCTCATCCGGTGGCTGTGGTGTCATCCTTCCCCTTAGGGGAGATCATCCAGTGCCGCGAGGCCTCGGGTAGGATAGCAAAGTGGGCGGTGGAACTTATGGGCGAAACGCTATCATTTGCTCCTCGGAAGGCCATAAAATCCCAGGTCTTGGCAGACTTCCTGGCTGAGTGGACTGACACCCAGTTACCGACAACTCCAATTCAGCCCGAGCTCTGGACCATGTACTTCGATGGGTCACTCTTGAGAATAGGAGCAGGCACTGGCCTGCTCTTTGTTTCACCCCTCGGAAAGCATCTCCGCTACGTCATTCGCCTCCATTTTCCGGCATCAAACAACGTGGCCGAGTACGAGGCTCTGGTTAACGGGCTGCGCATCGCCATCGAGCTAGGGGTCCGACGCCTCGACGCTCGAGGTGACTTGCAGCTTGTCATCGACCAAGTCATGAAGAACTCCCACTGCCGTGACCGGAGGATGGAAGCCTACTGCGACGAAGTCCGACGCCTGGAAAACAAGTTCTACGGGCTGGAGCTCAACCACATTGCCCGACGGTACAACGAGACTGCGGACGAGCTGGCGAAAATAGCCTCGGGGCAAACGACGGTTCCCCTAGACGTCTTCTCCAGAGACCTACATCAACCATCCATCAAGATCAACGACACGCCCGAGCCTAAGGAATCCTCGGCCCAGATCGAGGTACCCTCGGCCGAGCCCAAGGTACGCTCGGCCGGATCCGAGGCACCCTCGGCCATCGAGGAAGAGGCCTTGCCCGTCGAGGAGGAACAGAATGGGGTCACGCCAGATCCGAACTGGCAGACCCCATACCTGGAATATCTCCTCTGAGGAGAGCTTCCCATCGACAAGACCAAAGCTCGACGGCTGGCTCGGCGCGCCAAGTCATTCGTCTTGCTGGGTGATGAAAAAGAGCTCTATCACCGCAGCCCCTCGGGCATCCTCCAACGATGCATATCTATCGCCCAAGGACAAGAACTATTGCAAGAATACACTCGGGGGCTTGCGGCCACCATGCAGCGCCTCGAGCCCTCGTGGGGAATGCCTTCTGACAAGGTTTCTACTGGCCAACCGCAGTGGCCGACGCCACTAGGATTGTGCGCTCCTGCTGAGGGTGTCAATTCTACGCAAAGCAGACGCATCTGCCCGCTCAGGCCTTGCAGACGATACCCATCACCTGGCCATTTGCTGTGTGGGGTCTAGACCTTGTCGGTCCCTTGCAGAAGGCACCCGGGGGCTTCTCGCACCTTCTGGTCGCCATCGACAAATTCTCCAAGTGGATCGAGGTCCGACCCTTGACCAACATCAGGTCCGAGCAGGCGGTGGCGTTTTTCACCAACATCATCCATCGATTCGGGGTCCCAAACTTAATCATCACCGATAATGGCACACAGTTTACCGGAAAAAAGTTCCTGGACTTCTGCGACGGCCACCACATCCATGTGGACTGGGCCGCCGTAGCTCATCCCATGATGAATGGGCAGGTAGAGCATGCCAACGGTATGATTTTGCAGGGGCTCAAACCAAGGATCTACAACGACCTCAACCAGTTCGGCAAGCAGTGGATGAAAGAGCTACCCTCGGTAGTCTAGAGTCTAAGGACGATGCCGAGCCGCGCCACGGGTTTTATGCCATTCTTTCTAGTCTATGGGGCCGAGGCCGTCCTCCCCACGGACTTAGAATACGGGTCCCCGAGGACCAAGGCGTACGACGACCGAAGCAACCAGACCAGCCGAGAAGACTCGCTGGGCCAACTCGAGAAGGCTTAGGACGTTGCCTTACTACATTCGGCACGGTACCAACAGTCGCTGCGATGCTACCACGCCCGAAGCGTTCGGTCCCGAGGCTCCCAAGTGGGAGACTTGGTGCTTCGCCTGCGACAGGACGCCTGAGGGCGCCACAAGCTCACTCCTCCCTAGGAAGGGCCCTTCATCATCGCCAAGATCTTGAAGCCCGGAACATACAAGCTGGCCAACGACCAAGGCAAGGTCTACAGCAACGCTTGGAACATTCAACAGCTACGTCGCTTCTACCCTTAAGATGTTTTAAGTCGTTCATGTACCTCGTTTACATACACAAAGTCTAACCATCATGGAAGGGTCGGCCTTGCCTCAGCAAAGCCCGACCCTCCCTCAGGGGCTAGAAGGGGGGAACCCCCTCTGCGTCAAAATTTTCCTCGGAAAAATTTTCTACCAAAACAACCTTTGTGCTTTCGACTTCCGTATCGATAGTGGGATCCTGAGAACGACGAGGGTACACGTAAGCGGCAAGGCCGACCGAGCCGAGGAACTCCTATGCCTCTAGGATACGGATACCTCACTCATCACCTTCCGCGAGAAGTAACTCACGCTCGGATAAGCGATCCTGCTACCAAACAAGTCCTAACACTCGGGTAGAAAATGACTTTCACGCCTTCTCGACTGTACCAATAATGGAATCCTTCGACCAAATGAGAGTGCACGTAAGCGATAAGGCCGACAGAGCCGAGGGACTCCTATGCCTCCGGGATACGGATACCTCACTCATCACCTTCCGCGAAAAGTAACTCTCGTTTGGATAAACGATTCTGCTATTGACAGACAAGTCGTGATGCTCGAAACAAGAGGAGAGAAGACGCAGCTTTTTAAACACGACGATAAAGTGTTTAGGCCTCGGCGGCCACGGAAAAGCATGCGCATGCTACAAACAAACTGTTCCTGCAGGTTCGGGCATCAGCAGGGGGAGCAGCAGCACCCTCGGTGTTGTTTCCACCCTCGGCGGAACCTGGCCCAGCCTCGGACGGCGACCGGGGCAAAAGGACCTCCACCTAAGGGAGGACGCCAGCACCACGCCAACAGGTGTCTTGGCCAAGCTCCAGCGGCTGCTACCACATCTTCCTCGACCTAGGAAGCCGCCATCTCCTGGGCCGACGAAGTCTCTTTCCAAGCCAACTCCGCGTCTGTCCGCGCTAACACCACCGCCTCCGGCTTCGGCTCATCGCAGAGCAGCCGAGGGTTCCAAAAACTGAGCAAGAGAAGCCTAGAGCAGCAAGGCCGACCGAGTTGAGGGACTCCTACGCCTCCGGGATACGGACACCTCACTCATCACCTTTCACGAAAGGCAACCGACACTTGGTTAAGTGGTTCGGCTAGCCAACAGACAAGTCCCAAGGCTCGGAATGAGGAAGACACACAACTTCATTCTCGAATACCCAAATGTTCAGGCCTCGACAGCCACAAAGAACAAACACATATACTTGGGGGTAACTATGCTACACAGACTTAGACGTCGGCAGAACCCTCGGCGGTTCTCCCGACCTACGACAAATGTCTAAGTGCTTGAAGCGCTTACATTTTGCTCCGGCAAAAACCCGGTATATCTCCTTACAAACGGGACTCCGGTTCCGCTCCCACGGATACGAACAACCTCCACACCGGGGGGCCAGCGGGATGACGAACTCCAAGCGGCTTGCCGGCGACCCATGACAGCAGCGACAACGACCTCCGCCTCAAGCGGCCACATAGCTGCAGCAACGGCTTCAGGGCGAACGCTGCTGTGAAGAGGCCCTCACCCACGTCCCCACACGAGGGGCGAGGACAAGCCATTAAGGCCGAAGAGTCGGAGGGCGCCGACCGTGGGTTTGAACCCACCGACACCGCGCCGGTGAACAACGGCCGCCCCAAAGCGCACCGACAGGTCCTCACTCCTGTCCTCGCCTTGGCCGCCCCAGAACACGAGCACCGCCCTCGCGGCGTACGACGTGCTGGGCAACCTTCCGGCCAGGCTGATGGTGCGAGGAAGACCTGGACGTGGCCGGCCCGTGCGCGGCACAACTGCCGCCTGGACGAAGGACAGAAAGCTGCACCCTGTCCAGGGAGCAGCGGTTCGCCTTCCCCCGCATGGCTGGAGGATGCCTCCGCAGGGCTGGAGGATGCCTTTCTCCCCCAAACGCTGGGGGAAGAAAAGGGTTACCGGCCCATGCGGAGGCAACCCCCCACTCAGTGCGCTCCTCCGCCTCAGCCCGGATGACGAAGATCCTTGAAGCTGAGGGCGGGGTGGAGGCTGTACCCGGCTTGCTTCTCCCCACCAAACTGCCCATTGGTGAGGGAATGCAGCCAGGCTGCACGACGAAAATCCTTGAAGCCGAGCGATGGCTGAAAGGTGCCGATCTCCACGAGGCCACGCTCCTCCAACGACAGCAAGATCAAGGCGGCGCTGGAGCACCCCATCCGGGGGCTCAAAAGGCGGAAGGGCGCAATGCATGAGGGGAGAACGAAGGCATGGCCACTGCCCGGGGGATCGATCCTTCTTTTATAGGCAGACCTCCTCACTTGCACCCCTTAGTGTCATGGGTGAAATCTCCACTGACATACTCCAGGGTTCTCCCCCCACGACACGGGGGCTGGGACCCACACGTCATACGAGCTGATCCGAAGCACGAAGAAGGCGAACCGCCGCACGCGAGGCATGTAACCGTCCCGCGGTTACAAGCACTCTCCCATCTTCACAGAAACCGGGGGTCGAAAGGGTGGACTGCCACGCGACAGGCATCCAACTGCGCCGCAACTGTGCGCCCCTTCGGCTTTGACCACATCCGGTAGACCGGCGCAAAGGAAGCGGGCACGCATGTCATGTAACCGGTGCGCCGGTTACGACGTGCGAGAAGTTACACTGCCACTCGCGCCAATGCTGCGCCTCCTCGACTAGGGAACCAGTACCGCGACTCGAGGTAGCCCTGCGCATGACCCAACAGTGCCAGTTAAAGGTGACGGCCACGGGTCAGTCAGCCGCGGGGTAGGCACGACGGTTGGCATGGTCAAAAGCGGGCCGGCAGTAACTGCAGCGGCAGACGAGCGAAGGCAGCGGTCAAGTCACCTGCAGGCTCGCGTCCCCTCCTGAAGCGACGGGAGAGCCCTCTCCCACGGCGTGAAGACGACATGCCCCTGCCCCGTTCCTCGAACGGCTCGCGCGCGCAGCGGGCGCCACACGAATCGCCTGTCCCGTCGCAATAACTCCCCAACGAAGCAGGCGACACCTCTGGCAGGCGAGGCGGGCGCCGCTTCGCCTTCGCCATAATGACCGCGTCAAAAAAGGTGCGCCACCTTATTTAAATTCATATCCTTCCTCTCCTCCTCTCTCTCTCTTGCTACAGGGACCGGGAAAGGGGATGTTGTGGAAAGGATCCTTCCCAGCGAAGGAAGCGGGCCCCGAGCCCTCCTACTGATCAGGGGTTCGAAGGCTGGCCCCTCGGAAGGGTTCGACAGCCGCCCCAGAGCGCTCGGGCTCCGTGCCCACTACTGATCAGGGGTTCGTAGGCTGGCCCCTCGGAAGGGTTCGACAGTCGCCCCAGAGCACGCAGAGTGAGGGATGACTCTGGGTACGTTCGATACATAGCCGAGGCTCGGGCTATGCTCCCGAGGTACCCTAGGACATTTCCGAGACCGGCGGGAACGATTTGTAACAGAATCCCATCGGAGGGAGGCATCGAGCCCTCGGACCCTGTCGAAGGGGTCTGGGTCCGGCAAATCACCCGCAGGTACTTTTGGAGCGCGCCTCTGGGCCACCAGCCGACCCCTAACGAACGGGGCACGGGCGTCCACTCGGATCACCCGTTAGCAGCTCACTGGAAACACCATGTTCAGCGCCCTCCGAGGGCAACATGGCGCTTTCCCCCTCCTCCTTGCGGAAAGGCGACGCAGGGGCGTATAATAAAAGTTGGGAAAGTCCTTGATCATCCTCTCGCTCCGTGCAGAGGCTCGGAGGCTGCTCTCGCACCCGGCTACGGCCAAAACTGTTGACAGCGTCAACAAACCAGCTTGATAACTTGGAACCCGACAACGCACCTAGGCTACGGCCGGGCCGCATGAGGGAACGATCAGACCAGCCGAAGCATCACGAAAAGCATTCAGACCTCAGAGGAGTCAAACCACTCCTCCGAGGCCTCAGGGGCTACACCCGGCGGGTGCGCTCGCGCGCACCCACCAGAACAAGGCAAAAACCGAGAAAGGCCGGTCCCCTCACCGAAAACGCGGCAAAAGCCTCCAAGCGAGTACCATCATTCCCTTCGAGGCTCGGGGGCTACTTTCGGGTACCATAATTAGGGGTACCCCCAACGCTCCTAATCATGGCTGGTAAACACCCTCAGACCAACTGATGGGTGCGGTTCAAGCCAAGACTTCGTCTACCCGAGGGACGCGATCTCACCCGAGCCCAGCCTCGGGTTGGAACAGTAGTCCTAGACGAGTTCACGCCTCGCCCGAGGGCCTCCTCAGGCAGCGGGCGCCCCCTTGGCTCTCCTGAGGCCCGGCTCGGGCAGGCTTCGTTATGAAGCAACCTTGGCCAGACCGCCTCACCAACCGACCGCTTCGCAGGCGCATTAAATGCAGGGGATGCCTGACGCCGTATCCTGACACACGCGCCTCAGTCGGCCAGGCCGAAGTGACCGCAGTCACTTCGCCCCTCTTCTTTACTGTCTGACATGACAGGAAAACAGCGCCGCTCGCTCCGCTCCGACTGCCGTGTCAGCCACCCCGGCGACGACTGACAACAAGTCACGATCAACCACCGAGTTCAGCCTCGGGCGCAACAGGAAGCTCTGCCTCACCCGACCTCATGCTCCAGCCTCGGGACGAGGTCTCCGCCTCGCCCGACCTCAGGCTCCGGCCTCGGGAGGAGGTCTCCGCCTCGCCCGACCCCCGGACTCGGCTTCGACCCCGGTCTCGGGAGGAATCACATCCTCGCCTGACCCCGGCCTCGGCCTCAAGAGAAGTCTCCGCCTCGACCGACCCTGGGCTCAAACCGACCGCGCTAACAGGGGATACATCATTTCCCTATTCCTAGCCTGCTCAGGCTAGGAAGGAACAAGACCGGCGTCCCATCTGGCTTACCCCGGCGACGGGTAATGATGGTGCCCCGCGTGCGCCATGATGCCGGTGGCTCTCAGCCCCTTACGACAGCAAGGAGACGTCAGCAGGATCCTCACCGTGTTGCCAGCTGTGCTCCTACAGGACTCAGGCGCTCCTCCGACGGCCACGCCATCATATGTATAGGGCCCAAGCTCTCCCCCAACGGCCACGTTGGCATGTACACAGGGCTTAGGCACTCCACTGTCGGACACATTAGCGCATAGCTATGCCCCCCGTTGTATGTCTGGATTCTCTCCTTGCCTCTATAAAAGGGAGGTCCAGGGCCACCCTAAGGGGGGTTCGCGCGAGGGAAGCGGCGGACGAACTCTGTGTCTCCCTCTCTCTCACGTGACGCGCTTGTAACCCCTACTACGAGCGGCACCCCTAATGCAGGATAATACAAGGCTTGTCCCACCTCTTGTGTTCCATCCCGCGCCAACCCATCTGGGCAGGGGCACGCAGCGATTTCACTGGTCGGTCCAAGGGACCCCCCCGGGTCCGAGACGCCGACACTCTTTAGAAAGAATTTTCTCCCCCTTTAGAGATGAAGAAATACTCCCCCTGACAGAGATCCTCTACTTAGGAAAAAGCATGTGAAAATTAGAGGGGCAAGACATGATTTGAATAGACTAACTTCCCTTATGCATAGGTAACAGAATATGAGTTAACTACTTATGCTTTTTTAGCAACATGGAAGCATATGATATGAAATATAGTCTAATCAAATATTGGAGAAGACATGTAAATGATACTTGATTTAGTCTCAAAAGATACCGATTGAAATTCAATGGCGAACTTGAGAGACATGAGAGTTCTTGGATATTTTGCAGTGGAAGATTGTTGTCTTTCTCTGGGGACCTCATTTTCCTTACAATGAGACTATCACATGAAATAGACTTGAAAAGGTGTTAGTCTCAAAGTATTGGATTATAGAATAACCTCCCCCTGAAGGTGTGCATACAAGTTTTGAATACTTGTAGGAGACATGCACTTTGATTTGATATCAAGAGGGGTAAATTATCTATAATCCGAACTTTGGCACATATAAGTTAAATGATACAACTTGTAGAAATCAAAATTTTCAATTGATGCATCATTTACTATGGAGTGATATAGAAGCTATGTGCCGTGCTTTTAACTAAACATTTTAAACCATGTAGGTTTGCTTAAGTATATGAATTGAAAGCAAGCAGTCCTACCATGTGATTTACCTAGTATGTATTATTTTAAACAAAAGTAAATAGCAGGTGTAATACTAGGCAAGAAAGGTAAACTAGATAAAAGGTAAATAGATACGCATATCTAAAAACAAGAGATACAATAAATCTAGTTACCTTAGTCATGGGTGATAAATTTGGGTCCAAAATTTTCAATAACCCACTTGGCAAGTAAACTTGATCCAATGTGATGTATCCCAAGATATACATCCCAACTTTGCCAAGTCTCCAAATTTCCCGACGACCTTCGGTCCACTCACTTCCCTTTCGGGATCCAAACCTTCTTGGTGCTTTTCATGGTTGAAATTATTTCCTTTGGCACCCAGATGCGTTTGGCCCCTTTTCCTTTGTTGGCTTGCTTGTTGGCCTTGATTGCTATCACCTTTCCATTCTTTTTATTCTTGATCAAATATGGTGTAGTAGTCTTTTTATCCACCTTTTTGATGTAGGTGTTGGAGATTTTGCTTGATGGCTTTTGCTTGAGCTTTTGCCTTTGCTTATCCCCGATCATCGCCTTGCATTGGAAAGACTTATGGCCTTCCTTGTGACATAGCCTACAAATCACAGTTTCTCCCTCCATAGGCTTGTTCACTCCCGCAGTGGTGTTATCCTGTGGAGGTCGGATTTGTTTGGCTTTGCCTTTCTTGTCATACAAAGCCTTGCCAAGGAGAGCCACTTCTTGCTTTAATTGTTCATTTTCCTTTGCAACCTCATCCGAACATGTTTCTACAACAATATTCTCAACAAGAACTTGGTTGCAGGGGTTAGAATTATCAATTAAATCAAAGCAGGAAGTAGAAGCATCTTTCTTAATAATTTCAGGTATTTCAACTAAAGATGCTGCTGGGGTGCTACCAATGTTTTCTAGCTTAGTAGTTTCTTGGGAGCTAGCTAACTTAGCCTTAAGTTTTTCATTCTTTTTAATGAGACTATCATCGGTAGCAGTGGATGGAGCACTAGATTCTAATAGCTCAATTTTAGTTGATAGCTCACTATTTAAGTTTGCAAAAGTTTCAAATTTTTCTAGCAAACCTTTGTAATCATTTTGGGAGCTAATCAACTTATTTTTCAAAGTTTTAAGTTGAGCTTTTTGCTTAGTGCAAACATCCTGGAAAAATTCTATGGCTTCCGCAAGCTCATCTAGAGAGGGCTTTCCCTCACCTTCATCATCACTACTACTTTCATCACTAGAGGATGGAATGCTTTTGTTACCTCTTGCCATAAGGCATTTGTGTGATGATCGTGATGAGCGTGATGAGGACCGGTGGCTGCGCGTCCTTGGTGGTTCATCTTCACTTGAAGAATCATCCCAAGTTCTAACACTTGTTAGCGCCTTGCCTTTGCTCTTCTCCTTTTTGGGTTTGGCCATATTTGGACAGTTGTCCCTGAAGTGGCCCTTCTCCCCACATGTGAAGCATCCTCTCTTCCTTTGCTTTTTCCTGTCAATGTTAAAGAGAAGATCTTCGACCTGCAGGGGCACGCCCATTAGATTAATCTTGTGAATCATCCTCATTACCTTTCCGACGCGTCAAATTGTTTCTTCATCCTCGGAGGATGATGTGCATGGTTGATTATCTTCATCATCATCACTTTATTCTTCTTCCTCTTCTTCACTTGAGGAACTTGGAGTGGGAGCCTTCTTTTTTCCCTTCCTTTCATCACATACAAAAGCATATGGTCTTGAGGAAGTTGGCTCCTCTCCTCGACACATTTTTCGCGACATCTCAAAAGTCACGATTTTGCCAATCACAATGGTCGGGGTCATGTTGCTCAAGTCCTCCATGTTGTGAAGAATGGTGATGATGCTCCCATATCTTTGTTGTGGTAGCAGGGAGATAATCTTCCTCACAATGTCCGCATCACCTAGCTTATTAATGCCAATAGAATTGAGCTCATTGATAATTAGATTCAAACGAGAATACATGTCTCTAACAAGCTCATCATCTTTCATAGCAAAAGAATTATACTCACTTAAGACTAGGCAATGTTTTTGCTCACGGACATTGGATGTGCCATCATGGAGCTCATGCAATTTTAGCCAAATTTCATTAGCAGTTTTCAAGGTAAATACTTGATTGAAAATATCCATGCTAAGAGATTCATACAAGTAATTTTTGGCTCTAGCATTTAAATGAATTTCTTTTTCCTCACTCGTGGTGGGTTTCTCGGGATTCTTGAGGGGTTTCATCCCGTCACGAGTGACTCTCCAAACACCTAGATCAATGGCCTCTAGGTAACAAGCCATTCTAGCACTATAATATGGGAAGTTAGTGCCGTCAAAGTGTGGTGGCCTATGGGTATCCATCCCTTCCTCTAAAAAGCATCGGCTCTTTTTAGCGGTGAAGCTAAAGCGTTTCAAATGAGCCAAACCGGGCTCTGATACCACTTGTAGGAAACGGGTGATGCGTAAGAGGGGGGGGGTGAATTAGGACTTCTAAAACTTTTACTAAACTAGGCCACAATTAAATCCCTAGAGCACAACCTATGCAAATAATGAAACTAGAAAGTGCAATCTAGGTTTTGTCTAAGTGTTGCTATCTCTACCGCAATGGCTAAGTTTCAATCTACACTAAATAAGTATGAATACAAGATTGAAACTTAAATGCTTAGTATAAATGCGGAAACTTAAAGAGCAAAGTAGAGAAGCAAACTCTCGTGGATGACACCGGTATTTTTGCCGAGGTATCCCGAACCATGCAAGGTCCCGACTAATCCTCGTTGGTGCCCCTACGCAAAGGGAAGCCCACGCGAGGGCCAAGCACCACGGTCGTGTAAATCCGTAGAGAGCCGCGGGCCTTCTCCACGCGCAAGTGGTGCTCCGCTTCCGGCTCCTCTCGGACGCTCCCCGCCGTCTCCACTATCGAGCTTCCGGCCGAAACGTCGCAGGCCTCGTTCCCTCCAGTACAGTGTGGCGGCCGTGACACAAACGTGGTTGTCACGGTCTCGCAAGACTCTCGCCCCACTCGGTACAATTACAACGATTCATGCAAGAGCTGAGGGGTTGTGTGGTTTGTCTAAACTCACTCAACTAAGTAGGGTTCACCTAGAGCAAGCGCTAAAGCGGTCTAACTAACCTAAGCACTTCGCAAAGCACCTACGCTAATCACCGAGTGATTCTATTAAGCACTTGGGTGTTTGAGCTCTTGGAAATGTGCACTATATGCCTTGGTATGTTGCTTGGGCTCCCACACCTTTAAATGGTCGGTTGGGTGTAGTATATATAGGCCCCAACTCCAAAATAGCCGTTGGAGAAAAGCTGCAGTTCTCTGCAGCACACCGGACAGTCCGGTGGTGCACCGGACAGTTCGGTGGTGCACCGGACAGTGCACTATAGCCTGTCCGGTGCGCCTAGCCGTTGCCCTGTCACAGCAGGTGTCCGTTGGCGCCGCAGGCATTCCACACCGGATAGTCTGGTGCTCACACCGAATAGTCCGGTGGTCTTTTCTCCGGGTGCCACCTGGAACTAGCCGTTGGGCTGGAGTTCCCTAGTGCACCGGACAGTCCGGCATGTGGGCACCGGACAGTCCGGTGTGCCACCAGACAGTCCGGTGCGCCTTCGCACAGACAATCCGCAGCAGCACACTTGGACTTTTCTTGGATCTTCTTAATGTCTTCTTTTGAGGTGTTGCTTTCCTCAATTCCTTAGTCCAAGTAAATCTTGCATCCTGTGAACTACAAACACAAACACTAGAAAACTTATTAGTTCACGGATTGTGTTGTTCATCAAACACCAAAACTCAATTAGCCAAATGGCCTGGGGTCCATTTTCCTTATAGAGCGCAACAAGTGCCCGCGGCCACAGGGAGGCAACAACGGCTCATGCCCTGTGCACCCCAACAGTCGCCACAACGCCGTGGAATGCCGCGAGATCATCAAGCTCGCGAAGCGCGTCAGCGAGCGGCGCGAGCAGACTTCCAAGGATGGCTCCCCACCTTGTCACCGGCCTGGCAAGGAGAGGGTCGACGACGGTGATGTGGCCACGGGAGAATGGGACCTCAGGTATCAGTCACCTGAGGGGGTCCTAAAGGACGTCTTCACTGGAGACTCTGACTCCGGTGGCGAGAGCGACTGCCGCAAGAAGCTGTATGTTATGTACAGCGGGAGCTGGGAGCTCACTTCCCGCAGGAACGTCAAGTCCCTGCGCCGAGAGGTTCTTTCGGTGGTCCCGGGGGTCCCGAATGCTGCTCCACATCAACGGTGGAGGGCACTAATATCTCCTTCGGGACATCCGACTGCCCCGAAAACATAGCAAGGGCTAGTATACTACCGCTCATCACCGCCCCTGTCATCGCCAACTTGCGGCTGCACCATGTGCTGATTGACGGTGGGGCTGGACTCAACGTCATCAGCCACGCTGCATTTAAGCAGCTGCAGATCCCGGGGTCCCGACTGGGACCCTCTCGTCCATTCTCCAGAGTGGGCCCACAGCCGGTGTATCCCCTTGGGAGCATCGCATTCCCGGTAACATTCGGGACCGAGGAGAACTTCCGCACAGAGAACGTCCAGTTCGATGTCGCGGAGGTTAACCTCCCCTTCAATGCCATCATTGGCAGGCTGGCTCTATACCGGTTCATGGCCATTGCCCATTATGGGTATTTGGTCCTCAAGATGCCGTCCCTGGCTGGGGTCTTTACCGTGCGGGGTGACCGCGCCGATGCGGTGACGGCCGTCGAGAAGCTACACGCCCTGGCGGCAGAGGCTGCTCGCCCCGATGACGGAGGGAAGGACCACTCGACCTCCGGTGCCAAGGCTCCTGCCAAGGTGCCAAAGGTGCAGCCATCCGTTGCAGACGGCAGACCCGTCAAGACCATCTAGGTCGGCGCGGACTCCTCCTAGACCACCCGCATCGCGGGCAATCTGGGGGAGAAATAGGAACTCGTGCTCATCGCCTTCCTCCGGGCAAATGTCGACGTTTTCGCTTGGGAACCGTCGCAGATGCCTGGGATCCCTAGGGAGGTGATTAAGCACCATCTGAAGATCCACCCTGACGCCAGGCCGGTGAGTCAAAAGCCTCAAAGACAGTCCATTGAGCAGCAAGACTTCATCCGTAAGGAGGTCCGGAAGATGCTTGATGCCGGCTTCATCGAAGCGGTCCATCACCCCGTGTGGCTGGCCAACCCAGTCATCGTTCCAAAGGCGAACGGGAAGCTTCGGATGTGCATCGACTACACCAGCCTTAATAAGGCTTGTCCCAAGGACCCGTATCCACTTCCGCGCATAGATCAAATCGTGGACTCTACCTCCGGGTGCAACCTCTTGTCCTTCTTAGATGCTTACTCGGGTTTCCATCAAATCTAGATGTCTAGGGAAGATAGGAAGCATACCGCTTTTGTAACAGTGGATGGGCTTTACTGCTATGTCGTAATGCCTTACAGTCTGAAAAAACGCCTTGCCAACATTTGTACAGGTGATGAGTAAGACCTTCGGGGACTTGATTAGACACATGATAGAGATATATGTCGATGACATCGTGGTCAAGACTAAGAGGGGGTTGACTCTGGTGGAAAACCTAACCCTGGTCTTTGACAAGCTACAGGCGACGCGCACGAAGCTGAACCCAGACAAGTGCATCTTTGGTGTCTCCACTGGGAAGCTGCTGGGATTCCTGATTTTGCACCGGGGTATTGAAGCAAACCCGGAGAAGATCAGGGTAATTGAGGCGATGAGGCCCTCGGCCCATATCAAGGACGTCCAGAAGCTTACGGGGTCATTAGCTGCCCTCAGCCGCTTCATTTCAAGGCTGGCTGAGAGGGCGCTACCCTTTTTCAAGCTGTTGCGGAAGTCCGTCTCATTCTCTTGGACCGAAGAAGCGGAACAAGCCTTTCAAGAGTTGAAGCAGCACCTTGTGTCCTTGCCGATACTGGTAGCTCCGGAGCTAGGTGAGCCACTGTACCTATACATTGCAGCGGCTGCAGAGGCGGTGAGCATGTTGCTGGTCGTCGAAAGGACGGAGCAACATTCCCAGGGGAGTCAGCAGGTTCCCCTAGGAGAAGATGGTGGTCCAACCGCCTCGAACCTTGAGGTCCCGCGGCCAATCATAGGGGTCCGGACCATATAGAGGTCGGTCTACTACGTCAGTGAGGTCCTCCATGAAGCGAAGACCAGTACCTTGAGACGCACAAACTTCTCTATGCTGTACTTGTTGCGTCCAGGAGGCAGCGCCACTATTTCTAGGCACATAGGGTCGTGGTGGTGACCTCCTTTCCGTTAAGGGCCATCCTCTACAACTCTAACGCCACAAGCAACATCGCCAAGTGGGCCACGGAGCTCGCTGAGTTCCAGCTAGACTTCTAGCCTCGCCACGTCGTCAAGAGTCAGGTTCTGGCTGACTTCATCGTGGAGTGGACACCTCCCCCGAGCGCTCCTAGGGGTTGGATCCCGATTTGGACCCCACACCTGCGGAGCCCAGGGGTCCGGTCTTCACCGAGCCCCACTGGACGCTCTTCTTCGACGGATCTGCCCGTCAGCAAGTTGGCGGGGCTGTGGTGGTCCTCATCGACCCAAGCAGAGATCAAGTGAAGTACATGGTGCACCTTGAGTTCAAGGCCACTAACAACATGGCAGAATACGAGGCGCTGATCTTCGACTTGTCTGTGGCCCTATCCCTAGGGATCCGCCAGCTCCTCGTGAAGGGGGATTCCCAGCTGATCATCAAGTAGGTCCGCGGGGAGTGTAGCTGCAACAAGCCCAGGCTTGCAGCTTACCTCCTCCACGTAAGGAAGCTGGAGAAGGACTTCACGGCCCTGGAACTGCAACATGTTCCTTGGGCTGACAACTCGGCGGTAGATGAACTCTCCACGAGGGCATCAACTTGGGCACCCGTGCCCGAGGGCGTCTTCAAAAGACGGTTGCTGAGACCCATCGCCCAGCCTGCCAAACTAGGTGAAGGGGGCGAGACTAGCACCTCGAAGCTAGCGGTCCCGGTGGTGTTACATCTACAGAACCCACCAAAACTTGTGTGTGCTATAGGGGGTCCTGCCTACCCCTTAGTGCCACAGCCAGTGTCTCAGAGTGGTCCTGATGCATGGATCTCTGAGATCCAGGACTACCTGAAGGAAAATATCCTTCCTGAAGATCATGCGTCCGCAGAGCGCATAATGCGGTTGGCTAAACGCTACATGGTGGTAAAGGGGGATCTTTACCGCCATGGCGCCAACAGCATTCTCATGTGGTGCATCACCTAGAAGGAGGGCCGTGAGCTGCTCACAGAGATCCATGGAGGAGAGTGCGGAAGTCATTCCTCATACCGCACGCTGGTCGGTAAAGCCTTCCGGCATGGCTTCTACTGGCCAACCGCCCTCCAGGATGCAACTAAGATGGTAAAGTCCTGCAAGGCGTGTGAATTCCATGCAAAGCAGATACACACACCAGCTCAGGCTCTGCAGATGATTCCACCCTCATGGCCATTTGCCGTATGGGGGGTGAATATCCTGGGACCATTCCCAGGGCTGTCGGTGGGTACCGGTACCTCTTCATCGCCATCGACAAGTTCACAAAGTGGCCAGAGGCCACCTCTGTGGTTAACATCACCCAGGGTGCTGCTGTTGCTTTCCTCAGGTCGATTGTCTATAGATTTGGGGTCCCAAGCCGTATCATCACGGACAATGGGACCCAGTTTACAAGTCGGCTCTTCCTAGAGTATTGAGAGGGCATCGACACCCAGCTCTGCTTTGCGTTTGTGGCTCATCCCAGGAGTAACGGCCAGGTGGAGAGGGCAAACGCAGAGATCCTCAGGGGACTCAAGACACGCTCCTACGACTGCTTGAAAAAGCATGGTGCAAATTGGGTCAGTGAGCTTCCATCCGTGCTGTGGGGGAACCGGACCACACCTAGCCGAGCTACCGGGGAGACCCCGTTCTTCCTAGTCTACAGGGCCGAAGCCTGCCTTCCCCCGGAAATTATTATGGTCTCCCCACGGGTCCAAGCTTTCGATGAGTCTATGCAGGAACAGCTAAAGCGTGAGGACATGGACTTTATCAACGAGTGCAGATGGCGAGCGGCAATCCAGAATGCACGGTACAACCAGGCGCTCAGGCGCTACCACCAACGGTTCGTGCATAGTAGGGAGCTCAGGGTCAGGGGCCTGGTCCTAAGGCGAGTACTGAACCGAGAAGGGCTCCACAAGCTCTCCCCCAGCTGGGAGGGACGCTTCAAGGTGATGGAAATATGCCGACCCGGGTGTGTCCGCCTTGCTACAACTGAAGGAGAGCCTCTCCCCAATCCCTGGAACATAGAGCATCGCTGTAAGTTTTACCCATAAAAGCAAAGCTGGGGAATTTGGTTTTCTTCTCTTGTAACTAGGTTGTGCATATATGTATGTCAACCTGGTGAGGTCCGCCCTCATAAACCCGGTCTGTTGGCCTACACTCATATATATCAGGTTATAAGGAAAAGATTCACCCCCTAGATTTGTTTTTTTGTGATGTTTTCATTCTGCTTCAATTTACGAGCATTATTTTTTATCTAACCCACCCATACGGTTCCTACCCTTGCTGGTATAATGGCGTCCGAATTGAGTAAGACAGGCTTGCAGTTTAGGACACCTCTATAAAGGCAGGGGGGTCTGGCAGCCTGGGGGCCAGTTCTAGAGAATGGGTGCTCATTCCCTGGGGTGGTCCGGAGATGTGTAGCCACTTAGCTTGGTTCCGTACCCTAAGCCTGCACCTCCACCACTCTATGACGAGTATCCTAGTATTTGGAACTATAGTCCCGTGGGTCCGGTAACCTAGGGTCCGGTTCTAGAGAATGGACACACGTCTCCTGGGGTGGTCCAGAGCTGTGTAGCCGCTTAGCCTGGTCCCGTACCCTAAGCCTACACGCTCCACCACTCTGCGACGGGTGTCCTAGTATTTGGAGCTATGATCCAGGGGGGTCGAACATACGGCTTGGTTTCCTAGGCTAAATCCTGCGGGTCCTGTTGCATGAATCGAAGGATAAAAGATACCAGTTGGTGGGGTCCTATGGGTGCTCTACTAAAACCTTCTAGCCAAGCTATGTACAGGTCCAGGTCCCAGTCAAGACTATCTCCTGGGCACCGGGTCACCAATTCTTTCTTAGGTATACTGGTATCTAGCCTCGACACGTCGAGCCTACATCCCAGGGGGGGCATGTACCAGGGAGAAGTTGGTAACGATGCACACAGCGAGGGCAAATAGCATACAGATAAGTGCTGTTTGATTGATAGTTCTCAAAAGTATCTTATAAAACGAAAATTATTACAAGCCACTCTCCAGCGGGACCCTTGTTTTATCTCTGCAGATTAGACTACTCGTCATCAGTAGGATCTCGCTAGAAGCGCTCGGCCACCAGCTCCACAGTGTCTTGTACGTCCTCCCAGGCGGCGTCTTTAGTGTCGGCCACCGGACCAGCGATCACCGGCTCCAAGGATATGGTCGGGTCATGGCTCCGGAAGCATGTCAAGATGTACTCGATCACAGCCCGGCAGAGCCTGCCGCCTTCAGTCTCCAGGCGGGCGCCAAGAATTTGGTCCAGGCGCCGGAGGCGGAGTCCAGCACCGGGAGCACGTCGGAGATGGACGTCGGCAGCTCCGACACCGGGATGGGACTCATCCCTAGCGGCACCAGTGTCGTGCTTGCCTTGCCGGACCATGCGGCGATGTGCTGGACCCTAGCGCGATGCTCCGCCTGAAGGTCCTCAAGGGCCTTCCTAGTGGCTGAAAGGGAAATGTTCCCTTGGGCCATTTCTAGTATAGTTTTGGTGATTAAGTGCCCAACACATATCCTCTAAGTCTTAATTTGTGCCAAAGATTGAAGAAGTGCAAATCATGCAACAAGGTATGTTTCTAGACTTAGTACATTGATTTGGGTACTAATGTATTGTGTCTAAGTGCTAGAAATAGGAGAAAAGCAATTGGAATTGAGTTGGCTGTGCCTACTCGGTCTGGGTGCACCGGACTGTCCGGTGGTGCACCGGACAGTGTCCGGTGCGCCAGACCAGCCTTCGGTGAACAGGCCACTCTGGGGACTCGACGACGGCGTACGACTATAATTCACCGGACTGTCCGGTGGTGCACCGGACTGTCCGGTGAGTTGTCCGCGACGAAGTCGTCGCTCTCGGGAAACGTTCAACGGTGTACGGCTAAAATTCACTGGACTGTCCGGTGGTGCACCGGACTGTCCGGTGATCCAACGGTCGACTACGTCAACGGTCGGCCGCGCAATCCGCGCGCGACGCGTGGGCGCGCCAACGGTCGGTAGGGGGCACCGGACTGTCCGGTGTGCACCGGACAGTGTCCAGTGTGCCAACTGCCACGAATCTGCAACGGTCGGATGCGCCCTAAGAGGAAGGAGATCGCGCACCGGACAGCTACAGTGACTGTCCGGTGGCGCACTGGACTGTCCGGTGCGCCACCCGACAGAAGGCAAGATTAGCCTTCCAAGAATGCCTCCAATGGCTCCTAGCTGCCTTGGGGCTATAAAAGGGACCCTTAGGCGCATGGAGGAGTCACCCAAGCATACTTTGATCATTCTAAGTCTTCCACACTCCGTCTCCGCGCACTTGATCGATCTCGTTAGTGATTTGAGCTCCGTTCTTGTAGTGAACTCGTTGTGCTTCATATTGAGCTCAAGTCTTGGCTTGTGTGCGTGTGTATTGCTGCGGATTTGTGTGTGTTTCTTTCCCTCCCTACTTCTGTGCTTCTTTGTGATCATCAATTGTAAGGGCGAGAGGCTCCAAGTTGTGGAGATTCCTCGCAAACGGGAGAAAGTATAAGGAAAAAGAACACCGTGATATTCAAGTTGATCATTGGATCACTTGAAATGGGTTGAGTGAAACCCTCGTCCATTGGGACGCCACAACGTGGAAGTAGGCAAGTTTTGTACTTGGCCAAACCACGGGATAAAACACTGTGTCTCTTGTGATTGTCTTTCTGTGTGATCATTGTGATTCGCAAGAGCTCGCTCTATAGCCACTTGGTTTTATTGTACTAACACTTAACCAAGTTTTGTGGCTATTAGTATTTGATTTTTACAGGATCACCTATTCACCCCCTCTAAGTGCTCTCAATTGGTATCAGAGCCGTTCTCTTCATGAAAGGGACTAATCGCCCGAAGAGATGGATCCTAAGGGAAAGGGGATGGTGGTCAATGATAAGGAGAAGGAGTCCATCTTCAATGAGCCAAGGGACGACAAGCCCACTGACTCTGGCTCGAGTCATAAGAAGAAGGACGGTAAAAAGAAGAGGCGCATTAAGAAGATCGTATACTACGACAGCGACGAGTCTTCTTCTTCCCCAAGAGACGACGACTACGACGAGAAAAAGAAACCGGTTAACTCAAATTTTTCATTTGATTATTCTCGTATTCCATATAATTCCAATGCCCATTTGCTTTCTATTCCTCTTGGTAAACCTCCACACTTTGATGGAGAGGACTACGCTTTTTGGAATCACAAAATGCGTTCATCTTTTCTCTCTCCATCCTAGTATTTGGGAGATAGTTGAGAATGGAATGCAATTTGATAGTACAGATAACCCTGTATTCATTAACAAACAAATTCATAAGAATGCAGAAGCTACCACTGTTTTGTTAGCATCATTGTGCAGGAATGAATACAACAAGGTGAGCGGCTTGGACAACGCCAAGCAAATATGGGACACCCTCAAGATTTCACATGAGGGGAACGACGCCACCATGATCACAAAAATGGAGTTGGTGGAAGGCGAGCTAGGAAGGTTTGCCATGATCAGGTGAGAGGAGCCAACGCAAACGTACAACAGGCTCAAGACCTTGGTCAACAAGATCAGGAGCTATGGAAGCACGAGATGGATGGACCACGACGTCATCTGACTTATGCTCAGGTCTTTCACTGTTATTGACCCTCATCTTGTGAACCTCATACATGAAAATCCCAGGTACACAAAGATGACGCCCGAGGAGATACTCGGAAAGTTTGTTAGCGGGCGTATGATGGTCAAGGAAGCAAGATATGTTGATGATGCATTGAATGGCCCAATGCCCATCTATGAGCCTTAGCCCGTTGCACTGAAAGCAACAAGCAGCAGCAGGGAGGCACTACCTAGCAAGGTGGCAGAAGTTGAGGCTGTCGGGCTAAACGAAGATGAGATGGCCCTCATCATCAAGCGCTTCAAGACGGCGCTAAAAGGATACAAGGAGCATTCCAACAAGAGCGAAGCAAAGGGAAAGCGCTCCTGTTTTAGATGTGGTAAGACTGGTCATTTTATAGCAAATTGTCCCGATAATGCTAATGACCAGGAGCAAGAAAAAAGCGGAAAGAGGGAAAAGAAGAAGGCCTACAAGAAGGCGAAGGGCGAGGCACACCTTGGCAAAGAATGGGATTCGGATTGCTCTTCTTCCGACTCTAATGACGAAGGACTCGCCGCCTCGGCCTTCGACAAGTCGTCCCTCTTCCCCAACGAGTGCCATACCTGCCTCATGGCAAAGGAGAAAAAGATAAGCGATCAAGATACCCCTAAGTATACTACTTCAAGTGATGATGACTCTAGTGATGATGAAGTAGATTACTCAAGCTTGTTCAAAGGTTTAGACAGAACTAAAGTAGACAAAATCAATGAATTGATTGATGCTTTAAATGAAAAGAATAGACTTTTAGAAAATCAAGAGGATATTTTATATGAAGAGCATGATAAATTTGTAAGTGTGCAAAAGTCTCTTGCTTTAGAGGTTAAAAGGAATGAAATGCTATCTTCTGAATTATCTGCTTGTCATGAAACTGTGTCTAGCTTAAAGAGTATTAATGATGATTTAAATGCTAAGCTAGAAGTAGTTAATAAATCTAGTTCTTGTGTAGAGCATGTTGTCATTTGTAATAGGTGTAAGGATTTTGATGTTGATGCATGTGTTGAGCACCTTACTTCTATTACAAAATTAAACATTGAAGTGGCAAGTCTTAATGCCCAACTTAAGACTTGCAAAAATGAATTTGATAAGTTAAAAATTGCTAGGGATGCCTACACCGTTGGTAGACATCCCTCAATTAAGGATGGACTTGGCTTTCGAAAGGAAGCCAAGAACTTAACAAGACAAAGGGCTCCCATTCCCAACAAGGAGAAAGGGAAGGCCCCTATGGCTAATAGCTATCAAAAGAATCATGCTTTCATGTATAATGATAGAAAATTTTCTAGAAATTCTCATTATAATAGGAGTTGTAATGCTTTTGATTCTCATGCTATGATTGCTTCAAGTTCTAACTTTAATGGTAGGCCTAGGAGAAACTTTGTGTCTCATGCTCCTAGAAAAATGTGGAATAAACCTACCACTGTCTTTCATGCTTGCAACACTATGTTTGTACTTTCATGTAAAAATGAAAAAGTGGTTGCTAGAAAGTTTGGGGTCAAATGCAAGGGAGACAAAACTTGCATTTGGGTCCCAAAGGCTATTGTAACTAACCTTGTAGGACCCAACAAGAGTTGGGTACCTAAAACCCAAGCCTAATTTGCCTTGCAGGTTTATGCATCCGGGGGCTCAAGCTGGATTATCGACAGCGGATGCACAAACCACATGACAGGGGAGAAGAAGATGTTCACCTCCTACGTCAAGAACAAAGATTCCCAAGATTCGATCATCTTTGGTGATGGGAACCAAGGCAAGGTTAAAGGACTAGGAAAGATAGCCATTTCATCCGAGCATTCCATATCTAATGTGTTTTTAGTTGAATCGCTCGGGTACAATTTATTATCTATCAGTCAACTATGTAATATGGGATACAATTGTCTATTTACCAATGTAGATGTGTCTGTCTTTAGAAGGAGTGATGGTTTATTAGCTTTTAAGGGTGTACTAGACGGCAAACTCTACTTAGTTGATTTTTCGAAAGAGGAGGCCGATCTAGATGCATGCTTAATTGCTAAGACTAGCATGGGCTGGCTGTGGCATCGCCATCTAGCACATGTTGGGATGAAGAACCTTCATAAACTTCTAAAGGGAGAACATGTGTTGGTCTAACCAATGTATTTTTCGAAAAAGATAGACCTTGTGCAGCTTGTCAAGCAGGCAAACAGGTGGGAAGTACTCATCACAGCAAGAATGTGATGACCACATCAAGACCTCTGGAGCTACTTCATATGGACCTCTTCGGACCCGTCGCCTACCTCAGCATCGGGGGAAGTAAGTATGGTCTTGTTATTGTTGATGATTTTTCCCACTTCACTTGGGTATTCTTTTTGCAGGATAAATCAGAAACCCAAGGGACCCTAAAGCGCTTTCTAAGGAGAGCTCAAAACGAATTTGAGCTCAAGGTGAAAAAGATAAGAAGTGACAACGGGTCCGAGTTCAAGAACTTACAAGTGGAGGAGTACCTTGAGGAGGAAGGAATCAAGCACGAGTTCTCCGCTCCCTACACACCACAGCAAAACGGTGTGGTAGAGAGGAAGAACAGGACGCTTATCGACATGGCGAGGACGATGCTTGGAGAATTCAAGACGCCCGAGCGGTTTTGGTCGGAAGCTGTGAACACAGCTTGCCACGCCATAAACCGGGTCTACCTTCATCGCCTCCTCAAGAAGACCTCGTATGAACTTCTAACTGGTAACAAACCCAACGTGTCATACTTTCGTGTATTTGGGAGTAAATGTTACATTCTAGTAAAGAAAGGTAGAAATTCCAAATTTGCTCCCAAAGCTGTAGAAGGGTTTTTGCTAGGTTATGACTCAAATACAAAGGCATATAGAGTATTCAACAAATCATCGGGTTTGGTTGAAGTCTCTAGCGACGTTGTATTTGATGAAACTAATGGCTCTCCAAGAGAGCAAGTTGATCTTGATGATGTAGATGAAGATAATGTTCCAACGGACGCAATTCGCACCATGGCGATTGGAGATGTGCGACCACAGGAACACCAAGAACAAGATCAACCTTCTTCCTCAACGATGGTGCATCCCCCAACTCAAGATGATGAACAGGTTCCTCAAGAAGAGGCGCATGATCAAGGGGGAGCACAAGAAGACTAAGTTGTGGAGGAAGAAGCACCATGGGCCCCTCCAACTCAAGTCCGAGCGACGATTCAAAGGAATGATCCCATCGACCAGATTTTGGGTGATATAAGCAAGGGAGTAACAACTCGCTCACGTCTAGCTAATTTTTGTGAGCATTACTCGTTTATCTCTTCTATTGAGCCTTTCAGGGTAGAAGAGGCCTTGATAGATCCGGACTGGGTGTTGGCCATGCAGGAAGAGCTCAACAACTTCAAGCAAAATGAAGTTTGGACCTTGGTGCCACGTCCTAAGCAAAACGTTGTGGGAACCAAGTGGGTGTTCTGCAACAAGCAAGACGAGCACGGGGTGGTGACACGAAACAAGGCTCGACTTGTGGCAAAAGGTTATGCCCAAGTCGCAGGTTTGGATTTCGAAGAGACTTTTGCTCCTGTGGCTAGGCTAGAGTCTATTCGCATTCTATTAGCCTATACCAATCACCACTCTTTCAGGTTGTTCCAAATGGATGTGAAGAGTCCTTTCCTCAACGGGCCAATCAAGGAGGAGGTGTACATGGAGCAACCCTCTGGCTTTGAGGATGAACGGTACCCCGACCATGTGTGTAAGCTCTCTAAGGTGCTCTATGGACTTAAGCAAGCCCCAAGAGCATGGTATGAATGCCTTAGAGATTTTCTAATTGCTAATGCTTTCAAGGTTGGGAAAGCCGATCCAACTCTTTTCACTAAGACTTGTGATTGTGACTTATTTGTGTGCCAAATTTATGTCGATGACATAATATTTGGTTCTACTAACCAAAAGTATTGTGAGGAGTTTAGCAGGGTGATGACGCAGAAATTTGAGATGTTGATGATGGGCGAGTTGAACTACTTCCTTGGGTTCCAAGTGAAGCAACTCAAGGACGGCACCTTCACCTCCCAAACGAAGTACACGCAAGACTTGCTCAAGCGGTTCGAGATGAAGGACGCCAAGCCCGCGAAGACACCAATGGGAACTGACAGACATATCGACCTCAACAAAGGAGGTAAGTCTGTTGATCAAAAGGCATACCGGTCTATGATAGGGTCATTGCTTTATTTATGTGCTAGTAGACCGGATATTATGCTTAGCGTATGCATGTGTGCTAGATATCAATCCGACCCAAGGGAATGTCACCTTGTGGCCGTTAAGCGGATTCTTAGATATTTAGTTGCTACGCCTTGCTTCGGGATTTGGTATCCAAAGGGGTCTACCTTTGACTTGATTGGATATTCAGACTCCGATTATGCCGAGTGCAAGGTTGATAGGAAGAGTACATCAGGGACGTGCCAATTCCTAGGAAGGTCCCTGGTGTCTTGGAGCTCAAAGAAACAAACTTCTGTTGCCCTATCCACCGCTGAGGCCGAGTATGTTGCCGCAGGACAGAGTTGCGCGCAACTACTTTGGATGAGGCAAACCCTCCGGGACTTTGGCTACAATCTGAGCAAAGTCCCACTCCTATGTGACAATGAGAGTGCAATCCGCATGGTGGATAATCCTGTTGAACACAGCCGCACTAAGCACATAGACATCCGGCATCACTTCCTGAGAGACCACCAGCAAAAGGGGGATATCGAGGTGTACCATATTAACACCGAAAACCAGCTAGCCAATATCTTCACTAAGCCTTTAGATGATGTCGGGAACCGTAATTAGGGGTACCCCCAACACTCCTAAACACGGCTGGAAAACGTCTTCAGAACAAACCGTAAAGACTGATAAGCACGGTTCAAGTCAAGGCCTCGTCTGCCAAGGGACGTGATCTCGCCTCGCCTGAGCCCGGCCTTGGTCGGGAACAGTAGTCCCGGGCGGATTCACGTCTCGCCCGAGGGCCTCCACAGGCAGTGGGCGCACCCTCGGCTCGCCAAAAGCCAAGCTCGGGCAAACTTTGTCGTGCAGCGACCTCGGCCAAATCGCCTTACCAATCGACCGTATCGCATGCGCATTTAATGCGGGGATCGCCTGACACCTTATCCTGACACGCGCGCCTCAGTCGGTAAGGTCGAAGTGACCGCAGTCACTTCACCCTTTCACTGACCGTTCTGACCGGAAAACAGCACTGTTCGCCCCGCTCCGGCTACTGTGCCAACCACCAGGGTAAGACTAACAACAGTAAGTCACGGCCTCTCCTGAGTTCAGCCTCGGGCACAACAGGGAGCTCCACCTCGCCCGACCCCAGGCCTCGGTCTCAGCCTCGGCCTCGGGGGAATTCTCCACCTCGCCCGACCTCAGCCTCGGGAGGAGTCACATCCGCGCCTGACCTCAGCCTCGGCCTAGGGAGGAGTCGCCGCCTCGCCCGACCTCGGCCTCGGACCGACTACGCTACAGGAGATACATCATTACCCTACCGCTAGCTAGCCACCCCATGCTACGAAGGAACAAGACCGGAGTCACATCAAACTACTCCAATAACAGGTAATGATGGTTCCTCGCGTGCGTCCATGACGTCGATGGTTCTTAGCTCCCTACGGAAGCAAGGAAACGTTAGCAGGATCCATGCCGCACCACCAGCTGTGCTTCTACAGGGCTCAAGCACTTCTCCGTCGGCCACGTTAGCACATAGCTACACCCCCATTATACAGCTGGACCATCTCCTTGTATCTATAAAAGGGGATGTCCAAGGCCTTCCTAAGGAGAGGCGAGCAGAGGCAGGCAGAGTGGGAGAGACGCGGAGGAGGCTAACTCAGACAACTCAAGGCCGAACCCTCTCTCTCTCTCTCTCTATCTTTCTCGCTCTCGCGAAGCTTGTAACCCCTACTGCAAGCACCCCCTGTGCAAGATAATATAAGCCTCATCGCCCCTTTTGTGTTCCATCTTGCATCAACCCATCTGGACTGGGGCACGCGACATCAAATTCACTGGTCGGTCCGGTTGAGGGTCCTCGCGGGTCCGAAACGCCGACAGTTGGCGCGCCAGGTAGGGGCTCACTGCGTGTTGGCAATACTTTCCCATTGAGTTCCAGATAGACAATCTTCGACAGCCTCTTCAGCCCGGGACGGTGCTCCGCTTTGGGAGTCTCAAGTTCATGTCCCCCGACGGCAGCTACGACGTGGTACTCCTCCCCTCGCAGCATGACAACAACAACGGTCGTCGGCTCGCCCGGTGGAGGCGAACTCGACGACGACTTCCCCCCGTGGCGGAAGAGGAACACCCGGCTTTGCCCCGCCACCCTCCTCGCCGGAGGAGGAGGAGACGGGGCAACCGTGGCCAGGCAGGAGATGGCACCTCATCGGCTGTAGGACCAGAGCGAGTCGATGACGTCGGCACCCCTGCGGGGGACATGTCGGGTGTTGTCCTCGCACCTGAGACAACGACGGGTGTTGCTTCCCAGCAACGTGCCAACCCCAAGCGGACTGATGACGCCCGCACCCTCGTGAAGGACTTGTTGGGCATTAGCCTCGTACCTGAGATGACGGTGCATTCTGTCCCCGATGTGACTTCACCAACGTTCGTCAACCAAGAGGTACCATCCATTTTCCACCCTGTTCCCTTTAGATTCAGCTTCGATCCACCGAGCGACCCTGCTTCGGTGAGTGCTTTCGCAAGGGCATATCCTGACCTTCTAGGGTACCATATGTGGTCAACTTGGGACCGACTGACGGCCGTCTCAACCTCCGGACCCACGGGTTCCGAGGAAGTAGACGACCCCGACTTCAGTCGGGATTTCTCCGGACTCAGTGATCCTAGTGCCATGTGAGGCTTTATGTCCGCATGTGACCACTGCCTTTCCGGCTGCTCTGATGATGGCCACAGCCTTGTCGACGAGGGTTGCGACCCAACTCGCGAGTGCTACCACATCGATAAGAAAGATCACGACGGAGAAAACCACCTCGGCATGCCTGGAAATGATGGCGCCCTTGCACCTGCGTCTCGCGTTGAGATCCCGCGGGAGCTAGCTGTGGCCCAGGTCCCTACGGGGGGTCAGGGCTCATAGCTCGAGCAACTCCGCGAGATGCAGGCCAAGCTCGATGAAGAAATGGGCCGACTTATGCAGCTCCAACAGGACATCGAGCAGGAGTGGGCAGGCCGAGCACTCATCGGAGGAGCGCGTCATCGGGCTCGAGATGTCCAGCGCCGTATCATCGATGATGCCAGGGCAGGGCTGCCCCCGGCCTTCAGCGGGGCCAGCCAGAACCTAGCTGCAGCGGCAATGTTACTTCAGACAATGCCGGAGCCATCCACCACCGAGGGGCGAGGTATCTAGGGCGAGCTCAAGGGCTTCCTGGAAGACGCCGCTGTCCGACAAGCCGAGAGCTCTGCCTCCCGGAGGCGAGGAGACCCCTCGGAGCATCGCGCAGCGTCCTCCCGACGCATATGTGAGGCCTCGGTCCGCACCGAGCACGCAGGAGACTGGACACCCGCCGCCCGGGATCGCCTCAGCAACAAGCAACACCGCCGCGACCGTCGAGCCCGCCTCGAGGGGAAGGTGCGCCGAGGCTACCACCCCAGGCGCGGGGGATGCTACGACAGTGAGGTGGATCGGAGTCCCTCGCCCGAGCCACCAGGTCCACGAGTCTTCAGCCAGGCCATACGACGGGCACCGTTCCCGGCCCGGTTCCGAGCCCCGACTACCATCACCAAGTACTCAGGGGAGACAAGGCCGGAGTTGTGGCTCGTGGATTATAGGCTGGCATGCCAGTTGGGAAGGACGGACGACGACAACCTCATCATCTACAACCTTCCCCTCTTCCTCTCCGACGCTGCCTGGGCCTGGCTGGAGCATCTGCCTCCTGCGCAGATCTTCGGCTGGGACGACTTAGTCAAGGCCTTCACGGGAAATTTCCAAGGTACGTACATGCGCCCTAGGAACTCATGGGATCTCTGAAGCTGCCGCCAGCAGCCAGGGGAATCCCTACGAGAGTACATCCGGCGGTTTTCAAAGCAGCGCACCAAGTTGCCCAACATCACCGACTTGGACATCATCGGGGCTTTCCTCGCCGACACCACTTGCCGGGACCTGGTGAGCAAACTGGGTCGCAAGACTCCCACCAAGGCGAGCGAATTGATGGACATAGCCACCAAGTTCGCCTCTGGTTAGGAGGCGGTCGAAGCCATCTTCCGGAAGGACAAGCAGCCTCAGGGAAGGCAGAAGGAAGATGTCCCCGAGGTGTCCGCCCAGCTTGGCACGAAGAAGAAAACCAGGAAGAAGGTGCAAGCAAAACGCGACGCCGTTGACGCAGATCTCGTCGCTGCTGCAGAGCACAGGAATCCTCGGAAGCCTCCCGGAGGGGCCAACATGTTCGACAAGATGCTCAAGGAGTCGTGCCCCTATCACAGGGGTCCCGTCAAGCACACCCTTGAAGAGTGCGACATGCTCCGGCGCTACTTCAACAAGGCAGGACCCACGGCGGAAGGTGGCAAGGACCAAGGCAACAACAAGAAGGGGGGCGACAAGGAAGAGGAGTTCCCGGAGGTCCACAACTGCTTCATGATCTACGACGGACAGGTGGCGAACGCCTCGGCTCGGCACCGCAAGTAGGAACGCCGAGAGGTCTACTCGGTGAAGGTAGCGGCGCCAGTCTACCTAGACTGGTCCGACAAGCCCATTACCTTCGACCAAGGCGACCACCCCGACTGCATACCGAGCCTAGGAAGGTACCCGCTCGTCGTCGACCCTGTCATCGGCAATGCTAGGCTCTCCAAGGTCCTCATGGACGGAGGCAGCAGCGTCAACATCATCTACGCCGAGACCCTAGGGCTCTTGGGGATCGATCTGTCTGCAATCCGGGCCGGTGCAGCACCTTTCCACGGGATTGTCCCCGGCAAGCGTGTCCTGCCCCTTGGGCAACTCGATTTGCCCGTCTGTTTCGAAACTCCCTCCAACTTCCGAAAGGAAACCCTCACTTTTGAGGTAGTCGGGTTCCAAGGGACCTATCACGCGGTGTTGGGAAGACCGTGCTACGCCAAGTTTATGGCCGTCCCCAACTACACGTACCTCAAGCTCAAGATGCCGGGCCCCAACGGAACCATCACCGTCGGATCCACATACCGCCACGCTTACGAGTGCGACGTGGAATGCGTGGAGTACGCCGAAGCCCTCGCTGAGTCCGAAGCCCTCATCGCCGACCTGGATTTCCTCTCCAAAGAGGCGCCCGATGCGAAGCGGCACGCCGGCAACTTTGAACCAGCCGAGGCGGTTAAGTCCATCCCTCTCGACCCCAGCAACGACGCCAGCAAGAAAGTCAGGATCGGCTCCGAGCTCGACCCCAAATAGGAAGCAGTGCTCGTCGACTTTCTCTGTGCAAACACTGAAATTTTTGCGTGGAGTCCCTCGGACATGCCCGGCATACCGAGGGATGTCGCCGAGCACTCACTGGACATCCGAGTCGGTGCTCGACCCGTGAAGCAGCCCCTACGTCGCTTTGATGTAGAAAAGCGCAGGGCCATAGGCGAGGAGGTCCACAAGCTAATGGCTGCAGGGTTCATCAAAGAGGTATTCCATCCAGAATGGTTAGCTAACCCTATGCTTGTAAAGAAAAAAGGTAGGAAATGGAGGATGTGCGTAGATTACACTGGGTTAAACAAAGCATGTCCAAAGGTTCCCTACCCTCTGCCCCGCATCGATCAAATTGTGGACTCCACTGCTGGGTGCGAAACCCTCTCTTTCCTCGACGCCTATTCAGGCTATCACCAAATCAAGGTGAAAGAGTTCGACCAGATCGCGACTTCTTTTATCACACCTTTTGGCATGTATTGTTATACTACTATGCCATTTGGCTTGAGGAATGCAGGTGCAACATACCAAAGGTGCATGAACCACGTGTTCGGAGAGCACATCGGCAGAACGGTCGAGGCTTACGTCAATGACATCGTTGTCAAAACAAGGAAAGCCTCCGACCTCATCTCTGACCTTGAAATGACATTCAGGTGCCTAAAAGCGAAGGGCGTAAAACTCAATCCCGAAAAGTGTGTCTTCGGAGTCCCCCGAGGCATGCTCTTAGGGTTCATCGTCTCCGAACGAGGCATCGAGGCCAACCCAAAGAAAATCGCGACCATCACCAACATGGGGCCAATCAAAGATTTGAAAGGAGTACAAAGGGTCAGGGGATGCCTTGAGGCTCTGAGCCGCTTCATCTCGCGCATCGGCGAGAAAGGATTGCCCTTGTACCGCCTCTTAAGGAAGGCCGAGCGCTTCACTTGGACTCCCGAGGCCGAGGAAGCCCTCAGAAACTTAAAGGCGCTTCTTACTAATGCGCCCATCTTGGTGCCCCTCGCTGCGGGAGAAGCTCTCTTGATTTACGTAGCCGCAACCACTCAGGTGGTCCGCGCCGCGGTCGTAGTCGAGAGACAAGAAGAAGGGCATGCACTGCTCGTCAAGAGGCCAGTCTACTTCATCAGCGAGGTGCTTTCTGAGACCAAGATCCACTACCCGCAAGTCCAGAAGCTACTGTACGCAGTAATTCTAACACGGCGAAAGTTGCGACACTACTTCGAGTCTCATCCGGTGACTGTTGTGTCATCCTTCCCCCTGGGGGAGATCATCCAGTGCAGAGAGGCCTCGGGTAGGATAGCAAAATGGGCAGTGGAACTCATGGGAGAAACACTCTCATTCTCCCCTCGGAAGGCCATAAAATCCCAAGTCTTGGCAGACTTCCTGGCTGAATGGGTCGACACCCAATTGCCGACAGCTCCAATACAGCCCGAACTTTGGACCATGTACTTCGATGGGTCGCTTATGAAAACAAGAGCAGGTGCTGGCTTGCTCTTCAACTCACCCCTTGGGAAACATGTGCGCTACGTACTGCGTCTCCATTTTCCGGCGTCAAACAACGTGGCCGAGTACGAGGCCTTGGTTAATGGACTGCGCATTGCTGTCGAGCTAGGGATTCGGCACCTCGACGCTCGTGGCGACTCGCAGCTCGTTATTGACCAAGTCATGAAGAACTCTCACTGCCGCGACCGGAAAATGGAGGCCTACTGTGACGAAGTTCGGCGCTTGGAAGATAAGTTCTATGGGCTGGAGCTCAACCATGTTGCTCGACGGTACAACAAGACCGCGGATGAGTTGGCAAAAATAGCCTCGGGGCGAACGACGGTTCCCCCGAATGTCTTCTCTAGGGATATATATCAGCCATCCGTCAAAATCGACGACGCGCCCGAACCCGAGGAGACCTCGGCCCAGCCCGAGGTACCCTCGGCCGCCGAGGGTGAGGCCATGCGCGTCGAGGGAGAGCAGGATGGGGTTACGCCAAACCTAAACTGGCAGACCCCGTACCTAGAATATCTCCTCCAAGGAGAGCTGCCCCTCGACAAGGCCGAAGCTCGGCGACTGGCTCGGCGCGCCAAGTCGTTCATTTTACTGGGTGATGAAAAGGAGTTGTATCACCGCAGCCCCTCGGGCATTCTCCAACGATGCATATCCGTCGCCCAAGGACAAGAGTTGTTACAAAAAATACACTCGGGGGCTTGCGGTCACCATGCAGCGCCTCGGGCCCTCTTGGGAAACGCTTTCCGATAAGGTTTCTACTGGCCAACCGCAGTGGCCGATGCCACTAGGATTGTACGCTCCTGCCGAGGGTGTCAATTCTACGCAAGACAGACGCACCTGCCCGCTCAGGCTCTCCAGACGATACCTATCACTTGGCCGTTCGCCGTGTGGGGTCTGGACCTCGTCGGTCCCTTGTAGAAGGCACCCGGGGGCTTCACGCACCTGCTGGTCGCCGTCGACAAATTCTCCAAGTGGATCGAGGTCTGACCCTTAACCAGCATCGGGTCCGAGCAGGCGGTGATGTTCTTCACAAATATCATCCACCGCTTTGGGGTCCCAAACTCCATCATCACCGACAATGGCAAGCAGTTCACTGGGAAAAATTTTTAGACTTCTGCGAAGGCCACCACATCTGAGTGGACTGGGCCGCCGTTGCTCACCCGATGACAAATGGGCAGGTGGAGCGCGCCAATGGCATGATTTTGTAGGGACTAAAGCCGAGGATCTACAACGACCTCAACAAGTTTGGCAAGCGGTGGATAAAAGAACTGCCCTCGGTGGTTTGGAGTCTGAGGACGACGCAGAGCCGGGCCACGGGCTTCTCGCCATTTTTCCTAGTCTATGGGGCCGAGGCCATCTTACCCACAGACTTGGAATACAGTTCCCCAAGGACAAAGGCTTACGACGATCGAAGCAACCAGGCCAGCCGAGAAGATTCACTGGACTAGCTGGAAGAGGCTCGGGACGTAGCCTTACTACACTCAGTGTGGTATCAGTAGTCTCTGCGACGCTACCACGCCCGAAGGATTCGGCCCCGAGGCTTCCAAGTGGGAGATTTGGTGCTTCGGCTACGACAAGATGCCCGAGGGCGCCACAAGCTTACTCCTCCCTAGGAAGGGTCGTTCATCATCGCCAAAGTTTTGATGCCCGGGACATACAAGCTGGCCAACATTCAAGGCAAGGTCTACAGCAACGCTTGGAACATCCAACAGCTACGTCGCTTCTACCCTTAAAATGTTTCAAGTCGTTCATGTATCTCGCTTTCTTTCCATGTATAATAAAAGTCTAACCGTCAAGGGAGGATCGACCTTGCCTCAGCAAAAACCAACCCTCCCTCGGGGGCTAGAAGGGGGGAACCCCCTCTGCATCAAAATTTTCCTCGGAAAAGTTTTCTACCAAAACGACTTTCGTGCTTTTCGACTATATCGATAACGGAATCCTAAAAACGACGAGAGGAACACTTAAACAGCAAGGCCGAACGAGCCGAGGGACTCCTACGCCTCTGGGATACTGATACCTCACTCATCACCTTCCATGAAAAGTAACTCACGCTCGGACAAGCGATTCTGCTACCGAACAAGTCCTAACGCTCGAAACAAGAGGAAAGAAAACGTAGCTTTATACTTTGACGCTAAAAATGTTTAGGCCTCAGCGGCCGCAAGAATCATACACATACTTAAAACAAACTGTTCCTACAGGCTCAGGTATCGGCAGGGGGAGGAGCAGCACCCTCGGCGTCGTTTTCGCCCTCGGCAGAATCGGGCCCGGCCTCAGACGGCGACACGGGCGGAAGGACCTCCACCTCAAAGGAGGAAGCCAGCACCGTGCTTGGGCCCTCGACAGCCGCGTCAAGCCTTTGGACCTCGGCTAAGGCGGCCTCCTCTTCATCGGGTAAGCAGTACCCCTCGCTGACTCGCTCTAGATCCACGTCGTAGTGGGAGGCAAGGACGGCGAAGGCTCGCCTAACACCATGGTGCAGCGCCCCGCGGAGTCTACTGCGCACATGGCCGCCCAAGGCCCGCAGGTGACTCTGGGGGGAGCTACCCGAGGGGACGTCGTCGAGGCCAAAGGCCTGGCAAAAGGCCGAGATAGCCTCAAACATGGCCACGCGGTCGGCCTCCTTCTGCTCAGCCGCCTGGGCAAGCGCCTTGCAGTTCTTAATGGACTCGTTAAGTGCCGTCTCGAACCCTGCAGACAGCCAGACAATGTTCTTCAAACACGAGGAGAAGAATGAAGACAAAAACAAAGTCACAAAGCGGGCAAAACATACCTTCGGCCCGGGCACGCTGCTGCGAGGCCACGGCCTGGGCGGACTGGGCAGACCCGACGGCCATGGCCAGGCCCTCCGCAACGGTCCCGGCCCGAGCGGATGCCTCGGCAAGCCGCTCCGTAGCCTCAGCCAGCTGACCCCTAAGGGCCTCAGCTCGGCTCACGGCCTCGGCAGCTTGGCTCCAAGATTGGTCCTGCTCGCCGATGACCTAGCCAAGCTCTAGCTGCCGTTGCTGCATCTCCTCGGCCAGGGAAGCCACCTGCTCCTAGGCCAACGAAGCCTCCACGCGTGCCGACGCCGCCTCTGTCCACGCCGTCGCTGCCTCCGACTTCAGCTCATCACGGAGCAACCGAAGGTCCACCACCTCGGCACTCCGTTGGGCAAGGCGCTCATTGGCCTCGGTAAGCGCGGCCCACTGGGATCGCAGCGACTCCCAAACATCGCTTTCGCGGTGGATGAACAGCGACTTGGCGGTGCTCACGTCCGCAAGCTCCTGAGGAAGGAAAATAAGATATCACAAAGAATGCCCTGGTCATGCAAGGTGTACGTCTAAATACTTACCTGGAAAACCCTAGGAACGTCCCTGGAAAGGATTTCCATGGTCGATCGAAGCGACCTCATCGCCGCCTCGGTATACTCACGGAAACTATCTTGAGACTTCTCCTCCAACTCATCGTTGAGGGAGAGGAGGGGCTCCAAGGTGTCGCGGCTCCAGAACAGGAGCGGCTGCCCACACCACTCATTGGGATTGAGCTGCGCAGGGATAAGGCGCTGCTCCCTAGGACAGGCCACGGTTCTACGCACCCCTCCACCGAGGTGTCGGGTCCCCCTGCAGTCGATGCATCGGGTACCACCACTGTCAACGTACTGGGCCTCTCCTCGGCTAAGGTGGTAGGCCTCCGATCACCGACCTCGGCAACGACGGTCGCCCTCTCCTCATGGCCGAGAATGGGGAGGTCATGGAGGACCACGGGCAGCGGCGCCTCAGCCATCCTAACATCGGCGGCGACGGGCGGCTCCGCGGGCGAATCAGCGACGGCCCCGGCAGGAGTCGATGCCGGCGCCAGCAATAAGTCAGCCGGGCTCGAGGCCACGGCCGTGTCAGCGGCCTCCCCCAGCATGATGGCCGCTCCAACAGGGGGGTCAGCCTAGGAGGCTTGCCCCATGGCAGCTCATGCCGCCTGGGCCCCCCGCTGGAGGGCGCCTTGTGCGGAGGCCAACCAACCGGCATGGCGTGCCGCAGCACCGGCTGCAGAGGTCGGCCCCGTCTTAAGGGCCTTCGTGGGGGCCAGACCAGCCAAGCCCTGCCTCCGCTTGCTGAAAGAAAGAGAGAGAGCAAGTTCAAGACACACAGAGAAAAAACCAAAACAGAGGTATCCTCAGATACTTACCCGCTCCGGGGCAAGGCCAATCGTGCCCGCGGGGAGGCCCCTCGGGCCCCGGTCTCTGCAAGCGCTACAGAGGGTTGCCCTGCTGCCGGCTTCGGTGCCGCTTCCACCTCGGGCGCCCGAGGCTCCAAGGGGGCGGCCTACCCAGGCATCGTCCCGACGGCCGAGGGACCAATCTCCTGTATAGCCGGCACGGGCACTTGCTCTTGGGGGACAGGCAGATCGGCCTGACCCCCAGAGTCACCCCAATTATCTCTGCCAAGGGGTCAAGTACCCCCTCGGCCTGCCTCCGCTCCTCGGACCGGGACCTTGGTGTCCCGGCCCCAGGCACTGATGGTGCCAGCCCACTTGGAGGCTGGCTCGGCGTCCCCTGGCCCAGCCTCGGGTCTTGGCTGAGGCTAAATCGGGCCACCATGTCAACGTCTTCATCATCATCATCATCATCATCATCATCATCATCATCATCATCATCATCATCATCGTCAGGCGTCTCCGGTGACGGCTCCAACGAGAGCCCATCCCTCGCCTGCCTCCGACGACGCTTCTCCAAGGCTTCTTGAGCTCGCATCCTCTCGCGAGCTCGGGCCTTTTCAGCGTCCTTCTTCTCCTTTTCCTTCTGTGCGGCGAGCCTATGCGTGGCTCGGTCCACCGCGTCCTCCGGGACCGGTGGCCGAGAGAGTTTAAAACCCCTCAATCCCTGGGGACGAACAAAAACCCCAACAGTAAAGAATCAAAGACGTAAAAAACTCGGCGCAAAACAAAAGGAGGATCGGACACTTACCAGGGACACGTACCCATGGTCGGTGCGCATCGAGGGCTGGCTAAGGACGCCAGCATCCAGCCTCCCTACCGTACCCGCTACCCGCCTAAGGAGGTCGTCGGCGGAGAGGGAGGTCGAGGACATCCGCGAGCCCTCCAAATCGACCCCCGACTTCATCTCCGAGAGCCGCAACCGCCGCTCTGCCAAAGGGAGCACCCTTCGGCGATGGATAGTGGCGACGACCCCTGCAGCGGTAAGGCCCTCATCTCGTAACTTCTGCAAGGCACGCAGAATAGGCTGGAGCTTCTCCTGGTTCTCGCGTGTGGCCCCCCAGTGCCAGTTATTGCTGGAGGCAGTCACCACTCGTTGAGAAAACGGCAGAAGCATCCCGTCGTCGTTCCGGAGATAAAACCACCGGTTCTGCCACCCCTTGTTCGAAGATACAAGGGAGGCAGGGATGTACTGCTGCGCACGCCCCAACCTCAGCTGGAGGGTGCAGCCACCGGCCCGCACCACCATGTGAACCTTCTTCACATCCATCGACGCGGCGAAGAACTCCGCGGAGAAGAGATGGGTCCACAGGTCCCAGTGAGGGTCAATCCCCAAAAACCCCTTGCAAACCGCCACGAAAATTGCCGCTTGCGCAATGGAGTTGGGGTTGAAATTATGCAGCTCCACCCCATAGTGGTGCAGGAGCGCCCGCATGAAGCGGCTCGCCGGCATCCCAAACCCCCGCTCATGGAAGGGGATGAAACTGACCACGTACCCCGGCGGCGGAGTCGGGTCGGCCTCGCTCCCGAGGGCCATCCACTCAGGCTGTGGCCCGTTGGAGAGAGGACGGAGCAAACCGTCGGTAACAAGGGCCTCCAGATATTCCACAGCAATGGTGGAAAAAGGCCACGGGTCGCGCGGCGGAACGACGGTCGCCTTGTCGGCCATCGCCGAATGAAAGTGGTGGAGGCGGAGGGGATGAGGTGCGCGGTTCTCTTTTCTCTGACTACTCTCTTAGGTTGCGGAAACAAAAGCAGAAGGCAAGCACAAATGGCAGGGTAAAGAACCACCGTCGGCCCCTCTTCCGGGTATATAAAGGCCCGGGCGAGATCCACCCAAAACATCGCCCGAACCCGTCGCGAAATTCAAACTCGAAGGTGAAACGGTTTTTTCTGTTCCTCGAACGACTCGCGCACGCACAACAGATGCCCCGCGAATCGCCCGTCCCATCGCATTAACTCCCTGGCAGGGCAAGCGACACCTCTGGCAGGCGAAGCGGGCGCCGTTTCACCTCCGTCATAATGACCGCGTCAAAAAAGGTGCGCCGCATTATTTAAATTCATATCCTTTTCCTTTTCCTCTCTCTCTCTCTCTCTTGCCATAGGGATCGAGAAAGGGGATATTTTAGAAAAGGATCCTTCTTAGCGAAGGAAACGGGCCCCGAGCCCTCCTACTGATCAGGGGTTCGAAGGTTGCGCCCTACAGGGTTCGGCAACCGCCCCAGAGCACTCGGGCTCCGAGCCCTTTACTGATCAGGGGTTCGAAGTCTGGCCCCTCGGAAGGGTTCGACAGCCGCCCCAGAGCACGCAGAGTCAAGGATGACCCTGGGTACGTCCGTTACATGGCCGAGGCTCGGGCTATGCTCCCGAGGTACCCTGGGACATTTCCGAGACCAGCGGGAACGATTTGTAATGGAATCCCACCGGAGGGAGGCACCGAGCCCTCGGACCCTATCAAATGGGTCCGGGTCCAGCAAATCACCTGCAGGTACTTTTGGAGCGCGCTTCTGGGCCACTAGCCGACCCTTATCGAACGGGGCTCGGGCATCCACTCGGATCACCTGATAGCAACTCACTGGAAACACCGTGTTCGGTGCCCTCCGAGGATAACATGGCGCTTCCCCCCTTCCTCCTTGCGGAAAGGGGATGAAGAGGCATATAATAAAAGTCGAGACAATCCTTGATCGTCCTCTCGCTCCGTGCAGAGGCTCGGAAGCTGCTCTCGCACCAGGCTACGGCCAAATTATCGACCACGTCGACAAAACAGCTTGAAAACTCGGAGCCTGACCATGCACCCTGGCTGCGGCCAGGCCGCATGAGGAAACAACAAGGCCGACCGAGGCATCACAAAAAGAATTAAGACCTCAGAGGAGTCAAACCACTCCTCCGAGGCCTCGGGGGCTACACCTGACGGGTGCGCTCGCGCGCACCCATCGGAACAAAATATAACCGAGAAAGGCTGGTCCCCTTGCAAAAAATCAGGCAGAACCTCCAAGCGAGTACCTACACTCCCTTCGAGGCTCGGGGGCTACTGTTGGGTACCATAATTAGGGGTACTCCCAACACTCCTAAACACGACTGGAAAACGTCTTCAGAACAAACCGTAAAGACTGATAAGCATGGTTCAAGTCAAGGCCTCGTCTGCCAAGGGACGCGATCTCGCCTCGCTTGAGCCCGGCCTCGGGCGGGAACAGTAGTCCCGGGCGGATTCACGCCTTGCCCGAGGGCCTCGATAGGCAGTGGGCGCACCCTCGGCTCGCCCGAAGCCAAGCTCGGGCAAACTTTGTCGGGCAGCGACCTCGGCCAAATCGCCATACCAACCGACCGTATCGCATGCACATTTAATGCGGGGATCGCCTGACACCTTATCCTGACACGCGCGCCTTAGTTGGTAAGGTCGAAGTGACCGCAGTCACTTCGCCCTTTCACTGACCGTTCTGACAGGAAAATAGCACTGTTCGCCCCGCTCCAGCTACTATGCTAACCACCAGGGTAAGACTAACAATAGTAAGTCACGGCCTCTCCCGAGTTCAGCCTCAGGCACAACAGGGAGCTCCGCCTCGCCCGACCCCAGGCCTCGGTCTCAGCCTTGGCCTCGGGGGAAATTCTCTGCCTCGCCCGACCTCGGCCTCGGGAGGAGTCACATCCGCGCCCGTCCTCAGCCTCGGCCTCGGGAGGAGTCGCCGCCTCGCCCGACCTCGGCCTCGGACCAACTACGCTACAGGATATACATCATTACCCTACTGCTAGCTAGCCACCCCATGCTACGATGGAACAAGACCGGAGTCACATCAAACTACTCCAATAACAGGTAATGATGGTTCCCCGCGTGCATCCATGATGTCGATGGTTCTCAACTCCCTACGGAAGCAAGGAAACGTCAGCAGGATCCATGCCGCACCGCCAGCTGCGCTTCTACAGGGCTCAAGCACTTCTCCGTCGGCCACGTTAGCACATAGCTACACCCCCATTGTACAGCTGGACCATCTCCTTGTATCTATAAAAGGGGATGTCCAGGGCCTTCCTAAGGAGAGGCGAGCAGAGGCAGGTAGAGTGGGAGAGACGCGGAGGAGGCTAACTCAGACAACTCAAGGCCGAACCCTCTCTCTCTCTATCTCTCTCGCTCTCGCGAAGCTTGTAACCCCTACTGCAAGCACCCCCGGTGCAAGATAATATAAGCCTCATCCCCCCTCTTGTGTTCCATCTTGCATCAACCCATCTGGACTAGGGCACGCGGCATCAAATTCACTGGTCGGTCCGGTTGAGGGTCCTCGCGGGTCCGAAACGCCGACAGATGAGAAAAGGTTTTGCAGGTTGCGTAGTGAGCTAAATGTCTTAGATTCGCGTAACTTGGATTGATCTATAGCATACATGTGTTTTATGCCTTTGATCATGTAATTTATGCATTTCAATCTATGTTTGTGGTGCTCAAGTTGTACACATGATCCCCGGACCTCACAAGTCCATTTGCAAGTGATGCACTTATTTAGGGGGAGGCATACTACAACTTGACCCTTTGAGACTAACCTTTGTGTTTGAGTTCTTGATTTAGTCTCAAAAGTGAATTGAAAGGGAAAGGTGAACTTGGACCATGCAAAGACTTCTACTGCACTCCGGTAATAACTCCAAGTTTATATCTATGCTCTTATTGCCTTTTTGATCTTAATTGACAATTTTGGTGAGGCAATGGGGTTAAAGGGCCAAGAATGATCCTGTTTTTGTGCTTAATGCCAAAGGGGGAGAAATTAAGGCCAAAGCAAATGGATCAGCTACCACTTGTGAAATTTCGAAAAGAGTAGAGTTAGAACTTTTGATTTGTCAAAATACTCTTATTTGCAAAATTTGGTCTCTTGTGGGGAGAATCTATGATTATGGGAAAAGGGGGAGTTTTTGGATCTTTGATCAATTTCACTCTTGGAATATGTCTCTTTATGCCTAAACAAGTGTGTTTGACTTAGAGATAGGACATTGAATTTGATGTGCAAAAACAAATCAAGTGGTGGCAAAGAATGATCCAAATATGCCAAATTTGAATAAAAAACAATTCTTGTTCTCAATTGCATTGATGTTGTACTTCTTTTAGTTGCTTTTTGACGTGTTGGCATAAATCACCAAAAAGGGGGAGATTGAAAGGGAAATGTGCCCTTGAGCCATTTATAAAGTGTTTTGGTGATTAAGTGTCCAACACATATCCTCTAAGTCTTAATTTGTGCCAAAGATTGAAGAAGTGCAAATCATGCAACAAGGTACGTTTCTAGACTTAGTATGTTGATTTGGGTACTAATGTATTGTGTCTAAGTGCTAGAAATAGGAGAAAAGCAATTGGAATTGAGTTGGTTGTGCTCCTGCTCGATCTGGGTGCACCGGACTGTGTCCAGTGCGCCAGACCAGCCTCCGGTGAACAGGCCACTCTCGGGACTCGATGGCGGCGTACGGCTATAATTCACCGGACTGTCCGGTAGTGCACCGGACTGTCTGGTAGTGCACCGGACTGTCCGGTGAGTCGTCCACGGCGAAGTCGTTGCTCTCGGGAAACGTTCAACGGCGTACGGCTAAAATTCACCGGACTGTCCGGTGGTGCACCGGACTGTCCGGTGATCCAACGGTCGATTGCGCCAACGGTCGGTCTCGCAATCCACGAGCGACGCGTGGGCGCACCAACGGTCGGCAGGGGGCACCGGACTGTCCGGTGCGCCAACTGCCACGAATCTGCAACGGTCGAATGCGCCATAAAAGGAAGGAGATCGCGCACCGGACAGCTACAGTGACTGTCCAGTGGCGCACCGGACTGTCCGGTGCGCCACCCGACAGAAGGCAAGATTAGCTTTCCAAGAATGCCTCCAATGGCTCCTAGCTGCCTTGGGGCTATAAAAGGGACCCCTAGGCGTATGGAGGAGTCACCCAAGCATACTTTGATCATTCTAAGTCTTCCACACTCCGTCTCCACGCACTTGATCGATCTCGTTAGTGATTTGAGCTCCGTTCTTGTAGTGAACTCATTGTGCTTCATATTGAGCTCAAGTCTTGGCTTGTGTGCGTGTGTATTGCTGCGGATTTGTGTGTGTTACTTTCCCTCCCTTACTTCTGTGCTTCTTTGTGATCATCAATTGTAAGGGCAAGAGGCTCCAAGTTGTGGAGATTCCTCGCAAATGGGAGAAAGTATAAGGAAAAAGAACACTGTGGTATTCAAGTTGATCATTGGATCACTTGAAAGGGGTTGAGTGAAACCCTCGTCCATTGGGACGCCACAACATGGAAGTAGGCAAGTTTTGTACTTGGCCGAACCACGGGATAAAACGCTGTGCCTCTTGTGATTGTCTTTCTGTGTGATCATTGTGATTCGCAAGAGCTCGCTCTATAGCCACTTGGTTTTATTGTACTAACACTTAACCAAGTTTTGTGGCTATTAGTATTTGATTTTTACAGGATCACCTATTCACCCCTCCTCTAGGTGCTCTCAATAAGACCACGTGTCCAGACAAGAGCGATAATAGCTTGGACCCCCATGGGTACGACTCGAGCCTATGGTCAAGAAAGGCTTGGGAAATAGTGTCACCACTTATTCCAAGGTCTACCCTTCACCTAGGCGGGGATTCGGTGCTAACATGTGGCTAGACACCCCTAGCGTAAGCCACCGGACGATGTCTGATGAAGGCCTCTCACATAGGTCCTTGACAAAGGATTGGAGCGGGTGCAATTCACCACCCGATCGAAGGATTATCCCCTCCGACAGTACCATATAAACACTATAAAACATATAATAGAACATCACGTGTATTTTGTATGAATATATATTTCTTAGAATGTAGAAAGTTTAACATTAAAAAATGAACTACTTGATAAAATTAAAATAACAAAGAACAAAAAATCTAAAGAACTCCACATGGATAGTATTTGAACTACCAAAAGACAAAATTGATAAGACAAAACTGGTGTCACTTAAATCAGCGTTATGTCATCAAAACCGACAAATAAATTGTTCAGTGTGTTATTTGTTTGGTTTTGTAAAGTTGAGGGGGTTAAACAACTGGTTTTGAAGGTGAGGTCTTTTAATTAGGGGGGCATTTAAGAGGTCTAAAGTGGGGTAAGTGGGAAAGTTAGGAGATAGGCTCTTCGTGAGTCTATTTATACATATTATCTTTTAACTATATTTATGGTCTAGAGACTCTAAGGTGCATTATACATTATCTTAATTGTTGTTTACACTTGGAAAATCGATCCAAGATCTCAGAATTGTACATGCCCTTAGACCGACTTCAACAAAACCACTTTAAGGCTATCTCTAGTTGTCTTACCTATTGCATCTCCTATTTTGGACTGATGGGGGTGATAATCAGGGATATCTGAATTATTCCCTCGAAGAATGCACTCTGAGAAGTAAGGATGAAACCCCCAAGGGGAAACAGAGGAGGTACCTCTTAAACCGAGGCTTCTCCCCGAGAGTCTCCCACATCTGGCAGAACTCCACCTCGACCTAGGTTGCCACTGATCCGTCCGTCTCGCCCGAGCTGATCCCCGACAGATAAGACAAAAGTGCTCGAAAATAGGAAGGGAACACTCACATTTAATGCGCATACCTACCCCATGCCGTGATAGCAGGAACACAGTGGCTAACAAGACAACAATCACATCCGGGCACAACAACATGATTACGTCTCTGCTACAGTATGTGCACGCCGCATGCCATCCCCTGATGAGACATCTAATACGATAGGCAAAGCAGACCAATCCTCGGGCACAAATCTCCGCCTCGCCCGACGCCGAGTCCAGTCCACGGGCGCAATCTCCACCTCACCCAAGCTCGGCCTCGGCCACCTACTCCATCGCGAATCCCGCGGGCGGCCACTCCACCGACTGTGGCACACGTTAAGGGATGGCTCGTCCAACACCTCAGGAAGTGTAACACCTGAATTTGGGGGTATAAAATTTCTTCTCTAAATGCCTACCAAATTCAGGTGTTACCTCTTGTCTCTCTCTAGACTTCCTCTTTCTTCCTTTTGATTAGAGTTAAGTTAATTAGGTGAGGGATTAATTATTTATCTTCTCAAAACTTATGTGAGTCATGAAATGTTGCATCATGCCGAGTCTAAATTATTCTTTTGTTTGATGCAAATGTTTGAATTGGTTTGAATTTGAAATTTGGTTTGAATTTGATTTGAAATCCATATATAAAATAAAAAGAAAAGGCATTAAAATTCTAGGGAAAAAGAAAAACCGAATTCAGCCCACTCAACCCAACTCAGTCCAGCCAGGCCGCGCGCGCGCCCGCGTCGCCTCACAGGTGGACATCACCTGTCAGCGGCAGCCCGCGTCCGCGCAAACGTGCCCTCTCTCCCTACCGCTGCCCGGTGGGACTGGCCTATTGGCGCCGATCCTTTTGTGCACGCGCCCGTTCGCTCTCGCCGCTCGGTGGACCCTCTTTGTCAGCTTTGACCGCCCATTCGCACGCTTGCCCTCGCTGGCCTACGGACCCCGCCTGTCAGCCACTACTCCCTTCCCTAACCTCCCGCCCACGCTCTCCACCATGGAAGCACCCACGACCGTGCATTTTTCGGTCATGCCCCCACGCACCTAAGCCCTTTTCTGGAGCCCACACTCACTCACTCGATCCCCCCGCTCAGTTACTCCCTCAGCCGAACATCCTCGCTCTCTCTCTCTCTCGCTCTGCACGCGCGCCCGTGAAGCTCCACCATGGTCCGCCATCCGTTCTGTGGCCGTCGTCGAGGTTCTGCCGCGTCCGTTGCCTCGGTGAGCTCCGCCACTTCGTCAGCAACACGGGACACCCTCTGGTTTGCCCCCAACCCCTCTGTTTTGCCTGATCCGTGCTCAGTGGCCTTCTCCCGTGTAGCCAGAGCTCCGCCGCCGTCAAGTAAGGCTCTTGCGGTGTCTTCGTCGTTGCTCAAGCGTCCCTGACCCTTCTCTCGAGGTAACCAACCTAATCCCGCCCCTATTTTCCCCTTGTATGCCCTCAGTGGTATGCGATTGCTCGTCGGAGTAAAGTTGCGCCGCCGCCGAGCCGCCTCGTCGTGAACCGCCACCCTCCAGTGCCCTTGTGCCGGTGCTGAGCCCATGGTCGTGTTTTCCACACTTCCCCCGAACCTCCCTGAGCCATTTCTAGCGCCCATGGCCCCTAGGGCACCGTGTCCTCGTCTCCGACGAACCTCCGTCGTGAGCACGAGCGACACCACCGCTGGCGGTCAGAAACCCTGCGCGTGCTTGCCGTTGGATCTCGGGCGTTCATCCAAGAGCGGGCGACCTAGGTTTAATTAGATCAGAGTTAATCCCAACTGTCCGTTTGGATCCGGCCACCCGGATTCGTCCTTCACCCGTACCCTAGCCATTGGGCCTGGCCTAGCAGCCCCGCTAACCCCAGGTCGCTGCCTTCCCTGTCCCACCTGTCAGCCGCGCTCGCCCGCGCGCCCACGCCCGCGCGCTCACCCGCCGATCTAATCTCGTCTGTTGATCGTGGACCAAATGGCTGACGGAACCCGATACCCCTTCGTGTCGTCTTTTTGTTAAACAAACCCTCGTCTTTTTGAGATTCAACCCACCGTCCCTTAGTTTCATGTGCAGCTGAAAGTCGCCTAGAGGGGGGTGAATAGGTGGAATCTAAAATTCACAAACTTAAGCACACACTACAAGCCAGGATTAGCGTTAGAATTAAAACGAGTCCGAAAGAGAGGGCGAAAACAAATCAACCAAGAAATAAAGCGGATGACACGGTGATTTGTTTTACTGAGGTTCGATTCTTGAAAACCTACTCCCCGATGAGGTGGTCACAAAGACCGGGTCTCTTTCAACCCTTTCCCTCTCTCAAACGGTCACCTAGACTGAGTGAGCTTTCTCCTTAATCAAATGGGTCACTTAGACCCCTACAAGGACCACCACAAGTTGGTGTCTCTTTCTTTGATTACAAATTTCCTGAGAACAAGAATGGGAAAGAAGAAAGTGATCCAAGAACAAGAGCTCAAAGAACACGAGCAAAAACTCTCTCTCTAGTCACAAGTTGTTTGGAGTGGATTTGGGACTTGGAGAGGCTTTGATTCTTTTGAATTGTGTCTTGTATTGATTGCACTAGCTCTTGTATTGAATGAGATGTCTGAAAAACTTGGATGCTTAGAGTGGTGGTGGTTGGGGGGTATTTATAGCCCTCAACCACCACATAGCCGTTGGGGAGGCTGCTGTCGATGGGCGCACCGGATAGTCCGGTGCGCCAGCCACGTCACCCAACCGTTAGGGTTCTGACGGTTTCGACCCAAACTTTTTAAGAATGTCTTGAATATACTTGGTTTGGCTGATGAAGGTGCCCTCTTGGAGTTGCTTGATTTGGAATCCTAAGAAAAATCTCAACTCCCCCATCATTGACATCTCGAATTTCTGAACCATAATCCTACTAAACTCTTCACAAGTAGATTTGTTAGTAGACCCAAATATGATATCATCAACATAAATTTGGCATACAAACAAATCATTTGCAATAGTTTTAGTAAAGAGAGTAGGATCGGCTTTACCGATTTTGAAGCCATTAGTGATTAGAAAATATCGCTGGCATTCATACCATGCTCTTGGGGCTTGCTTGAGCCCATAAAGCGCCTTTGAGAGTTTATCAACATGGTTAGGGTACTCACTATCTTCAAAGCCGAGAGGTTGCTCAACATAGACCTCTTCCTTGATTGGTCCATTGAGGAAGGCACTCTTCACGTCCATTTGATAAAGCTTGAATCCATAGTAAGTAGCATAGGCAAGTAATATACGAATTGACTCAAGCCTAGCTACGGGTGCATAAGTTTCATCAAAATCCAAACCTTCGACTTATGAATAACCTTTGGCCACAAGTCGGGCTTTGTTTCTTATCACCACACCATGCTCATCTTGCTTGTTGCAGAATACCCACTTGGTTCCTACAACATTTTGGTTAGGACGTGGAACTAAATGCCATACCTCATTCCTTTTGAAGTTGTTGAGCTCCTCTTGCATTGCCAACACCTAATCCGAATCTCTTAAGGCATCCTCTATCCTATATGGCTCAATAGAGGAGATAAAAGAGCAGTGTTCACAAAAATGAGCGACTCGAGATCGAGTAGTTACCCCCTTATGGATATCACCAAGAATGGAGTTCATGGGGTGATCTCTTTGAATCGCCTGGTGGACTCTTGGGTGTGGTGGTCTTTGATCCTGTATTTCTTGATCATCTTCCTTGATTTGATTTTCTTCATCTCCCCCTTGATCATTGCCTTCTTCTTGAGGTGGCTCATCTTCTTGATCTTCTTCTTCATCACCTTGAGCCTGTTCCTCATCTTGAGTTAGTGGAGATGCTTGTATGGAAGATGATGGTTGATCTTGTGCTTGAATTTGATCTTCGGATTCCTTAGGACACACATCCCCAATGGACATGTTCCTTAGCACGACGCACGGAGCCTCTTCATCATCTAGTTCATCAAGATCAACTTGCTCCACTTGGGAGCCGTTAGTCTCATCAAACACAATGTCACAAGAAACTTCAACTAGTCCAGTGGACTTGTTAAAGACTCTATATGCTCTTGTGTTTGAATCATATCCTAGTAAAAAGCTTTCTACAACCTTAGGAGCAAATTTAGATTTTCTACCTCTTTTAACAAGAATAAAACATTTGCTACCAAAGACTCTAAAATATGAAACATTGGGTTTTTTACCAGTGAGGAGTTCATAGGATGTCTTCTTGAGGATTCGGTGTAGATATAACCGGTTGATGGAGTAGCAGGCGGTGTTAATCGCCTCGGCCCAAAACCGATCCGGTGTCTTGTACTCATAAAGCATGGTCCTCACCATGTCAAGTAGAGTTCTATTCTTCCTCTACACTAAACCATTTTGTTGAGGTGTGTAGGGAGAAGAGAACTCATGCTTGATGCCCTCCTCTCAAGAAAGCCTTCAATTTGTGAATTTTTGAACTCCGTCCCATTGTCGCTTCTAATCTTTTTGATCCTTAACCCGAACTCATTTTGAGCCTGTTTCAAGAATCCCTTTAAGGTCTCTTGGGTCTGAGATTTTTCCTGCAAAAAGAATACCCAAGTGAAGCGAGAATAGTCATCCACAATTACAAGACAATATTTACTCCTGCCGATGCTTATGTAAGCTATCGAGCCGAATAAATCCATGTGGAGTAGCTTGAGCGGTCTATCCGTTGTCATGATGTTCTTGTGTGGATGATGAACGCCAACTTGCTTCCCTGCTTGACATGCGCTACAAACCCTGTCTTTCTCAAAATGAACATTTGTTAGTCCCAAAATGTGTTCTCCCTTTAGAAGCTTGTGAAGATTCTTCATCCCAACATGGGATAGTCGGCGATGCCAGAGCCAACCCATTTTAGTCTTAGCAATTAAGCAAGTATCGAGTTCAGCTCTATTAAAATCAACTAGGTATAGCTGACCCTCTAACACTCCCTTAAATGCTACTTAATCGTCACTTCTTCTAAAGACAGTAACACATGTATCCGTAAAAAGACAGTTGTAGCCTATATTGCATAATTGAGAAACTGAAAGCAAATTGTAATCTAAAGAGTCTACAAGAAAAACATTGGAATTGGAATGGTCAGGTGATATAGCAATTTTACCAAGTCCTTTGACCAAACCTTAATTTCCATCCCCGAATGTGATGGCTCTTTGGGAATCTTGGTTTTTCTCATAGGAGGAGAATATCCTTTTCTCCCAGTCATATGGTTTGTGCATCCATTATCAATGATCCAACTTGAGCCTCCGGATGCATAAACCTGCAAAACAGTTTTAGGCCTTGTTCTTAGATACCTGTAACACCCAAATTCTGGATTGGGAATTAGTAGAAGAAATTTGAACAAAATATCATAATGTTTTGGAAATTGGGAAATAAGAAAATGATGGGAAAAGAATTTTTCTTTTTCTTTTAAGGGAAACCATTTATACATCTCATGAAATAAATAAACAAGGAGAATAAAACTTAAACTAGTGATAATAAAATAGTATGGTTTATATTCACCCTTGGATTTCAATTGATACATTTGAAAAATCTGAAAACTCAAAAAGAAGTATAAATTTGAGTTTGGAATAGAAAATAGAAAATAAAAGAAAAGGGGAGAACTAAGAAAAATACTACATAAAATAAAATAAAATCAGAATAAAAATTCTTCACACTTATATTATTAAATTATACTATTCAAAATGAGGACAAGTTATTCACAAAGATTTGAATTTAAGTTTGAATTCAAATTGGATTTGAAAATGGAGAAAAGAAAATAGAAAAGAAAAAGAAAAAGAATAAAAACCCTAACTGGGCCCTGAAACCGGAATTCGGCCCATATGCCTTAACCCTCCCGTGCGGCCCAACTTCGCTTTTCCCCGCCGCGTCGCTGACATGTGGGGCCCCCTGCCCAGTCGCTCTCATCGCGCGCTCGCGTTTCATCCGGCGCCGACAGCCCGGGCCCGCTGTTCAGCCTCTCTCTCACCACGCGGAGTCCGTCGCTCAGCTCGCGCGTGACCTGCTGACGTGTGGGGCCCAGTTCGCAGGCTCAACGCGGTCGTCGTCTTCATCCCCGTGCTCGGTCTTCACCGCAACGATCTCCGCGAAGCCCGCCGGGAATCTCGTTCCTCGTGCCCGTGCTCGGACTTCGCCGCCTGGGTATAAAGACCGGGCCGTTCCTTGGCGTCCGTATCATCCACCATCACCGAGAGAGAGAGAAATCGGAGAGGAGCGCCGCCGCCACGGCATAACACCATCCGCCGTGCGCTCGTCTTGCCTACGAGTGCGTTCCAAGCTTGGGGATCAGCCCGGGGGGTTCCGTCGTCGACGCGAAAGCTGTGCGTGGCGCTATCGGGTCGAGAACCGGCCGACTCCGACCGGAATTGCTGACCGGAGTTGGGACGCCACCGCGGATCGACGCTTCACCGTGGGCAGTCGTCTCTGCGCCATTATCGACGGTGAGTTCTCCTCCATGCGATTCGCAGTACCCTCTAGATTGCGTGGCACCTTTTAATTTGAGGCTTAGCGCTCGGGGGAAACGGATTTCGCGAGCTCCGGCGATGGCCCACCGCGGTTGGTGGGCGGCGCCACCGTCGCTCGGCGAAGAGTTGGGGGAAGAAGGTAACCCACGTCGCGACCGTCGGATCGCGCACGGGCGGCCAGGATTAGAACTTGGCGTACCCTTTCGCCATATTGAATCCTCGCCGTCGATCCGAATTGTAACGGTCGAGATTAGAGCATAGAATAACTATTCGGTTACATTGTTTCCTGGCCATCGGATCTCGATCTGACGGTTAATATTGCGTACCGCTTCGGCGCCCTCCAGATTTAATCTGCGCCCTCGGTGTTTAATCCAACGGCCGAGATTTAGAGATACCCCTTCGCGATGGTCATTTTTCTAAAGAGCCCTCGGGCTTTAGTCAAATCAACCCGCCGTCCCCTCGGGTGGGTTTGCTGTGTCTTAGGGAAACTTACCCCGAGCCCCCTGCAGTTTCTTATAAATGTGGCCCAGTCCAGTGAATAAGAAAATCATAGAAAATGATTTAGAAAATGATTTTTAGTGTTAAAATAAATCCTGAAACTTAATTAATTCATAACTAATTCATTTTAGCTCCAAATTGAGTCATTCCAATTCCTAAAATTTTGTAATAATATTCTCTACCATTTTGAATCACTGTTTTGACATGAACTCTGTCAGAAAATTTATTTATCATTTACTCATATTTTAATCACATTAAACCTTAGGAAAATCATAACTTAAAATCTACAACACCAAATTTAGTGATTCCAGTTCCTGTGGTTTTATTTTAATGTGTAGATTATTACTGTGTATTTTGTTCTTATGTTTGGTGTTATGTTAAATTTGCCTATACTACGTATGTTTGTATTGCTACGACTAGCAGTGAGGTCACGAGGATCTGAAGAATCATCCTGGTACCTGGATTCTCAAGGCCCAGGCAAGTTGTGCCCTTGATCACTTCTTTTTACCTACTCATGTTCTGATTAATCATAATGATCTGCATAGGTTAATTTTGATGGGACCCAATAGGTTACCCTAGTTTGACTATCTTTATACCTTGTTCACCACTGAATCTTTGGGTAGTACTTGCTAGTGCTATATGTGGCTTTGGGTATAGAGATACACCTTACTATTCATGATTATACTTTTGTTATCAGTTGTTATTTATGGTTCATGTTAAGATCATTATGTTAATTGGAACATGGAGAACCACCCGGGAAAACAGTGCTACCACAAGGGTGGAATGGGACGCCCTTGGCTGATTAATTAGGAAAGCTAGTGGAAGACTACCTTACCCGAAAGGGGCAAGGGCAGTAGGGGAGAGGTCAGTGTAGGGAGGCCCTCGGGAGGATTTTGCTGCGATGGCGGTCCTGCAAGGGATTCCTGCACTGGATCTTCCTATAAACTGTAGCGGGTTTTCGGAAGCTAGTGGAACTTTGTAAAGGCCTCGTAGTGGATCCCTAGCCATTCACCTCGGAAGTGTCTAAGGGCTTTGCAAACCCTGGCGACATGGGATACACGACTTGTGGGTAAAGATGCGCAACCTCTGCAGAGTGTAAAACTGGTATACTAGCCGTGCTCACGGTCAAGAGCAGCTCGGACCCTCACATGATTAAATTATGGAACTTAAACTCAATTTGTCATATGCATTGCATTGCAGGTGAAGTTGTTACTTTTGTTCTATTACTTAATTGGGTTTGGTATTTACTTATGCTTAGTAATTGCTAATAAAATTTTGACCAACTTTAAAAGCAATGCTCAGCTCTAACCATCTTCTTTGGTAAGCCTTACACTACACGTGAGCTCCCACCTTTGGCGAGTTCATGCACATTATTCCCCACAACTTGTTGAGCGATGAACGTATGTGAGCTCACTCTTGCTGTCTCACATACACCACAGGTCAGGATCAGGTACTGCAGGATGATGCTCATGGAGGATGCTGCGATGAGTTCGTGAGAGGTCTAGGTCGTCGTCTCCCAGTCAACTTTGGGTTGCTGGACCGTTGTCTCCTTATAATGTAATTATTTATTTTGTATAGAACTCCTGTTATATATAAAGATGTGACATTCGATCCTGTGCCACTATACATCATATGTATGAGACTTGGTCCCAGCATACCTGGTGTTTATGTTAACCCCGGGTTTTGGACCCCTAAAATCCGGGTGTTACAGAAGTGGTATCAGAGGAATGTTGACTGTAGGACGAAACCTAGATAAAACTGGACAACCATTATCTACTTACCTTACTCTGATTCTTTTCCAAACTTATCTTAATCTTTTCTCATCTATTTCCGCTTACTCTGATTATTCTTACCTTTTCCTTCTAAAGACAAACTTGGATTTCACACTTTGAAATCCTGTGCCTAAAGTGACTTTAGGAATAGGAGACCTACTCTTAGGAACTAAAAACAAAACTATTTTTATAAGTGTCTATGTATTTGAATGTTTGCTCTTATGATACATGTTTGATTTGGATCTTTGATTGAGTGTGATGGGTTGTGGGGTAATGTCCACAATTACATCTGCATATACATATAGACATAAATAGAATTCATAAGATAACTAAAGAAACTAGATTTTCCTCCATTAAAGTATATCTACCTTAATGGATCTCTCCTTACTTAAAGGATTCTACCTTATCTTTAATGGATCTCATCTTATCTTAAAAGATTCTCTCTTATCTTAATAGATCCATCTTATCTTAAAAGATACTCTATTACTATTAATAGATTCATCTTGACTTGAAAAGATTCTATCTTATCCTAATAAATCTAACTGACCTCAAAAGATTTTATCTTATCTTTATGAATTCATCTTATCCTAATAAGCATACTTATCCACCCTAGATTAAACAACCATGATCTAATGCAACTTAATTAGATCTTATTTAGTCAAACTAGTCATACCAATCTAACCTAGATTCAATCTTGTGTAATAGATCCATCTTATCTCAAAGGATACTCTATTACCTTAATAGATTTATCTTACCTTAAAAAGATTTTATCTGGTCCTAATAAATCTAAAGATTCTAACATATTCTAATAATATTTATCCTACCCTAGTAGATCTATTTAACCTAAACTAGTCTAATCTAGTCATATTCAATCTAATCTAGCTCTTACTTAATTTAATATGATCTAATCTAGTGTGTGTTACTTAATGCTGGTGCAAAAGATATGGCCATGCTCCTAATTCACTTAAGTCTAAATTGATGACTTGGATCAGTTCAGCCATACCCAGGTTACATACCCTATCCAAATCATACAAGAAGCAAAACAATCAAACCAGACTCTGACTAATCTCATTTAACTCATAGCCATCTACTAAACCAATCTAATGTGGCCTACTTAATCAGACTAATGATACAGGTAAAAAGAGATTAGACCTTACTAGCCAAGTGTTAACTTAGCACATTAGACTAACTTAACCATGAGCAGAAGATCTAACTCGACCAATAGATTCATAATGGATTGCATGATCTGTTTATCCCCACCTAACATCAGATAAACTTTTGATCTACATCATGTAGTCTATCTCATCCATACCCATATTAACCATATTCCCCAGCCCAATAACATACACTAACTCCTAAATACTGAGACAAGATCGAGGAAGATGATCAACTTCATCAAAGAAGGATGAGCACCAACTCAAGTCTTCAAGGATCAAGTGTGGTCACCAAGATGAGTCAAGATCCACAATCTTGGATGGAGTTTTTCTTATCCTACTCTTTCTTACCCAAACCTATATATGCCCTAAAGACATCTTCTATCCTACATAATAAAGTGGACATACATATAATACCCATGCTCTCCTATCACTTACTAATAATAAAAAGAGAGACCCTTGATTTAGAAATTAAAAGCTAAATTGCAAACCAATCCTTTTGAATTCCCTTTTCTTACAAATCTCGAGGACGAGATTATTTTTAAGGGGGGTAGGATTTGTAACACCCAAATTCTGGATTGGGAATTAGTAGAAGAAATTTGAACAAAATATCATAATGTTTTGGAAATTGGGAAATAAGAAAATGATGGGAAAAGAATTTTTCTTTTTCTTTTAAGGGAAACCATTTATACATCTCATGAAATAAATAAACAAGGAGAATAAAACTTAAACTAGTGATAATAAAATAGTATGGTTTATATTCACCCTTGGATTTCAATTGATACATTTGAAAAATCTGAAAACTCAAAAAGAAGTATAAATTTGAGTTTGGAATAGAAAATAGAAAATAAAAGAAAAGGGGAGAACTAAGAAAAATACTACATAAAATAAAATAAAATCAGAATAAAAATTCTTCACACTTATATTATTAAATTATACTATTCAAAATGAGGACAAGTTATTCACAAAGATTTGAATTTAAGTTTGAATTCAAATTGGATTTGAAAATGGAGAAAAGAAAATAGAAAAGAAAAAGAAAAAGAATAAAAACCCTAACTGGGCCCTGAAACCGGAATTCGGCCCATATGCCTTAACCCTCCCGTGCGGCCCAACTTCGCTTTTCCCCGCCGCGTCGCTGACATGTGGGGCCCCCTGCCCAGTCGCTCTCATCGCGCGCTCGCGTTTCATCCGGCGCCGACAGCCCGGGCCCGCTGTTCAGCCTCTCTCTCACCACGCGGAGTCCGTCGCTCAGCTCGCGCGTGACCTGCTGACGTGTGGGGCCCAGTTCGCAGGCTCAACGCGGTCGTCGTCTTCATCCCCGTGCTCGGTCTTCACCGCAACGATCTCCGCGAAGCCCGCCGGGAATCTCGTTCCTCGTGCCCGTGCTCGGACTTCGCCGCCTGGGTATAAAGACCGGGCCGTTCCTTGGCGTCCGTATCATCCACCATCACCGAGAGAGAGAGAAATCGGAGAGGAGCGCCGCCGCCACGGCATAACACCATCCGCCGTGCGCTCGTCTTGCCTACGAGTGCGTTCCAAGCTTGGGGATCAGCCCGGGGGGTTCCGTCGTCGACGCGAAAGCTGTGCGTGGCGCTATCGGGTCGAGAACCGGCCGACTCCGACCGGAATTGCTGACCGGAGTTGGGACGCCACCGCGGATCGACGCTTCACCGTGGGCAGTCGTCTCTGCGCCATTATCGACGGTGAGTTCTCCTCCATGCGATTCGCAGTACCCTCTAGATTGCGTGGCACCTTTTAATTTGAGGCTTAGCGCTCGGGGGAAACGGATTTCGCGAGCTCCGGCGATGGCCCACCGCGGTTGGTGGGCGGCGCCACCGTCGCTCGGCGAAGAGTTGGGGGAAGAAGGTAACCCACGTCGCGACCGTCGGATCGCGCACGGGCGGCCAGGATTAGAACTTGGCGTACCCTTTCGCCATATTGAATCCTCGCCGTCGATCCGAATTGTAACGGTCGAGATTAGAGCATAGAATAACTATTCGGTTACATTGTTTCCTGGCCATCGGATCTCGATCTGACGGTTAATATTGCGTACCGCTTCGGCGCCCTCCAGATTTAATCTGCGCCCTCGGTGTTTAATCCAACGGCCGAGATTTAGAGATACCCCTTCGCGATGGTCATTTTTCTAAAGAGCCCTCGGGCTTTAGTCAAATCAACCCGCCGTCCCCTCGGGTGGGTTTGCTGTGTCTTAGGGAAACTTACCCCGAGCCCCCTGCAGTTTCTTATAAATGTGGCCCAGTCCAGTGAATAAGAAAATCATAGAAAATGATTTAGAAAATGATTTTTAGTGTTAAAATAAATCCTGAAACTTAATTAATTCATAACTAATTCATTTTAGCTCCAAATTGAGTCATTCCAATTCCTAAAATTTTGTAATAATATTCTCTACCATTTTGAATCACTGTTTTGACATGAACTCTGTCAGAAAATTTATTTATCATTTACTCATATTTTAATCACATTAAACCTTAGGAAAATCATAACTTAAAATCTACAACACCAAATTTAGTGATTCCAGTTCCTGTGGTTTTATTTTAATGTGTAGATTATTACTGTGTATTTTGTTCTTATGTTTGGTGTTATGTTAAATTTGCCTATACTACGTATGTTTGTATTGCTACGACTAGCAGTGAGGTCACGAGGATCTGAAGAATCATCCTGGTACCTGGATTCTCAAGGCCCAGGCAAGTTGTGCCCTTGATCACTTCTTTTTACCTACTCATGTTCTGATTAATCATAATGATCTGCATAGGTTAATTTTGATGGGACCCAATAGGTTACCCTAGTTTGACTATCTTTATACCTTGTTCACCACTGAATCTTTGGGTAGTACTTGCTAGTGCTATATGTGGCTTTGGGTATAGAGATACACCTTACTATTCATGATTATACTTTTGTTATCAGTTGTTATTTATGGTTCATGTTAAGATCATTATGTTAATTGGAACATGGAGAACCACCCGGGAAAACAGTGCTACCACAAGGGTGGAATGGGACGCCCTTGGCTGATTAATTAGGAAAGCTAGTGGAAGACTACCTTACCCGAAAGGGGCAAGGGCAGTAGGGGAGAGGTCAGTGTAGGGAGGCCCTCGGGAGGATTTTGCTGCGATGGCGGTCCTGCAAGGGATTCCTGCACTGGATCTTCCTATAAACTGTAGCGGGTTTTCGGAAGCTAGTGGAACTTTGTAAAGGCCTCGTAGTGGATCCCTAGCCATTCACCTCGGAAGTGTCTAAGGGCTTTGCAAACCCTGGCGACATGGGATACACGACTTGTGGGTAAAGATGCGCAACCTCTGCAGAGTGTAAAACTGGTATACTAGCCGTGCTCACGGTCAAGAGCAGCTCGGACCCTCACATGATTAAATTATGGAACTTAAACTCAATTTGTCATATGCATTGCATTGCAGGTGAAGTTGTTACTTTTGTTCTATTACTTAATTGGGTTTGGTATTTACTTATGCTTAGTAATTGCTAATAAAATTTTGACCAACTTTAAAAGCAATGCTCAGCTCTAACCATCTTCTTTGGTAAGCCTTACACTACACGTGAGCTCCCACCTTTGGCGAGTTCATGCACATTATTCCCCACAACTTGTTGAGCGATGAACGTATGTGAGCTCACTCTTGCTGTCTCACATACACCACAGGTCAGGATCAGGTACTGCAGGATGATGCTCATGGAGGATGCTGCGATGAGTTCGTGAGAGGTCTAGGTCGTCGTCTCCCAGTCAACTTTGGGTTGCTGGACCGTTGTCTCCTTATAATGTAATTATTTATTTTGTATAGAACTCCTGTTATATATAAAGATGTGACATTCGATCTTGTGCCACTATACATCATATGTATGAGACTTGGTCCCAGCATACCTGGTGTTTATGTTAACCCCGGGTTTTGGACCCCTAAAATCCGGGTGTTACAATACCCAAACAGTCTTGGGTCCTTTCACGTTAGAAACAAGCACCTTGGGTAACCAAACACAAGTCTTGGAGCCCTAGTGTTTGCCCCAACATATTTGGCAACTACTTCACCTGATTTGTTAGTTAAGACATAGGAAGCTTCAAAAGTTTTAAATGAAATGTTAGATTCATTTGATGTAACAAGAGATTTCTTTTTAGGCAATTTAACCTGGGTTGATTGCCTAGAACTAGATGCCTCATTCTTATACATAAAAGCATGATGATATCCAGAATGAGACTTCCTAGAATGAATTCTCCTAATTTTATGCTCAGGATAACCAGCAGGATATAAAATGTAACCCTCGTTATCCTGAACCATGGGAGCTTTGCCCTTAACAAAGTTGGACAATTTCTTAGGGGCATTAAGCTTGACATTGCCTCCCTGTTGGAAGCCAATGCCATCCTTAATGCCAGGGCGTCTCCCACTATAGAGCATGCTACGAACAAATTTAAATTTTTCATTTTCTAGTTCATGCTCGACAATTTTAGCATCTAGTTTAGCTATATGATCATTTTGTTGTTTAATCATAGCAATGTGATCATGAATAGCATCTATATTAACATCTCTACATCTAGTGAAAATGGAAACATGATCAACAGTAGATGTAGATGGTTTGCAAACATTTAATTCATCAATCTTAGTATGTAAAATAGCATTCTCATTTCTAAGTCTGGAAATAGAATCATTGCAAACATTTAAATCTTTAGCCTTAGAAATTAATTTATCATTCTCAGTTTTAAGGCTAGAAATTGACTCATTCAATTTATCAATCTTAGCAATTAAACTAGCATTATCATTTCTAAGATTGGTAATTGAATCATCACAAGCATTTAACTTCTCAACCTTAGCAAATAAATTGGCATTCTCAGTTTTAAGGTTGGAAATTGAATCATGGCAAATCCTAAGCTCATTAGACAAATTTTCACATTTTTCTACTTCCTAAACATAGGCATTCTTCACCTTAACATGCTTCTTATTTTCCTTAATAAGGAATTCCTCTTGGCTATCCAAGAGTTCATCCTTCTCATGAATAGCACCTATCAATTCATTTAGTTTCTCCTTTTGTTGCATGTTTAAGTTGGCAAAAAGAGTAAGCAAATTTTCTTCATCATCACTAGAGCTAGCCTCATCACTAGATGTTGTAAATTTGGTAGAGGCTCTAGATTTTACCTTCTTCTTTTTACCGTCCTTTGCCATGAAGCATTTGTGGCCGATGTTGGGGAAGAGGAGGCCTTTGTTGACGGTGATGTTTGTGGCGTCCTCGTCGGAGGAGGAATCGGTGGAGCTCTCATCGGAGTCCTATTCCCGACACACATGGGCATCACCGCCCTTCTTCTTGTAGTATCTTTTCTTTTCCTTCCTCTTTCCCTTCTTGTCGTCGCCCCTGTCACTATCACTAGATAACGGACATTTAGCAATGAAATGACCGGGCTAACCACATTTGTAGCACACCCTTTTGGAACGGGGTTTGTAATCCTTCCCCTTCCTTTGCTTGAGGATTTGGTGAAAGCGTTTGATGATAAGCGTCATTTTCTCGTTGTCAAGCTTGGAGGTGTCGATTGGGATCCTACTTGGTGTAGAATCCTTCTTTTCTTCTTCTGTCGCCTTGAATGCGACGGGTTGCACCTCGGGTGTGGAGCGCCGCCTTGCTCCAAGTTGATGATTTGTTTGGAGCCTTTGATCATCAATTCAAAGCTCACAAACTTTCCTATAACTTCCTCGGGAGACATTAGCTTGTATCTAGGATCACCACGAATTAATTGAACTTGCATAGGATTATGAAAAACGAGTTATCTTAGAATAACTTTGACCATTTCATGGTCATCCCATTTGGTGCTCCCGAGGTTGTGCACTTGGTTTACCAAGATCTTAAGCCGGTTGTACATGGCTTGTGGCTCCTCTCCTTGGTTGAGGACAAACCGACCGAGCTCCCCTCGATCATCTCCCGTTTGGTGATCTTGGTCACCTCATCTCCTTCATGCGCAGTCTTGAGCACATCCCAAATCTCCTTGGCACTCTTCAACCCTTGCACCTTATTATACTCCTCTCAACATAGAGAGGCGAGGAGTATAGTAGTTGCTTGGGAATCAAAGTGCTTGATTTGGGAAATGTCGGCGTTTCGACCCTGGGGGGTCCCTGGACCGACGAGTAAATTGTCGCCGCGTGCCCCAGCCAAGATGGGTCGGCGCGAGACGGAGTGCGAAGAGGGGAAGAAGCCGGAGGGAGACAGGCGTAAAAGGGGAAACCCGCGGCCTTCGTGTTTGTCCCGCGCCCAGGTCGGGTGCGCTTGCAGTAGGGGGTTACAAGCGTCCACGCGGGAGGGAGCGAGAGGCTTACGCGAGCGCCGTCCCGTCCTCCCCCGCGCGGCCAACCCTCTGTAAGAGGGCCCCGGACCTTCCTTTTATAGGCGTAAGGAGAGGATCCAGGTGTACAATGGGGGGTGTAGCAGTGTGCTAACGTGTCTAGCGGAGAAGAGCTAGTGCCCTAAGTACATGCCGTCGTGGCAGCCGGAGAGGTTTTGGCACCCGGTTCGTGTGGTGTCGTGGCCGTCGGAGGAGCGCTGGAGCCTGGCGGAAGGACAGCTGTTGGGGCTGTCGAGTCCTTGCTGATGTCTCCTTGCTTCCGTAAGGGGGCTGAGAGCTGCCGTCGTCATGGAGCATGCGGGGCACCATCATTACTTGTTTATTGGGGCGAGCCAGATGGGACGCCGGTCTTGTTCCCCGTAGCCTGAGTTAGCTTGGGGTAGGGTAATGATGGCGCCTCCTGTGACGTGGTCGGTCCGAGCCCTAGGTTGGGCAAGGCGAAGGCTCCTCCGAGGTCGAGGTCGAGTCTGTCTTCCGAGGCCGAGGTCGAGTCCGAGCCCCTGGGTCGGGCGAGGCGGAGACCGTCGACTGAGGCCAGGGCTGAGTCCGAGCCCTGGGGTCGGGAGATGCGGAGTTCGTCGTTTTCCGGGGCTGAGCCCGAGTCCGAGCCCTGGGGTCGGGCGATGCGGAGTTCGTCGTTTTCTAGGGCTGAGCCCGAGTCCGAGCCCTGGGGTTGGGTGAAGCGGAGTTCGTCGTCTTCCGGGGCTGAGCCCGAGTCCGAGCCCTGGGGTCGGGCGATGCGGAGTTCGTCATCTTCCGGGGCTGAGCCCGAGTCCGAGCCCTGGGGTCGGGCGAAGCGGAGTTCATCGTCTTCCGGGGCTGAGCCCGAGTCCGAGCCCTGGGGTCGGGCAATGCGGAGTTCGTCATCTTCCGGGGCTGAGCCCGAGTCCGAGCCCTGGGGTCGGCCGAAGCGGAGTTCGTCGTCTTCTGGGGCTGAGCCCGAGTCCGAGCCCTGGGGTCGGGCGAAGCGGAGTTTCCTATTGCGCCTGAGGGCGGACTTGGCTGCTGTCAGCCCTACTCTGCCGAGTGGCACAGCAGTCAGAGCGGCGCAGGCGACGCTGTCCTCTTGTCAGGCCAGTCAGTGGAGCGGCGAAGTGACTGCGGTCACTTTGGCTCTGTCTACTGAAGGGCGCGCGTTAGGATAAGGTGTCAGGCCACCTTTGCATTAAAGGCTCCTGCGATATGGTCAGTCGGCGTGGCGGCTTGGCCAAGGTTGCTTCTTGGTGAAGTCTGGGCCTCGGGCGAGCCGAAGGTGTGTCCGTTGCTGGAGGGGGTCCTCGGGCGAGACGTAAATCCTCCGGGGTCGGCTGCCCTTGCCCGAGGCTGGGCTCGGGCGAGGCGAGATTGTGTCCCTTGAGTGGACCGATCCTTGACTTAATCGCACCCATCAGGCCTTTGCAACTTTGTGCTGATGGGGGTTACCAGCTGAGATTAGGAGCCTTGAGGGTACCCCTAATTATGGTCCCCGACAGTAGCCCCCGAGCCTCAAAGGGAGTGTTAATACTCGCTTGGAGGCTTTTGTCGCACTTTTTTGCAAGGGGACCGGCCTTTCTCGGTTGCATTTTGTTCCGGTGGGTGCACGCGAGCGCACCCGCCGGGTGTAGCCCCCGAGGCCTCGGAGGAGTGGTTTGACTCCTTCGAGGTCTTAATGCATTTCGCAATGCTTCAGCCGGTCTGGTTGTTCCCTCATGCGAGCTGGCCGTAGCCCAGGTGCACGGTCGGGTCCCAAGTTCTCGGGCTGGTATGTTGACGCTGTCAACGGTTTGGCCGGAGCCAGGTTTGCGAGAGCAGCGCCCGAGCCTCCGCACAGGGCGAGAGGACGGTCAAGGACAGACTCGACTTTTTACATGTGCCCCTGCGTCGCCTTTCCGCAAGGAGGAGGGGGGGAAACGCGCCATGTTGCCCTTGGAGGGCGCCGAACATGGTGTCTCCGGTGAGCTGCTAACGGGTAATCCGAGTGGACGCCCATGCCCCATTTGTTAGGGGTCGGCTAGAGGCCCGGAGGCGTGCTCCAAAAGTACCTGCGGGTGATCTGCCGGACCCGGTCCCCTTTTGACGGGGTCCGAGGGCTCGATGCCTCCCTCTGATGGGATTTCGTTACAAGATCGTTCCCGCTGGTCTCGGAAATGTCCTAGGGTACCTCGGGAGCGTAGCCCGAGCCTTGGTTATGTATCGAACGTACCCAGGGTCATCCCTCGCTCTGCGTCTGAGGCGGCTGTGAACCCTTCGAGGGCCAGCCTACGAACCCCTGATCAGTAGTGGGCGCAGAGCCCGAGTGGCCTGAGGCGGTCGTTGAACCTTTCCGAGGGGCCGGCCTTTGAACCTCTGACCAGTAGTGGGCGCGGAGCCCGAGCGCTCTGAGGCGGCTGTTGAACCCCTCCGAGGGGCCAGCCTTCGAACCTCTAATCAGTAGGGGGGCTCGGGGCCCGTTTCCTTTGCGGGGAAGGATCCCTTTCGGGGCATCCCCTTTCCCGGTCCCTGTTGTAAGAGAGAGAAAGAGGAAAAGGATACGAAATCGAATGACGTGGCGTACCTTTTTGGACGTGGTCATTATGGCGAAGGCGAAGCGTCGCTCGCTTCTCCTGCCAAAGGCGCCGCCTGTCCCACGTCAGAGTTAATGTGGCGGGACGAGTGGTTCGCGGGGAAGCCGTTGTGCGTGCACGAGCCGTTCGAGGAACGGGACACGGGCGCGCTGTCTTCACGCCGTGGGAGAGGGCTCTCCCGCTGTCCCAGGAGGGGACGTGAGCCTGGCTGACGACTTGACCGCTGCTTTCGCTCGCCTGCCACCGCCATTACTGCCGGCCCATTTCTGGCCGCATCGATCGTCACGCCTTCTCCTGCAGCTAACTGGCCCGTGACCGATGTGCCTGGTTGGCACTGTTGGGTCATGCGCAGGGTTGCCTCAAGTCACGGTACTGGTTCCGTAGTCGAGGAGGCGCGGTAGTGGCGCGAGTGGCGGTGCGGTTTCTTGCACGTTGCGACCGGCGCGCCGGTTGCATGACGCGTGGGCCTGGGCCTCCATGCTGGACGCGTCGAAGTCGAAAGGGTGCGCCCCTTCGGTGCGGTTGCATGCCGCCTGCACGGTGGTCCGCCCTGTCACCCGCTGGTCTGGGCGAAAGTGGGGGAATGCTTGTAACCGCTGGGCAGTTGCGCACGCCGCGCGTGGTGGTTTGTCTTCTTCTGCCTTGGGCCAGCTTGCATGACGCGTGGGACCCAGCCCCGTGTCGTAGGGGGAGGACCTTGGAGCATGTTGGAGAAGACTTAGCCCACGATGGCTGAGGACGCAAGTGGGGAGAGTTGCCTTTAAAAGGAGGGCGACCCCCTTGAAGGGCAACCATGTCCTCGCGCTCCCCTCATGCATCGTGTCTTTCCACCTTTCGAGCCCCCAGATGGGGGGCACCCGTGGTTCTTCCGCCTTGTCGTCGTCGGGGAAACGCAACTTCGCGGAAGTTGGTACCTTTCAGCCATCGTTCGGCTTCAAGGATTTTCGTCAGGCAGCCCGACCGCATCCCCTCGCCGATGGTCACCCAAGACGGTGACCACCAGCTCCTGGGTGGGGAGAAGCAAGCCGGGCTGCAGCCTCCGCCCCTCCCACAGCTTCAAGGATGTTCATCATCAGTGCTGGGGAGGGGAGTGCGCCGAGTTGGGGTCGGTCTCTGCGCGGGCAGCGGCCCGCTCCTTCCCTTAGTGATGGGGGGGGAAGGGTGTTCGCCGTTCGTGGCGCTGGCAGCTGCCGCGTGCCCGGCTCTTCGACCCGAGCGGCTTCCAGCGCCACCTTCTGCCACGGCAGCCGGAAGAGGTTTCTCCGCCGACGAGATAGCCGGTGTCGCCCATGGACTGACCTCCAACTCTACGGCCTTCTGCTCGTCCTCGCCCCCCGAGTGGGGATGTGGGCGAGGGCTTTATGGCAGCAGCATCCGCCCTGAGGTCATCGCTGCTGTTGTTTGGCCGCTCGGGGCAGAAGTCGTCGTCGCCGCTGCTGGAGCGGGCGGCGACGCACCACCCGTCGGCCTTCTGTTGCTCCGCAGGCCCCCCAATCGTGTGGGGTTGTTCGTACCTGTGGAGGTGGAACCGGAGTTTCGTTTGTAATGGCACCTTGAGTGCCGGAGTCTGTTCATTGTGGCTATCGGGGCCTGAACATGTATGTATTTTCGGCACGGAGCCGTGTTTTTTCTTCATTTCGAGCACTAAGACTCGCCTGTCGGCTATCTGAACCGCTTCACCAAGCATGAGTTGCCTCGTGCGAAGGTGCCGAGTGAGGTATCCGTATCCCGGAGGCGTAGGAGTCCCTCGGCTCGGTCGGCCTTGCTGTCCGAGGTTTCTCTTGCTTAGTTAAAGAGACCCTCGGCCGCTCTTCGATGAGCCGAAGCTGGAGGTAGCGGTGTCAGCACAGACAGGGGCAGAGTTGGCTTTGAAAAGAAGACTTCGTCGGCCGGAGCCTGACTGGGCCGTCCGCTGGCGGGACCGGCGCCGGAGTCGAGTTGCCGAGGCCTTGGGCCGGGCTGATGTCCTCGGGGGACAGCCGGCTGAGGCTTCGGGGCGACCGGCCAAGACGTCTGCTCGAGCCGGACTCCTGGAAGAGACCCTGGCGGCGATGGCCCGGGCGTGGTGCTGATGTCGTCCTTTGAAGTGGAGATCCTCCGACCACGTCGCCGTCCGAGGCTAGGTCGGACCGCGTCGAAGGTGTAGTTGACGCCAAGGGTGCTACTGCTCCCTTCAACCGTCAAGGCCCGAGCCTGCAGGATCGGGTTATCTTGTTGTGTGCGTATGTTTTCTGCGGCCGCCGAGGCCCAAACATACTGTCGTCGTGTTGTAAAGTTGCGTGTCTTTTCCCCTTGCTTCGAGTATCTGGACTTATTTGTCGGTAACAGAGTTGTTTGTCCAAGCGAGAGTTACTTTTCACGGAAGGTGATGAGTGAGGTATCCGTATCCCGAAGGCGTAGGAATCCCTCGGCTCGGTCGGCCTTGCCGCTTACGTGTACTCTTACTCGTCCGCCAGATTTCGTATTTTGTTAGCCTATGCCGCTCACCATTCTTTCAAGTTGTTCCAAATGGACGTGAAGAGCGCTTTCCTCAACGGGCCAATCAAGGAGGAGGTGTACGTGGAGCAACCCCCTGGCTTTGAGGATGAACGGTACCCCGACCATGTGTGTAAGCTCTCTAAGGCGCTCTATGCACTTAAGCAAGCCCCAAGAGCATGGTATGAATGCCTTAGAGACTTTTTAATTGATAATGCTTTCAAGGTTGGGAAAGCCGATCCAACTCTTTTCACTAAGACTTGTGACGGCGATCTATTTGTGTGCCAAATTTATGTCGATGACATAATATTTGGTTCTACTAACCAAAAGTCTTGTGAAGAGTTTAGCAGGGTGTTGACTCAAAAATTCGAGATGTCAATGATGGGTGAGTTGAACTACTTCCTTGGGTTCCAAGTGAAGCAACTCAAGGACGGCACCTTCATCTCTCAAACGAAGTATACGCAAGATTTGCTCAAGCGGTTTGGGATGAAGGACGCCAAGCCCGCAAAGACGCCAATGGGAACTGATGGACATGTCAACCTCAACAAAGGAGGTAAGTCCGTTGATCAAAAGGCATACCGGTCTATGATAGGGTTTTTACTTTATTTGTGTGCTAGTAGACCGGATATTATGCTTAGCGTATGCATGTGTGCTAGATTTCAATCTGACCTAAGGGAGTGTCACCTTGTGGCCGTTAAGCGAATTCTTAGATATTTAGTTGCTACGCCTTGCTTTGGGATCTGGTATCCAAAGGGGTCTACCTTTGACTTAATTGAATATTCAGACTCCGATTATGCTGGATGTAAGGTCGATAGGAAGAGTACATCAGGAACGTGCCAATTCCTAGGAAGGTCCCTCGTGTCGTGGAGTTCTAAGAAACAAACTTCTGTTGCCCTATCCACCGCTGAGGCCAAGTACGTTGCCGCTGGACAGTGTTGCGTGCAACTACTTTGGATGAGGCAAACCCTCAGGGACTTTGGCTACAATCTGAGCAAAGTCCCACTCCTATGTGACAATGAGAGTGCAATCCGCATGGTGGACAATCCTGTTGAACACAGCCGTACAAAGCACATAGACATTCGGCATCACTTTTTGAGAGACCACCAGCAAAAGGGAGATATCGAAGTATTTTATGTTAGCACCGAGAACCAGCTAGTCGATATCTTTACCAAGCCCTTAGATGAGAAGACCTTTTGCAGGCTGCGTAGTGAGCTAAATGTCTTAGATTTGCGTAACTTGGATTGTTATAGAGCGTACATGTGTTTTATGCCTTTGATCATGTTCCTTTATGCATTTTATTGCTTATTTACGGTGATCAAGTTGTGCAAGGAATACCCCGGACCTCACAAGTCCATGTGTGAATGATGCACATATTTAGGGGGAGAAATGCTACAACTTGACCCTTTGAGACTAACCGTGTGCTTGAGTTTTCTTAATTTAGTCTCAAAGGAGGATTGAAAGGGAAAAGGTGAACTTGGACCATGCAAGACTTCCACTGCACTCCGATGAGAGGGTAACTTACTCCAAGTTCATCTCCGTGTTCTTATTGCCTTTTTACTCTTAATTGAAGATTTTGGTGAGGCAATGAGGTTTAAGGGCCAAAAATGATCCCGTTTTGGTGCTTGATGCCAAAGGGGGAGAAATTAAGGCCAAAGCAAGAAATGGATCAGCTACCACTTGAGAATTTTGAAAATAGTAGAGTAGAGCTTTTGTTTTGTCAAAATACTCTTATTGTCTCTTATTGTCAAAAATTTGTCTCTTGTGGGGAGAATGTTTGATTATGGGAAATAGGGGGAGTTTTTGAATCTTTGATCAATTTATCTTGGAATACTTCTCTCTATGCCTCAACAAGTGACTTTGACTTAGAGATAGGAAATTGAGTTTGATTTGCAAAAACAAACCAAGTGGTGGCAAAGAATGATCCAAATATGTCAAATTTGAATCAAATACAAATTTTTGTTCTCATTTGCATTGATGTTGCACTTCTTTAGTTGCTTTTTGTTGTGTTGGCATAAATCACCAAAAAGGGGGAGATTGAAAGAGAAATGTGCCCTTGGGCCATTTCTATAAGATTTTGGTGATTTAGGGCTTCACACAAAAATGCTTTGAGTTATATTTGTGCCAAAGATTCAAGAAGTGAAAATCAAGATTAAAGGTATGTTTCTAGTCTTAGTCCATTGTTTTGAAGACTAATGTGTTGTGTTTAAGTGCTAGAAACAGGAGAAATCACTTTGGAGATTAGTTGGCTATGTTCAGCCAAAGGGCTGTTCGGTCTGGGTGCACCGTACAGTGTCCGGTGGTGCACTGGACAATGTCCGGTGTGCCAGGACTAGTCCCAGTGAACTGCCTGCTCTCGGGTCTTGACGGTGGCGTACGGCTATAATTCACTGGACTGTCCGGTGAGGCAACGGTCGGGCGCGCCAACGGTCGGCCACGCAATCCGCGCGTGACGCGTGGCCGAGCCAACGGTCGGATGGGGGCACCGGACTGTCTGGTGTGCACCGGACAGTGTCCGGTGTGCCAACGGCTCCAAATCTTCAACGGTCGGCTACGCCAGATTAGGAAAGCAATCCGCACCGGACAGTGTCCGATGGTGCACCAGACTGTCCAGTGCGCCACCCGACTGAAGGCAAGATTTGCCTTCCTGGATTGCTTCCAACGGCTCCTAGCTGCCTTGGGGCTATAAAAGGGACCCCTAGGCGCATGGAGGAGTACAACAAGCACTCTTTGATCAACTCTAAGCACCAAGACTCCATTTCCGCGCTTTTGATTCTTTGTGATAGCAACTAGAGCTCCATTTGAGTAGAGAACTCTTCGAGTTGTGTTGCGAGCTCAAGTTGTGACTTGTGTGCGTGTTTGTGCTCTGATTTTGTGTCTTGTGTGTGTTGCTCATTCCATCCTTACTTCCGTGCTTATTTGTGATAATCAAATTGTAAGGGCGAGAGGCTCCAAGTTGTGGAGATTCCTCGCAAGCGGGATATAGTGAAACCAAGAGAAACACTGTGGTATTCAAGTGGGTCTTTGGACCGCTTGAAAGGGGTTGAGTGCAACCCTCGTCCGTTGGGATGCCACAACATGGAGTAGGCAAGTGTTGGACTTGGCCGAACCACGGGATAAACCACTGTGCCTCTCTGTGTTGGTTTCTTTGTGGTTATCGTGTTTAGCAAGAACTCCTCTCTAGCCACTTGGCTTTATTGTTCTAACAATTAATCAAGTTTGTGGCCTTGAGTTTTTAAGTTTTTACAGGATCACCTATTCACCCCCCTCTAGGTGCTCTCAGTACCGACAGTGGCCCCGGGACCACCTCAAGGGAGGATGCGAGCCTGCAGGTGGGGCCAAAACTTGTACTTTGCGTCAACATGGCATGACCGGTGACTGGGGCGCCACCTCAGCGCGCGCCGCATTAACTCAGCGCATCTAGTGACGCACCCGCTGTCAGTCCGCCCTCGGTCATGTCAACTGCCACATTTGTCCCCGCGGCTGACTGACCCACGGCCCCACGTCTGGCGGTTCCATCGGGCCATGCGCGGGGTGCCTCGTTGCCGACGCCTTTAATAAATATCTCTCCACAGCGACCCCGAGGCGGTGCGCGATCGTGCACGGTGGTTCACTCCTCGCGCGTCGGTTCGCCCTTTTCGCACTCAGAGACCGGCACACCAGCTGCATGACTTGTGGGCCCGGGCCCCCATGTCAGAGACTGGGTCGCTTGGGCGCTAGGTGCGCGTCGAACAGGATTTTCTAGGACGCGAGCGGGAGAGTCTTCCTTGAAAAGGGATTCACCCCGCGTGCAGCAGTTATGCTTTCGCATTCTCTCCAACTGCTGCGCCCTTTCGCCTTCGAGCCCTCTGCGCCCCTTTGCATTCGTGCCCTTCTGCTTTCCGCCGTCGTAGTCGCCATGGCCTCGCTGGTTCATCCCAAGCATTTCTAGTCCGAGGGGGCACTCAACCTGGTGCGCAACCTGCTCGGATGGAGCGCGCCGGCGTTCGCCGGAAGGATCCACGCTGGCGCCACTCCCCTCGGCGATCTCACCGCTAGGGAGTTCGTGCTCTTCGTCTCCTACCTCTCCCGCGGGTTGGCGCTGCCGATCTCGCCATTCTTCCTGCTGCTGCTGGAGGAGCTCGGCCTTCAGCTTCAGCACCTCATGCCCCACTCCATCCTCGGCCATCTTCGCCCACCTATGCGAGATGTTTGTGTGGGTGGCGCCGTGTACCTCCCTCTTCCGCCATTTCTTCGTGCTGGTGAAGTCCGGGAAGACCAAGGACCACCTCGGTGCCTACTACTTCCAGACGAGGCCGGACTCGGCTGGCGCCTACATCTCCTCCCTCGATGGCACGAGGTGGGAAAACTGGCGCGACGACTGGGTGATCGTCAGCGCCGAGGCTAACGACCGCCTCGCCCTACCGAGCGACGGGCCAAGACTCAACCGGAAAGCAATGGAGGGCTAAGCCGTCGCTGGCGCCGGAGTTCGAGCCTGTACTGGATAGGATCAAGACCCTGGCAATCGGCAGCCTGATGTCAATGCACGTGGTCGGCGACTTCCTGAAGCGCTGGATCGCGCTGCTGCAGTAGAGGGCGCGCTTGTGTTGCTGGTTCACTGACTCGAACAACATCAACCGGATCCAGCACGGGCCGGGCACCGACCTGTCCTGGGATGAGTTGGAAGTCCTGGTGAAGGGGATTACTGGTGAGTCCTTCATCCCCGAATCCTTGATACTTCCCCAGGACATCCCGGCGCTCTGCGATGATCTAGGGCTGCGCACGACGGTCTTGGCCTAGCTGCCGACCCTCGGCGAGAGCGGCGTGGCGGTTAGCCAGACCGGCGGCCGGGACCCCCACCGCGTGATCCAGATCCTCGGTGTACCGGCCGGAGGTTCCCAGCCCGCCGGCGCGGGCTCCAGAGCTCCCCCCGCGGCCCCCAGCTCCTTGGACAAGGGCAAAGGGGCTGCAAGTAGCTCCTCCGCCCCGAGTAGCACCGGGGGGTCGGAGGAGGAGAGGCAGCGCCGGCTGTGTCGTGCCGACGGGTCGTTTGTCTCGGACCCCCCAGTGGGACCAAGGAGGCCGACGCCGAGAAGCGGCTGAGGACTGCCGGCGGGGCCGAGGAGGCCGGCTCCCAAGCCCAGGGCGCGCAGAGGCGTGTCAGTCCTCCACCACCACCACCGTTAGATCCGCCGCCACCACCACCACCACCACCGTCGGTCCTGCCACCGCCACCACCACCTGGGGTGATCTCCCCCCAGGGCACCAGCGGCAGCAACAACAGCAGCAGCAGCAGCAACAAGGTCCAGAGCCCCAAGTAAGTGAAGCCCTCTTTCTCTCTTTTTTGTGTAGTTATCATGCCGATGGGTCTCAACCCTTCCTTGCTTGCCAGGGCTTCCTCCCCCTCTGCCTCCAAGGCCGTGCCTACCCCGCCGAGTACCATGCCCGCCGGCGGGTCCGGCTCTCAGCAGCAGGCATCTGCTGGGAGTGGTGCCGGCGGTCCGTCCCTGGCTGCTGCAACTACGCCGACGGCTACCTCAGCCTCAACGACGGCGACGCCATCGAGTACACCGTCGGCAGCGACCGAAGAGGTCCCAGCTGCGCCCGCCCCCACCATCGAGGGTGACGCGGGGGGCACGTCCAGCTCTATCCTGCCGCCCACTCTGGAGGAACCGGAGGTGGTTCTTGGGCGGCGGCTCTGATCCGGCACCGAGCTAGAAGCGGTGCCGGTTCCCCTCCCCTGGGTGCTGTCTTGTGCGCATCAGGCCCTTCAAGAGACCAAGGCGGCGATCCGGCGGGAATGAAAGGCGCTGGAGTCCGAGCACTAGCGCCTCGGTGACTGGCGTACCCAGATGGAGGAGCGCACCAAGGCGGCGTCCCAGCGGTTCGCCTTTGAGTGGTCCAAACTGGCGTGGGACCGCAAAGACTACAAGAAGGACCTCTAGAAGGTGTACACCAGGGAGCTGGAGGCGAGCCGGAAGGAGAAGAGGCTGGCCAAGAAGGAGGAGCACTTGAACCAGAGGGAGGAGGTCATCACAGAGCTCCAGGCCAAGCTGAGTGCCTTTAACAAAATCTTGGAGGAGCAGCAGGTCGAGCAGACCGCGGCTGTGGAGAGTCTGTAAAGGCTGCAGCGAGAGCTTGAGGGCAAGGCCCGTGACGCCGCCCTCGCCGAGGAGAAGCGTAAAGCGAAAGGGGAATCCTTGGATAGGTAGGAGACAGACCTCGCCGAGCGGGAGGAACACCTCGCCAGGCGGGAGAAGGATCTCGCCTTCAAGGAGGAAATGCTTGAGAGGCGGGAGAAGTCGCCGGTCGAGCATGAGCTCGAGGCGGAGGAGAAGGAGCGAACGCTGGAGGAGCGGGTCCGCCGATTCCAGGCGACGTAGGCGGCGCAGGCAGCACCGGGCCCCCAGGCGCTGGAGGCGATGAAGAAAACCCTTGAAGATCTCTGGGCGGAGCAGCACGCCGGGGTCCAGCGCATCGCCGCATGGGCCGGTGAGGCGAGCACGACACTGGTGCCGCTAGGGGTGAGCCCCATCCCAGTGTCGGAGCCGCTGACGTCCATCTCCAACGCGCTCCCAGTGCTGGACTCCGCTGCGGACCGCCTCCGACGCCTAGACCAAATTCTTGGCGCCTGCCTAGAGGCCGAGGGCGGCAGGCTCTACTGGGAGGTGATAGAGTACATACTGACGTGCTTCCGGAGCCACGACCCGGCCATCTCCTTGGAGCCGGTGATCGTTGGTCCGGTGGCCGACACCGAAGACGCCGCCCGGCAGGGCGTACAAGATACCGTGGAGGTGGTGGCCGAGCGCTTCCAGCGGGATCCTGCCGATGATGAGTAGATAGATCTGCAGAAATAGGGCAAGGGTTTCGCTGGGGTGTGGCTTGTAATATTTTATGGTTTTGTAAGATACTTTTGGTAAGTATTGATCTAACAGTGACATAACTTATTTGTATGCTATTTGTCCTTGTGTGCGTCGTTACCAACTTCTCCCTGGTACTTGGCCCCCCTGGGATGTAGGCTCAAGGTGTCGAGGCTGGATGCCAGCGTACTTAAGAGAGAATTGGTGACCTAGCCCCCCTGGGATGCAGGCTCGATGTGTCGAGGCTGGATGCCAGCATACTTAAGAGAGAATTGGTGACCTGGCCCCTAGGAGGTAGTCTCGACTGGGACTCGGACCTGCACACAGCCTTGGCTAGAAAGTTTTAGTAGTGCACCCATAGTGTAAGGCCCAAAATGTGTATAAGAAAGAAAATAATAATAATAATGAAATAAATATATGAAGAAATGAAATAGTAAAATTCAGATATCTCAAATTATACTTGAGCATTGAAATTTAAGGACTGAATTCTTAAAACCAGGAATTATTTTAGAAAAGAAATAATATAAAAGTTTTCTATTCAACTAAATGTACATATCGCCAAATGATGCACCATAAGCATTTATTTACCTGAATATTTAATTTTGAAGTAACTTTCGACTCTTGTCCCACCATCAAAATAATATTTTTTCTAAAAAGAAAATAAAACAATATGTGTGGGTTCATATTTCAAACATCTAAATAAACTAATATACATCTATTGCATCATAATTAATTTTGGGTATGACCAAATAGAACATTCAGTCTAAGTACAGATGTACCACAAGTTTGAATTTAAAATGAAGATTTGGATTAAAACCTAAATTTGGATTTGGAATTTAAGAGAGGAATACTATAAAAGACAAAAAAATTATAAATATATAAATTCATTCCACACTGTAATGTTCAAATTGAATATTTATTTTGAGTACAAATGGTTCTACAAAAAAAATTTGAATTCAAATCCTAGATTTAGAAATGAAAAAGAGAAATCAGAGTAGTAAAAAGAAAAGGGAAAGAGAAATTGTGCGCTTGGGCCGAAATTAGAGATGGCAATGGGTAAATACCCACCGGGTATTACTACCCCATACCCATACCCACGACACAAAAATAACCTCACCGGGTCACCCATATACACTGGCGGGTATGGATTTACTCCCATACCCATACCCATGTGGGTATGGGTCACCCATCGGGTCACCCGTACCCACAAAAATTAAACAACTATCAAAATATTATATTATACAAATGGCAAGTATATCCATATAAATACCATTACAAAATTTTCTAGCATCATTTAACCATCCATTCAACACAACAAAAATAATTAGATAAAGTAGTAACACTATAATAGTACTACATAGCACATTACACGTTCCATTATATGGTCATTAAATTATTGTTAAATAGTAAAAAAGTTGGATGACTAAAGTCCAAGTTCATGCTTCGGATAAGCTTATATTGGGTATTTTATACCCACGGGTTAACGGATATGGGTGAAGGCGGAACGTTCTAATACCCGTTTACCCATTGGGTGAAGATTTTTGCCCAATAACAGACCCACGAGTAGAATATTTAGCCCACATACATACCCTAATGGAGTAAATACCCATCAGGTATCGGGTCACGGGTACCCATTGCCATCTCCAGCCGAAATCTTCTAGCCAGCCCAAATTCCTTTCTTCCCCCGCGCTCGGCCGGCCCACTTTAACCACGCCGCGCAGCCCATCTCCTTCCCCTCCCCTTTTCTTTATTTCTGGCGCTTACAAGTGGACCCAGTCTGTCAGTCGTGCTGCGCGTGCCTCTTCACTGGTGGATGGGGCCCACATATCGGGTTCATCCCCTTCGCCGAAGCTTGCGCTAACAGAATGCGGATGCCACGCGATAGAAAATGACCTCCCGCACTAGCTGGCCGCCAGACAGCCGAGTCTCGCCCAGCCATAAAAATCGGTCTCCCCTGTGGCCATCCCAACCTAGACCGAAGTTCCATTGTAGGCTATTTGCCTGCGGCCATAAAAGGGGGAAATCAGAGGGGAGGAAGTGCCGCCGCGGGTAAACTAGAACCATGCCATTGTTGGGGACTCGGCGATTGCACTGCGGGGGTCGATGGCGGTCCTCGAAGCTTTCTATGTCGTCGGTGGGCGGCGGGGAACCTCGTGGCCACTAGAATTTCTCACCGGAGTGTTGAGATTCTGCCGGTCATGCCCAGCGCCGTGGCCAACCTCCACAACGCCCTAATCACCGGTGAGAGATACCCCCTCTATACTGTCTGCCCAAAATTTTATTTTAGCGCATTCGGATCGGGGTCCGTGCTCGGGGGAGTGTTTCGCGTGGTGGCCGACCATGGCACCACCGCAGAGCCTAGCGCGCCGCCGGGGCTCGCGACCAAAGCCACATAAACGGCTTTGGCCATTGATTATGAGTTGGGTGGTGGAGATTAGGGCAGGGATAACGTTTAGTCCGAGTCAATCCAAGGTCGTCCGTTCTGCGATTGATGGACCTGATTAGATCGCGTGGTGATTTGCGCGTATAGAATCTGATCCGTGGGTTTAGGATCCAATGGACGGCGTTGAGTGGAATCTACATAAAATCTTAGCCGTAGAAATTGAATCTGATGCTCACTGTGGCATACCGCTTCAGTTATAGCGCGATCTAATCCGTTGGCGTTTGATCGGACGGCCGAAATCATCCAATACCCCTTCGGCCACCAACATTGCAAATAAACCCCCTATGGTTTCTACGAAATAACCCGCGGTCCACTGCGTGGGTAAACTGAGTCTTAGGAAAACTTACACCGGCACCCCTGCCTTCTCTGGTTATCTTGTGCCTAGTCTAGAAAATTATAAAATTCAGTAAAAGTGATTAGGAAATGATTTTTAATGTGAAAATAAATGCTAGAATATGTTTAACCCCTAGAAATTTCATATTAAGTCCAAATGAGTCCATTCCAATTTATATAATTTTGTAATAATGTTGTTTATCACCTATTGCCTCTGTCTTTACATGAAAACAGTAATAAAAATTTATTTCCTAATTAATCTTATATCAAATGCATAAAACCTTAGAAAAATCATAACTCATTCGTTTTAATTCCAAATTGACTCGTTCCAGTTGCGTTAGTCTCGTATAAATATTTACTACGCAATAAAAATATTTATTATACCATACCTTATACTTTTATAATTAGATTTGTATTTAACTTATGTTGGTCAGTCTCATTAAACTGCTTATCATTATAAACTACTAGAATATGACCTATGGTTAATTTATAACTTAGATTAAAGTTGAAATAATTATTTATAGAATAACCTCTCATATGATTTATAGTAGCCAATTTACAATATAGTATTTTAATCACACAGATCTTCTATAAAATCATAACTCATTAATCATGACTCCGATCTTAGTAGTTCTCGATTCCGCAATCTTGTAGCAACACGTAGGTCATTATTATTCAATTCGTTCTTATGTTTGGTGTGATGTTAATTTTGTCTATACGATGTTTGTTTGTATTGCTACGACTAGCAATGAGGTCACGAGGATCTGAAGAATCACCCTGGTAACTGGAATCTCAAGTGCTAGGCAAGTTGTGCCCTTGATCCACTTTTGTTACCCAATAATGTTCTTTATTATCACTTATCAATGCATAGGTTTAATTTGGTGGGACCCAATAGGTCACCCTAGTCTGTTTATCCTGTTTACCTTGATTACCCCTGATTCACTTAGGTAGTTATGCTATTGCATTATGTGGATTCAGGTTAATATTTCATTATATCCATGTTCGTTTTATTCTGTTATGTTATTTATGTTCATGATAAGATCATTATGTTAATGGGAACATGGAGCGACCACCCGGGAAAACAGTGCTACCACAAGGGTTTAATTGGACGCCCTTGGCTGATTAACTAGGAAAGCTAGTGGATGACTACCTTACCCGAAAGGGGCAAGGGCAGTAGGGGAGTGGTCAGTGTAGGGAGGTCCTTGGGTTGATTTTGCTGCGATGGCGGTCAGGCGAGGGATTCCTGCACTGGAGCTTCCTATAAACTGTAGCGGGTTTTCTGAAGCTAGTGGAACTTTGTAAAGGCCTAGTAGTGTTACCCTGCCTCGCTTCCTTGGTAGAGGTGTATGGGATTCATGACCCCTTGGCAGATGGGTAACATGGCCTATGGGTAAAGATGCGCAACCTCTACAGAGTGTAAAACTGGTATACTAGCCGTGCTCACGGTCATGAGCGGCTCGGACCCTCACATGATTGATTTATGGAACCTAAATTCAATTTGTCATATGCATTTGCATGGGATTATTTATTAATTTTGTTCTCTTACTATTTATTATGGTTTGGTATTTACTTACACTTAGTAACTGCTAATAAAACTTTGACCAACTTATAAAAGCAATGCTCAGCTTCAACCTTTATTTTGTTGATCAGCCTTACACTTCACATGAACTCCCACCTTTGGTGAGTTCATGCCACACTATTCCCCACAACTTGTTGAACTATGATCATGTGTGAGCTCACCCTTGCTGTCTCACACCCCCTCCACAGGTGTCACACCCGGATTTTAGGGGTCCAAAACCCGGGCGCGAACATAAACACCAGGTATGCTGGGACCAAGTCTCACACATATGATGTATCATGGCACAGGATCGAATGTCACATCTTTACTACATAACAGGAGTTCTATACAAAATAAATAATTACATTATAAGGAGACAACGGTCCAGCAACCCAAAGTTGACTGGGAGACGACGACCTAGACCACTCACGAACACATCGCAGCATCCTCCAAGCGCCTCATCCTGTGGTACCTGCTCTTGACCTGTGGGGGGTGTGAGACAGCAAGAGTGAGCTCACATACGTTCATCGCTCAACAAGTTGTGGGGAATAATGAGCATGAACTCGCCAAAGGTGGGAGCTCACGTGAAGTGTAAGGCTTACCAAAGAAGATGGTTAGAGCTGAGCATTGCTTTTAAAGTTGGTCAAAATTTTATTAGCAATTACTAAGTATAAGTAAATACCAACCCAATTAAATAGTAGAACAGAAGTAACAACACCACCTGCGATGCAATGCATATGACAAATTGAGTTTAAGTTCCATAATTTAATCATGTGAGGGTCCGAGTCGCTCTTGACCGTGAGCATGGCTAGTATACTAGTTTTACACTCTGCAGAGGTTGCGCATCTTTACCCACAAGTCGTGTATCCCATGTCGCCAGGGTTTGCAAGGCCCTAAGACACTACCGAGGTGAATGGCTAGGGATCCACTACGAGGCCTTTACAAAGTTCCACTAGCTTCCGAAAACCCGCTACAGTTTATAGGAAGTTCCAATGCAGGAATCCCTTGCAGGACCGCCATCGCAGCAAAATCCTCCCGAGGGCCTCCCTACACTGACCACTCCCCTACTGCCCTTGCCCCTTTCGGGTAAGGTAGTCTTCCACTAGCTTTCCTAATTAATCAGCCAAGGGGTCCCATTCCTCCCTTGTGGTAGCACTGTTTTCCCGGGTGGTCGCTCCATGTTCCAATTAACATAATGATCTTAACATGAACAATAATAATAAACAGATAATAAAAGTGTGATCATGAATAATGTATCTTCATACCCAAAACCACATAAAGCACTAGCAAGTACTACCCAAAAAGGTTCAGTGGTAAACAAGGTATAAAGATAATCAAACTAGGGTAACCTATTGGGTCCCATCAAAATTAACCTATGCAGATCATTATGATTAATTAGAACATGACTGGGTAAAAAGAAGTGATCAAGGGCACAACTTGCCTGGGCCTTGAGAATCCAGGTACCAACTTGCTCTTCAGATGACACGTGACCTCGCTCTAGTCGTAGCAATACAAACAAACATTGTATAGGCAAAATTAACATTACACCAAACATAAGTACAAACTGAATAATAATAATCTATGCGTAGCTACGAGATTGTAGGAACAAGAATCACTAAATTTGGAGTTATATATTTCAAGTTATGAATTTCTGTAGCTTTTATGTATTTAATACAAGATTAAGTATTAGATAAATTTAAATGAGCCTTTCATGCCAAAACAGAGGCACCAAATGACGAAGAATATTATTACAAAATTTTAGAAACTGGAATGGTTCAATTTGGAGCTAAAATGAATTTTCTATGAATTATCAAAGTTCTAGCATATATTTTCCTATTAAAAATCCATTTTCTATTTCATTTATTTAATTTAAAAGATCTCTGGTCTGGGCCTCAATAACTGAGAACAACAGGGGTCTCGGGGTAAAATTCTTAAGACTCAGTGAATATTACCCTGGGACGGCGGGTTCTAATTCGTATAAACAGAGGGGCTCTTTAACAAAAGTGCCAGCGCGAAGGGGTATCGTAAGATCTCGGGCGTCCGATCGGAACGGACGCGCCAGATTAGATCTGGGCGCGCCACACACCCGCGCATGCCCCCAGCCGCCCGATCTGGAATCCACGGCCCCGATTTAATGACTCGAAGAGGTACGCTAAGATTTGATCTAAGCCGTCCATCTAATATCTACGGCTCCCACACACTCAACCATCCATCTAATCGTGACCGTTGAAGATGAGATCAACGATGTGTCGTCCATCTTCCTCAACAGAGCCGACCACGGCGGCGCTGTACCCCGGACGCGACGAAGTCATCACCGGTGGGGCTAATCCCCGGCATGGTTGGTCCCTACCCCGATTCAATGGCCCTACATGTTGCTCTGACGGAAGTGAACACGGGTAAGGGCACTGTACCAGGGATTACCGGCGCCGGCGAGCTGTCCACGGGAAGGGGGAGCTCCGCCCCAGATTCGCACTCCGGTGAGGAATCAAGGCCTCATCGCCCGGCCGTTCCTCAAATTGGTGGTGGAGAAAACTTCCCCAAGACTCGGCGATCAATCCTATACCCACACTGGACACCGAATGGCCCCCAGATAGCGTGACGATGGTGGCGGCGCTCTTCCCTTTTCCTCCCTCTCTCTGCTCTCGTCGCTCCTCACAGTTATGACGACCGCCCAGCTAGGATGATGAGGGGGGGTCGCGGGGCCGAGGAAGTTATAACTAGCATCAAGTCCGCGATGGGGATTTGGCCGGAATCGCGCGAAGCCCACGGCGGCGGAGTTGCCGCGATTCTGTTGAGATCCGAAGGGGACGCTGAAGCTGACAGGGTGGGGTCCATGCGTCGGTGATACAAGCCAATGTCGCACGCGCGCTTACTCCAGTTGGAGCCACCGCCATGTGGGACCCACAGCCCGTGAAGTGAGAGCGAGGGAAAAAGGGAGCCAGTGTCTGGGCCGGTGGGGTGCAGAGGGATCCCTGGGCCGAGGGAAACAGAAAGGGCCCAAGACGAGGTACAGGTCTCTTTTTCTTTTTTTTTCTTTTGTTTTTTTTTTCTATTTCAATTCATGGATTTTAAACTAGATTCAAACTAGTTCAAACTTTGACTCAGTTTTAAATGTGCACTTTAAATCCACAGTATGAAATGTAAGTTTAGTTTATTTTATTTATTATACTAATTAAACAAATGATTTTAAATATGAAATTCATACACACTAAAATAGAAAATAGGTATTTTAAGAATTAAAATCTATGGTTTATAAAAAAATCCTTTTGAGAATAATTATGAATATTCATTTCAACCAAGGGTAATTAAATTCATATAGAGATTATTTTATTTAAATCTTTATTAGGAACATGTTTATTTTAGGTGATGTTGCTTCCAATGTAACAAAATTCTTATTGGAAGACAAAAATCCTTGGAGAACTTTTACTAAACTTTCACATTAAGATTTTTGGGTGTTACAACAGGAGAAGAACAGGTGGTTCAAGAGGAGCCACAACGAGGAGTTCGATTCGATCTAGGTGGCGTCTCCCAGTTGACTTCTTGGCGCCAAGGATGGATTTTAGATCGTGCTATATTTATCTTTTATTTTGTAAGACTTCCGCTATGTAATGAGTACTCTGATTATTGTGACATTTATCTCTATACACTCTGTGATTATATATGTTGTCTTCTTTGGTGCATGTATGAGATGCACCCGGCTTTGTCCCTTAAAGCCCGGGGTGTTACACATAGGACCCGCCAGCTGGTATATTCCATCCTTTGGTTCATGCAACAGGACTTGCAGGACTTAGCTTGGGAAGCCAATCCATGTGTCCGGACCCCTGGATCACAGCTCCAAATACTAGGGCACCCGTCGCAGAGTGGTGGAGCATGTAGGCTTAGGGTACAGGACCAGGCTAAGTAGCTACACAGCTCTGGACCACCCCAGGAGACAAGTGTCCATTCTTTAGAACTAGACCCCAGGTTACCGGACCCATAGGACTATAGTTCCAAATGCTAGGGTACCCGTCACAGAGTGGTGGAGCGTGCAGGCTTAGGGTACGGAGCTAGGCTAAGCGGCTACACGGCTCCGGACCACCCTAGGAGACAAGTACCCGTTCTCCAGAACTGGCCCCTAGGCTGCCGGACCCCCCCTGCCGAGGGGTCCCAAACCACAAGCCTGGCAACTCAATTCAGATGTCATTATACCAGCATGGGTGGGAACTATATGGGTGGGTTAGATATAAAATGATGCTCGTAAATTGAAGCAAGATAAGACCATCACAAAAACAAATCTGGGGGTGAATCTTTTCTTTATAACTTGATATACATGAGTAGGCCAACAGACCGGGTTTATGAGGGCGGACCTCACTGGGCTGGCGTACATATATGCGCAACCTAGTTACAAAGGAAGAAAACTGAATCCCCAGGCTTGTTTTTATGGGAAAAACTTACGGAGATGCTCTATGTTCAAGGGATTGGGAAGAGGCTCTCCTTCAGTTGTAGCAAGGCGGACACACCCGGGTCGGCATATTTTTGTCACCCTGAAGGGTCCTTCCCAGTTGGGGGAGAGTTTGTGGAGCCCCTCTTAGTTCAGTACTCGCCTTAGGACCAGGTCCCCGACCCTGAGCTCCCTACTATGCACAAACCGTTGGTGATAGCGCCTGAGCGCCTAGTTGTACCGTGCATTTCAGATCACCGCTTGCCATCTGCGCTTGTCGATGAAGTCCACGTCCTCACGCCGTAGCTGTTCCTGCACAGACTCATCGAAGGCTTGGACCCATGGGGAGCCCATAATGATTTTTGGGGGAAGGCAGGCTTCAGCCCCGTAGACCAGGAAGAACGGGGTCTCCCCGGTAGCTCGACTGGGTGTGGACCGGTTTCCCCAAAGCACGGACGGAAGCTCACTGACCCAATTTGCACCATGCTTTCTCAAGCAGTCGTAGGTGCGTGTCTTGAGTCCCCTGAGGATCTCTACGTTTGCCCTCTCCACTTGGTCGTTGCTCCTAGGATGAGCCACAGACGAGAAGCAGAGCTGGGTGCCGATGCCCTCGCAATACTCCTGGAAAAGCCGACTTGTAAACTGGGTCCTGTTGTCCGTAATGATACGGCTTGGGACCTCAAATCTATAGACAATCGACTTGAGGAAAGCGACAGTGGCACCCTTGTTGGAACCGGACCGCCGACACACGGCGTGTCCGTTGGGGCCGCCCGCACACACGGCGCGCCCACCCAGGCTATCGGGCCACGACACACGCGCCCGCACGTATAGCAGCGGGCTTTAGGTCTCTTGGGCCAACACTCCCCCCAAAAAGCTAGCCTATTAGGGGGTTGCACCCTCAACCATATAAACCTTGCTTTCTCACTCTCACTAGACAATGTGGGACTATTCCCAACAATCTCCCCCTCACACATTGTGAGCCGAGATTTGTCTTGAGAATGCACTGGGCCAAACTGGCTCCGATACCAATTGTTGGAACCGGACCGCCGACACACGGCATGTCCGTCGAGGCCGCCCGCACACACGGCGCGCCCACCCAGGCTGTCGGGCCACGACACACGCGCCCGCACGTATAGCAGCGGGCTTTAGGTCTCTTGGGCCAACACTCCCCCCCCAAAAAGCTAGGCTATTAGGGGGTTGCACCCTCAACCATATAAACCTTGCTTTCTCACTCTCACTAGACAATGTGGGACTATTCCCAACAACCCTGGGTGATGTTGACCATAGGGGTGGCTTCTGGCCACTTGGTGAACTTGTCGATGGCGACAAAGAGGTACCGGTACCCGCTGACGGCCCTAGGGAATGGTCCCAGGATATCCACCCCTCATACGGCGAATGGCCAGGAGGGCGAAATCATCTGCAGAGCCTGAGCTGGTGTGTGTATTTGCTTTGTGTGGAATTGACACACCTTGCAGGACCTTACCATCTCAGCTGCATCCTGGAGGGCGGTTGGCCAGTAAAAGCCATGCTGGAAGGACTTACCGATCAGTGTGCGAGATGAGGAATGACTTCCGCACTCACCTCCATGGATCTTCGTGAGCAACTCACGGCCCTCCTCCTGGGTAATGCACGGCATGAGAATGTCGTTGGCGCCATGGCGGTAGAGATCCCCTTCCACCACCGTGTGTCATTTAGACAACCGCACTATGTGCTCTGCGGACACATGATCTTCAGGAAGGATGTTTTCCTTCAGGTAGTCCCGGATCTCGGAGATCCATGCATCGGGACCACTCTGAGACACTGGTTGTGGCACTAAGGGGTAGGCAGGACCCCCTATAGCACACACAGTCTTTGGCGGGTTCTATAGATGTAACGCTGCCGGGACCGCTAGCTTCGAGGTGCTAGTCTCGCCCCCTTCGCCTAGTTCGGCAGGCTTGGCGGTGGGTCTCAGCAGCCGTCTTTCGAAGACGCCCTCGGGCACGGGTGCCCAAGTTGATGCCCTCACAAAGAAGTCAACTGCCACCGAGTTGTCAGCCCGAGGAACATGTTGCAGTTCCAGGGCTGTGAAGTCTTTCTTCAGCTTTCTTACGTGGAGGAGGTAAGCTGCGAGCCTGGGCTCGTTGCAGCTACATTCCTCGCGGACTTGCTTGATGATTAGCTGAGAGTCCCCCTTCACGAGGAGCTGGCGGATCCCCATGGATAGGGCCACAGATAAGCCGAAGATAAGTGCCTCATACTCTACCATATTGTTGGTGGCCTTGAACTCAAGGTGCACCATGTACTTCACTTGATCTTCGCTTGGGTCGACGAGGACCACCCCAGCCCTGCCAACTTGCTGGCAGGCAGATCCGTCGAAGAAGAGCATCCAGTGGGGCTCGGTGAAGACCGGACCCCTGGGTTCCGTAGGTGTGGGGTCCGAATCGGGATCTGGACCCCTAGGAGCACTCGATGGAGGTGTCCACTCCATGATGAAGTCAGCCAGGACCTGGCTCTTGACAGCGTGGCGAGGCTGGAAATCTAGCTGGAACTCAGCGAGCTCCGCAGCCCACTTAGCGATGTTGCCTGTGGCGTTAGAGTTGTGGAGGATGGCCCTTAACGGAAAGGAGGTCACCACCACAACCCCGTGTGCCTAGAAATAGTGGCGCAGCTTCCTGGACGCAACAAGTACAACATAGAGGAGCTTGTGCGTCTCAAGGTACCTGGTGTTTGCCTCGTGGAGGACCTCGCTGATGTAGTAGACCGACCTCTGAATGGTCTGGACCCCTGTAGCTGGTCCCGAGCACTCAGGTTCTTGGCCTTCTTGTGCCGTCCTTTCCACAACCAGCACCATGCTCACCACTTCTGCGACCGCCGCGATGTATAAATACAACGGCTCACCAGTACTAGTAGGGACACCAGGTGCTGCTTCAACTCTTGAAAGGCTTGCTCAGCCTCTTCGGTCCAAGAGAATGGACCAGATTTCCACACGAGCTTGAAGAAGGGCAGCGCCCTCTCAGCCAGCCTTGAAATGAAGCGGCTAAGGGCGGCTAACGACCCCGTAAGCTTCTAGACGTCCTTGATGCGGGCTGGAGGCCTCATCGCCTCGATTGCCCTGATCTTCTCTGGGTTTGCTTCGATCCCCCGGTGTGAGACCAGGAATCCCAGTAGCTTTCCAGCGGAGACACCAAATATGCACTTGTCCGGGTTCAGCTTCGTGCACGTTGCCCGCAGCTTGTCAAAGACCAGGGTCAGGTCTTCTACCAGAGTTGACCCCCCTCCTAGTCTTGACCACGATGTCATCGACGTATATCTCTACTTTGTCCCTGATTAGGTCCCCGAAGGTCTTACTCATTGCCCGTACAAATGTTGGCAAGGCGTTCTTCAGACCATAGAGCATTACAACATAGCAGTAGAGCCCATCCACTGTTACAAAAGCGGTATGCTTCCTATCCTTCCTAGCCATCTGGATCTAATGGAAACCCGAGTAGGCATCTAAGAAGGACAAGAGGTCGCACCCGGAGGTAGAGTCCACGATTTGGTCTATGCGTCGGAGTGGATACGGGTCCTTAGGACAGGCCTTATTCAGGCTGGTGTAGTCGATGCACATCCGAAGCTTCCCATTCGCCTTTGGAACGATGACCGGGTTGGCCAGCCACATGGGGTGATGGACCTCTTCGATAAAGCCGGCGTCAAGCAGCTTCCGGACCTCCTGACGGATGAAGTCCTACCGCTCAACGGACTGTCTCCGAGGCTTCTGGCTCACCGGCCTAGCGTCGGGGTGGATCTTCAGATGATGCTCAATCACCTCCCTGGGGATCCCAGGCATCTGTGACGGTTCCCAAGCAAAAACGTCGACATTTGCCTAGAGGAAGGCGACGAGCGCGAGTTCCTATTTCTCTCTCAGATTGCCCGCGATGCGGGTGGTCTAGGAGGAGTCCGTGCTGACCTGGATGGTCTTCACAGGTCCGACGTCTGCTCCGGATGGCTGCACCTTGGCAGGCACCTTGGTACCGGAGGTCGAGGGGTCCTTCCCTCCGTCGTCCGAGCGAGCAGCTTCCGCCGCCAGGGCGTGCAGCTTCTCGACCACCGACACCGCAGCGGTGTGGTCGCCCCGCACGGTGAGGACCCCAGCCGGGGACGACATCTTAAGGACCAAATACCCGTAATGGGCAATGACCATGAACCGATACAGGGCTGGCCTGCTAATGATGACGTTGAAGGGGAGGTTAACCACCGCCACGTCGAACTGTACGTTCTCTGTGCGGAAGTTTTCCTCGGTCCCGAATGTGACTGGGAGTGCGATGCTCCCAAGGGGATACACCGGATGTGGGCCCACTCCAGAGAATGGACGTGAGGGTCCCAGGCGGGACCCCGAGATCTGCAGCTGCTTGAATGCTGCATGGCTGATGACGTTGAAGCCGGCCCCATCGTCGATCAGCACATGGTGCAGCCGCATGTTGGCGATAACAGGGGCGGTGATAGGCAGTAGTATACCTGCCCCTGCCATGTTGTCGGGGCAGTCGGATGCCCCGAAGGAGATGGTGGTGCTCCTCCACTGCTGATGCGGAGCAGCCTTCGGGACCCCTGGGGTCACCGACAGGACCTCGCGGCGCAGGGACTTGACGTTCCTACGGGAGGTGAGCTCCCAGCTCCCGCGGTACATAACGTACATCTTCTTGCGGCGATCGCTCTCACCGCCGGAGTCAGAGTCCCCGATGAAGACGTACTTCAGGACCCCCTCAGGTGACTGGTACCCGAGGTCCCGCTCTCCGGCGGCCACGTCACCGTCGTCGGCTCTCTCCTTGCGAGGCCGACGACAAGGTGGGGAGCCATCCTTGGAGGTTTGCTCGCGCCGTTCGCTGACGCGCTTCGCGAGCTTGATAATCTCGTGGCACTCCGCGGCGCTGTGGCGATTGTTGGGATGCACAGGGCATGAGCCACTGTTGCCCCCCTATGGACGTGGGCGCTTGTTGCGCTCGCTCCGGCCCCTAGCCGCAGCCGCAACGACTGGTACAGTAGCCTGCGGCCTCTCGTGGCCGCGGTTCTTCTTCTTCTTGCCGTCCTGGGCGACGGCACCGGAGCCACCCGTCTGGGCTACCCCGGTCTGTGGTGCCGAGTGCCATGCACGGCCCTCGGCGGCTCTGGCACACTTGTTGGCCAGAGCAAAGAGTGTGGTGACAGTTTCCACGTCATGCGTGGCCAACTTCTCCAACATCTTCTCATCACGTACCCCCTGGCGGAAGGCGGTGATGATGGAAGCATCTGAGATACGAGGTATAGTGCCCCGTACCTTGGTGAAGCGGGAGATGAAGGCCGTACAGCTTTTTGCAGCGGTCACTCTTGCCACAGGAGTCGGAGTCCCCAGTGAAGACGTACTTTAGGACCCCCTCGGGTGACTGGTACCCGAGGTCCCGCTCTCCGGCGGCCACGTCACCATCGTCGGCTCTCTCCTTGCCAGGCCGGCGACGAGGTGGGGAGCCATCCTTGGAGGTTTGCTCGCGCCGTTCGCTGACACGCTTCGCGAGCTTGATAATCTCGCGGCACTCCGCGGCGCTGTGGCAGCTATTGGGATGCATAGGGCATGAGCCGATGTTGCCCCCCTGTGGCCGTGGGCGCTTGTTGCTCGCTCCAGCCCCCAGCCGCAACCGCAATGACTAGTGCAGCAGCCTGCGGCCTCTCGTGGCCGCGGTTCTTCTTCTTGCCGTCCTGAGCGACGGCACCGGAGCCACCCGTCTGGGCTACCCCGGTCTATGGTGCCAAGTGCCATGCACAGCCCTCGGCGGCTCTGGCACACTTGTCGGCCAGAGCAAAGAGTGTGGTGACAGTTTCCACGTCATGCGTGGCCAACTTCTCCAACATCTTCTCATCACGTACCCCCTGGCGGAAGGCGATGATGATGGAAGCATCTGAGGTACGAGGTATAGTGCCCCATACCTTGGTGAAGCGGGAGATGAAGGCCTGGAGAGTTTCCCCGGGTTCCTGCCTCACTACATGGAGGTGTGCCTCCACGCCATGCTGTTGGTAAGCGTTGGCGAAGTTCGCTGTGAACCGCGCGCAGAGCTCTTCCCAGGAGTAGATCGATCCTGGGGCAAGGTTCATGAGCCAAGTTCGGGCCGGCCTAGACAAGGCTACATGGAAGTACGTCGCCATCACAGCAGTGTCTCCACCTGCTGCCGTAATGGCGGTGACGTACCATCGGGTTTGTCGTACCGTCGTACTTTTCTGGTAGGTGTGGCCAGAACTTGGACGGCCACATCGCCGCGTGGAGATGATCCGCGACAGCGGCGCAACCCATGCTGGCCAATGGGACACTTGCCTGAATTCGGGCGCCCCTTGGAGTCTGCGGTGTGACCGCAGCGAAGTCCTGGTCGAGGTTGCGACCCTCGATGTTCTGTCGGCGCTCACGCGCCCTCTCTAGAGAGACACGGGCATCCTCGCTCGCACGCCTGCGGTTGAGTTCTGCCCGTAGATCATCAGGCCTCTCCAGAGAGACCGGAGCGTCTTCTCCCGCACGCCTGCGGTTGAGCTCTGCCCGTAGGTCCTCGGTCGGCGCAGCCCTCACTGAAGGCAAGCGCACCGATGCCGACGCCTCATGTTGACGCCGGGATGACCGAGGCCTGGGCCTGGCTGAGCCAGAATGCGCCATGCCGAGCAGGCGATCAACATCGTCGCGCCACTGCTTCATGGCCCCTAGCGAGGCTGTGGAGCTAGGGGATGGCGCAACAACTCCCTGGCTGCGGACAGCGCACTGGGAGTAGCCCTTGATGCTCTGGACGTCTGCGCAGGAGTATGCTGCCACGCAGAGCGCACAACAGCAGCACCAGGCGCAGGGTGGCTGGAGGCTCGTGGAGTGGAAGACACAGCTTCTTCCTCTATCGGGAAGTCCTCGGGGATGAAGTCGTGGTGCTCGACGATATGGACCATGGTGTCGAGCAGGAAAACAAGCAAAAACTAAATGCCAAGCCCCCTACCTCGCGCGCCAAATGTTGGAGAGGAAATCTCCGGCTGGGTGGCAAAATGCACCCGCCCTAAATCCTAAGATGAGGAAGGGGCCTAAGTGTTTTGCCTGTTGTCGGAAGGTGTAAGAACACACGAGAACACAAGGATTTAGAGTGGTTCGGGCCGCCGGAGCATAATACCCTACTCCACTGTGAGTTGTATTGCTGGTGCTTGAGAGCTTGGAGAACTTCCCGAGGGTCTAAGTGACTTGTGAGCTTGAGCGTCTAAGTTACGTGTGTCTTGTAACGTTGTGTGCCTTCCCTTTTATAGCCCAAGGGAGGCACATACAAGGTTGCTGAGCCCCGACATGTGCGCCCAGAGACATAATGGAAGAAATACATGGAGCAACTAATGCAGGTGACGCCTGAGAGATCTTCTAGCGCCCAGATGTCCGCAGTCCGCGCAGTGTTGACACACAACGGTCACTTCCTTGGTACGTACGAGTGATGATGAGTATAGCGCATGCGGCAGCATAGGCGTGCCGCCTGCCAATGGAATGGCCAGGCATGCCGCCTGCCAGCGGAATGGACATGTCTCATTAAATGCTGAGGCAGCACACTGCTTGCCAGTGGAATGGACAGGTCGCCGCCTGACAGCAGAGTGGACAGCTCTCATTAAATGCCAAGGCGGCACATCGCTTGTCAGGCGGCGCGCCTTATCCGCAATAAATGCAGGGGCCGCGTAACCCTGAGGCCTTACGTCAGGCTCCACCCGCTGGCTTACGTCACGCGCAGTAGGCCACGTGGCAGCATCGGGTCTCCGCCTAGGCGGGGAGCAGCAGCGTATGTGGACAGGTCCGCACCAGACCGGGTCTAGACACGTGTCGACACCGGACCCCTGCCTGGGTCCTGTTCAAGGCCCGGGTATATACCGTCCTGGGACCTTGGGACCCCCATGTGGGGACCCGAACCCCATAGGGGGGTCCGGATCCCATTCCAGGGGTCCAACTTGCACACGTGGAGGTCCGGGACCAACCTTGGGGGTCCAGACTGTATATCTGGGGGTCCGGACTGTATATCCGAGGGTCCGGCGCTCTCCCGTGGGGGTCCGGACCACTGTTGATGCCTTGGAGTACATCGCCTTCTCTCGACACGCGGCGGCTTCGGACCCATCGACGTGGTAGAGTCGGGCGTTGCTGTGGACTCGGAATAGCCGCCTGAGATTAGGGTGAGCCGTGGCTTAGTCCCACACACAACACTTCTACCACGCGACTAAGGGATAGCCGCGTGAATTCTTCGTCCTGGTACAGTAGCAGGGGTACTCTAGTTTCAGGGTACCGACAGACGTGTTCGGTTCGAAGAGGATTGGGAGAGATGTGATTAGATCTTAAAATTGAATCGGAGATTTAGAAAGTGTTTGAATGTATTAGAGAAAATAATTAGTTGACTAAAAATTACTAGTAGAATTAGCTAGCTAACGAATAGATAGTTAATTATCAGCTAATTTGCTAAAAATAGATAATAGTTAAATTATTAGCTTGACTATTTGTATGCCCTTAGCTAGTTTTAGAGATAATTATTCAACTATCCCTTTAATTCTTCTCAATCCACCTCTAACCAAACAAGTTGTGTTATATTCCGCTTGCCTGTTGGCGTGTTGCCCATGGAAACCTGGAAGGTAGTCATCGTACGTCATTCTCGATCTTTGATCCAGGGTCGAATCCTGTTCTGGATATATGGAGCAAAGGCAGTGAGGCCGTGCTTAAATTAGTCGGCGTGAACTACAATGCCCGGCAGCTGGAGGAAGAAGATGCTGAGGTTTATGCTCTCCCGTACGACTTTCCTGTGGTTCCATCCCCTTGTACCGATCAAGAATCTCGTCAAGCTGCGGCTCTGCCTGCCTCAGATGATGGCGCAACACCAACCACAACGCAACCAAGGCGAGAGCAACCTCGATCGTAGCTACAGCCAGCAGCCGCGGCGCAGCGTCATAGACTGCTCGGCTGATCCGCTATATAACGGGATCGAACCCCCACGATGCCTCTCCACAACGCATCCTCCCAGCAGGTGGCTGTCTGTGGCTCTCGCCTTGGTATATCCTCCTCCGACCGGGCTCCGGCAATCCGCCATGGCTGCCGCCAGCTCCGTCCACGGCTTCACCGTCAAGGTCCGGCCGCCTGCTAGTGCTAGCTAGTAGTTCCCTTGGAAAACTAATGCGTGCGAACGGTGATTCAGAAGTGTTATCACATTGTAGGACGCAAGCGGCGAAGACCTGCACCTGAGCACCTTCAAGGGCAAGGTTCTCCTCATCGTCAACGTCGCATCACAGTGGTAATACTACATACAGCAGCCACCATGCATTATGTTCCCTCTGTCAGCACATACAGCATGCGTCTGAGCGATTGCATGCCTAAACAATGTAACTGTTGTTTCTTTACAATGACACACAGTGGCCTGACCAACTCCAACTACACGGAGCTCGCCCAGCTACACGAGATGTACAAGGACCAGGGTGAGTCGGTCGGTCGCCTTTCAGACATTCAGACATCGATCGAATCCAGTTTCTCTTCTGGTTATGCCCGTTTTCCTCATGTAATTAATTATTTGGGTCGGTTATGATTCATAATTTGGCGTGCGTACGTGACGACGACCTTCAGATTTCGAGATCCTCGCGTTCCCGTGCAACCAGTTCGGCGGGCAGGAGCCCGGCACGAGCGAGGAGATCAGCCAGCTCGTCTGCGCTCGCTTCAAGGCCAAGTACCCGATTCTTCACAAGGTAAATTTAAAATCTGTGCGCGGAAACCTTTCTTATAAATTTCTGGGGTTTTTTTTGCATGTCCAAGCTGAAATAGACAACGATCGATCACATGCAATTAACAACAACACGTGTTTTCGTCGTTTGTTTTTTTGCCGGCCGTAAGGTCGATGTGAACGGCGAGGACGCTGCGCCCATCTACAAGTTTCTGAAATCCAGCAAGACCGGCCCCATGGGCGAAGACATCAAGTGGAACTTCGCCAAGTTCTTGGTGGACAGACAGGGGCATGTCGCCGAGCGGTATGCTCCGACCACCTACCCACTCAGCATCCAGGTGAGTGAGGAGGCGCGCGCGGTTCAGCTTCCTCGATTGGTCATCTCATGTGATCTTACTACAGCACTGACTTTTTGCGTATCCGCAGAAGGACATCAAGAAGCTGCTCGGCGGGAGCTATTGAAATAAGCTTGCTATGTTTCTACCAGATAGTTTTGATAAATAACATGGTCGTCGCCTCGTCTATCTTGTACTACTAGTTTGTAAATTAGCATGCATCAGAAATTCAGAATCGGTTGAAATAAGCTTGTAAACTGTAACCGCGTGCATGGCTCCTTCCTTCTCCGAATTATACATTGGTATAGCAATCTATTTCTCTCACAAACTTAAAAAACTCCCGGGTAAATATTGATCTATCTGGCAGTGTCATTTGTGATATTGTTAGCTCTAATATCAAATTATTTACAATCACTTGCGTGTAGGCTGTGGGCGGCAAAGCTAGTCGCTAGTTTGATACATAAGAGCCAGGGTTCCTATATGAGATGTGGCCCTTGAGAAGTGGGGGCCTAGGGCGGTCTACCCCCTCAGGCATGGCCCCAAGCATTAGTGTCGTGGTACGGTAGTGTTGAGCGCTCTACGTGGTAGTGCCACTCGATAAAAAACCGCTCAGAATGAGATAAAACTTTGCGAGCGTAAAGATAGAGATAATCCAAGAGTGTACCAGAAGTTTGAGCACTCAAAGATCAAAGACGAAGAATCGGAGTAGAAAACTCGAACTCGAAAAGGAGTTTTCTCAATTATGTTAGACTTGTGCACAAGATTGAATTAGTCCATACGAGCAGAGGTGGCATATGTTATTCTAATTTTCTTGAAGAAACAAAACAGCCTCAAGTTTGACCAAAACTATGGAGGAAACCACAAAGATTTATGGCGATAACAGTTAGTGAAAATCTAATAATATTTATTTGGTGTCATAAATAATTATTTTTTATTATATAAATTTAGTCAAACTTGATGTGCTTTAACTCTCTAAGCAGTTTTACTTTCCATATTAAAGTGTGTTTTTTATTTAAATCTAATAATATTAATCTAATATGCCTATTATTAGTATCTGAAAAGTACCTTACCAAATTTTCGAAGATAAAGAAGCGGTTTAGACTAAGTTATTATACAAAGTTAAAGGACGTAATTTGGGACCTAATTTAGGTTACCTGCTGCGGCTAATTGCTCCCTTGCGAGTTGCGACAAATGAAGGCATTATTCTTCCTATCCAACGGCATGGTGTGTTTAATTTAATACTAGTGAGCATGAGTACGTAACTATCGTTCATGGACGCTATCATATTATATTTGTGATCTGGACACAAGACTTCTATGTATGCCTCCCTCCGGTCAGTGCGAACTTCTCTGCGTAGAAGACTGCGTACTATACCGGCTATGCGAGCTGGTGCGTACCGGCTAGTTTTGTCAGCTAACGGGGGTGGCCAGAGCCTAGGCCGATAGCCCGATACACGTCGAGGATGGACACCGATGGCGGTGGCATTGCGCCGGCGCCGCACGGGCGGGTCTCCAGCCGCGCCTCGTCAGCGCTGGCGGCCCTCAGCGTCCTCGTCGTGCTGCTGTACCTCGTGTGGCGCTTCATCTGGCAGTGCAGGAGGCTCGGAACCAGAACCAACGCCACCGGCGGCGCTACCGCTCCTCCAGCCACCTCGTCCGCTCGGCCGCTGTCCTGCCCGTCTCGGGACGCGACGGCGGCCTACGGACCGCCTCGCGCAACGACGGCATCGCCGCTCTCGCTCTCGGTGTCGGTGCTCGTGGCCACGGCACGCAGCGGCGGCGCGGACGGCAAGGTCGAGTGCGCGGTGTGCCTTGCGGAGCCCGGGGACGGCGAGGCCGCTACGCGGTTCGTGCTGGGCTGCGGTCACGGGTTCCACGCGGAGTGCATCCAGGCGTGGCTGCGAGTGAGCACGACGTGCCCGCTCTGCCGCGCCGCCGCACCGCAGTGTGTTCCACGGTACGACAGCAGCGTGTGACAGTGCCTAGCACCGTTCTTTCCCCCCCGTGTGGCAGACTGGCAACGACGCGACGCGACGCGTTGCGTTGCGTTGCGAACTGTAGATTAATTTCGGTTATGGGGGTATCACATATTCACATTTAAAGCCGGTTAATGAGCTTGTAGTCGGGTTCTTCTTCCTTGAATCGTTTGGCACAGTTGACACTCCCATGTCTCCCATCTAGGAACCAGAAGGCCTTCAGGGTTATTCCTATGACTAGATTGGATGCGATTAGAAAAATATATATATATATATAAGATTTTGACTTGTTATCCAATCCACATGGATTCGAGTAGCTACATGATGCGACTATTTTATTGATTTTATTGAGGGGCGAGGGCTGGTTGTTAATGTTCCCAAACAAGGAGATGCTGAGCAACAGAGCTAGTACAATGGAAACTACCTTGAACAAGCTTCTTCACAGGTCAACAGAATATGATGTATTTATCAGCACTTCACCAGTGCCTGCGGCTTGCCAGCAAAGAAATTGCAGCCGACAGCTTGACATATTACAGTAAACAGTACCTTCAGTAATTTTGTTATACTGCCTTATGTACATAAATAAAAAACCAGTTCAGCTCCGGCACATTTTATTGGCTACCGTCTGCCGCGCCTAAATTACTGAAGGTCCCTTCCCTACGCAGTCGCAGCTGCGCAAGCTACTGTGGCTGGTCAGTTGCAAGCGGCACGGTCTTCGCCTGCATGCACGGAAAGCAGAAGCCAGCCAGTCAATCTTACAAGGAAATATAATGACAAGAGACTAAATTCCATTTCCATGTACTGTAATGCTAAGAGAGTTGAGAACAGAGCACACCAGCTCGCGGAACTTCAGTATGTAGAACATCTCAAGGTAGCGCCTCGTCTCCAGCCTCTCGAGCTTCGACACGTACTTCCAGAAACCGTAGACCCCGGCCAGTGTCATCAACCTCTCCGAGTATATCTTCCATGTGTACCTGGGTACGCAACACGTACGAAAGAGAATGAGCATCACACTAGAGACCAACCATGAGACCATGAGTAGGACAGGATTTCCAGCACCGACTTCTCGTATATGCGCTGCAGCCCTGCTTCAGATATTTTCACCCAGTGATCTGGTTCTTGCTTGCACCGGTCGAAGAAGTCGGCCATCAGATTAGCAGCCTGCTCGGGGTGGTACGGGTCAATGTGGAAGCCCGAGACGCCGTGCTCTATGATCTCAGCTGGCCCTCCATGGAGCGTCGCGAAAGTAGGAAGTCCACAGGTCATGGCCTCAACGACGGTGAGACCGAACGCTTCATAGAAGGCCGGCTGTAGTTAACATGCCAAGATTAAAGTCGGTACATATGCCAGGTATTGGAATGGAACCTCTATGCTCTATATAATCTAGATTGTAATTCAGAGCCATATATATACCTGTACGAAAGCACCATGGGTATCAGCGATGTAGCGATAGAGCTCGCCGTTACGGGCCCTGTTTGTCTGGGCAGAGATCCAGCGGAACTGCCCGAACAAGTTGTGGGTCTTGATGAGTTCATGCATCTTCTCTATCTCCGCGATCTCTTCCCTGTCCTTGGACTTGTTGACATCATTGTACCCGGCAACGACGACAAGGTTTACCAGCTCCCTCAGCTTAGCGCACTTGGCAAAAGCTTCGACCAGCCCCGTTATGTTCTTCACCCTGTCGAGTCTTGCCATGGAGAAGAGGATGGGCTTTGACCGGTCCTCCAGATGCCCACTGCGAATTAGTGATAACAATATCATCAGCAGAGACTTCCAAGCTCGAATCGAATTAGAAGAGAATACTGCGAAGGACGTCCATGTCACAACCCAAAAGGCCTCAAGGGACCAGGCAGGATAGCAGAAAGTACTCACATGTGTTCATCGTTTTGCTCCGGGTCATAAATCAAATTTTCGATTGAACCATGAAGAGAAGTGAGTCGCTTGGCCTTCTCCGTATGTGGAAAGTATATGGACATATCAGCTCCAGGAGAGACTATATTGAACTTTGGATCGAAGACATCGATCCCATGGACAACTCGGTACAGACCAGGCAGAGTAAAAGCAGTATGACTCTCGTACTGTCCAACAGTATTTTTGCTGAGAGAAAAAAATAGAATAATAAGTATATATACGAGCGTCTTGTAGGAAATTAAGAATAGCTATTATCCATATGTGATCACAGTCCATGCAAGATTAATGCATGAAAAAGCATGGATTGCATGTTACCATAACTACAATCAATACAGTAACTTAACATCAGAACAATATATGCATGAGTGAGGTAAACATGATTCAGTGTGCATGCAAATTAATTGGTGAATGCTAAGTCCCAAAAGAAATCTACAGTGACCGACAAGACGGAAACAGAATAAAAACCTTCCAGCAATTTCTTGGTATGTGCTGGTGATGATAAAATCAGCGTTGTTCATAGCAATTATATCAGCAGTGAACTGACAGGAGAAATGGTACTTCTCATCGAAGTTCTTCCAAAATATGTCTGAATCTGGATATTTAGTCTTTTCCAGAGCATGAGCAATGTTGCACTGCAAGGACCATGCATATATGGTTAGCAACGAAACAAATGTAAGACCTCAAGTATGATTAACAGGGCATACCTGGGTAATTCCCATCTTGTAAGATAGCAACGATGCCACGAGATTTCCATCACTGTAGTTTCCAATTATGAAGTCTGGAGTACCTTGTAATTCAGCAGCAATTTCACCAGCAGCATCCTGTATAAAATAGAAAAATACAGCTTTTTTATCAAATGGGGAGGACAATTGAAGTAGAAAATGTCATGTAAGAAAAAGAACCAGTACACACAGAGATTTTGCATATAAGAAATCAACACTTACAAAAGGATAAATGTTACTTTTTATGCAACTCTACTGGAAATAATTTGGATTTTTACCTTTTGAGTGTTGAGACCTTTTCCTAATATGTACTCACTCCATTACAAATTGTGAGTTGTCTTGCTTTCTAGGTATATAATTTTCACCCAGTTACATAGTAAAACTACAAATCTAGAAAAAACCGAATTACAATTTGAAATTGAGGGGGTATCAAATATCGTCTCCTAACTAACTATTCACAGATTTTACATTGTACCATGCAAATCATAAAGTACTTTCCTCAGATTTTTTTTCATTAAAATAAGACAGTTCAGAGCCATCTCATTGTCAATGTTCAAGGTAAGAACCAAAAGAAACCAAAGATATTCACCTCAGCAAATGTTTCCAGATATGGCCACACATCAAATCTTGATATCCATTTCTTAAGTATCCCATTTTCATTTCTGAAGGGAACTCGTAATATGTAAGTATGTTGTGTTCCACTAATTCTCTCAAGCCGCTGATTGCATGATGTTCCTTTTGCATCTGGTATCAGCCGAGTAACCTAAAACAAATAAGTAAATAATTAATGAGTCTTGCTAGGGTACTCTGATACCCCATAAAAAGTAATATCTCGAACAAATCGTGGCCATTGATTTTTGAAAATTATGAACCAAAATAACTAAGAGACCAGAAAAGCGAATACCAAGAAAATAAAAACAAATCCCCTAATTTTAGGTGGACGGCATCCCATCTCACTGGAAACCCTAGGCCAGTTTGTGCATGCGCTTCCATGCATGTGACCAGAAAAGAACATCGTCTGCGCAACTACTCTGCTTGTTAGCGGGTGTTTGGTTGCCCTGACTAAAGTTTAGTTCATGTCATATCAAATGTTTGAATATTAGTTATAGATATTAAATATATGTTTAATATATCTGTCTTCTATTTTAGTCTTCATCTGTGTAATTAGATTTATAATCAGACTGAAGTTTAGTTCGTATCATATCAAATGTTCGAATATTACTTATAGATATTAAATATATGTTTAATAAATTTGTCTTGTATTTTAGTTTCATCTATGTAATTAGATTTATAATCAGACTATATTTAATATCCGTAATTATCATTTAAACATTTGATGTTACAGGGGGCTAATCCATACAAGAACATGCCGCTATCAATGCTTTATGAGCTTTTTTTTTTTAACTTTTTGCTTGCTAATCCATACAAGAACATGCGGCTACCATTGCTTTATAAGTTCATTTTTTTTCCTTCAAAATTCAAGAAGCCTGATGACTGGAGAAAAAATAGCAACAATAGGTTCTCATTTCAAGTTTGGCACCGCCAGGAACACTACCATCCAAACGAGCAGCAGGCGGTTGTACACATACTTTCAGGTTTCAGCTAATCATGGTCGATCATGTTCCAAAGTTCCAAAACAAATAGATTTGTCACAGCCAACAAACCACCCATGCAACAATTAGATCTTGAGGAAAATTTTCTTAATCTCAAAGATTTTTTCTTATAAAAGATATTTTAATCTCAAGTTTTTTTCTTATTTATATAAATGTAACCTACTACCTCCTAGGGTCATATGTGATCACAATCATCTAGATCTAATCAAATGGACAGCTCACGGGTATTTCTGAGTACTGCAGCAAAACCCATAATTAAGAAGCTCTTCTGTTTCCTGTAAGGAGTTAAAACTGAACCAGCATACAAGACCCGGAAAAAATGGGACTGATGAACAATACAGCTAAGCATGTACAGAGAGGATATACAACCCTAACAGATGCTAAAAATGAAAGAATTAAAATAAAAATGCACTTACAATGAGAATTTTTGGGGAAACATCAAGCCCTTGTTTCTTTAAACGAAGAACCATCTCATTTTCTAGTGCACGAACTTGGTCCAGTATATAGACGATCTGGACAGCAACAAAGTAAACTCATGACTTGTGATAAGTGCAGGGCCAGGAAAATAGCTGATTTCAAGATTTGTTAACATCTCAGCCCATGTCATAATTACCTGTCCTCCTGTGTCTGGCAAGCCTAATACATTAGCTTGACCAAAGTATCCATGAGGGGATACCACAACAACGTTAAAAATCATGGGGATTCTCCCCAAGAATTTCTCTAGGGTAGATGGGTCTGGCGCCTGAATAATGTCTAGAAGGAGATGTATCATTTCCAAAACATGTCCTGCTGTATCACCCCAACCTTTCTCCAGGCCCCACTCTTGAAATCTGAATGTTACCAAAAGAAAGAAAAAACATATATATGTGTTGAAGCTAACTATTTTTCTAGTCGGTTGTGAAAAAACAGATTAATGGCATGCCAAAATGCCTACAAAAGAGCAACTTAATGCCTTCTTGAAAGAATTGATTCTGTAATTGGCAACACGAGCTTTCTTATAGAAGGTATTCTTCATCCAAAAGCCTTTTTAATCAGCTCTGAGAAAATTAAATTGCAAACTGCAAGCTAAAATAGTGAACATCAGGGCAATGCAGGTTTTATTCGCACACCCAAGCCCAAAAGTAGGCGCAACAAAAAAAAATGCCAAACGATTACCTTACAATAGTACAGGAAGGAGCAATAAGCCCATTGTGGTAGATAAATACTTACTTATAAGCAAATTGTGAGTATGGTGTGTCAGCAGGGAGCTTTGACAAGTGCTCCTCAGCTTTGGTCAGCACAGACTGAAGCCTCCCCAAGCTTTGTATTCTATCATTAAGCATCATAACCTATAACCACACATGTATAGCTTCAGCATCAACAGTTGAACACTATGCATAACATCAGACCAATTTTTGACCCAGAAAAGTTCCATGTCTAGAGGAAATCTCACATGCCCCTTGTGCCGGTGGCCACGGAGGAAATCCAACAGGGGCTCCAAGCAATCCCTGTTGCGGAACATGATTGAGGACAAGTGTCGGTTGAGGAACTGCACACCGTTTCCAATCGATGATGACCGATTTGGGCGTGGGACTGAGACATTGAACGGCTCGAAGTCAAGCTCGAGAACGTAGGGATCATTGTGCCTGCCATTTTGGATACAGTTTAACTTTTTTTTGGCGATATATACTCTTAAACATGGCCTTAAATACGTTCTTTATAACGAGAAGTGATGAAAGAAAAGTATGGATAAACACGAGAACAGTCTGAGAAAAAAATTTGTTTGCTTAAACTGTACGAGGAACGTGTCGAAACAAAGCTAACTTATTGCATACATCAATCTAGGAAACAATATGGTCGGAAAGTTTTTAACGATAGGGAGCTTACGTTTGTCCTCAAAAACATGTATTGACATTAAAAGGAAGGTGTACAAAAGTTTCTCTTCAAAGAAAGGTGTGCAAAAGTGCCATGTTTACTCAATTGGAGTGTCAACCTGACTGGACCCCAGCAAGCGCGGCTGCTGAGTTGCCTAAGAGCAAGTTTACTAAGAGAACAGGGACGCAAAAGCAAAGCAGAGAACAGGGACGCTGAGTAAAGCAGCACGTACTGGCCGTCGACAAGCTCCTCCTTGAAGCGGAGGTACTCCGAGACCGTGAGCTGCTCGACGCTGAGCTCGTGAACGTTGACGCGGACGTACTCCCAAACTCCCGGGCGCGGGCGCACCGCGATGGCCACGAACGGCGGCAGCACGATCGCCTCCTGCGGAACGGGGGGAATGCAAACACGCACACAGGGCGCCAAGCAACAACACACTCACTCACTCAGCATATAGCCCAAATCATCGCCGGGAAGGGAAAGAGAGCGCGACGGACGGCGCCGGCACCTGCGCGGAGCGGAGGACGTCGAGGAAGGGTCCCTCGGCTAGCGCGCGGCCCCCGGAGCCCTGGACCTCGTCGAGCGCGTCGAGGATGTGGTGCGGCTGCAGGATGCCCTTCCCCTTGTTCACGTACCTGTAGCAGCCAGCCGCGGCAGGCAGAGCAGAGCAGAGCAGAGGCAAAGCGATCAGAGGTCGGCGACCGGGGTCGGTCGGTGCGGGGGGGCGCGCTTACTTGGACAGGAGGGCGACGAGCTCGTTGCGGTGCGCGTGGAGGGTGTCCTCGACGCGGTCGCGGATGCTCGGGTTGCGGTCCAGCTTCGGCGCAGACATGGCTGCCGTGCCGCCTGCCAGTGGTCAGTGGATCGTTCGTTCGCGGCCGCGAGGGTGGTGTGGTGGTGCTGGTGCCGGTGGCGACTGGGCAACTGGCGAATTGCGAGGTGGCGAGAACACAGCGGAAGGCGGCCCCCGGCTTTATACAAGGCACGCGGCGTGCAACCGCTCGCCGTGGCGCCCTGTCTGTGGACGCGTAGCAGGCGGGGTGGGGGCGACCATCGCGTACGTGTGTGTTTGTGACGGTGTGGTGTGACCCCGCGCGTCAGGCCGCGGGTGCGTGGGTTCCGGCAGAGGCAGTCAGCGGATCTAGCCAAGGACTCGTTTCGTTCGCTGGCGTGGCGTGGCGTGACGTCTAGATGGAACGCTAGGGTGTGCCTCGCTGACTTCTGGGTCCAGAGACGTGGTATCTTGCAGCGCCGGCATGCCAGGAATACCACGTTCGCGTGGGGATGGAAGAAAAGGCGCGGCAGGTGGAGGGTCCGGGCACTACTGGCCGAGACCGACCAACGGACCCCGCTCTAACGTGGCTCCCATTAGTGCGGATAACCATCACATTTGCTTCCGCCGTCCAGATCGGCGCCCATGCCACGAGATGGTTCCGTTTCCCTTTTCTTCACCCCTCTTCTTTAGTTTTTGCCCTGGACTGGGATTGTTTGTTTCTGTGAGGGGTCGGGGGTGTAGCGAGGGAGCGGCGACGAGACGCTTCTGGAGAGAAAACGACAGAGACGTGGCCGGGGACGTGGACAGAGGCTATAGAATAGTAGGCCACCAGTGTGGCAGTGGCAACGACACAGGAAGGACACACAATGCTCTCGTAGTCTCAGAACAATGCCAGCACAAATTAAAGTATCAGAAAATTTAATTAATTATAAATAAAACCGTAAACAGTTATACCATTTAAATAATATTATTAAATTTGTTTTAAATTATATTTTTTTTAAAAAAAATATGCTTATGTAGTGCAAAAATATTAATGTTTTGTTTATATATTTAAACGAACTTGTTAACCGATGTACTTGCAAATTGCAATCGTATTTTTTTGGAACAAAATAGCATACACAAGTATGTTTTAATAACTCTTTCCAAGAGAATCACTCCCATCAGTCGAATGGTTAAGATCTCCTTAGGAACACGAAAATTTTTTCCACTGATTCCTTCTTGTATGATTTTTATGAGATTCTTGTGTTCTAAAGAAGGCCTAAAATGTCAAGGATTCGTGTATGAGTAGAGGAGAACAGGTTCTACATTTACACTAAAAGTTAGGAGTAAACAGCTCTCTATTGTATTTTTTTTATAAGGATTAGCATAGATTTTTTTTTTCGTCGGCTCCTCACCCTCTTCTCCATCGCATCATGTATACTCCCCCAGTGCACATGGGTTTGTCTTTTTTTAGTTTGTCCAAAATCAATTACTATAACTTTGACAGACCGATTATACTAAATATTTTATAAGATTTGATAACATAAAAAAATAAAAGTAATAGATTCATCGTGATTTAAGCTATCATGATATGTGATTATTTTAGTTTAGAATTGCAGTGCTCAGTGGAAATGAAGAGAGGACAGAGACAAAATGACAGTAGTCTCTTGTTTATTGCAGAGATACTCTTTATATATATGAGTACAAAGGGCATCTGGCCCTTAGATCAAACAACTGTAAAACGGAGGGTCAGGATGGGTCTTGATCATATATACCATATTTTGTAACACTCCCCCTTGATCAACCCAGAACCGTTTGATCATCTGCAATTTATCTTATTCTCCTCAAAAACCCTGTGGGAAAAATAAGGAGTACATAATATCCTTTTGGAGAATAATCTCACATTGTCTCCAAAAGAAAATATGCTTGTAATCATCATGTATAAAAACCCCTGTGGGGAAAATTAATGATGAAGCATATAGCTTTGTTGATATTACCTCGTTAAAAACTTTGGATGAGAAAACCTTAGCAAGGCAAAACTCATACAAAGAAAAGAGTGTAATATGATGGTTCAATACAGGTTATATATTATGGAGAATTACTCCCCCTGAACCTTGCAAGCACTTAAGTCTTCTCATACCAATCCCCTCAACACATTTCTGAAATGTAGAGTATGGTAGAGATTTTGTGAATAGATCTGCAAGATTATCACAAGACTTTGTTTGCAAGATGTTTATATCCCCTTTTTCTTGAAGTTCATGGGGATAAAACAGTTTAGGAGAAATATGCTTATTGATATTACTCTTGATATAACCCGTATCCATCTGAACAACACAAGCTGAATTATCTTCATAGATAATTGTTGGTGAGTCAAGAGAACCAATACCACAAGTTGTGAGTATATGATTCACCATTCTACGAAGCCATACACATTCACGTGATGCTTCAAATAATGCAATTATTTCAGAATGGTTGGTGGACGTGGTCACCAAAGTCTGTTTAGACGATTTCCACGAGATGGCAGTTCCACCTTGTAAGAATACGAATCCTGTTTGCGATCGGCCATTGTGGGGATCAGATAAATAGCCAGCATCTGTATACCCAATTAAACTAGGATCATTACTTCTCTTGTAAAAGAGTCCTAGATCTTTTGTGCCATTTAGATATCGGAAGATATTCTTAATGCCAACCCAGTGCCTTTTTGTTGGGGCAGAACTGTGCCTTGCTAACAAATTTACTGCAAAAGCAATATCCGGCCGGGTATTATTAGCAAGATACATTAATGCACCAATAGCACTGAGATATGGGAACTCCGGTCCCAATATCTGTTCTTCATCATCCCGTGGTCTGAATGGATCTTTCTTTAAATCCAAAGATCTGACCACCATAGGAGTCTTTGAAGGATAAGACATATGCATATTGAATTTTTCCAATACCTTTTGGGTATATGTACTTTGATGTACAAGGATTCCAGAAGGTAAATGCTCAAGTTGTAGACCTAAGCAAAATTTGGTTTTACCCAAATCCTTCATCTCAAATTCCGTCGTTAAATGATGACGTGCTTCATCAATATCAAGTTTATTTCCTATGATGTTAAGGTCATCAACATAAACTGATATGATACAGAATCCCACTTTGGATCTTTTGATGAAGACGCATGGGCAATCATCATTTTTCGTGTATCCCTTACGTAAAAGGAATTCACTCAATCGGTTGTACCACATTCTGCCCGATTGTTTTAAGCCATATAATGACTTCTGCAACTTTACGCAATACATGTTGCGCTTTGCCTTTGGATTCGGTACATCTATTCCATCAGGAACTTTCATGTATATATCAGAATCTAGTGACCCATAAAGATATGCGGTCACTACGTCCATTAACTGCATAGATAGACGATTTTGTACTGCCAATGATATTAAATATCGGAATGTTATTGCACTCATGACTGGTGAATAAGTTTCGTTGAAATCAACGCCGGGTCTTTGCGTAAACCCTTGTGCTACTAGCCTTGCTTTGTATCTCACTACCTCACCATTTTCATTTCGTTTCCGAATGAAAACCCACTTATATCCCACAGGGAAGATATCACGTGGTGTAGGTATTACAGCCGAGAAAACTTCTCTTTTGTAAAGCGAGGCTAACTCCGCTTCAATTGCTGCCTTCCATTTGATCCAATCCGAGCGCTTACTGCACTCTGCCATGGTCTTAGGATCTAGATCATTTTGAAGGTCCTCAGCAATCTGCTCGGAGAAATATATGTCGACATTTGTAGCTTTTCTGTCATATGTTTCACCAGTCTCAACATAGTTGATGGCAATTTCATCATTCCTTAGAGACTCATCAGAATTTCCCAAATTGATGTGTCTAGGATTTTCCGATGTCCCAACCTCGGTTATGTGCACATCCGAGCTGGGTTGTGGATCATCACAATCCACATGATACATTGTATCATTTTGGTGTCCTTTTGCATTCACTATTGTTCTTTGCTTCTTAGCAACAGAACAGCGCTTATTTACCATACTTCTCCTCTCTAGGAGTTGAGTGGCCTTATTCGGTACTTCCACTCTTTCTGGTGCATTCCTAGCAGGAATGAATGATTTAGTGACACCTTTGTAATTAGTGAATGCATCTGGCAGTTCATTTGCAAGTCTTTGCAAATGTATAATTTTCTGAACTTGTAGTTCAGTTTCTGAAGTACGTGGATCATAACCTGGAACACATTGAGTATTCCAATTTATTTCCTGGCATTCTTTTTGGTACTTGAATTCTCCCCCTAATGCCGGGAAATGTTCCTCATCAAAGATAGAATCAGCAAAACGGGCTGTAAATAGATCCCCGGTTAAGGGTTCTAAATACTTAATGATCGACGGAGAATGAAATCCCACATAGATCCCCACTTTCCTGTGTGGGCCCATAGCTGTTCTCTGAGGTGGTGAGATTGGGATGTATACACAACATCCAAATTTACGCAAATGGGAAATACTTGGAGGATTTCCACGTACCATTTGTATTGGGGATGTTGAATGGTATGCAGTTGGTCGTAATTGTATAAGGTCAGCAGCGTGCAGAACTGCATGTCCCCAACACGACGAAGGCAATTTGCAATTCATCAATAATGGCCTTGCTATGAGTTTAATCCTCTTGATTAGTGACTCAGCCAAACCATTCTGGGTATGGACATACGGTACCGAGTGCTGTACTTGAATCCCCAATGCCATACAATAATCATTGAATGCCTGAGATTTGAATTCAGCAGCATTGTCCATTCGGATTGAACTAATCCGATGTTCAGGAAAATTTGCCTTTAACTTGATAATTTGAGACATTATCTTGGCAAATGCATGGTTGCGTGTTGATAGTAAACACACATGTGACCATCTGGTAGATGCGTCAATCAGTACCATGAAATACCTGAACGGCCCAGAAGTTGGCATAATTGGCCCACAAATATCTCCTTGAATCCTTTCAAGGAATTTAAGCGGTTCAGCTTTAATTTTGAGATATGATGGTCTCAAAATAAGTTTCCCAGTTGCACATGCGGTGCAAACAAAATCCTTAGATTTGGGAAAACTTTTTGTAGGCAAATTATGACCAATTGAATTGCCTGTAATTTTCCTCATCATCCCTACGCCAGGATGACCAAGTCGATCATGCCAAATCTGGAATGCATCAACATCTTGGAAAATTACCTTATATGCAACATGTGCATTGCTCTTAATATATGTATAGTACAACCCTGACGTGAGTGATGGAATTTTCTCGCATATGCGTTTGCCATATTTATTCGGCTTGGTCAAGAAGAGAAACTCTTCTTGATTTTCATCATGGGTTTCAATATGAAATCCATTTTGCCGGATATCTCTAAAACTTAGGAGGGTACGTGTAGAATCAGGATACAATAATGCATCCTCGATCACAATTTCAGTACCCATGGGGAGGGTAATAGTTGCTCGACCAGAGCCAACTATCACGGCATCGCGTCCGGCGATGGTCAAAACTTTCCCATCTCTTTTCTTAAGAGTCTGGAAGTATTTGATCTCCCTAAGTATAGAGTTTGTGGTACAACTGTCCACAAGGCATAATTCCTCTTCTGTCGAGTTGTCATCATTATGCATCTATACATAAAGAAAATTCTGAATAAGAATTTTGTGATGCAACATAGTACTATACAGAACATGATATTAAATATCACAATGTCGAAACCATATTCCAATAATGGTATGGCGACTCAATCAATGAGTTCGCACTACACACAGGACCCAACACTGGTCTTGTAGAGTGTGTTACATCTCAAAACATGAGATTGTATACCTCTACTTATTACAACAACATTATAAAGACAGTATAGAACAACCACACAAGCCACAGTGATCATGATCAAATCTCCAAGCATGAGAGATCTATGCCAAATCTCCAAATGGATCCTTTGACATATACTCAATGATCATATCATCAGATTCATCTTCTTGCAGAAGTGGAGGCTTGTTGTCAACCACATTGGGGTGCTCTTTAGTAAGAGTGTTCTTCAGATCACCAGAAGCCAGTGAAGAACTTCCAACCTCAATTGGTGCTTCAGTAGAATTGAAATGAGCCTCAAAAGCAGGCTTATCAGACTTTGGCTTCTTTAGGGATTGTTGATACAAAAGAACAAGGTGCTTAGGGCAAGTGCAATCCCTAGCAAAATGGCCCTCAGTACCACATTTAAGGCAAGCTCTGTTGCCCTTAGATGGTAGAGGCTTGCCATTTCCTTTCCCTTTTCCTTTACCTTTCTTGTGGAATTTGTTCTTATTGAATTTGCGAGGTCCAGAAGGATTCTTGAAGTTTTTCTTGAATCCTTTCTTATTCCCAGTCTTATGCACATTGAAATGTACCTCAGGCAGAGGGGCAGACCCAGGAGGGCGCTGCTGAGCATTCTTTAGAAGAAGCTCATGATGCTTTTCTGCTTGGGTCAATGTGTGCATAAGTTGAGAATATTTCTGGAAATTGCTAGAGCGATACTGCTGATGCAATATCCTGTCCTCTGGAAGCATGGTAGATAGAGTCTTCTCTATTTTGTCTGCTTCAGTGGGCTCTTTCTCGCAAAACTTCAATTTAGAACAAATGCTATGAAGAGCATGGTTATATTCTGCAACAGATTTAAAATCTTGCAGTCGAAGGTGGTTTCACTCATGGTTGGCTGACGGCCATATGAGCTCCTTCTGCTGTTCATAGCGCTCTTTGAGAGCTTTCCACAAGTTGTGAGGGCATCTCTCCATAAGGTACTCTTGCTTAAGGTCCTTATGGATATAAAGCCTCAAAAGGAAAAGTGCTGTGTTCTTTTTAACCTCATTTACTGGATCAGTACCAGTGATGGGTGCTGCAATTGCATCAATGATCCCACGAGAAGCAAAAGTTATTTCAATATCTGAAGCCCAAGTTGGGTAGTTATGCCCATCAAGGGCGAGTTCCTCGAACTCTTTGGTTGACATGTTCCTACAGTCATTACCATGGACATCCATTAATTTACGCATAAATTAATAGTCACTATGGTGATGTTGTAAGCTCAATATGCAAAAATATTAAAATTACATATGTAACGAGTTCTTTGAAGGTTCCAAACCTTGCCATTGAATAAGTACTTTGAGTTTTAGTAAGCATAGTATAGATAATCCTCAAATTAATGAGGTAGATCTAGTAGTGGGCAAGAAACTTGCTGCCTAAAAGCACGGTCTCTGGGCTGATAAGTTCACGGATGAACAAACCGCAGCCAATGCTTAGGACTCCACTATCCATGCTCTACTAATTATCAAAGTAAAATTCACTAACTCTTACATGTGATATGAGTTGCCTGAAGGTTCCAAACCTTCTAATTGAATAAATACTTTGAATACTAGTGAGCATTGTATAGATAATCCTCAAATTAATGAGGTAGATCTCCTAGTAGTGGGCAAGAAACTTGCTGCCTAAAAGCACGGTCTCTGGGCAGATAAGTTCATAAATGAACAAATCGCAGCCAATGCTTAGGTCTCCACTACCTATGCTCTACTAATTATCAAAGTAAAATTCAATAACTCAATATACTGTTATTTTGGATAGCACGTATAGGTAGTCATCCCGAGAGATGTAGACCTCATAGAGATAGGCATTCCAAATGCTGCCACAAGCACGGTCTCTGGGCTACTAAATTCTATAAAAGAATTTAGTGCAGCCTATGCTTAGGACTCTATCTCCCTATGCTCTTTATCCAAAATAATGTAATTTTATTTTTGCATGAGTTTTATTAAGTCTGAACTTAATAAATGCTATATTTATATGCAAACATAAATGAATGCGTAAATAATAGCAAGTAGAGATATGTGAATTATTAATGTAAAACAAACAATAATTCACGAACTAAAATCTGCTATATGTACAATAAAACAGATATGTCTTTACAATATATGCAGTCTAAATTACGAATTTAGACGCCTAAGATAACTTGAACTGAAATTACATATAAAACAGAGTCTTATACTAAAATTCAGAATTTAAAATGGTAAAAACAGGCTATATTAGGCCCCTGAAAGTAGCCCAGGCGGCCTGCTAGGCGGGCCAGGCAGCGGCCTGGCGGCCTGCACGCCGGCCCAGCCTAGCTGGCCGGCCCAAACAGCCCACCAGGGAGCCATAATGCCTTATATTAAATGGGGCGGCTGGGGTTCCAAACCCTAACCGCCCCTAGCCTGTTTTGCCGCCGCCGCCGCCTTGGAGTGCTCCACTGCCGTCGCCAGGGAGCAAGAGCTCCAGCCGCCCCTCAACACGCCAGGGAGAGTGGCCAGCCGGGCCTGCCGTGGCGGCTCACGCCTGCGCCGAGTGCGCGCCCCTTCGGGGCTTTGCCAGCCGGGCCCGCCGTGGCGGCTATTGCCTGCGCCGAGGCCGCGCCGAGCCTCCGCTGGGAGGCCGCGCCGAGCAGCCGCCGGGGCTGCGCCGAGCCTCCAGCTGGGAGGCCGCGCCAGCCGCGCATGGTGGCCGCGCCGCCCTGGCTCGCCTGGCCTTGAGGCCGCGCGTGCGCCCAGGCTGGGGCCCGCCGGCTGCCGCGCCAGGGAGGCAGCGCCGAGCGCCCGTGGCCGCGCCAGCCGCGCATGGTGGCCGCGCCGCGCCGAGCGCCTCCTGGTGCCGTGCGCCGAGTGCCGAGCGCCGAGGCGCCCAGGCGCCCCTGGGATGGCCGAGCGCCGCGTGGGGCCCGCGCCGCGCCGAGCGCTGGGGCCGGCGGTTGCCGTGCCGCCTGGCCGCGCCGAGCCGCGCGCCTGGCCTCGTCGGTGGCCACGCCGCTCCCCATCCCCTCCCCCAAACGGCCGACGCGGCGGCCGGATCGAGGGCCTTTAGGCCCTCCCGTTGGAGGAGGAAGACGAGGCCATCCTTTTTGGACGATGGCCAGTGAGGATGACGCGTCCGCGTGGAGCATCGACGGCGCGCGGGGGTTGTCCACGACGTGCAGCGATCGTACCGACGACCACCGGCACTGGTGGAGATGGCGAACGACGAGCAACTGCCGCTGCAGTGGGCGGAGGCGGTGGTGGTGCAGCCAAATCCACATCCATGGGGGCCGATGCAGACGATCCCGCGTCAAACACCGGCGCCGGTGGTGACGGGGACGCAATGGGGAGTCCACACTCCACCACGGGCAGCGGAACCACCGCTGTCCATCCATGGAGGACGCAATAGTGCACGTTTTGCACTTGCACACGGCGTGCAGGGATCGCATGCACCGGTGGAAGCGCTGCGGCTTGTCCAGCGGCGTACGCCTCCAACATCGAATCATCAAGAGTGTGCAGAACTTCGCGCATACGGCGTATGCGCATGGAAACGGTATGCTCCATACCTTGCTGTTGAAGTGAAGATCGATCTTGTTGTTCTTGTGAAGAACAGCGCGTTCTTCCACTTTCCCCTTCTCTGATTTCTCCTTGAGACAGTGCTGATAACGTGTTTGATTCTAATTGCAGTGCTCAGTGGAAATGAAGAGAGGACAGAGACAAAATGACAGTAGTCTCTTGTTTATTGCAGAGATACTCTTTATATATATGAGTACAAAGGGCATCTGGCCCTTAGATCAAACAACTGTAAAACGGAGGGTCAGGATGGGTCTTGATCATATATACCATATTTTGTAACAGTTTTTGCCCTGGACTGGGATTGTTTGTTTCTGTGAGGGGTCGGGGGTGTAGCGAGGGAGCGGCGACGAGACGCTTCTGGAGAGAAAACGACAGAGACGTGGCCGGGGACGTGGACAGAGGCTATAGAATAGTAGGCCACCAGTGTGGCAGTGGCAACGACACAGGAAGGACACACAATGCTCTCGTAGTCTCAGAACAATGCCAGCACAAATTAAAGTATCAGAAAATTTAATTAATTATAAATAAAACCGTAAACAGTTATACCATTTAAATAATATTATTAAATTTGTTTTAAATTATATATTTTTTTTAAAAAAATATGCTTATGTAGTGCAAAAATATTAATGTTTTGTTTATATATTTAAACGAACTTGTTAACCGATGTACTTGCAAATTGCAATCGTATTTTTTTGGAACAAAATAGCATACACAAGTATGTTTTAATAACTCTTTCCAAGAGAATCACTCCCATCAGTCGAATGGTTAAGATCTCCTTAGGAACACGAAAATTTTTTCCACTGATTCCTTCTTGTATGATTTTTATGAGATTCTTGTGTTCTAAAGAAGGCCTAAAATGTCAAGGATTCGTGTATGAGTAGAGGAGAACAGGTTCTACATTTACACTAAAAGTTAGGAGTAAACAGCTCTCTATTGTATTTTTTTTATAAGGATTAGCATAGATTTTTTTTTTCGTCGGCTCCTCACCCTCTTCTCCATCGCATCATGTATACTCCCCCAGTGCACATGGGTTTGTCTTTTTTTAGTTTGTCCAAAATCAATTACTATAACTTTGACAGACCGATTATACTAAATATTTTATAAGATTTGATAACATAAAAAAATAAAAGTAATAGATTCATCGTGATTTAAGCTATCATGATATGTGATTATTTTAGTTTAGAATAATGTAATCTTATATATCAAAGTTTAAATAGTTTAACTTACGATAAATCTAGAAGGAGAGCTCCTCCCAACAGAAGCCATGAGCAATTGAAGTGAAATTTATTTCTACACGGAAAGGGGACCTCGGATATGTTTGGCAAGGCAAGTTTAAACGAACTGAGAAATGGGAAAGGTTAAGCAAGGAGAGAAACACAAGCAAGGTACATCAATACTGTCGGGTACCATAATTAGGGGTACCCCCAACGCTCCTAATCATAGCTGGTAAACACCCTCAGACCAACTGACGGGTGTGGTTCAGGTCAAGACTTCGTCTACCTGAGGGACGCGATCTCACCCGAGCCCAGCCCCGGGTTGGAACAGTAGTCCCAGACGAGTTCACGCCTCGCCCGAGGGCCTCCTCAGGCAGCGGGCGCCCCCTCGGCTCTCCCGAGGCCCGGCTCGGGCAGGCTTCGTTGTGAAGCAACCTTGGCCAGACCGCCTCACCAACCGACCACTTCGCAGGCGCATTAAATGCGGGGGATGCCTGTCGGCGTTTCGAGACCGGGGGGTCCCTAAGCCGACGAGTGAGTGTGCCGCGTGCCCCAGCCCAGATGGGTCGAGCGCGTGGGCGAGCGCGAAGGGGGGAAAGCGAGGTGGCCGGAGCCGAGTCGTGAGGGAGGTGGAGATCCCGCGGCCTTCGTGTTCGTCCCGCGCCCAGGTCGGGTGCGCTTGCAGTAGGGGGTTACAAGCGTCCACGCGGGTGAGGGAAGCGAGTGGCCCCAAGAGAGCGCCTGCCCCGTCCTCGTTCCCGCGCGGCCAACCCTCTCTAAGAAGGCTCTGGTCCTTCCTTTTATAGGCGTAAGGAGAGGATCCAGGTGTACAATGGGGGTGCAGCAGAGTGCTACGTGTCTAGCGGGGGAGAGCTAGCGCCCTAAGTACATGCCAAGGTGGTAGCCAGAGAGATCTTGGCACCCAGCTGGTGTGATGTCGTGGCTGTCGGTGGAGCAACGGAGCCTAGCGGAGGGACAGCTGTCGGAGCTGTTGGGTCCTTGCTGACGTCCCCCTGCTTCCGTAAAGGAGCTGAGAGCCGCCGTCGTCACAGGGCTAGCGGGGCGCCATCATTGCCTATCTGGCGGAGCTAGCCAGATGGGACGTCGGTCTTGTTCTCTGTGGCCCGAGTCGGCTCGGGGTAGGGTGATGATGGCGCTTTCTGTTGACGTGGCGGACTCGTGCCCTAGGTCGGGCGACGTGGAGGCTCCTCCGAGGCCGAGGTCGAGTCTGTCTTCCATGGCCGAGGCCGAGCCCGAGCTCCTGGGTCGGGCGAGGTGGAGGTCGTTTGGCAGAGGCCAGGGCGGAGTCCGACCCCTGGGGTCGGGCGAGGCGGAGTTCGTCGTCTTCCGGGGCCTTAGCCCGAGTCCGAGCCCTGGGTCGGGCGGAGCGGAGTTCGCCGTCTTCCGGGGCCTTAGCCTGAGTCCGAGCCCTGGGTCGGGCGGAGCGGAGTTCGCCGTCTTCCGGGGCCTTAGCCCGAGTCCGAGCCCTAGGTCGGGCGGAGCGGAGTTCGCCGTCTTCCGGGGCCTTAGCCCGAGTCCGAGCCCTGGGTCGGGCGGAGCGGAGTTCGCCGTCTTCCGGGGCCTTAGCCCGAGTCCGAGCCCTGGGTCGGGCGGAGCGGAGTTCGCCGTCTTCCGGGGCCTTAGCCCGAGTCCGAGCCCTGGGTCGGGCGGAGCTTCCTATGGCGCCTTTGGCAAGGCCTGACTGCCTGTCAGTCTCACTCTGTCAAGTGGCACTGCAGTCGGGATGGCGCAGGCGGCGCTGTCCTTCTGTCAGACCGGTCAGTGGAGCGGCGAAGTGACGGCGGTCACTTCGGCTCTGCCGGGGGGCGCGCGTCAGGATAAAGGTGTCAGGCTACCTTTGCGTTAAATGCCCCTGCGACTCGGTCGGTTGGTGCGGCGATTTAGTCAGGGTTGCTTCTTAGCGAAGGCAAGGCCTCGGGCGAGCCGGAGATGCGTCTGCCGTAAAAGGGGGCCTCGGGCGAGACGGAAGCACCTCAGGGTCGGCTGCCCTTGCCCGAGGCTAGGCTCGGGCGAGGCGTGATCGAGTCGCTCGTATGGACTGATCCCTGACTTAATCGCACCCATCAGGCCTCTGCAGCTTTATGCTGATGGGGGTTACCAGCTGAGAATTAGGCGTCTTGAGGGTACCCCTAATTATGGTCCCCGACAGTAGCCCCCGAGCCTCTAAGGGAGTGTTAGCACTCGCTTGGAGGCTTTCGTCGCACTTTTTTGCAAGGGGACCAGCCTTTCTCGGTTGCATTTTGTTCCGATGGGTGCGCGCGAGCGCACCCGCCGGGTGTAGCCCCCGAGGCCTCGGAGGAGTGGTTTCACTCCTTCGAGGTCTTAATGCCTTGCGTAATGCTTCGGCTGGTCTGGTGGTTCCCTCATGCGAACTGGTCGTAGCCCGGGTGCACGGTCGGGGCCCAAGTTCTCGGGCTGGTATGTTGACGCTGTCAACGGTTTGGCCGGAGCCGGGTTTGCGAGAGCAGCCCCCGAGCCTCCGCATAGGGCGAGAGGGCGATCAGGGACAGACTCGGCTTTTTACATACGCCCCTACGTCGCCTTTCCGCAAGGAGGAGGGGGGAGAGCGCCATGTTACCCTCGATGGGCACCGAACATGGTGTCTCCGGTGAGCTGCAAGCGGGTAATCCGAGTGGACGTCCGTGCCCCGTTCGTTGGGGGTCGGCTAGGGGTCCAGAGGCACGCCCAAAAGTACCTGCGGGTGATCTGCCGGACCCGGTCCCCTGGCGACGGGGTCCGAGGGCTCGATGCCTCCCTCCGATGGGATTCCGTTACAGGATCGCTCCCGCTGGTCTCGGAAATGTCCTAGGGTACCTCGGGAGCGCAGCCCGAGCCTCGGTTATGTATCGAACGTACCCCTGGTCATCCCTCGCTCGGTGTCTGAGGCGACTGTGAACCCTTCGGGGGGCCAGCCTTCGAACCCCTGATCAGTAATGGGCACGAAGCCCGAGTAGCCTGAGGCGGCCGTGGAACCCTTCGGGGGGCCGGCCTTCGAACCTCTGACCAGTAGTGGGTGTAGGGCCCACGCGATCTGAGGCGGCTGTTGAACCCTTCGGGGGGCCAGCCTTCGAACCCCTGATCAGTAAGGAGGCTCGGAGCCTAGTTCCTTCACGGGGAAGGATTCCTTTCGGGGTATCCCCTTTCCCGGTCCCTGTTGCAAGAGATAGAGAAAGAGGAAAAAAAGGAAAAAGGATACGAAACCGAACGACGCGGCGTACCTTTTTTGGTGCGGTTGTTTTGGCGAAGGCGAAGCGTCGCCCGCTGCTCCTGCCAGAAGCGCCGCCTGTCCAGCCGCGGAGTTAATGCGACGGGGCGAGTAGTTGGCAGGGCTGCCGTTGCGCGTGCGCGAGCCGTTCGAGGAACGGGTCACGGGCTGCCGGCGGGTGTTGCTGCCCCCTTCCAGCGCCAAGACCCGAGCCTGCAGGATCAGATTGTCTTGTAGCGTGTGCCTTGTGCGGCCGTCGAGGCCAGAACACACACCCTTGCTGCGTTGTTAAGCTGCGTCTCTTTTCCTCTTGTTTCGAGTATCTGGACTTTTTGTCGGTAACAGGGATGTTTGTGCGAGCGAGAGGTTCTTCTCGCGGAAGGTGATGAGTGAGGTATCCGTATCCCGGAGGCGTGGGAGTCCCTCGGCTCGGTCGGCCTTGCCGCTTACGCGTACTTTCACCCGTCCATGAGGCCCTGTCACCGACTCGGTCGAGAAGGCTCGAAGGATCGCTTCGGCAGAAGGGCTTTCGAATCGTAAAGACTTGTTCGATCCGTGGAGCCATTTTATCCGAACGCGAGTTACTTATCGCAGAAGGTGATGAGTGAGGTATCCGTATCCCAGAGGCGTAGGAGTCCCTCGGCTCGGTCAGCCTTGGCTGCTTACGTGTACTCCGTCGTTTCCAGGACCCACTTTTCGAAGTAGTCAAAAATCACGAAAGATATTCTGGTAGAAGAGATTTTTTTTCGAGGAAAATTTTGACGTAGAGGGGGTTCCCCCCTTTTAGCCCCCGAGGGAGGGTCGGGTTTTGCCGAGGCGAGGCCGACCCTTCCTTGTTGACTAAACTTTGCGTGAGTGCGAGGTATATGAACAACTTGGAAACATCTTAAGGGTAGAAGCGACGTAGCTGTTGGATGTTCCATGCGTTGCCGTAGACCTCGCCTTGACTGTTGGCTAGCTTGTACGTTCCGGGCTTCAGGACTTTGGCGATGACGAATGGCCCTTCCCAGGGGGGCGTGAGCTTGTGCCTCCCTCGGGCGTCTTGCCGCAGACGAAGCACCAGGTCGCCCACCTGGAGGTCTCGGGGTCGGACCCCTCGGGCGTGGTAGCGTCGCAGGGACTGCTGATACCGCGCCGAGTGTAGTAAGGCCCTGTCCCGAGCCTCTTCCAGCTGGTCCAGCGAGTCTTCTCGGCTAGCTTGGTTGCTTTGATCGTCGTAGGCCCTCGTCCTCGGGGAGCCGTATTCCAGGTCAGTGGGCAAGACGGCCTCGGCCCCGTAGACCAGGAAGAACGGCCTAAAACCCGTGGCTCAGCTCGGCGTTGTCCTCAGGCTCCAGACCACCGAGGGGAGTTCCTTCATCCATCGCTTGCCGAACTTGTTGAGGTCGTTGTAAATCCGAGGCTTGAGCCCTTGTAGAATCATGCCGTTGGCACGCTCTACCTGCCCATTCGACATGGGATGAGCTACGGCAGCCCAGTCCACCCGGATGTGGTGATCCTCGCAAAAATCCATGAATTTTCTGCCGGTGAACTGGGTGCCGTTGTCGGTGATGATGGAGTTTGGGACCCCGAAGCGATGGATGATGTTGGTGAAGAACGCCACCGCCTGCTCGGACCTGATGCTGTTTAGGGGTCGGACTTCGATCCACTTGGAGAATTTGTCGACGGCGACCAGCAGGTGCGTGTAGCCCCCGGGCGCCTTCTGCAGAGGGCCGACGAGGTCCAGACCCCACACAGCGAAGGGCCAGGTGATGGGTATCGTCTGCAGAGCCTGAGCGGGCAGGTGGGTCTGCTTCGCATAGAATTGACACCCTTCGCAGGTGCGGACGATTCTAGTGGCGTCAGCCACCGCCGTTGGCCAGTAGAAGCCTTACCGGAAAGCGTTCCCGACGAGGGCTCGAGGTGCTGCGTGATGGCCGCAAGCCCCCGAGTGTATCTCTTGCAGGAGTTCCTGACCTTCGGCGATGGAGATGCATCGCTGGAGGATGCCCGAGGGGCTGCGGTGGTAGAGCCCCTTCTCTTCGCCCAGCAAGACAAACGACTTGGCGCGTCGCGCTACCCGCCGAGCCTCAGCTTGGTCGAGGGGTAGCTCTCCTTGGCGGAGATATTGCAGGTACGGGGTCTGCCAATCTCGATCAGGCGTGACCCCGCTCCGCTCCTCCTCGATGCGCAGCGCCTCGCCCTTGGGGGCCGAGGGTTCCTCGGGCTGAACCGAGGACGCCTCGGGCTGGGTCGAGGGTACCTCGGACTGGGCCGAGGACGCCTCGGGCTCGGGCGTGTCGTTGATCTTGACGGAGGGTTGGTGCAGATCCCGGGAGAAGACGTCTGGGGGAACCGTCGTTCGCCCCGAGGCTATCTTCGCCAGCTCGTCCGCAGTCTCGTTGTAGCGCCGGGCGATGTGGTTAAGCTCGAGCCCGTAGAACTTGTCTTCCAGGCGCCGAACCTCATCGCAGTAAGCCTCCATCTTCGGGTCGCGGCAGTGGGAGTTCTTCATGACCTGGTCGATGACGAGCTGCGAGTCGCCGCGAGCGTCGAGGCGTCGGACCCCTAGCTCGATGGCGATTCGCAATCCGTTGATCAGAGCTTCATACTCAGCCACATTGTTGGACGCCGGGAAATGGAGGCGCAGCACGTAGCGCAGGTGTTTCCCGAGGGGCGAGACGAAGAGCAGGCCTGCGCCGGCTCCCGTCTTCATTAGCGACCCGTCGAAAAACATTGTCCAGAGCTCCGGTTGGATCGGAGCCGTTGGCAACTGGGTGTCGGCCCATTCGGCTACGAAGTCCGCCAATACCTGGGACTTGATGGCCTTCCGAGGGGCGAACGAGATTGTCTCGCCCATGATTTCCACCGCCCATTTTGCGATCCTGCCCGAGGCCTCTCGGCACTGGATGATCTCCCCCAGGGGGAAGGATGATACCACAGTTACCGGATGAGACTCGAAGTAATGTCGCAACTTTCGCCTCGTCAGGATCACTGCATACAATAGCTTCTGAAGTTGTGGGTAGCGGATCTTGGTTTCGGACAGCACCTCGCTGACGAAGTAAACTGGCCTCTGAATGGGCAATGCATGCCCCTCTTCTTGCCTTTCGACCACAATCGTGGCGCTAACCACCTGAGTGGTCGCGGCGACGTAGACCAAGAGGGCTTCTCCATTAGCTGGGGGTACCAAGATAGGCGCCTTGGTGAGGAGCGCCTTCAGGTTCCCGAGAGCTTCCTCGGCCTTAGGGGTCCAAGTGAAGCATTCGGCCTTCCTTAAGAGGCGGTACAGAGGCATGCCTCTTTCGCCGAGGCGTGAGATGAAACGGCTCAATGCCGCGAGACATCCCATGACCCTCTGTATGCCTTTTAGGATGCGTTTGGTTCAAGGTCAAAGTGGATAAGTTAGGGTCATCCCTGATTTGGGGGTAGAGTCATCCCTAGTAGTCATCACTTTTTTTGTTTGGTAGAAGGGATGAACTTGGATGGAACCAACCCAGTTTTTGTTTGGATGGTGGTTGTCACTGGTTGATGGAACCAACCCAGTTTCAGCTTCTGTTTGTTCTATAAACAGTGGTCAGTTGAACGCACTATTACAATATAGTAATACAAAAAATTGAGCATACACCGTTATAAAAAAACATTTCAAAACAATATTTCAAACGGTACTTCAAAACAAACAAACTGAGCATACACCATTACAATGAATCTCAAACCCAGTATTTCAAAACAAACAAACCGAGCATCCGTGTTGGTCATAACAAACCCAGTATTTCATAACAAACCCGGTATTTCGACATAGCAAAGCCATTATTACATAACAAAAGAACAACATAGTTCTAATTTCCACTTAACCTCCAGCATAGTCCTAATTCCTGGTCCTCATAATCTAAGGAAGGTTCTCACTAACGAAGCGAGCAAGCAAACTTATCTGATATGTCAATGGGAGAGTAGGGAACTGCCTTGCCAATCCAGGATTTTTCACTAGATATGCAAAGTAAAAGGCCTTGTGTGTGTCATCAAAACCTGGAATACTTTGCAATGTTTGAAGCAAGTCAGGTGGTAGGTCATCTGAACCAGCCTTCTCAATAGCCATTGCAAGCCTTTCAGCACCATCTTTGAATGCTCCAATCAGCCCTGCCTCTTCATTACCAGTAACCTTTGCCTTCTTCCTAGGTCTAGGAGCTGAGGATGAAGCCCCAATATCATCTATAGGACTAGGAACAGCATTACCATCTCCCTCATCAATCTCTGTTTCAGCCATACTGTTTCTATCTTCAGTACCTAGAGCTTCACTTGATCCTTTTGCATACTTTCCTGTAGCCATATTGTTTCCAAAGACAATGAACATTTCCTTATAGTTCTCCAAAGGCTTGTTTAAAAACTCAGCATCAGATTTGTGATCCTGCATGTAAAAGTAACAGCTTGGTAAGGGCAAAACGACCAGCACTATCAGTTGCATATGCTGAAAACCCTGTGTCCTAGACAGAACGTAACAAGATAATAGAAATAAGTTAATTGAGGCAATTTTGGATTTCACACTACAAATTAATTTACATCTGAAACCCACTAAATGTTTGTATCATGCATTCCAAGAATAAATGAAGCACAACCTGCAGGCTGTTATTACCAGAAAGATCTGACGGATTCATAAAAAAGAACGAAAAAAATAATGGTAACAGTACAAGTAATGGTACATGTAAAAGTAATATGCTGAAATATAGTAACAATACATACATGTAAAAGTAATATGCTGAAATATATTAACAGTACATGTAAAAGTAATATGCTGAAATATAGTAACAATACATGTAAAAATAATGATACCTGCACATAGTTTGCATAATGTTCATGATCAAGAGTGATCATGTAGTTATCTTCGTTCCAAGAAGCAGCACTTAACTTCCTAAGTCTGTTTATCTTCGCATATCTTCTCTTCCATGTCCTCAAATGGTTCTTCACTTGTTCTCCAGTGAGCTTCATCTTGAAATAGTCATTTAGAGCCTTAGCACACATGTTAAGGTGAACTTTCTTGAAGCCTGTTGATGTCCTGATCCCTTCAGCCACAAGGCTTGCTAGGTTACTGAGCATGTAAGCGGACATTGCAGAAGTCCACACAACATGGCCACTACCATCAGCTTGTTCCACAAAGTGCTCACCAGCTCCTTCACTCTCCATTTTCTGCAATATGGTTATATCCAGACATATACATCCCATGAAGAAGTAATCTCACACAATATATGAATACATTAATGTGCACATAGCAAGAAGTAATCTCACACAATATATGAATACATTAATTAAGTCCATATATTAATGTCCATAAATAAAAATTACAGGAAGAAAAACAATAACAAATTAGGAAGCATAGTGGTTTTGACGATCTTCCCACATCTGATTTGCTATTTCCTGCCTCAAATTAACCATGAATGCATGTTCACTAGCTTGGCCACTTGATGTTGTAGCATGATTATGAATTGGCCAATTAGATTCTTCAATGATCAGCTCATCGCCTCCATCTTGTATGACCCAATTGTGAATAATGCAGCAGGCTACAACAATATCTACTTGAGTAGAAAATGGAAAGAATGGTGTGGCATCATCAAGTATTTTAAATCTTCTCTTCAGTGAACCAAATGCACGCTCTACGGTGACACGAAGAGACGAGTGCCTAAGGTTGAACAACTCCTTCTCATTTTGTACCGGATTATTTCCCCATTCATTCAAGTGATACCGGACAGCACGAAAAGGGGGCAAAAATCCAGGTTTGGCTCCATATCCAGCGTCCACTAGATAGAATTTTCCTAATATATTATATACAAGTTGGTCACAATTCCACAAAACAACAAATATTATTGATAAGTACAACTTTAGAACCTCCTATATTTACCTTGTGGTACACGAAGGCCATTCTCTCGCTCTAAAGCATCTCTTAGTACTAAAGCATCATGTGCTGAACCCTCCCAACCAGCCAAGACATATGTGAATCGAAGATCAAAATCAACGGCCGCCATTACATTTTGAGAGGCATAAGACTTTCTACCACGAAATGAAGGTTCCATATCTATGGAAACTGAAGCTCTTATATGTGTGCCATCAATAGCTCCAATGCAATCCTATGTTTATCCAATACAAGCCAAAATACAATTAAGGGTCTTATGGGTTTAAATAGTGAAAATTATTGAAGGAGAATATTGAATAGCTGAATATCACACCTTAAAGTAGGGATCCCATCTTGGATTTCCTGCTATTTTGGATGGAGTCTCTAATGATGGTGGCCTAATAAGTTCAGCTCGTAGCTCTCCAATAGCACGAAGCACTTTGTTGAAGTAGCGACTAACAGTCTCACCAGATCTACCATAATTTGTTCCCACCAACCTATTCCTAAGGTTGTGTCCCACTGTGTTCAAAAACATGGCCACTTGTTCCTCAACACACATGTGTATTGTATCTTCAAGTAAACCCCGGTCTCTAAAGCCCTTACAAAAGCGAAAGAAACTAGACCTACTAAGTCTAAGCATGTTCACACATGTTGTATCACTCATCCATATTTTAGTGTTAAGATAATCAAGTCTCATCCTATCCCTTTCCTCCATTGGCCCATAAGTAATACCGACTCTTCTACTATCTCTTTTTCTTTTTCTAGACTCAATAACCATGGCCATCATGGACAACAACATGTGTGCTGAAGCACCATAAATCAAAAGCTTGGTCGCCTTGTCCATCTACAATGAAATAACAAGGAAGAAGAGATGAAAGATTACTCACCACCAAAGACAGACCCACCAAAGCTGCCAGACCACCCTAAATCTATGGTATAAAAATACTGAAACCAAGCAAGGCAATTATAAACTGACAGCAAAGATCATATAGTTTTCCAAATTAGCATCTGGAGCATGGATCAGATCAGACGGTCGGTGGTGCCAATTGACAGAGTCAGAGCCGACGGCCGGGCAGAAAGAAGCGGCGCGCGGCAACTATCTGATGTTGTGCCACTGCCCCTACTACTTGTAGTCTTGTGCAGTGCAGACAGCAGAGCACTAGTAGGCCACCAGACTTCTGGCGGCCGGAGGTGGAGAGGAACGGCGGCCATCATCCTCGAGACCTGGACATCGTTGTTGGTCTCCTTTGCCGTCTTGTGAATGCCACTCGATTACAGAGACATGCTCCTCCTCCTGTCTCCTGATGCAGCATTCTGACGAAATGGGAGACATAGGCAAAGGACCATCCGCTTGGACAAAAGGGAAATGTGTGCTGATTACAGAGACATGCTCCTTCTGACGACATGGCTGAAGGACCTACGGATTGTTCTCATGGCCGAATGCTTTTCAGCAAAACCTCCTGCACCATCCGCTTGGACAAAAGGGAGAGAGGTCGATCCTAGCCAGCCATGCCGCCACTTGCCGGATTCCGATGAAGCCAGCAGCGAATTCGCACCGCTGCTTTTCTTCAGCGGCCCAATCTCCATCAAACGGAAACATCGCATTTTCCCCTGATCTAGTAGCACAACGAAAAAGAGCATAGAAAAGTACCGGTTCTTGGAATGTGTTGTGCGTAGAAAAGTTCTGCCGCTCGTCTGGATGGAAGCCTGGACGGACGCCTGCTCGCAGACGGACGCCTGCTCGCAGTTCGCTGGACGGATGGCCGCTAGCCTGCGCTGGACAGACGGTCGCTCGCCTGCGCCTGGACGGACGGCCGCCCCCTGCTGCCCGCGCGACTGGACGGCCGCTCGCCTGCGCCTGCGCCACCGCCAAGATAAGGTTGAGAGGGGATAGGGTAAGGATGGAAGGCAAGACGATTTTTACGGCCGCGAGAGAGGCGGGGGCGGATCCATCCGTTCGTTTTTGCTGGACAGCGCTGCCACTGAAAAATGGTTTGGGGTTCATCTCGCCCCCATGTGACCCCCATCCAAACAGTGTAAAAAATGTGGCAGGCCCGTTCCATCCCACCTCGACCATCCAACCAAACGCATCCTTAAGTCCTTGATGGGCCCCATGCTGGTGATGGCTGCGATCTTCTCCGGGTTGGCTTCGATGCCTCGCTCGGAGACGATGAACCCCAGGAGCATGCCTCGGGGCACCCCGAAGACATACTTCTCGGGATTGAGCTTGACGTCCTTTGCCTTGAGACACCGGAATGTCACTTCAAGGTCGGAGAGGAGGTCGGAGGCTTTCCTTGTCTTGACTACGATGTCATCGACGTAGGCCTCGACCGTGCGACCGATGTGTTCGCCGAACACATGGTTCATGCACCGCTGGTACGTTGCACCCGCGTTCCTCAAACCGAACGGCATGGTGACATAGCAGTACATGCCGAAGGGCGTGATGAAAGAAGTCGCGAGCTGGTCAGACTCTTTCATCTTGATTTGATGATACCCTGAGTAGGCATCGAGGAAAGACAGGGTTTCGCACCCAGCAGTGGAATCCACGATTTGATCGATGCGAGGTAGAGGGTAGGGAACCTTCGGACATGCTTTGTTGAGACCAGTGTAGTCTACACACATCCGCCATTTCCCCCCTTTCTTTCTCACAAGCACAGGGTTGGCAAGCCATTCGGGATGGAATACATCTTTGATGAACCCTGCTGCCATTAGCTTGTGGATCTCCTCACCTATCACCCTGCGCTTTCCCTCGTCGAATCGGCGCAGAGGCTGCCTGACCGGTCGGGCTCCGGCCCGAATATCCAGCGAGTGCTCGGCGACATCCCTCGGTATGCCGGGCATGTCCGAGGGACTCCACGCAAAGACGTCGGCGTTTGCGCGGAGAAAGTCGACGAGCACTGCTTCCTATTTGGGGTCGAGCCCGAAACCGATCCGGATCTGCTTGGAGGTGTCGCCCCTGGGGTCGAGAGGGACGGCCTTAACCGTCTCCGCCGGCTCGAAATTGCCAGCGTGTCGCTTCACGTCTGGCACCTCTCGGGAGAGGTTTTCCAGGTCGGCGATGAGGGCCTCGGACTCGGCGAGGGCCTCGACGTACTCCACGCACTCCACGTCGCATTCGAACGCGTGTTTGTACGTGGGGCCGACGGTGATGACCCCGTTGGGGCCCGGCATCTTGAGCTTCAGGTAGGTGTAGTTGGGGATGGCCATGAACTTCGCGTAGCATGGCCTCCCCAATACCGCGTGGTAGGTTCCTCGGAACCCGACCACCTCGAACGTCAAAGTCTCCCTTCGAAAGTTGGAGGGTGTTCCGAAGCAGACAGAAAGGTCGTGCTATCCGAGGGGCTGGACGCGCTTCCCAGGAATGATCCCGTGGAAGGGCGCAGCGCCTGCTCGGACGGAGGACAGATCGACGCGCAAGAGCCTGAGGGTCTCGGCGTAGATGATGTTGAGGCAGCTGCCCCATCCATCAGGACCTTAGTGAGCCTGACGTCGCCAATGATGGGGTCGACGACGAGCGGGTACTTCCCCGGGCTCGGCACGTGGTCGGGGTGGTCAGCTTGGTCGAAGGTGATGGGCTTGTCGGACCAGTCTAGGTAGACTGGCGCCGCCTCCTTCACCGAGCAGACCTCCCGACGCTCTCGCTTGCGATGCCGAGCCGAGGCATTCGCCGCATGCCCTCCGTAGATCATGAAGCAGTCGCGGACCTCGGGGAACTCTCTTGCTTGGTGATCTTCCTTTTTGTCGTCGTCGTGGGCCCTGCCACCCCCTACGGGTGGCCCGGCCTTGTGGAAGTGGCGCCGAAGCATGACGCACTCCTCGAGGGTGTGCTTAACGGGCCCCTGATGGTAAGGGCACAGCTCCTTGAGCATCTTGTCGAAAAGGTTAGCACCTCCGGGGGGCTTCCGAGGGTTCTTGTACTCGGCGGCGGCGACAAGGTCCACGTCGGCGGCGTCGCGTTTCGCTTGCGACTTCTTCCTGCCTTTTTCTTGGCGTCGCGCGGAGTAGACGCCTCGGGAGCCTCTTCCGATGGGCGGCCCCGGGGCTGCTTGTCCTTTCGGAAGATGGCCTCGACCGCCTCCTGGCCGGAGGCGAACTTGGTGGCGATGTCCATCAGCTCGCTCGCCCTGGTGGGGGTCTTGCGACCCAACTTGCTCACCAGGTCACGACAAGTGGTGCCGGCAAGGAACGCGCCGATGACATCTGAGTCGGTGATGTTGGGCAGCTCGGTGCGCTGCTTCGAGAATCGCCGGATGTAGTCCCGAAGAGACTCTCCCGGCTGTTGCCGGCAGCTTCGGAGGTCCCAGGAATTCCCGGGGCGCACGTACATGCCCTGGAAGTTGCCGGCGAAGGCTTGGACCAAATCCTCCCAGTTGGAGATCTGCCCCGGAGGCAGGTGCTCCAACCAGGCGCGAGCAGTGTCGGAGAGGAATAGGGGGAGGTTGCGGATGATGAGGTTGTCGTCGTCCGTTCCACCCAGTTGACAGGCCAAGCGGTAGTCCGCGAGCCACAATTCCGGTCTCGTTTCCCCCGAGTACTTTGTGATAGTAGTCGGGGGTCGGAATCGGGCCGGAAACGGCGCCCGCCGGATGGCCCGGCTGAAGGCCTGCGGACCGGGTGGTTCGGGCGAGGGACTCCGATCCTCCCCGCTGTCGTAGCGTCCCCCACGCCTGGGGTGATAGCCTCGGTGCACCCTTTCGTCGAGGCGGGCCCGACGGTAGCGACGATGGTGCTTGTTGCCGAGGTGGCCCGGGGCCGCAGGCGCGGTGTTGCGCGTGCGCCCGGTGTAGACCGAGGCTTCCCGCATGAATCGGGAAGTCGCGGCATGAGGTTCCGAGGGGTACCCCTGCCTTCGGGAGGCAGAGCTCTCGGCCCGCCGGGCCGCAGCCCCTTCCAGGAGATTCTTGAGCTCTTCCTGGATTCGCCGACCCTCGGTGGTTGATGGCTCCGGCATCGCGCGGAGGAGCATCGCTGCGGCTGCCAGGTTCTGACCGATCCCGCTGGATGCGGGTGGCGGCCTGTCCCTGGCATCGTTGGCGACGCGGTGCTGGAAACCCTGGGGCAGGTGACGTATTTCTCCGGCCGGGGGCTGGCCCGCCCATACCTGCCCGACGTCCCGGCGGATCGACTCGAGCGCTCCTGCTCCCTCGTCGAGCCGGGCCTGCGCCCCGCGGACTTGCTCGAGCTGTGGGTCGTGACCCCCCGCCGGAACGGGGACCACAGCTAGCTCCCGCGGGATGTCGGCGCAAGGCACTGGCCTAGGGAGATCGCCATCCTCCGGCATGCCGAGACGGTTGCCTTCGGAGGGATCCCCTAGCTCGACGTGGAAACATTCGCGGCTCGGGCCGCAGTCCTTGTCGTCAAGGCTGCGGCTGCCGTCGGAACAGTCGGAGAGGCAGTAGTTACATGCGGTCATGAAGTCCCGCATGGCACTGGGGTTGCCAGATCCAGAGAAATCCCAGCAGATGCTGGGATCGTCATCTTCCTCGGACCCAGAGGGCCCGTAGGTCGAGACGTCCGTCAATCGGTCCCAAGGCGACCGCACACGAAACCCCAGAGGGGTTGCACTCGCCTCAACGTGAGCGCCCGCCAAAGCAAAGTCGCTAGGCGGGTTGAGGTCGAGTCGAAAGGACGTAGGATGGGAATCAGTCGGTACCTTTTGGTCGACGAGGAGCGATGTAGTCACGTCGGGGACTGATTGCGCCGTCGTCTTGGGTACGAGGGCGACGTCCTGCAGGCCCTCCGCGAGCGTGCTGGCGTCGTCCACTTGCTCGGGATTGGCGTGTCGCGGGGGGACGGCGCTCGCCTTCGTCTCAAACGCGAGGTCGACGCCCGACGCGTCCTCCGTTGGGGCACTGGGGATGTCGATTCGCTCGACAGCCGACGGAGCGCAGCCTCCCGCCTGGCCTTGGCTCCCCCGCCTCCTCCTCTGATGGCGAGTGAGAGGACGGGGCGAGCTCGAATGTTGTTCTTCCACCACGCGGGGAAGACGTCGTCGATTCCGCCGCCGGCGGGCGGGCTGTCGGCCGCCATTGTCGCCGTCGCGCGGCGGTGGAAGGAGTATCATGTCGTAGCTGCCGTCGAGAGACATGAACTCGAGACTCCCGAAACGGAGCACCGTCCCGGGTTGGAGAGGTCATTGGAGACTGCTCATCTGGAGCTTGACGGGAAACTGCTCGTCAACACGCAGCAGGCCCCTACCTGGCGCGCCAACTGTCGGCGTTTCGAGACCGGGGGGTCCCTAAGCCGACGAGTGAGTGTGCCGCGTGCCCCAGCCCAGATGGGTCGAGCGCGTGGGCGAGCGCGAAGGGGGGAAAGCGAGGTGGCCGGAGCCGAGTCGTGAGGGAGGTGGAGATCCCGCGGCCTTCGTGTTCGTCCCGCGCCCAGGTCGGGTGCGCTTGCAGTAGGGGGTTACAAGCATCCACGCGGGTGAGGGAAGCGAGCGACCCCAAGAGAGCGCCTGCCCCGTCCTCGTTCCCACGCGGCCAACCCTCTCTAAGAAGGCCCTGGTCCTTCCTTTTATAGGCGTAAGGAGAGGATCCAGGTGTACAATGGGGGTGCAGCAGAGTGCTACGTGTCTAGCGGGGGAGAGCTAGCGCCCTAAGTACATGCCAAGGTGGCAGCCGGAGAGATCTTGGCACCCAGCTGGTGTGATGTCGTGGCTGTCGGTGGAGCAATGGAGCCTGGCGGAGGGACAGCTGTTGGAGCTGTTGGGTCCTTGCTGACGTCCCCCTGCTTCCGTAAGGGAGCTGAGAGCCGCCGTCGTCACAGGGCTAGCGGGGCGCCATCATTGCCTATCTGGCGGAGCTAGCCAGATGGGACGTCGGTCTTGTTCTCTGCGGCCCGAGTCGGCTCGGGGTAGGGTGATGATGGCGCTTCCTGTTGACGTGGCGGACTCGTGCCCTAGGTCGGGCGATGTGGAGGCTCCTCCGAGGCCGAGGTCGAGTCTGTCTTCCTTGGCCGAGGCCGAGCCCGAGCTCCTGGGTCGGGCGAGGCGGAGGTCGTTTGGCAGAGGCCAGGGCGGAGTCCGACCCCTGGGGTCGGGCGAGGCGGAGTTCGTCGTCTTCCGGGGCCTTAGCCCGAGTCCGAGCCCTGGGTCGGGCGGAGCGGAGTTCGCCGTCTTCCGGGGCCTTAGCCCGAGTCCGAGCCCTGGGTCGGGCGGAGCGGAGTTCGCCGTCTTCCGGGGCCTTAGCCCGAGTCCGAGCCCTGGGTCGGGCGGAGCGGAGTTCGCCGTATTCCGGGGCCTTAGCCCGAGTCCGAGCCCTGGGTCGGGCGGAGCTTCCTATGGCGCCTTTGGCAAGGCCTGACTGCCTGTCAGTCTCACTCTGTCAAGTGGCACTGCAGTCGGGATGGCGCAGGCGGCGCTGTCCTTCTGTCAGACCGGTCAGTGGAGCGGCGAAGTGACGGCGGTCACTTCGGCTCTGCCGGGGGGCACGCGTCAGGATAAAGGTGTCAGGCTACCTTTGCGTTAAATGCCCCTACGACTCAGTCGGTTGGTGCGGTGATTTAGTCAGGGTTGCTTCTTAGCGAAGGCAAGGCCTCGGGCGAGCCGGAGATGCGTCTGCCGTAAAAGGGGGCCTCGGGCGAGACGGAAGCACCTCAGGGTCGGCTGCCCTTGCCCGAGGCTAGGCTCGGGCGAGGCGTGATCGAGTCGCTCGTATGGACTGATCCCTGACTTAATCGCACCCATCAGGCCTCTGCAGCTTTATGCTGATGGGGGTTACCAGCTGAGAATTAGGCGTCTTGAGGGTACCCCTAATTATGCTGATGGGGGTTAACACTCCCTTCGAGGCTCGGGGGCTACTGTCGGGGACCATAATTAGGGGTACCCTCAAGACGCCTAATTCTCAGCTGGTAACCCCCATCAGCATAAAGCTGCAGAGGCCTGATGGGTGCGATTAAGTCAAGGATCAGTCCATACGAGCGACTCGATCACGCCTCGCCCGAGCCTAGCCTCGGGCAAGGGCAGCCGACCCTGAGGTGCTTCCGTCTCGCCCGAGGCCCCCTTTTACGGCAGACGCATCTCCGGCTCGCCCGAGGCCTTGCCTTCGCTAAGAAGCAACCCTGACTAAATCGCCGCACCAACCGACCGAGTCGCAGGGGCATTTAACGCAAAGGTAGCCTGACACCTTTATCCTGACGCGCGCCCCCCGGCAGAGCCGAAGTGACCGCCGTCACTTCGCTGCTCCACTGACCGGTCTGACAGAAGGACAGCGCCGCCTGCGCCATCCCGACTGCAGTGCCACTTGACAGAGTGAGACTGACAGGCAGTCAGGCCTTGCCAAAGGCGCCATAGGAAGCTCCGCCCGACCCAGGGCTCGGACTCGGGCTAAGGCCCCGGAAGACGGCGAACTCCGCTCCGCCCGACCCAGGGCTCGGACTCAGGCTAAGGCCCCGGAAGACGGCGAACTCCGCTCCGCCCGACCCAGGGCTCGGACTCGGGCTAAGGCCCCGGAAGACGACGAACTCCGCCTCGCCCGACCCCAGGGGTCGGACTCCGCCTTGGCCTCTGCCAAACGACCTCCGCCTCGCCCGACCCAGGAGCTCGGGCTCGGCCTCGGCCATGGAAGACAGACTCGACCTCGGCCTCGGAGGAGCCTCCACGTCGCCCGACCTAGGGCACGAGTCCGCCACGTCAACAGGAAGCGCCATCATCACCCTACCCCGAGCCGACTCGGGCCGCAGAGAACAAGACCGACGTCCCATCTGGCTAGCTCCGCCAGATAGGCAATGATGGCGCCCCGCTAGCCCTGTGACGACGGCGGCTCTCAGCTCCCTTACGGAAGCAGGGGGACGTCAGCAAGGACCCAATAGCTCCGACAGCTGTCCCTCCGCCAGGCTCCGTTGCTCCACCGACAGCCACGGCATCACACCAGCTGGGTGCCAAGATCTCTCCGGCTGCCACCTTGGCATGTACTTAGGGCGCTAGCTCTCCCCCGCTAGACACGTAGCACTCTGCTGCACCCCCATTGTACACCTGGATCCTCTCCTTACGCCTATAAAAGGAAGGACCAGGGCCTTCTTAGAGAAGGTTGGCCGCGCGGGAACGAGGACAGGGCAGGCGCTCTCTTGGGGCCGCTCGCTTCCCTCACCCGTGTGGACGCTTGTAACCCCCTACTGCAAGCGCACCCGACCTGGGCGCGGGACGAACACGAAGGCCGCGGGATCTCCACCTCCCTCACGACTCGGCTCCGGCCACCTCGCTTTCCCCCCTTCGCGCTCGCCCACGCACTCGACCCATCTGGGCTGGGGCACGCGGCACACTCACTCGTCGGCTTAGGGACCCCCCGGTCTCGAAACGCCAACAGTTGGCACGCCAGGTAGGGGCCTGCTGCGTGTTGACGAGCAGTTTCCCGTCAAGCTCCAGATGGGCAGTCTCCAACGACCTCTCCAACCCGGGACGGTGCTCCGTTTCGGGAGTCTCGAGTTCATGTCTCTCGACGGCGGCTACAACATGATACTCCTTCCACCACCGCGCGACGGCGACAATGGCGGTCGACAGCCCGCCCGCCGGCGGCGGAATCGACGACGTCTTCCCCGCGTGGTGGAAGAACAACATTCGAGCTCGCCCCGTCCTCTCCCTCGCCATCAGAGGAGGAGGCGGGGGAGCCAAGGCCAGGCGGGAGGCTGCGCTCCGTCGGCTGTCGAGCGAATCGACATCCCCAGCGCCCCAACGGAGGACGCGTCGGGCGTCGACCTCGCGTTTGAGACGAAGGCGAGCGTCGTCCCCCCGCGACACGCCAATCCCGAGCAAGTGGACGACGCCAGCACGCTCGCGGAGGGCCTGCAGGACGTCGCCCTCGTACCCAAGACGACGGCGCAATCACTCCCCGACGTGACTACGTCGCTCCTCGTCGACCAAAAGGTACCGACTGATTCCCATCCTACGTCCTTTCGACTCGACCTCAACCCGCCTAGCGACTTCGCTTTGGCGGGCGCTCACGTTGAGGCGAGTGCAACCCCTCTGGGGTTTCGTGTGCGGTCGCCTTGGGACCGATTGACGGACGTCTCGACCTACGGGCCCTCTGGGTCCGAGGAAGATGACGATCCCAGCATCTGCTGGGATTTCTCTGGATCTGGCAACCCCAGTGCCATGCGGGACTTCATGACCGCATGTAACTACTGCCTCTCCGACTGTTCCGACGGCAGCCGCAGCCTTGACGACAAGGACTGCGGCCCGAGCCGCGAATGTTTCCACGTCGAGCTAGGGGATCCCTCCGAAGGCAACCGTCTCGGCATGCCGGAGGATGGCGATCTCCCTAGGCCAGTGCCTCGCGCCGACATCCTGCGGGAGCTAGCTGTGGTCCCCGTTCCGGCGGGGGGTCACGACCCATAGCTCGAGCAAGTCCGCGGGGCGTAGGCCCGGCTCGACGAGGGAGCAGGAGCGCTCGAGTCGATCCGCTGGGACGTCGGGCAGGTATGGGCGGGCCAGCCCCCGGCCGGAGAAATACGTCACCTGCCCCAGGGTTTCCAGCACCGCGTCGCCAACGATGCCAAGGACAGGCCGCCACCCGCATCCAGCGGGATCGGTCAGAACCTGGCAGCCGCAGCGATGCTCCTCCGTGCGATGCCGGAGCCATCAACCACCGAGGGTCGGCGAATCCAGGAAGAGCTCAAGAATCTCCTGGAAGGCGCTGCGGCCCGGCGGGCCGAGAGCTCTGCCTCCCGAAGGCAGGGGTACCCCTCGGAACCTCATGCCGCGACTTCCCGATTCATGCGGGAAGCCTCGGTCTACACCGGGCGCACGCGCAACACCGCGCCTGCGGCCCCGGGCCACCTCGGTAACGAGCACCATCGTCGCGACCGTCGGGCCCGCCTCGACGAAAGGGTGCGCCGAGGCTATCACCCCAGGCGTGGGGGACGCTATGACAGCGGGGAGGATCGGAGTCCCTCGCCCGAACCACCCGGTCCGCAGGCCTTCAGCCGGGCCATCCGGCGGGCACCGTTTCCGGCCCGATTCCGACCCCCGACTACTATCACAAAGTACTCGGGGGAAACGAGACCGGAATTGTGGCTCGCGGACTACCGCCTGGCCTGTCAACTGGGTGGAACGGACGACGACAACCTCATCATCCGCAACCTCCCCCTGTTCCTCTCCGACACTGCTCGCGCCTGGTTGGAGCACCTGCCTCCGGGGCAGATCTCCAACTGGGAGGATTTGGTCCAAGCCTTCGCTGGCAACTTCTAGGGCACGTACGTGCGCCCCGGGAATTCCTGGGACCTCCGAAGCTGCCGGCAACAGCCGGGAGAGTCTCTTCGGGACTACATCCGGCGATTCTCGAAGCAGCGCACCGAGCTGCCCAACATCACCGACTCAGATGTCATCGGCGCGTTCCTTGCCGGCACCACTTGCCGTGACCTGGTGAGCAAGTTGGGTCGCAAGACCCCCACCAGGGCGAGCGAGCTGATGGACATCGCCACCAAGTTCACCTCCGGCCAGGAGGCGGTCGAGGCCATCTTCCGAAAGGACAAGCAGCCCCGGGGCCGCCCATCGGAAGAGGCTCCCGAGGCGTCTACTCCGCGCGACGCCAAGAAGAAAGGCAGGAAGAAGTCGCAAGCGAAACGCGACGCCGCCGACGCGGACCTTGTCACTGCCGCCGAGTACAAGAACCCTCGGAAGCCCCCCGGAGGTGCTAACCTTTTCGACAAGATGCTCAAGGAGTTGTGCCCTTACCATCAGGGGCCCGTCAAGCACACCCTCGAGGAGTGTGTCATGCTTCGGCGCCACTTCCACAAGGCCGGGCCACCCGTAGAGGGTGGCAGGGCCCACGACGACGACAAAAAGGAAGATCACCAAGCAGGAGAGTTCCCCGAGGTCCGCGACTGCTTCATGATCTACGGAGGGCATGCGGCGAATGCCTCGGCTCGGCATCGCAAGCGAGAGCGTCGGGAGGTCTGCTCGGTGAAGGAGGCGGCGCCAGTCTACCTAGACTGGTCCGACAAGCCCATCACCTTCGACCAAGCTGACCACCCCGACCACGTGCCGAGCCCGGGGAAGTACCCGCTCGTCGTCGACCCCATCATCGGCGACGTCAGGCTCACCAAGGTCCTGATGGATGGGGGCAGCTGCCTCAACATCATCTACGCCGAGACCCTCAGGCTCCTGCGCGTCGATCTGTCCTCCGTCCGAGCAGGCGCTGCGCCCTTCCACGGGATCATTCCTGGGAAGCGCGTCCAGCCCCTCGGACAGCTCGACCTTCCTGTCTGCTTCGGAACACCCTCCAACTTCCGAAGGGAGACTTTGACGTTCGAGGTGGTCGGGTTCCGAGGAACCTACCACGCGGTATTGGGGAGGCCATGCTACGCGAAGTTCATGGCCATCCCCAACTACACCTACCTGAAGCTCAAGATGCCGGGCCCCAACGGGGTCATCACCGTCGGCCCCACGTACAAACACGCGTTTGAATGCGACGTGGAGTGCGTGGAGTACGCCGAGGCCCTCACCGAGTCCGAGGCCCTCATCGCCGACCTGGAAAACCTCTCCCGAGAGGCGCCAGACGTGAAGCGACACGCTGGCAATTTCGAGCCGGCGGAGACGGTTAAGGCCGTCCCTCTCGACCCCAGGGGCGACACCTCCAAGCAGATCCGGATCGGTTCCGGGCTCGACCCCAAATAGGAAGCAGTGCTCGTCGACTTTCTCCGCGCAAACGCCGACGTCTTTGCGTGGAGTCCCTTGGACATGCCCGGCATACCTAGGGATGTCGCCGAGCACTCGCTGGATATTCGGGCCGGAGCCCGACCGGTCAGGCAGCCTCTGCGCCGATTCAACGAGGAAAAGCGCAGGGTGATAGGCGAGGAGATCCACAAGCTAATGGCAGCAGGGTTCATCAAAGAGGTATTCCATCCCGAATGGCTTGCCAACCCTGTGCTTGTGAGAAAGAAAGGGGGGAAATGGCGGATGTGTGTAGACTACACTGGTCTCAACAAAGCATGTCCGAAGGTTCCCTACCCTCTACCTCGCATCGATCAAATCGTGGATTCCACTGCTGGGTGCGAAACCCTGTATTTCCTTGATGCCTACTCAGGGTATCATCAAATCAAGATGAAAGAGTCCGACCAGCTCGCGACTTCTTTCATCACGCCCTTCGGCATGTACTGCTATGTCACCATGCCGTTCGGTTTGAGGAACGCGGGTGCAACGTACCAGCGGTGCATGAACCATGTGTTCGGCGAACACATCGGTCGCACGGTCGAGGCCTACGTCGATGACATCGTAGTCAAGACAAGGAAAGCCTCCGACCTCCTCTCCGACCTTGAAGTGACATTCCGGTGTCTCAAGGCAAAGGACGTCAAGCTCAATCCCGAGAAGTGTGTCTTCGGGGTGCCCCGAGGCATGCTCCTGGGGTTCATCGTCTCCGAGCGAGGCATTGAAGCCAACCCGGAGAAGATCGCAGCCATCACCAGCATGGGGCCCATCAAGGACTTAAAAGGCGTACAGAGGGTCATGGGATGTCTCGCGGCATTGAGCCGTTTCATCTCACGCCTCGGCGAAAGAGGCCTGCCTCTGTACCGCCTCTTAAGGAAGGCCGAATGCTTCACTTGGACCCCTGAGGCCGAGGAAGCTCTCGGGAACCTGAAGGTGCTCCTCACCAAGGCGCCTATCTTGGTACCCCCAGCTAATGGAGAAGCCCTCTTGGTCTACGTCGCCGCGACCACTCAGGTGGTTAGCGCCGCGATTGTGGTCGAAAGGCAAGAAGAGGGGCATGCATTGCCCATTCAGAGGCCAGTTTACTTCGTCAGCGAGGTGCTGTCCGAAACCAAGATCCGCTACCCACAAGTTCAGAAGCTACTGTATGCAATGATCCTGACGAGGCGAAAGTTGCGACATTACTTCGAGTCTCATCCGGTAACTGTGGTATCATCCTTCCCCCTGGGGGAGATCATCCAGTGCCGAGAGGCCTCGGGCAGGATCGCAAAATGGGCGGTGGAAATCATGGGCGAGACAATCTCGTTCGCCCCTCGGAAGGCCATCAAGTCCCAGGTATTGGCGGACTTCGTAGCCGAATGGGTCGACACCCAGTTGCCAACGGCTCCGATCCAACCGGAGCTCTGGACCATGTTTTTCGACGGGTCGCTGATGAAGACGGGAGCCGGCGCAGGCCTGCTCTTCGTCTCGCCCCTCGGGAAACACCTGCGCTACGTGCTGCGCCTCCATTTCCCGGCGTCCAACAATGTGGCTGAGTACGAAGCTCTGATCAACGGATTGCGAATCGCCATCGAGCTAGGGGTCCGATGCCTCGACGCTCGCGGCGACTCGCAGCTCATCATCGACCAGGTCATGAAGAACTCCCACTGCCGCGACCCGAAGATGGAGGCCTACTGCGATGAGGTTCGGCGCCTGGAAGACAAGTTCTACGGGCTCGAGCGTAACCACATCGCCCGGCGCTACAACGAGACTGCGGACGGGCTGGCGAAGATAGCCTCGGGGCGAACGACGGTTCCCCCGGACGTCTTCTCCCGGGATCTGCACCAACCCTCTGTCAAGATCAATGACACGCCCGAGCCCGAGGCATCCTCGGCCCAGTCTGAGGTACCCTCGGCCCAGCCCGAGGCGTCCTCGGTTCAGCCCGAGGAACCCTCGGCCCCCGAGGGCGAGGCGCTGCGCATCGAGGAGGAGCAGAGCGGGGTCACGCCTGATCGAGATTGGCAGACCCCGTACCTGCAATATCTCCGCCAAGGAGAGCTACCCCTCGACCAAGCCGAGGCTCGGTGGGTAGCGCGACGCGCCAAGTCATTCGTCTTGCTGGGCGAAGAGAAGGAGCTCTACCACCGCAGCCCCTCGGGCATCCTCCAGCGATGCGTCTCCATCGCCGAAGGTCAGGAACTCCTGCAAGAGATACACTCGGGGGCTTGCGGCCATCACGCATCACCTCGAGCCCTCGTCGGGAACGCTTTCCGGCAAGGCTTCTACTGGCCAACGGTGGTGGCTGACACCACTAGAATCGTCCGCACCTGCGAAGGGTGTCAATTCTATGCGAAGCAGACCCACCTGCCCGCTTAGGCTCTACAGACGATACCCATCACCTGGCCCTTCGCTGTGTGGGGTCTGGACCTCGTCGGCCCTCTGCAGAAGGCGCCCGGGGGCTACACGCACCTGCTGGTCGCCGTCGACAAATTCTCCAAGTGGATCGAAGTCCGACCCCTAAACAGCATCAGGTCCGAGCAGGCGGTGGCGTTCTTCACCAACATCATCCATCGCTTTGGGGTCCCAAACTCCATCATCACCGACAACGGCACCCAGTTCACCGGCAGAAAATTCTTGGATTTTTGCGAGGATCACCACATCCGGGTGGACTGGGCTGCCGTAGCTCATCCCATGTCGAATGGGCAGGTAGAGCGTGCCAACGGCATGATTCTACAAGGGCTCAAGCCTCGGATTTACAACGACCTCAACAAGTTCGACAAGCGATGGATGAAGGAACTCCCCTCGGTGGTCTGGAGCCTAAGGACAACGCCGAGCCGAGCCACGGGTTTCACGCCGTTCTTCCTGGTCTACGGGGCCGAGGCCGTCTTGCCCACTGACCTGGAATTCGGCTCCCCGAGGACGAGGGCCTACGACGATCAAAGCAACCAAGCTAGCCGAGAAGACTCGCTGGACCAGCTGGAAGAGGCTCGGGACAGGGCCTTACTACACTCGGCGCGGTATCAGCAGTCCCTGCGACGCTACCACGCCCGAGGGGTCCGACCCCGAGACCTCCAGGTGGGCGACCTGGTGCTTCGTCTGCGGCAAGACGCCCGAGGGAGGCACAAGCTCACGCCCCCCTGGGAAGGGCCATTCGTCATCGCCAAAGTCCTGAAGCCCGGAACGTACAAGCTAGCCAACAGTCAAGGCGAGGTCTACGGCAACGCATGGAACATCCAACAGCTACGTCGCTTCTACCCTTAAGATGTTTCCAAGTTGTTCATATACCTCGCACTCACGCAAAGTTTAGTCAACAAGGAAGGGTCGGCCTCGCCTCGGCAAAGCCCGACCCTCCCTCGGGGGCTAAAAGGGGGGAAACCCCCTCTGCGTCAAAATTTTCCTCGAAAAAAATCTCTTCTACCAGAATATCTTTCGTGCTTTTTGACTACTTCGAAAAGTGGGTCCTGGAAACGATGGAGTACACGTAAGCAGCCAAGGCTGACCGAGCCGAGGGACTCCTACGCCTCCGGGATACGGATACCTCACTCATCACCTTCTGCGATAAGTAACTCACGTTCGGATAAAATGGCTCCGCGGATCGAACAAGTCTTTACGTTCGAAAGCCCTTCTGCCGAAGCGATCCTTCGAGCCTTCTCGACCGAGTCGGTGACAGGGCCTCATGGACGGGTGAAAGTACGCGTAAGCGGCAAGGCCGACCGAGCCGAGGGACTCCCACGCCTCCGGGATACGGATACCTCACTCATCACCTTCCGCGAGAAGCAACTCTCGCTCGCACAAACATCCCTGTTACCGACAAAAAGTCCAGATACTCGAAACAAGAGGAAAAGAGACGCAGCTTTACAACGCAGCAAGGGTGTGTGTTCTGGCCTCGACGGCCGCACAAGGCACACGCTACAAGACAATCTGATCCTGCAGGCTCGGGTCTTGCGCTGGAAGGGGCAGCAACACCCTCGGCATCAGCGACACCTTCGGCGAGGCCCGACCTAGCCTCGGACGGCGACGCGGTCCGAGGGTCTCCGCTCCGAAGGACGACGTCATCACCACGCCCGAACAATCGCCGCCAGGGACTTCTCCGGGAATCCGGCCCGAGCAGGCGGCTCGGCCGGTTACCCCTGGGGCCTCGGCCAACCATCTTCCGAGGGCGCCAGCCCGGTTCGAAGCCTCGGCTGATCAGCTCCGACGTCGATCCGGCCAACGGACAACCCGGCTAGGCTTCGGCCAACCAGGTTTTCATTTTCGAGCCGACTCCACCTCTGTTCATGCTGATATCGCTACCCCTGGCCTCGGCTCGACGAAGAGCGGCCGAGGGGTCTCTTTAACTAAGCTAGAGGAACCTCGGACAGCAAGGCCGACCGAGCCGAGGGACTCCTACGCCTCCGGGATACGGATACCTCACTCGTCACCTTGACATGGGGTGACTCATGCTTGGTGAAGCGGTTCAGATAGTCAACAGACGAGTCTTAGCGCTCAAAAATGAGGAAAAAACACGGCTCCGTGCCGTAATTACATACATGTTCAGGCCCCGAAAGCCGAAATGAACAAAAAACACCGGCATTCGAAGTGCCATTACAAACGGAACTCCGGTTCCCCCCCCCGCAGGTACGAACAACCCCACTCGATAGGGGTGGGCCTGCGGAGCAACAGAAGACCGACGAACGGCTAGTCATCGCCCGCCCCAGCAGCGGCGACGATGAAGACTTCTATCCCGGGGGGCCGAACAGCAGCAGTGATGACCTCAGGGCGGATGCTGCTGCTAGGAGGCCCCCGCCCTTGCCCAAACTCGAGAGGCAAGGACGGGCAGAAGGCCGTAGAGTTGGAGGTCGGTCCGTGGCCAGCCTTGGCTGTCGCGCCGGCGGAAGAACCTCTTCCAGTTGCCGTGGCAAACGCCGGCGCCGCGAGCGGCTCCGAAGCCACTCGCGTCCGAAGGCCAGGCACGCTGCAGATGCCAATGCCATGGATGGCAACCGCTCCTCCCTCCGATCACTGAGTGAAGGAGCGGGCCGCCGCCCACGCGGGGGCCGACCTCAACTCGGCACACTCCCCTCCCCAGCCCTGGTGATGAAAATCCTTGAGGCTGAGGGAGGGGCCGAGACCACAGCCCGGTTCGCCTCTCCCCATCTAGGAGCTGGAGGTCACCACCTTGGGTGACCACCAGCGGAGGGAAGCAACCGGGCTGTGTGATGAAAATCCTTGAAGCCGAACGATGGCTGAAAGGTACCAACTCCCACGGAGTTGTGTTCCTCCAACAATGGGGCGAAAGGACGGTGGTTTCCCCCATCCGGGGGCTTGGAAGGTGGAAAGACACAGTGCATAAGGGAGGAAGAAGACATGGTCGCCTTACGAAAGGGGTCGCCCTCCTTTTAAAGGCGACTCTCCCTGCTTGCGCCCCCAACCGTCACGGGCTGAGTCTTCTCCAACATGCTCCAAAGCCCTCCCCTGCGGCGCGGGGGCTGGGTCCCGCATGTCATGCAGACCGGCTCCGAGCAGAAGAAGCCAAACCGCCGCGCATGGCACATGCAACCGCCCAGCGGTTACAAGTGACCCTCCACTTTCGCCCAGACCAATGGGCGAAAGGGGCGGGCAGCCATGCAGGCGGCATGCAACCGCGCTAAGTGGACGCGCCTCTCCGACTCCTGACACGCCAGCATGGAGGCCCAGGCCCACGCGTCGCGCGACCGGCGCGCCGGATGCTGCATGCAAGCAACTGTACCACTTGCGCCACCACCGCACCTCCTCGATTGCGGAACCGATACCGCGACCCGAGGCGACCCAGCGCGCGACCCAGCAGCGCCAGCCTGACGCAGCGGTCAACGCGGTCAAAAGTGGGTCGGCAATGATGACGGTGGCAGGCACGCGGGAGCAGCGGTCACGCCGTCAGCCAAGCTCACGTCCCATCCGGAGGCAGCGAGAGAACCCCCTCTCACGGCGTGAAGACGACGCGCCCGTGACCCGTTCCTCGAACGGCTCGCGCACGCGCAACGGCAGCCCCGCCAACTACTCGCCCCGTCGCATTAACTCCGCGGCTGGACAGGCGGCGCTTCTGGCAGGAGCAGCGGGCGACGCTTCGCCTTCGCCAAAACAACCGCACCAAAAAAGGTACGCCGCGTCGTTCGGTTTCGTATCCTTTTTCCTTTTTTTCCTCTTTCTCTATCTCTTTCAACAGGGACCGGGAAAGGGGATACCCCGAAAGGAATCCTTCCCCGTGAAGGAACTAGGCTCCGAGCCTCCTTACTGATCAGGGGTTCGAAGGCTGGCCCCCCGAAGGGTTCAACAGCCGCCTCAGATCACGTGGGCCCTACACCCACTACTGGTCAGAGGTTCGAAGGCCGGCCCCCCGAAGGGTTCCACGGCCGCCTCAGGCTACTCGGGCTCCGCGCCCATTACTGATCAGGGGTTCGAAGGCTGGCCCCCCGAAGGGTTTACAGTCACCTCAGACACCGAGCGAGGGATGACCAGGGGTACGTTCGATACATAACCGAGGCTCGGGCTGCGCTCCTGAGGTACCCTAGGACATTTCCGAGACCAGCGGGAGCGATCCTGTAACGGAATCCCATCGGAGGGAGGCATCGAGCCCTCGGACCCCGTCGCCAGGGGACCAGGTCCGGCAGATCACCCGCAGGTACTTTTGGGCGTGCCTCTGGGCCCCTAGCCGACCCCCAACGAACGGGGCACGGACGTCCACTCGGATTACCCGCTTGCAGCTCACCGGAGACACCATGTTCGGTGCCCATCGAGGGTAACATGGTGCTCTCCCCCCTCCTCCTTGCGGAAAGGCGACGTAGGGGCGTATGTAAAAAGCCGAGTCTGTCCCTGATCGCCCTCTCGCCCTGTGCGGAGGCTCGGGGGCTGCTCTCGCAAACCCGGCTCCGGCCAAACCGTTGACAGCGTCAATATACCAGCCCGAGAACTTGGGCCCCGACCGTGCGCCCGGGCTACGGCTAGTTCGCATGAGGGAACCACCAGACCAGCCGAAGCATTACGCAAGGCATTAAGACCTCGAAGGAGTGAAACCACTCCTCCGAGGCCTCGGGGGCTACACCCGGCGGGTGCGCTCGCGCGCACCCGCCGGAACAAAATGCAACCAAGAAAGGCTGGTCCCCTTGCAAAAAAGTGCGATGAAAGCCTCCAAGCGAGTGCTAACACTCCCTTCGAGGCTCGGGGGCTACTGTCGGGGACCATAATTAGGGGTACCCTCAAGACGCCTAATTCTCAGCTGGTAACCCCCATCAGCATAAAGCTGCAGAGGCCTGATGGGTGCGATTAAGTCAGGGATCAGTCCATACGAGCGACTCGATCACGCCTCGCCCGAGCCTAGCCTCGGGCAAGGGCAGCCGACCCTGAGGTGCTTCCGTCTCGCCCGAGGCCCCCTTTTACGGCAGACGCATCTCCGGCTCGCCCGAGGCCTTGCCTTCGCTAAGAAGCAACCCTGACTAAATCGCCGCACCAACCGACCGAGTCGCAGGGGCATTTAACGCAAAGGTAGCCTGACACCTTTATCCTGACGCGCGCCCCCCGGCAGAGCCGAAGTGACCGCCGTCACTTCGCCGCTCCACTGACCGGTCTGACAGAAGGACAGCGCCGCCTGCGCCATCCCGACTGCAGTGCCACTTGACAGAGTGAGACTGATAGGTAGTCAGGCCTTGCCAAAGGCGCCATAGGAAGCTCCGCCCGACCCAGGGCTCGGACTCGGGCTAAGGCCCCGGAAGACGGCGAACTCCGCTCCGCCCGACCCAGGGCTCGGACTCGGGCTAAGGCCCCGGAAGACGGCGAACTCCGCTCCGCCCGACCCAGGGCTCGGACTCGGGCTAAGGCCCCGGAAGACGGCGAACTCCGCTCCGCCCGACCCAGGGCTCGGACTCGGGCTAAGGCCCCGGAAGACGGCGAACTCCGCTCCGCCCGACCCAGGGCTCGGACTCGGGCTAAGGCCCCGGAAGACGGCGAACTCCGCTCCGCCCTACCCAGGGCTGGGACTCAGGCTAAGGCCCCGGAAGACGGCGAACTCCGCTCCGCCCGACCCAGGGCTCGGACTCGGGCTAAGGCCCCGGAAGACGACGAACTCCGCCTCGCCCGACCCCAGGGGTCGGACTCCGCCCTAGCCTCTGCCAAACGACCTCTGCCTCGCCCGACCCAGGAGCTCGGGCTCGGCCTCGGCCATGGAAGACAGACTCGACCTCGGCCTCGGAGGAGCCTCCACGTCGCCCGACCTAGGGCACGAGTCCGCCACGTCAACAGGAAGCGCCATCATCACCCTACCCCGAGCCGACTCGGGCCGCAGAGAACAAGACCGACGTCCCATCTGGCTAGCTCCGCCAGATAGGCAATGATGGCGCCCCGCTAGCCCTGTGACGACGGCGGCTCTCAGCTCCCTTACGGAAGCAGGGGGACGTCAGCAAGGACCCAACAGCTCCGACATCTGTCCCTCCGCCAGGCTCCGTTGCTCCACCGACAGCCACGACATCACACCAGCTGGGTGCCAAGATCTCTCCGGCTGCCACCTTGGCATGTACTTAGGGCGCTAGCTCTCCCCCGCTAGACACGTAGCACTCTGCTGCACCCCCATTGTACACCTGGATCCTCTCCTTACGCCTATAAAAGGAAGGACCAGGGCCTTCTTAGAGAAGGTTGGCCGCGCGGGAACGAGGACGGGGCAGACGCTCTCTTGGGGCCGCTCGCTTCCCTCACCCGCGTGGACGCTTGTAACCCCCTACTGCAAGCGCACCCGACCTGGGCGCGGGACGAACACGAAGGCCGCGGGATCTCCACCTCCCTCACGACTCGGCTCCGACCACCTTGCTTTCCCCCCTTCGCGCTCGCCCACGCGCTCGACCCATCTGGGCTGGGGCACGCGGCACACTCACTCGTCGGCTTAGGGACCCCCCGGTCTCGAAACGCCGACACAGCCCCTTACGACAGCAAGGAGACGTCAGCAGGATCCTTGCCGCGCTGCCAGCTGTGCTCCTACAGGACTCAGGCGCTCCTCCGACGGCCACGCCATCACATGTACAGGGCCCAAGCTCTCCCCCAACGGCCACGTTGGCATGTACACAGGTGTTGGACACCAAAATGAGCGGACGGTCCGGCCCTTGGGCCCGGACGGTCCGCGTGTCCCGAGATTAGATTAAACTCGAATGTTTATCCTTATCTCGTGCGTGGTTATCCATCTAATCACGCGGGAGTTTGTTGACTATCTCTTAGGAAAAGGTCCAGACCTCCTCCCCTATAAATATAAAGGGGTACGGCCGATTGAGAACCCCCGAACACATTCCAATCGAACCAATTACCTTATTTACTTTTCCTGCCCTAGGAGTAGATGTAGCATAGTTCTAGTTGTAGTCTTCCACATATCCACCTCCATCCCTATTCGAGTCTACGTCGTCTAGATCCGTCTTGGGTGGCCTGCCGATCCCAAGACAACCCTAGGATCTCACCCCTCCCGGGGGGCAAGATCTAGTTGTCCATCCAAGACCTCTTCCTCGAATTGATCTCTTAATTCCTGGGCGGCTCCACGTCGTCTAGGGACGCCCCGGGTGACCTATCGACCCAGAGCACCTTAAGATCTTTTCCCCCCAGGGGAGGGGACAAGATCTAGATTCCAGCAAGGAGGAGAAAGACGACCCTGTCGCCAGGTCGCGGACCGTCCGGCCCCAGGGTGCGGACCGTCCGGCCGTCAGGCAAGAAACCCTAGCCCCTGTGCCAGATCGCGGACCGTCCGGCCCCAGGCCACGGACCGTCCACGCCTGACCAGAGAGCACCGCCGCTGGTTCTTTTGAGTAATTGGCGCCTCCAAAAGGGTGTTAACAACAGGGCTTAGGCACTCCACTGCCGGACACGTTAGCGCATAGCTACGCCCCCCGTTGTACGTCTGGATCCTCTCCTTGCCTCTATAAAATGGAGGTCCAGGGCCACCCTGAGGGGGGTTCGCGCGGGGGGAAGCGGCGGACGAACTTTGTGTCTCTCTCTCCTCCACGCGACGCGCTTGTAACCCCTACTACGAGCGGCACCCCTGGTGCAGGATAATACAAGGCTTGTCCCACCTCTTGTATTCCATCCCGCGCCAATCCATCTGGGCAGGGGCACACAACGATTTCACTGGTCGGTCCAAGTGACCCGGGTCCGAGACGCCGACAAATACACAAGCAAGTTTTGCTCCACCTCCATTGCTACAAATAGCCATTGACACTGGAGTTCGAATCATCGTTTTTTTTACACGGCGAGTTTTGCCCTGCTCGTCTGAAAGAGCCGAAATGCCGAATCGGCTTGCTTAGCCAAGCAAGGTACACCAAAACACAAGCAACAACAGCCTGCAGTGCGCAAACAATCAGTTATCACTCACAAAGGTAACTTTTTTTGGTCAACGGTTAACCTGCTGTGCTGGCTACCTCGTTGTGCGTGCTGGGTTTGCTCAGCCCAGAGACCCAGATTAGGTAGGCTTCCTCTGCTAAGCTGGGGTTTTCCTTGCTCCGGCCGGCGGTGGGAACTTGTTTGGCAGAACATGGTTTTGCTATTGCAAGTGCCACCAAACACATACATGGAGCACCGAAGATCCCCCTAATGTCTGTGCTTTGCGGGGCAATCTGCCCTTTTTTTTTTCTTTTCGTTCGTTCGGTTCATTGTTTCTCACGATGACGTGACGCGATACCCTATGTGCATGTGCATCTGTGCGCCCGTGGACAACGCGCTCCTGCAGGGGCGCGCCGCGTGCAGCCAAACTGGAGTGACCGCAAGTTGGAAGCGTTTGCAGAAACGGTGCCCGCGAGGATGATGCACCCACGCCGCACTACGCCGACAGGCACTCGCCCATTCTTCCGGACACCGCTTTGGTGTTTGGTCACTGCTCATCTCATAGGTGGTGGTTACTACACGTATCTCATGAACAGTTTATTAGGCCCGCTTCTTTCGGACAACGTTGCTATCAGGTCAGCAAAACGAGTATATCCACAGTGGAGCGTGAATAGTTTTTATTTTATATTGTAATGAAGTTTGAAATGGAGAGTGAGACACGTGGTGAAATAAAGGAGGCTACTGGAAATAGTCTAATGCTCGTTTAGATGTTGATATTGAAGGGCATGAAATTGAATTGGATTCAATATCAAATCAGCCATGATATTGAAATGAGATGTAATTTCAATTCTATAGTATTGATGTCGCTAAATCATCTCCTAGACTTTATCTAAGCGCGTGTTTGCTTGCCTGCACGTGGAAGACCTAAGCCGCGTGAACGGATGCAAAATAAGCCATTTAAAATTATTTGTCCGTATCCACCCATACATTTAAGGGCCCCTTTGGTAGGGCTTATTTTTCAGCTTCGGCTCTGGCTCATGCAAAAGTTGTGCCAAACACCTCTTTTTCAAATGGCTTCACCAGTGAAGTGCTTTTTCAAAATGAACTAGAGGGCATGAGCCAAAAAAAGTGGCTCACCCGGCTTCAGCTCACGTTATTTTTGCACAATAGCCCTCCCACCAGTCCAAATTATTATTTTTTGGTCCTCCCCTCAATCCCTAGCCACGTACAGGAGAGATATACATATACAAGGGTCTTTCTGAAAAACAACTTATAAGCCGTTTTGCCAAATGATTTTTAGAATAGCTTTGGCTCATCTAAAGAAGTGGTTTCACCTCGTGAGCCAGAGCTAAAGCCGTTTTTGGAGAAGCCAGAGCCCTGCCAAAGGGGCCCTAAAACATCCATATCCGGTCAACCACGCTCGCGCGAGCTAGATTGTGTACAAGCAGCGAACCAATCAAGTGGAAAATGCGTCTGGCATCCACGACTTCCTGCTCCTCCACGTCCCACTTAACCAATGAAACTCATCCAAAAACGAAGGGGAAGAAGCCATGAAATGAAACAGGTCCATCCGTCCATTCCGTCATTCCGGACACGTACTTGCTCAGGCTCACATTATGGGTGTTTACTAAGTACGCATCACGTCGAGTTGCTAGCTCATTAATTCGACTAGGCCAAATGGGTTTTCTGCTTTCGAGAATGTGATCGGTTAGGTTTTGGTGTGTTGCCGGTACAAGCAGGCAACTCTCTATGTCCACCGACTAATTTTCATTTTTCGGTACCTAATTTTTTCTAATTTAAAATAAAATGGGACCGCATGGTTTGGTAGAGAAAAAACATGGGCAACTCTTTCCTTAAATACCATCTAATTTATTACTTGCACCGTCTCACCTTATACCATTGTATACGTTGACTTTGCTCGAACTCGTGTTTGGTTGCCTGTACGCGCACGAGACGCAGGCTACATGAGTGACGAGTGGGTGTAAAGAAAGCCATTTAAGGTCATTTGATTGCATCCACTCATACGCCGGAAAAGGTCATATCTGGCGGCTAGCGTCACGCGAGTTAGAGTTAATTAAAACCAAGTTTGAGGTAGAGAGGAAGAGAGAAGTTCCTTTCACATAATTGCTCTACACTACCGGAATCACCATCTTTACCGAGTGCCTGAAGCACTCGGCAAAGTCTTAAAAACACTCGGCACAGGAGCACTCGGCAAAGCCTTAAAAACACTCGGCACAAGCTTTGCCGAGTGTCGCACTCGGCAAAGAAGGCTCGACACACAGTGCATCGGCAAAGCCTTCTTTGCCGAGTATTTTTTCTCGGGCACTCGGCAAAGAGGTTTGCCGAGTGCCAGACAACACTCGGCAAAGAAAAGCAGCCGTTACGACGTCGGGTGACGGAGACGGCATCTTTGCCGAGTATCCTGGGTGACACTCAGCAAAGGTGTTACCTTTGTCGAGTGTTGTCGGTCAAACACTCGGCAAAGAATCCGCCAGAGAGGGTCTCCATATCAGGTTCTTTGCCGAGTGCTTGGCACGGCACTCGGCAAAGCGTGCTTCTTTGCCGAGTGTCAAGGACATTGCACTCGACAAAGAACCTATACCGGTGCCCAGGTCTTGGTTCTTTGCCGAGTGCTATGGTCTGGACACTCGGCAAAGTGACCAGTAGACACCTTTTTTATTTGTTTTTTATATTCCATCCAAACAAACGAAAGATATCTCATATATATCACATATATACATCACAGATATCATCACAAATATAAATAGCCAACACAAACATAAATATCCATCACAAACATATATAAGTGTTCAACACAAGTATCCAACACAAACATAAGTCTCATACGTCTCAACCTCTGACATAAGTATCCAACACAAACATAAGTATTTAACACAAGTTCTGAAGTCTTCAAACACACAGACATAAGTATTCAACACTGAAAACATAACACTCATGGAGGTGGGCGGTTGGTCTGGTGCTGCGTTGGGCTGAACCCTTCAGGAGGGTTGTTGGATGTGGCCCCAGATTGGCCCTGCACAGAGAAGAGATTGCATGTGTTATACCAGATGCATTACCAACATCTAACTATAATTTTGATACTCACAGGAGTATGGAACACAACAGGGTCAACTGCAGGGAACAATGGAGGTGGTGGAGCGAAACCCTGTGCCGCGCTAAGGCTCCGCATGTACTGGAACATATCTGCCATCCTCTGATCAGTCGCCGCCTGCTCCGCCATTATCCTCGCCTCCATCTCTTGACGTTCCCTCCTCTCTTCTTTTAGTTGGGTCTGTAATATTACAAGCCAACGTTATAGTAACTCAAAGAGAAGGTATATAACTCAAGGAATGACGAGTTACAGAAACACTAACCTCGAGTTGCTGTATGCGAAGCTGTGAGCTGTCGTGCCGAGGTCGTATGGCTGGACTCGAGCCCGTGCTCCTTGCCCGCACCTGAGACAGAGTGGGAGTGAACGATGAGTCGATTGCCCCATCGGCAATCCAGTACCGCCCATGTCTCTTGCCTCCTCTAACCCTCATGAGCACATCGGGGTCGATCGGCTCGGTGCTGGGATCATAGTCTGGGCCATGGACCTCCTGCGCCATGGCGGTGTAGTCATGAAGGCGGCTATAGACGGCAGGGTTGGTGTAGGCCTCGGGCCCGTCATCCGGGTTGTAGGTGACGTCTGACGTCGCCTTGCCCTTATGGGCCATAGCATAGGTCGAGAAGGTGGAGCAAGGCTGGCCACCATGTGACGCCGACTGCAAGAAAACCAACAAGATAGTTAGAAACAATATCTAATCCAATGCTATATACCTAAATAAAAAAGAGGGCGTACCCATGCTTCGGCATATTGCCCCAGGCTCCGGCTGCCTTGGTGGTGGGAGGGACCTTGCATCATCATACGCCGTTCTCGGCTAGCGTTGTGCGCCTGGTCCTACTCAGCCGAACACCACCTATCCACCATCTGCTCCCAGCACAGAGGATGTGCGGTGCACCAATGTGGAATCATCTACAAAGTAAACACGTAAAGTGCATATCAGAAGATAACATAAAATTCATGCATGGAGTACTGGTACCAAACATGCATGACTTTACCTGCAGGTACTGGTCCCTGGTCAACGACATGGTTCGGGCTTGAGTTTTGGTCACCCTCTCCCCAAGGACGGAGCCGTGGTAGGTGACGATGGCCTAGATTCGGGCCTCATAGTGCATGTCCACGACAAGCTTCTTACAGCTCGTGATGGCCACCACATCCGCCCTAGCCTCGTATCCAGCCTCGCATCTGAAGAAATCCTGCATACAAAAACGATGTATCCATACATTATTTCAAGAATTTGCAACAAATGCGACATATTTTACATTATACTAAGACTTACCCATAGATCTTGCTTCACCCGCTCTGCCTTGTTATTGAATTCCCTGCCGTCCCGGTCTACTGCATCGGGGCGACGGCGTAGTGGTCGAAGGTGAAGGCTGGGCCCGTCACTCCAGCGTACTCCACCAGTCCAAGGAAGTGTTCCTTGCACAGCAGGCCGAGGATGCCATTGGGGGGGCGACGATGACCCCCATCATAATCCACAACCGTCCAAGACCTGTCCAAGTGATAAATAAAAAGTATTAGTTTATATTATGATTTTGAACACATAATATGAACAAGAATGAAGAACATAAAGTTACATACCTCTCTCCATTCGACCGAATCAGTGGTCGCCTATCCCGAAGTATGGGACGCTGAGGGAGACTCGCAAAGCCTCGTGTAACACCCTGAATTTTGAAGTAGAAAATTTTCTTTGCTCTATACTCAAAATTCAGGTGTTACCCACTCTTTATCCTCCCTTTTTTTCTCTATTTTCATAAGTTAAAAGAAATTCAATTTTTGGTTGTTAAATCCATTAGAGAGGGGAGCTATTTTTACAAATAAAATAATGTTGTGGAATATAATTAACCATTGAGTACTATAAAACTTTTAATCAGTCCTTGATACATTCATTTTCAGAGCATGATGTTTGTACATTAATTAAGTGCAAATGTTTATTTATATTCAATCTATTTTTTTGAAGTTACTCGAATCTTTATTTAGAAATTGGATACTTTATTATTTAAGATTTCTTACAATTTTCATCATATTTTCATATATATATATATAAATAAATATATATATATATATAAAGAAAAAAAAGGAAAAGAAAACAAAATAACAAAACGAGCTGAGCAAGTGTCGTGGCCTTTGGCCGAGCGGCCCTCTATTTCTCACTCTAGCAGGTGGGCCCCACCCCTATTGACTATTCATCTTCTTGACGGTTCCTCCTGCCGTTCGTTCTTCCTCCCGTCCAGATCCCGCACGTCGCGTTTCCTTCGGCAAAACCGCCAGCCGCCCCCTTCGGCGCCCATAGTGCTAGAAATATGGGCCGGGCTTTTCGGGCCAGCACGAGCACGGCCCGAAAATAGGAGCCCAAAGCACGGCCCGACACGAAATAATATGGGCCGGGCTAGCACGGCCCGAAGGCGGGCTTGGGTCGGGCCTCAATTTCCGGCCCGTCGGGCCCCCGGCACGGCACACATAGATGGGCCGGGCTTGGGCCGGCACGGCCCAATTAAGCCCAATTTGTTTAATTTCTTTAATTTAGTAAGATATCGACCTTATATTGTTGTTATATTTGGAGTTTACGTGGTCAAATAATGCTAGAATTGTTTAATATCTTTAATTTAGTAAGTTATGAATTTTATATGGTTGTAATATTTTGATTTTATGTGGTCAAATATACGGGCCGGGCCTGGGCCGGCACGGCCCAAAGAAGGCACGACGTGGTTTAGGGCCGGGCCGGGCCACTGTTTTTACAGTTCGGGCTGGCACGGCACGGCCCAAAAATCTTTTGGGCTTTGTTGGCCCGAACCCGTTTGGCACGAAGCACGATGGGCTTGGGCCGGGCTGGCCCAGCCCGACCCAATTCCCAGCACTAGGCGCCCACGTCGCGCACGTGCGGAGCCGCCAGCTCCCTTCTCTCCCATCTCACGCCACCTCCCCTCTCCATCTTCTCCCCATGGACACTAGCAGCGGGAGCCTTTCCCCATGGAGCCAGCGCCTCTCCCTGGTGTGTTCTTCCACCCCCAGCAGCAGGAGTGGCCCCATGCATGGCGTCCCTCCTCTCCCTGGTTGGATGCGCGTAGCACCTTCTTCCTCCCTCTCTCTTCCCCATACCTGCGTCTCGCCTCGCAGCCGCCCGGATCGCCGCTGTCCTTCGTGTCGGCCTCGTCGTGCCCTACCGTCGACGTCGTTCGCTTCCTCGATGTGCCCGCCGTTCATGCTCGTCTCGCTGTCCACCGGTGCGCGGTCGTCCGGCTCGGCTGCCCGGCGCGGCCAACCCAGCGTGGTGGCCGGCGTAGCTCGCCCGACGCGGTGGCGGGGCTGGCCTGCCTGCGCGGCGTGCAGCCTGCACGGCCCACGGCGTGCAGCTCGCATGGCCAGCGCGGCGCGCAGCCGGCACGACTCGCGGCGTGCAGCCGGCGTGGCCAGCCTAGCATGGCGGCCGGCGTGGCTCGCCTGCGTGGCCCCGGCTCAGCCTCGTCGCGAGCTCGCCTCGCCATCCGCCATCGTCGCAAGGTGAGAATCCCGCGTCTACCCCTGCGCTAATTAATTTCCTACTTAGTTGTGAGTCATTAAATTGAATACTCAATCAGATCAATTTACGATTTTAATTATGCGATTGTAAATACGTGTTAATGTGATTTTAACAACTTAGATGGTATATTTAATATCTATTTAGTGTTTAGTATAAAAACAACAATTAGTTAATGATTCTCGCGTGTTCGCGTGCTGCTTCACGCGTCACGCGTCATTCACGCATGTTGCGCGTTGTTCGCGCGCTACTCGCGTGTACTGTTCCGCACGTGGTGTCGTGCTGGGCCACGTGTCGTCCGCACGCTAAGTCATGTGTATCCGCGTGTCGTTCGTGCAACGTTCGCACGTGCCGTTCACGCATGTCGCACGTGCTATTTCGCGCGTGCTGTCCGCACGCGTTGTCGCTCGACGTTCGTACGTATCACATGTTATCCGCGCGTGAGATTAAGCCGTTTTCTTATAATCACTCATGGCAGTTAATTAACTATTTAATCGTTCACTATTAAACTAGTAAGTTAGTCATAACTATATAGTAGTTTTAATCTACATTTGATGTCAATTAATGTGATTGCGTCGAATTAAATATTCTAATTAATATTGGTTTAGAGTAAACGCGATAACCCCTCGACCGTAGCTTCGACTATCGTGGTTCTTTTCCTCGCGTAACCGTAGAGGCGCTCTCTATTTTATATTGCTCACTTTTATAATATTTTATCTTGTATGGTGTAATGTTCTTATGCATATGTATATGTTTGTTTGCTTATGCCTGTTCGTCTTCGCTTCACATTGCGATTAGATCGCGATTCAATTTTGAGCTTCAAGGAATCGACGGTCAAGCTTCGGCGACCAAATGATCCAGTTCTTCAAGTTTTACGAGATTGAAGACCCTGAGCATCTGTTTGGTGAAGGCAAGTGTCCTCTGACCCATTATGTCCCATTTACTTTATAATTCATTGTCCTGCATACTATGAACAACCTAAGGATTGACTAGCTTTTTACTTACCTTGTCCTTGATTACCTTTTGGGTTACTATGGTTAGCTTCATGCTATTGCTTTACTTTAATCAATAAACATGATGAGATACAATGATGATACTATGGTTTTATTCGGGACATGATGATATACTTGTGGCATTTAAGGGGACTCGAGTTGTTTCTCGAGTGTCTCTCCATAAGGACCTGTTCGTTGGATGACCTCCCGAGAAAATAGTGCAACCATGAGGGTAGAATGGGACGCCCTTAGCTGAATAATTAGAGGAACTGGGGTGTAGTTCGCTTTGCCGTCATGCCGTTAATGGGGCTTGGTGTATGCGGCTCGCTCTGCCAAGGTTGGTTCGCCCCTTGGGGAGGAGTGCGGTTGTCGGCGTTTCGAGACCGGGGGGTCCCTCAGGCCGACGAGTGAGTGCCGCGTGTCCCAGCCCAGATGGGTCGAGCGCGTGGGCGAGCGCGAAGGGGGGAAAGGAGCGAGGCGGCCGGAGACCGGTGTGAGAGAGGTGGGAATCCCGCGGCCTTCGTGTTCGTCCCGCGCCCAGGTCGGGTGCGCTTGCAGTAGGGGGTTACAAGCGTCCACGCGGGTGAGGGAAGCGAGCGGCCCCAAGAGAGCGCCTGTCCCGTCCTCGTCCCGCGCGGCCAACCTTCTCTAAGAGGGCCTTGGTCCTTCCTTTTATAGACGCAAGGAGAGGATCCAGGTGTACAATGGGGGTGTAGCAGAGTGCTACGTGTCTAGCGAGGGAGAGCTAGTGCCCTGAGTACATGCCAATGTGGCAGCCGGAGAGATCTTGGAACCCAACTAGTGCGATGTCGTGGCCGTCGGAGGAGTGGCGGAGCCTGGCGGAGGGACAGCTGTCGGAGCGGTTGTGTCCTTGCTGATGTCCTCCTGCTTCCGTAAGAGAGCTGAGAGCCGCCGTTGTCACAGGGCATGCGGGGCGCCATCATTGCCTATCTGGTGGAGACAGCCAGATGGGACACTGGTCTTGTTCTCTGCGGCCCGAGTCAGCTCGAGGTAGGGTGATGATGGCGCTTCCTGTTGACGTGGCTGGCCTGCGCCCTAGCTTGGGCAACGTGGAGGCTCCTCCGAAGCCGAAGTCGAGTCTGTCTTCCATGGCCGAGGCCGAGTCCGAAACCCTGGGTCGGGCGAGGCGGAGGTCATCGGCAGAGGCCAGGGCGGTGTCCGAGCCCTGGGGTCGGGCGAAGCGGAGTTCGTCGTCTTCCGGGTCTTAGCCCGAGTCCGAGCCCTGGGTCGGGCGGAGCGGAGTTCGCCGTCTTCCGGGTCTTAGCCCGAGTCTGAGCCCTAGGGTCGGGCGGAGCGGAGTTCGCCGTCTTCCGGGGCTGAGCCCGAGTCCGAGCCCTAGGTCGGGCGGAGCGGAGTTCGCCGTCTTCCGGGTCTTATCCCGAGTCCGAGCCCTGGGTCGGGCGGAGCTGAGTTCGCCGTCTTCCGGGGCTGAGCCCGAGTCCGAGCCCTGGGTCGGGCGGAGCGGAGTTCGCCGTCTTCCGGGGCTGAGCCCGAGTCCGAGCCCTGGGTCGGGCGGAGCTTCCTTTGCGTTAAATGCTCCTGCGACTTGGTCGGTCGGTGCGGCGATTCAGTCAGGGTTGCTTCTTAGCGAAGGCAGGGCCTCGGGCGAGCCGAAGATGTGTCCGCCGTTGGAGGGGGGCCTCGGGCGAGACGGAAATCCTCTGGGGTCGGCTGCCCTTGTCCGAGGCTAGGCTCGGGCGAGGCGTGATCGAGTCGCTCGAATGGACTGATCCCTGACTTAATCGCACCCATCAGGCCTTTGCAGCTTTATGCTGATGGGGGTTACCAGCTGAGAATTAGGAGTCTTGAGGGTACCCCTAATTATGGTCCCCGACAGTAGCCCCCGAGCCTCGAAGGGAGTGTTAGCACTCGCTTGGAGGCTTTCGTCGCACTTTTTTGCAAGGGGACCAGCCTTTCTCGGTTGCATTTTGTTCCGGTGGGTGCGCGCGAGCGCACCCGCCGGGTGTAGCCCCTGAGGCCTCAGAGGAGTGGTTTCACTCCTTCGAGGTCTTAATGCCTTGCGTAATGCTTCGGCTGGTCTGGTTGTTCCCTCATGCGAGCTGTCCGTAGCCCGGGTGTACGGTCGGGGCCCAAGTTCTCGGGATGGTATGTTGACGCTGTCAACCGTTTGGCCGGAGCCGGGTTTGCGAGAGCAGCCCCTGAGCCTCTGCACAGGGCAAGAGGGCGATCAGGGACAGACTCGGCTTTTTTACATACGCCCCTGCGTCGCCTTTCCGCAAGGAGGAGGGGGGGAGAGCGCCATGTTACCCTCGATGGGCGCCGAACATGGTGTCTCCGGTGAGCTGCAAGCGGGTAATCCGAGTGGACGTCCGTGCCCCGTTCGTTAGGGGTCGGCTAGGGGCCCAGAGGCACGCCCAAAAGTACCTGCGGGTGATCTGCCGGACCCGGTCCCCTGGCGACGGGGTCCGAGGGCTCGATGCCTCCCTCCGATGGGATTCCGTTACAAGATCACTCCCGCTGGTCTCGGAAATGTCCTAGGGTACCTCGGGAGCGCAGCCCGAGCCTTGGTTATGTATCGAACATACCCCTGGTCATCCCTCGCTCGGCGTTTGAGGCGGCTGTGAACCCTTCGGGGGCCAGCCTTCGAACCACTGATCAGTAATGGGCGCGGAGCCCGAGTAGCCTGAGGCGGCCGTGGAACCCTTCGGGGGGCCGGCCTTCGAACCTCTGACCAGTAGTGGGTGTAGGGCCCACGCGATCTGAGGCGGCTGTTGAACCCTTCGGGGGGCCAGCCTTCGAACCTCTGATCAGTAAGGAGGCTCGGAGCCTGGTTCCTTCACGGGGAAGGATCCCTTTCGGAGTATCCCCCTTCCCCGGTCCCTGTCGCAAGAGATAGAGAAAGAGGAAAAGGGAAAAGGATACGAAACCGAACGACGCGGCGTACCTTTTTTGGCGCGGTTGTTTCGGCGAAGGCGAAGCGTCGCCCGCTGCTCCTGCCAGAAGCGACGCCTGTCCAGCCGCGGAGTTAATGCGACGGGGCGAGTAGTTGGCGGGGCGGCCGTTGCGCGTGCGCGAGCCGTTCGAGGAACGGATCACGGGCGCGTTGTCTTCACGCCGTGAGAGAGGGTTCTCTTGCTGGCCCCGGATGGGACGTGAGCTTGGCTGACGACGTGACCGCTGCTCCCGCGCGCCTGCCACCGTCATTATTGCCGGCCCACTTTTGGCCGCGTTGACCGCCATGTCAGGCTGGCGCTGCTGGGTCACGCGCTGGGTCGCCTCGAGTCGCGGTATTGGTTCCGCAATCGAGGAGGCGCGGTGGTGGTGCAAGTGGCGGTGCAGTTGCTTGCATGCAGCATCCGGCGCGCCGGTTGCGCGACGCGTGGGCCTGGGCCTCCATGCTGGCGTGTCAGGAGTCGGAGAAGCGTGTCCACTTGGCGCGGTTGCATGCCGCCTGCATGGCTGTCCGCCTCTTTCGCCCGTTGGTCTGGGCAAAAGTGGAGGGTCACTTGTAACCGCTGGGCGGTTGCGTGCACCACGCGCGGCGGTTTGGCTTCTTCTGCTCGGAGCCAGTCTGCATGACATGCGGGACCCAGCCCCCGCGCCGCAGGGGAGGGCTTTGGAGCGTGTTGGAGAGGACTCAGCCCGTGACGGTTGGGGGTGCAAGCAGGGGGAGTTGCCTTTAAAAGGAGGGTGACCCCTTTCGAAAGGCGACCGTGCTCCCTTATGCACCGCGTCTTTACACCTTCCAAGCCCCCGGATGGGGGATACCCGCCGTCTTTTTGCCTCGTCGTTGGAGGGACGCAACTCCGTGGGAGTTGGTACCTTTCAGCCATCGTTCGGCTTCAAGGATTTTCATCATGCAGCCCGGCCGCACCCCTCCACCGGCGGTCACCCAAGATGGTGACCTCCAGCTTGATGGTGGGGGAAAGCGAGCCGGGCTGCGGCCTCTGCTCCTCCCTCAGCCTCAAGGATTTTCATCACCAGGGCTGGGGAGGAAAGTGTGCCGAGTTGGGGTCGGCCCCTTCGTGGGCGGTGGCCCGCTCCTTCACTTAGTGATTGGAGGGAAGGGCGGCCGTCGTCCGTGGTGCCGGCAGCTGCACCGTGCCTGGCTCTCGGACACGAGTGGCTTCGGAGCCGCTCGCAGCGCCGGCGTCTGCCACGGCAGCTGGAAGAGGTTCTTCCGCTGGCGCTGATAGCCAAGGCCGGCCACGGGCTGACCTCCAACTCTACGGCCTTCTGCCCGTCCTTGCCTCACGAGTTTGGGCATGGGCGGGGGCCTCCTGGCAGCAGCATCCGCCCTGAGGTCAGTGCTGCCGCTGTTCGGCCCCCCGGAGCGGAAGTCGTCGTCGTCGTCGCTGCTGGAGCGGGTGACGGCGTGCCGTTCGCCGGTCTTCCGTTGCTCCGCAGGCCCACCCCCATCGAGTGGGGCTGTTCGTACCTGCGGAGGGGGGAACCGGAGTTCCATTTGTAATGGCACTTCGAATGCCGGTGTTTTTTTTGTTCATTGCGGCTTTCGGGGCCTGAACACGTATGTAATTTCGGCACGGAGCCGTGTTTTTTCCTCATTTTTGAGCGTTAAGACTCGTCTGTTGATTATCTGAACCGTTTCACCAAGCATGAGTCGCCCCGTGTCAAGGTGACGAGTGAGGTATCCGTATCCCGGAGGCGTAGGAGTCCCTCGGCTCGGTCGGCCTTGCTGTCCGAGGCTCCTCTAGCTTAGTTAAAGGGACCCCTCGGCCGCTCTTCGACGAGCCGAGGCCAGGGGTAGCGATATCAGTATGAACAGAGGCGGAGTCGGCTCAAAAATGAAACCTGGTTGGCCGGAGCTTAGCCGGGTTGTCCGTTGGCGGGACCGACGTCGGAGTTGATCAGCCGAGGCCTCAGGTCGGGCTGGCGCCCTTGGGAGATGGTCGGCCGAGGCCCCAGGGGCAACCGGCCGAGCCGCCTGCTCGGGCCGGATTCCCGGAGAAGTCCCTGGCAGCGATTGCCCGGGCGTGGTGATGACGTCGTCCTTCGGAGCGGAGATCCTCGGACTGCGTCGCCGTCTGAGGCTAGGTCGGGCCTCGCCGAAGGTGTCGTCGATGCCGAGGGTGTTGCTGCCCCCTTCCAGCGTCAAGACCCGAGCCTGCAGGGTCAGAGTGTCTTGTAGCGTGTGCCTTCTGCAGCCGCCGAGGCCAGAATACACGCCCTCGCTGTGTTGTAAAGCTGCGTCTCCTTTCCTCTTGTTTCGAGTATCTGGACTTTTTTTTGTCGGTAACAGGGATGTTTGTGTGAGTGGGAGTTGCTTCTCGCGGAAGGTGATGAGTGAGGTATCCGTATCCCGGAGGCGTGGGAGTCCCTCGGCTCGGTCGGCCTTGCCGCTTACGCGTACTTTCACCCGTCCATGAGGCCCTGCCACCGACTCAGTCGAGAAGGCTCGAAGGATTGCTTCGGCAGAAGAACTTTCGAACATGAAGACTTGTTCGGTCCGCGGCATCACTTTATCCGAACGCGAGTTACTTATCGCAGAAGGTGATGAGTGAGGTATCCGTATCCCAGAGGCGTTGGAGTCCCTCGGCTCGGTCAGCCTTGGCTGCTTACATGTACTCCGTCGTTTTCAGGACCCACTTTTCGAAGTAGTCAAAAAGCACGAAAGATATTCTGGCAGAAGAGACCTTTTTTCAAGGAAAATTTCGACGTAGAGGGGGTCCCCCCCTTTTAGCCCCCGAGGGAGGGTCGGGCTTTGCCGAGGCGAGGCCGACCCTTCCTTGATTACTAAACTTTGCGTGGGTGCGAGGTATATGAACGACTTGAAAACATCTTAAGGGTAGAAGCGACGTAGCTGTTGGATGTTCCAAGCGTTGCCGTAGACCTCGCCTTGACTGTTGGCCAGCTTGTACGTTCCGGGCTTCAGAACTTTGGCGATGACGAATGGCCCCTCCCAGGGGGGCGTGAGCTTGTGCCTCCCTCGGGCGTCTTGCCGCAGCCGAAGCACCAGGTCGCCCACCTGGAGGTCTCGGGGTCGGACCCCTCGGGCGTGGTAGCGCCGCAGGGACTGCTAATACCGCGCCGAGCGTAGTAAGGCCTTGTCCCGAGCCTCTTCCAGCTGGTCCAGCGAGTCTTCTTGGCTAGCTTGGTTGCTTTGATCATCGTAGGCCCTCGTTCTCGGGGAGCCGTATTCCAGGTCAGTGGGCAAGACGGCCTCGGCCCCGTAGACCAGGAAGAACGGCGTGAAACCCGTGGCCCGGCTTGGCGTCGTCCTCAGGCTCCAGACCACCGAGGGGAGTTCCTTCATCCATCGCTTGCCGAACTTGTTGAGGTCGTTGTAAATCCGAGGCTTGAGCCCTTGTAGAATCATGCCGTTGGCACGCTCTACTTGCCCATTCGACATGGGATGAGCTACGGCGGCCCAGTCCACCCGGATGTGGTGATCCTCGCAGAAGTCCAAGAATTTTCTGCCGGTGAACTGGGTGCTGTTGTCGGTGATGATGGAGTTCGGGACTCCGAAGCGATGGATGATGTTGGTGAAGAACGTCACCGCCTGGTCGGACCTGATGCTGTTCAGAGGTTGGACCTCGACCCACTTGGAGAATTTGTCGATGGCGACCAGCAGGTGCGTGTAGCCCCCGGGCGCCTTCTGCAAAGGGCCAACGAGGTCCAGACCCCACACAGCGAAGGGCCAGGTGATGGGTATCGTCTGCAGAGCCTGAGCGGGCAGGTGGGTCTGCTTCGCATAGAATTGACACCCTTCGCAGGTGCGGACAATTCTAGTGGTGTCAGCCACCGCCGTTGGCCAGTAGAAGCCTTGCCGGAAAGCATTCCCGACGAGGGCTCGAGGCGCTGCGTGATGGCCGCAAGCCCCCGAGTGTATCTCTTGCAGGAGTTCCTGACCTTCGGCGATGGAGATGCATCGCTGGAGGATGCCTGAGGGGCTGTGGTGGTAGAGCTTCTTCTCATCGCCCAGCAGGACGAACGACTTGGCGCGTCGCGCTATCCGCCGAGCCTCGGCTCGGTCGAGGGGTAGCTCTCCTTGGCGGAGATATTGCAGGTATGGGGTCTGCCAATTTCGATCAGGCGTGGCCCCGCTTCGCTCCTCCTCGACGCGCAATGCCTCGCCCTCGGAGACCGAGGGTACCTCGGGTTGAGCTGAGGGTGCCTCGGGCCGTGCCGAGGGTACCTCGGGCTGGACCGAGGGCGCCTCGGGCTCGGGAGGGTCGTCGATCTTGATGGAGGGCTGATGCAGATCCCGGGAGAAGACGTCCGGGGGAACCGTTGTTCGCCCCGAGGCTATTTTTGCCAGCTCGTCCGCAGTCTCGTTGTAGCGCCGAGCGATGTGGTTAAACTCGAGCCCGTAGAACTTGTCTTCCAGGCGCCGAACCTCACCGCAGTAGGCCTCCATCTTCGAGTCGCGGCAGTGGGAGTTCTTCATGACTTGGTCGATGACGAGCTGCGAGTCGCCGCGAGCGTCGAGGCGTCGGACCCCTAGCTCGATGGCGATTCGCAATCCGTTGATCAGAGCTTCGTACTCAGCCACATTGTTGGACGCCGGGAAATGGAGGCGTAGCACATAGCGTAGGTGTTTCCCGAGGGGTGAGACGAAGAGTAGGCCTGCGTGGGCTCCCGTCTTCATCAACGACCCGTCGAAAAACATGGTCCAGAGCTCCGGTTGGATCGGAGCCGTCGGTAGCTGGGTGTCGACCCATTCGGCTACGAAGTCCGCCAAGACCTGGGACTTGATGGCCTTCCGAGGCGCGAACGAGTTGGTCTCGCCCATGATTTCCACCGCCCACTTCGCAATCCTGCCCGAGGCCTCTCGGCACTGGATGATCTCCCCCAGGGGGAAGGATGACACCACAGTTACCGGGTGAGACTCGAAGTAGTGTCGCAACTTCCGCCTCGTCAGGATCACTGCATACAGCAGCTTCTAAACTTGTGGGTAGCGGATCTTGGTTTCGGACAGTACCTCGCTGACGAAGTAAACCGGCCTCTGAACGGGCAATGCATGCCCCTCTTCTTGCCTCTCGACCACAATCGCGGCGCTAACCACCTGAGTGGTCGCGGCGACGTAGACCAAGAGGGCTTCTCCATCGGCTGGGGGCACCAAGATAGGTGCCTTGGTGAGGAGCGCCTTCAGGTCCCCGAGAGCTTCCTCGGCCTCAAGGGTCCAAGTGAAGCACTCGGCCTTCCTTAAGAGGCGGTACAGAGGCAGGCCTCTTTCGCCGAGGCGCGAGATGAAGCGGCTCAGGGCCGCGAGATATCCCATGACCCTCTATACACCTTTTAAGTCCTTGATGGGCCCCATGCTGGTGATGGCTGCGATCTTCTCCGGGTTGGCTTCGATGCCCTGCTCGGAGACGATGAACCCCAAGAGCATGCCCCGGGGCACCCCGAAGACACACTTCTCGAGATTGAGCTTGACGCCTTTTGCCTTGAGACACCAGAATGTCACTTCAAGGTCGGAGAGGAGGTCGGAAGCTTTCCTTGTCTTGACTACGATGTCATCGACGTAGGCCTCGACCGTGCGACCGATGTGTTCGCCGAACACATGGTTCATGCACCGCTGGTATGTCGCACCCGCATTCCTCAAACCGAACGGCATGGTGACATAGCAGTACATGCCGAAGGGCGTGATGAAAGAAGTCGCGAGCTGGTCGGACTCTTTCATCCTGATTTGATGATACCCTGAGTAGGCATCGAGGAAAGACAGGGTTTCGCACCCAGCAGTGGAATCCACGATTTGATCGATGCGAGGTAGAGGGTAGGGAACCTTCGGACATGCTTTGTTGAGACCAGTGTAGTCTACACACATCCGCCATTTCCCCCCTTTCTTTCTCACAAGCACAGGGTTGGCGAGCCATTCGGGGTGGAATACCTCTTTGATGAACCCGGCTGCCATTAGCCTGTGGATCTCCTCGCCTATCGCTCTGCGCTTCTCCTCGTCGAATCGGCGCAGAGGCTGCTTGACCGGTCGGGCTCCGGCCCGAATATCCAGCGAGTGCTCGGCGACATCCCTCGGTATGCCGGGCATGTCCGAGGGACTCCACACGAAGACGTCGGCGTTCGCGCGGAGAAAGTCGACGAGCACTGCTTCCTATTTGGGCTCGAGCCCGGAACCGATCCGGATCTGCTTGGAGGCGTCGCCACTGGGGTCGAGGGGGACGGTCTTAGCCGTCTCCACTGGCTCGAAGTTGCCGGCATGACGCTTCACGTCTGGCACCTCTTTGGAGAGGCTCTCCAGGTCGGCGATGAGGGCCTCGGACTCGGCGAGGGCCTCGGCGTACTCCACGCACTCCACGTCGCATTCGAACGCGTGTTTGTACGTGGGGCCGACGGTGATGACCCCGTTGGGGCCCGGCATCTTGAGCTTCAAGTAGGTGTAGTTGGGGATGGCCATGAACTTCGCGTAGCATGGCCTCCCCAGCACCGCGTGGTAGGTTCCTCGGAACCCGACCACCTCGAACGTCAGAGTCTCCCTTCGGAAGTTGGAGGGTGTTCCGAAACAGACAGGGAGGTCGAGTCGTCCGAGGGGCTGGACGCGCTTCTCGGGAATGATCCCGTGGAAGGGCGCAGCGCCTGCTCGGACGGAGGACAGATCGACGCGCAGGAGCCCGAGGGTCTCGGCGTAGATGATGTTGAGGCTGCTGCCCCCGTCCATAAGGACCTTGGTGAGCCTGACGTCACCGATGACAGGGTCGACGACGAGCGGGTATTTCCCCGGGCTCGGCACGTGGTCGGGGTGATCAGCTTGGTCGAAGGTGATGGGCTTGTCGGACCAGTCTAGGTAGGCTGGCGCCGCCACCTTCACCGAGCAGACCTCCCGGCGCTCTTGCTTGCGATGCCGAGCCGAGGCATTCGCCGCGTGCCCGCCGTAGATCATGAAGCAGTCGCGGACCTCGGGGAACTCTCCTGCTTGGTGATCTTCCTTCTTGTCGTCGTCGCGGGCCCTGCCACCCTCCGCGGGTGGCCCGGCCCTGTGGAAGTGGCGCCGAAGCATGACACACTCCTCAAGGGTGTGCTTGACGGGCCCCTGATGATAGGGGCACGGCTCCTTGAGCATCTTGTCAAAGAGGTTGGCACCTCCGGGGGGCTTCCGAGGGTTCTTGTACTCGGCGGCGGCGACAAGGTCCGCGTCGGCGGCGTCGCGTTTCGCTTGCGACTTCTTCTTGCCCTTCTTCTTGGCGCCGCACGGAGTAGACGCCTTGGGAGCATCTTCCGACGGGTGGCCCTGGGGCTGCTTGTCCTTTCGGAAGATAGCCTCGACCGCCTCCTGGCCAGAGGCGAACTTGGTGGCGATGTCCATCAGCTCGCTCGCCCTGGTGGGGGTCTTGCGACCCAACCTGCTCACCAGGTCGCGGCAGGTGGTGCCGGCAAGGAACGCGCCGATGACATCTGCGTCGGTGATGTTGGGTAGCTCGGTGCGCTGCTTCGAGAATCGCCGGATGTAGTCCCGAAGAGACTCTCCCGGCTGCTGTTGGCAGCTTCGGAGGTCCCAGGAATTCCCAGGGCGCACATACGTGCCCTGGAAATTTCCGGCGAAGGCTTGGACCAGGTCATCCCAGTTGGAGATCTGCCCCGGAGGCAGGTGCTCCAACCAGGCGCGAGCGGTGTCGGAGAGGAACAGGGGGAGGTTGCGGATGATGAGGTTGTCGTCGTCCGTTCCACCCAGTTGGCAGGCCAGGCGGTAGTCCGCGAGCCACAATTCCGGCCTCGTTTCCCCCGAGTACTTTGTGATAGTAGTCGGGGGTCGGAATCGGGTCGGGAACGGTGCCCGCCGGATGGCCCGGCTGAAGGCCTGCGGACCGGGTGGTTCGGGCGAGGGACTCCGATCCTCCCCGCTGTCGTAGCGTCCCCCACGCCTGGGGTGATAGCCTCGGCGCACCCTCTCGTCGAGGTGGGCTCGACGGTCACGGTGATGGCGCTCGTTGCCGAGGTGGCCCAGGGCCGCAGGCGCGGTGTTGCGCGTGCGCCCGGTGTAGACCGAGGCTTCCCGCATGAATCGGGAGGTCGTGGCATGAGGTTCCGAGGGGTATCCTTGCCTCCGGGAGGCAGTGCTCTCGGCCCGTCGGACCGCGGCGCCTTCCAGGAGATTTTTGAGTTCTCCTTGGATTCGCCGACCCTCGGTGGTGGATGGCTCCGGCATCGCGCGGAGGAGCATCGCTGCCGTGGCCAGGTTCTGACCGACCCCACTGGATGCAGGTGGTGGCCTGACCCTGACGACATCGGCGACGCGGTGCTAGAGACCCTGGGGCAGGTGACGTATTTCTCCGGCCGGGGGTTGGCCCACCCATGCCTGCCCGACGTCCCGGCGGATCGGCTCAAGCGCTCCTGCTCCCTCGTCGATCCTGGCCTGCGCCCCGCGGACTTGCTCAAGTTGTGGGTCGTAACCCCCCGCCGGAACGGGGACCACAGCTAGCTCCTGCGGGATGTCAGCGCGAGGCACCGGCCCAGGGGGAGCACTGTCCTCCGGCATGCCGAGATGATTGCCTTCGGAGGGACCCCCTAGATCGACGTGGAAACATTCGTGGCTTGGGCCGCAGTCCTCGTCGTCGAGGCTGCGGCTACCGTCGGAACAGTCGAAGAGGCAGTAGTCACATGCGGTCATGAAGTTCCGCATGGCACTGGGGTTGACAAATCCAGAGAAATCCCAACAGATGTTGGGGTCGTCATCTTCCTCGGACCCAGAGGGCCCGTAGGTCGAGACGTCCGTCAGCCGGTCCCAAGGCGACCGCAAGCGAAACCCCAGAGGGTTTGTACTTGCCTCTACAAGGGCGCCCGCCAAAGCAAGATTGCTAGGCGGGTTGAGGCTGAGTACAAATGACGTAGGATGGGAATCGGTTGGTACCTTTTGGTCGTCGAGCGGCGATGAAGTCACGTCGAGGACTGACTGCATCGTCGCCTCCAGTACGAGGGCGACGTCCTGCAAGCTTTTCGCAAGCGCGCTGGTGTCGTCCACTTGCTCGGGATTGGCGTGTCGCGGGGAGACGGCGCTCGCCTTCGTCTCAAACGCGAGGTCGACGCCCAACGTGCCCCCCGTTGGGGTGCTAGGGACATCGACTCGCTCGACAGCCGACGAGGCGCGGCCTCCTGCTTGGCCTTGGTTGCCCCGTCTCCTCCTCCGTTGGCGGGGGAGAGGACGAGGCAAGCTCGAATGTTGTTCTTCCGCCACGCGGGGAAGACGTCGTCGATTCCGCCGCCGGCGGGCGGGCTGTCGGCCGCCACTGTCGTTGTCGCGCGGCGGTGGAAGGAGTATCATGTCGTAGGTGCCGTCGAGGGACATGAACTCAAGACTCCCGAAACGGAGCACCGTCCCGGGTTGGAGAGGTTGTTGGAGACTGCCCATCTGGAGCTTGACGAAAAGCTGCTCGTCAACACGCAGCAGGCCCCTACCTGGCGCGCCAACTGTCGGCGTTTCGAGACCGGGGGGTCCCTCAGGCCGACGAGTGAGTGCCGCGTGTCCCAGCCCAGATGGGTCGAGCGCGTGGGCGAGCGCAAAGGGGGGAAAGGAGCGAGGCGGCCGGAGACCGGCGCGAGAGTGGTGGGAATCCCGCGGCCTTCGTGTTCGTCCCGCGCCCAGGTCGGGTGCGCTTGCAGTAGGGGGTTACAAGCGTCCACGCGGGTGAGGGAAGCGAGCGGCCCCAAGAGAGCGCCTGTCCCGTCCTCGTCCCGCGCGGCCGACCCTCTCTAAGAGGGCCCTGGTCCTTCCTTTTATAGACGCAAGGAGAGGATCCAGGTGTACAATGGGGGTGTAGCAGAGTGCTACGTGTCTAGCGAGGGAGAGCTAGTGCCCTGAGTACATGCCAATGTGGCAGCCGGAGAGATCTTGGAACCCAACTAGTGTGATGTCGTGGCCGTCGGAGGAGTGGCGGAGCCTGGCGGAGGGACAGCTGTCGGAGCGGTTGTGTCCTTGCTGACGTCCTCCTGCTTTCGTAAGAGAGCTGAGAGCCGCCGTCGTCACAGGGCATGCAGGGCGCCATCATTGCCTATCTGGTGGAGACAGCCAGATGGGACACCGGTCTTGTTCTCTGCGGCCCGAGTCAGCTCGGGGTAGGGTGATGATGGCGCTTCCTGTTGACGTGGCTGGCCTGCGCCCTAGGTTGGGCAACGTGGAGGCTCCTCCGAAGCCGAAGTCGAGTCTGTCTTCCATGGCCGAGGCCGAGTCCGAACCCCTGGGTCGGGCGAGGTGGAGGTCGTCGGCAGAGGCCAGGGCGGTGTCCGAGCCCTGGGGTCGGGCGAAGCGGAGTTCGTCGTCTTCCGGGTCTTAGCCCGAGTCCGAGCCCTGGGTCGGGCGAAGCGGAGTTCGCCGTCTTCCGGGTCTTAGCCCGAGTCCGAGCCCTGGGGTCGGGCGGAGCGGAGTTCGCCGTCTTCCGGGGCTGAGCCCGAGTCCGAGCCCTAGGTCGGGCGGAGCGGAGTTCGCCGTCTTCCGGGTCTTAGCCCGAGTCCGAGCCCTGGGTCGGGCGGAGCGGAGTTCGCCGTCTTCCGGGGCTGAGCCCGAGTCCGAGCCCTGGGTCGGGCGGAGCGGAGTTCGCCGTCTTCCGGGGCTGAGCCCGAGTCCGAGCCCTGGGTCGGGCGGAGCTTCCTTTGCGTTAAATGCTCCTGCGACTTGGTCGGTCGGTGCGGCGATTCAGTCAGGGTTGCTTCTTAGCGAAGGCAGGGCCTCGGGCGAGCCGAAGATGTGTCCGCCGTTGGAGGGGGGCCTCGGGCGAGACGGAAATCCTCTGGGGTCGGCTGCCCTTGTCCGAGGCTAGGCTCGGGCGAGGCGTGATCGAGTCGCTCGAATGGACTGATCCCTGACTTAATCGCACCCATCAGGCCTTTGCAGCTTTATGCTGATGGGGGTTACCAGCTGAGAATTAGGAGTCTTGAGGGTACCCCTAATTATGGTCCCCGACAGCGGTACATTTAGGAAACCTAACGGGCGGCTATAGCCTCAGGGAATCTTTGTAAAGGCTTCGTAGTGAATCCCTGGCCATTCACCTTGGGAGTGAATAAGGGTCTTGCAAGCCTGGGCTAGAGAGGGAATCACGGCTTGTGGGTAAAGTGCACAACCTCTGCAGAGTGTAATGAAACTGATATATCAACCATGCTCGCGGTTATGAGCGGCCAAGGGAGCTCCATTGATTAGAGATACTTGATCAGAGATGTATGGTTTACAGGTGGTGATGAGGATGATGGTTTTGATTATGATTATGGTAATGGTAAGTGGTATTCTTTCCGTTTGGAAAGGGCACTTTTGGGTTAACAACTTGGGTTAATGTTAAAACCTGGCTCTCTACTAGTAATAATTACCTGATCAACTAAAAGCAACTGCTTGACCCTAACTCCACATAAAGCTAGTCCACTATAGCCAAACGAGACATTTGCTAAGTACGTTGATGTGTACTCACCCTTGCTTTCACAAAACACCAGGTTGCCTTTGGTGCAATCTATGCTCAGGTAAAGAAGAAGGTGTCGAGGCGGATCTCCAGGAGTTCCAGGACTTCAACGAGTTCGAGGATTAGGCTAGCGACCTCCCCCAGTCAGCTGCCTGTGGTGGGTTGTTTACGTTGGCTACGTTTCGATTCTATGTACTTTGATTTATATTATGTAAATGGCTCTAGTTTGTAATATTATTACTTACTCTTTATTGTAATTCGAAGCATTGTGCTACGATGAGTCATTTATGTAATCGCTATGTACGTGAATTTCTGATCCTGGCACGTACATGGTTCGCATTAGGTTTACCTTCTAAAACCGGGTGTGACACCTCACAGATAGATGCTCCTCGAACTTGAGCCGCCAGAACCTGAGGCGTCCTGGTGCTGGTCGTCGTCGTCCCGCTGCTGGTCTAAGTCGTCCTGAGGCGCCGCCTGCTGCTGGATAAGGTCGTCCTGCTGCGCCGCCTGCTCTGCCTTGTCCGCTGTCCTACTCCTCCTCCTCCCCCCTCCTCCTCCTCAGCCAATTACCGCCGACCATATTTGTCCAAAAACCTGCAATTAAGAGTAAACAAATAAGCACATATAAAAAGATATATTTAAAAACAGGTGCGAAATAAATAGTCATATAGCATTACATCGATTAAAAATAATCTTCATATGTGTCGGGGTTAGCCGGATCATAACTCTCATCATCACTATCAACCATTTCGATCTCAACACCATCGGAAGATGCAAGTTCGTCATTAATGTCATTGCCTTCAAGGATTACTAAGTCATTATCATTTTGCACCTCATCATCCTCCTCATCAACAACCATTTCAATATCTACGTCCATTCCGATAGCTTCGGTTAAGTCTATCTCAAATCACCCTTCTAGCCCATCTTCTTGGAAGAACTCTCCATCATATGTGTCCGGGTCTAAGTTGTAATCTTCATCGTTAGGAACAGGTAACCTCCCATGCGGCGATACCTTATACACAACATCCCAACCCTTAAGATGTTCTTTCGTTTGGCACGCATATGGGAGATAATACACTTGTGTGGCCTGTTGGGCCACAATATAGACATCGTCTCCTGGTAAGGTGGAATCTTGTCGAATTTCGACTATCCCAAGATTAGAATGTGTCCGTCTCGTCACTTGAGGGTCAAACCAATGACATTTGAATATCACTGGAGTAAGAGGTTTGGAACCATAAAAATTGAGCTCATATATTTCTTCGATTCGTCCAAAATAATCGACATTGTCAAGGTCGGGCGTAAAGACTCCAGAACACGTTGTTTTTCGATTGGGCCGACTTCTATCGTAGTTTGTTGTGCGAAAACGGTATCCATTGACGTCATACCCAAAATATTTCTTGACCCTATAAGCAAAGCCATTGGCTACTTGTCTCAACTCGGCACTCATAGACGGATCTCTTTGGCCCTGCAAGTATTCGCAAGTTAAAAGACACTAAATTGAGTTAAAAGACGTATCTCTTTTACAAACTAAGCACATACCTTATGTTTGAACCAGGAAATGAAATCGGGCAACCCATTTCTCGCACCCTTTCTAAGAAGAGTGTCATATTCCTGTGGAGTGAGGTCCCTTGATTGACGCCAGAATTCATGAAGGAATTGTTCCATGTATGGCGTCACCTCTTCAAGGTTGGTCAATACATATAGCATGATATGCCGCCACTCTTCATGTGTCAGGGTCTTGGTGGTCGAGCCACTTGCGCTTCCGAGTTGACCTCGAAATATGCTAAGGTTCGATTCATTATCGCCATCATTGTAACGAGGGGGTGGATTATGCACGCACGGCAGTTTGTCACCATAATAAGTTGTTGTGAAGTTTAAGGCCTCCTCTAGAATGTATGCCTCTGCAATGGAAGCCTCGATTTTGCATTTATTTCTACATTTCTTTCGAATAGTCTTTAGACATCTCTCGATTGGATAGCACCAACGTCCCTGCACGGGGCCCCCCATTCGTTCCTCATAGGGGAGATGAAGAATCAAATGCTGCATTGGATTGAAGAAGTCGGGTAGAAATATCTTCTCAAGCTTACACAGTAACACGGGTGCCAATCTTTCCAAATCTGCAACCACGGTCCGAGATAACTCTTTTGCATAAAGCTGACGGAAGAAATAACTCAACTCTGAAAGCGCTAGCCAGACATGCTAAGGGACATAGACTCGAACCATCGCATGAAGAATCCGTTCAATCCATATGTGGAAGTCATGACTCTTCATCCCTAAGACTCGCATAGTAGATAAGTTCACCCCCTACTCAGGTTAGCTGCATACCCATCAGGGAACATCAACATCTTGATCCAGTGAAGTACTTCCTTCCTCTGGGCCCTACTTAGGACGAAATCGGCCTTAGGCCTTCTCCACGTCTTTCCGCCACTTGGCGGCTTCATCTCTAGGTTTGGTCTATCACATAACGCTGCTAGATCCACTCTTGCCTTCACGTTATCCTTCGACTTATCAGGAATGTCCATAATTGTTGCCCACAGTGCCTCGGCAACATTCTTTTCATTGTGCATCACGTCAATGTTGTGTGGAAGGAGCAGGTCGTCATAATAGGAGAGCCGAGTCAAGCCAGACTTATGTGTCCACATATGCTGCTCACCATATCCCACAAAACCACCTTCTGTATTGGCCACGAGCCCATCTATCTGTTGACGAATTTCAGCACCAGTCATCGTTGCAGGTGGGCGGTCTGTCACTACGACACCTTTCGTAAAGTTCTTGATGTCTAGGTGGAATGGATGGTCAGTAGGGAGAAATTGTCGATGTTTATCGAAGGACGAATATTTGCCACCCTTTTTCAACCAAATGAACCTGAGAGCTTCCTTGCAAACTGGGCATGGGAACTTACCGTGAACACACCAGGCGCAGAATAGCCCATACGTCGGTAAGTCATGCATGGAGTACTGGTACCAAACATACATTCTGAAGTTTGTCTTCGTAGCTCGGTCATACATCCATACCCCTTCCTCCTAGGCACGTACCAATTCATCGATCAAAGGCTCCATGTACACGCCCATTTTATTCCCCGTGTGTCCGAGAATTATCAACGACACAAATATATTCTGCCTTTGAAAGCACACACCAGGGGGGAGATTGATTGGGATAACAAACACGGGCCAACATGTGTACGGGGCAGCGCTCATTCCATAGGGATTGAACCCATCTGTGGCCAACGCAACACGTACATTACGAGCCTCTTCGGCTTTCTCACGGTGAATGGCATCAAAGTGTTTCCATGCTTCACCATCGGATGCGTGCACCATCTTGTCAGGATTGTATCGTTTTCCATTTTTGTGCCATGTCATCTGTTTCACGGATTCCTCTGTCATGTACAGACGCTGGATCCTCGGTATGAACGGAAGGTGTCGTAGGATTGTCAAGGGGATGTCGAGCTGCCTCTTCTGTCCATCACCAGAGTCTACCTCCATGAACCTAGACGATGTACACTTGGGACAGTACTTTGCCTCCGCGTATTCTTTCCTAAATAACACGCAACCCTTCGGACAAGCATGAATCTGCTCATACGTCATCTTGAGTGCACGAAGGAGTTTCTGTGCCTCGTACATGCTCTTTGGCAGAACGTGATCATCCGGAAGCAGGCTCCCAATAACCGTCAACAAGCCATCGAATGCGTCTCTACTCATGCTGTACTGCGACTTGAACGCCATTACACGCCTAATGGCATCCAGTTGAGAAACCTTTGTCTGGCCGTGAAGGGGCTTCTGTGCCTCGTCGAACATGTCGTAGAACGCCTTTGCAGTCAGCTCTGGCTCGTTATCCATACATCCTCCCGTGTATTGTGCCTCCTGATAGTCGTTCAACATATCCGCTACCCCCGCATCCGCGTCATAATCCTCGACACGTTGTCTCAACACCTTCTCTCTCGTACGATGCGCTTCACCATGAAATATCCACCGAATATAGCCCGACGTAAATCCATTCTTCCAAATATGTTCTACCATGACCTTTTTTGGTTTTCTTTTCTGGTTGGCACATTTGCTGCACGGGCATGGGACTAGACTTGCTCCTTTAGCAGCTTTGCCATATGTCCGTTCCACGAAATCATCGGTCTTTCTAATCCATTCAGTGGTGACATCGTTCCTTCCTCTACGACCCGTGTACATCCACTCACGGTCCTCCATCCTCTAACAGAAAATTTTGAAAGCACCTCCCCTGCACGGGGAGGTTTCGAAATCCTGCAAATAAAACTATCAGCACGATGGCTAACATCCACACATAATTCAACGACACGATGGTCGGCAATCAACAATACTACATATTAACCTAATCATACATGTACATAAATTTAACACAAGAAAACTAAATATTAACCTAATCAAACACGTATATAATTAACTCAATATTAAACCTAATCATACCCAGCGGGCGGGACGATGGGTCGCGGACGAGGCGGCGGGGACACGGCGGGGGCACGGCGAGGGCATGACAGGGGCACGGCAGGGGCACGGCTTGGGCACGGCGGCGGCGCGGGCGCGGCGGGGGCGTGGCGCGGCTGTGGCGGCTATGGCGGCGCGGCGAGGGCAGGGGCGGGGGCGGAGGCGAGGGCGAGGGCGTGGGCGCGGGCTGCGGCGGCGAGGGCGCGGCTGCGGTGGCGCGGCGAGGGCGTGGGCGCGAGCGCGGCGTGTGCGCGGCGGCGCGGCGTGGACGCGGGCGAGACGGGGGCGCGGCGACGTGTGCGCGGGCCCGGCGTGGGTGCGGGTGCGGCGTGGGCGCGGCGGCGTGTAGACGGCAGCGGCGGCGCGGAGTGAGAGTGAGAGAGTGAGAGAGAAAGAAGGTTACCAGAGGGCTATGTACGCGCTCTTTGCCGAGTGCCTGCGATCTGGCACTCGACAAAGATTTTTTTTAATTTTAAAATACGCTTTGCCGAGTGCCAGATCGCTGGCACTCAACAAAAGTAGTCTTTACCGAGTGTCCCCTGGGCGACACTCGACAAAGACTCTTTTACTATTCTTTGCCAAGTGCCACCCAGCTGACACTCGACAAAGCCTACTTTGCCGAGTGTCAAACAGCTGACACTCGGTAAAGTACATTTGTATTTTTTTATTTTACCAACCAAACTTTTTGTGGTGTGTTCCTACACTATGTAGACCTACATGTACCATTTTGGGACAATTATAACTGTGTTTTCAGTAGCTAGTAGATTTAGTTCGTTTATTTGGATTTCTTCGGAAAATTGAGATTTGAACTGCAGGTCACTCGAAACTTAGAAAACCGTGCATGTAAAAATGATATCCATGCTACTTAGCACAGGTTACGACCGATTTCAGGAGCGGACCGGAAACTTCGAGCACCATGCTCACTCAACATGGCCGTGAACTTGCCATCCAGCTGTTTAAAAATTTTATAAAACACAAACAAACTCAGAAAATCATGAAACTTGTCCACGTGTCATGATATCATATGTAGAGGCTGTGATAAAAAATTTAAAATGTTTGGAGAAAGTTGTGAGACAGTATGTGTAGAAACCTAAGAGAACTAGACATGAAATCATAGAGTTTCAATGTGAATCTCTTAGGTTTGTACACATAGTGCGTCACAGCTTTCTTGATTTTTTTTCAAATTTTTGTCACAGCCTCTACATATGATATCATGACACGTGGACAGGTTTCATGATTTTTTGACTTTGTTTGTGTTTTATACAATTTATAACCACCTGGATGGCAAGTTCACGGCCATGTTGAGTGAGCATGGTGCTCGAAGTTTCCGGTCCGCTCCTGAAATCGGTCGTAACTTGTGCTAAGTAGCATGGATATCATTTTTGCATGCACTGTTTTCCAAGTTTCGAGTGACCTGCAGATCAAATCTGAATTTTTCGAAGAAATCCAAATAAACGAACTAAATCTACTAGCTATTGAAAACACAGTTATAATTGTCCTAAAATGGTACATGTAGGTCTACATAGTGTAGGAACATACCACAAAAAGTTTGGTGGCCAAAATAAAAAAAATACAAATATGCTTTGCTGAGTGTCCACAGAAAACACTCGGTAAAGACTATCTTTGCCGAGAGTCAGCTATGTGGCACTCGGCAAAGAATCTGCTTTGCCGAGTGTCGGCTGGCGGCACTCGGCAAAGACTGATGGACGTCAGCTGTAGACGGCCGCTAACGGACCTTCGCCGAGAGCCATCTTTGCCGAGTGTTTGACGCTCGGCAAAGGTGTCTTTGCCGAGTGCTTCGCTGTGCCGAGTGTCCTGCACTCAGTAGACAAGCTCTTTATCGAGCGCAGAACTTTGCCGAGTGCGACTCTCGGCAAAGTCTTCTTTGTCGAGTGCCCGAAAAAAAGCACTCGGCAAAGTCGCCGGCCCTCGGCAAAGGGCCGGATTCCGGTAGTGCTATCAAGATTTAATTTAGACTTAGAGCAATATCACAAGTGAAGAATTGGAACCAGGAACAGATAAAAATTGCAATAAAGTAAATAGCACAAGAGACACGATACTTTTTATCCCGTGGTTCGATCAAGTGTAATATGCTTGCCTACTCCACAATGTCACGTCCAATGGATGAGGATTGCACTTAACCCTCTCAAGTGATCCAAAGATCAAACTTGAGTACCACGCTTCTTCCTTATATCTCACAATATCCCGTTTGTGAGGAATCTCTATAAGTTGGAGTCTCTCACACCTTACACAAAGTGATCACAATCAAAACTGGAGTAAGGGAGGGAATAGAATACACACAAGAGCACAATGCAGCAACAACGCGCACAAATGCAAAGAAGAGAGCGCAATAACAAAATGACAAAGTAACGACTCAGAAAATACGCTAAAATCTCCCTCAAACACTTCGAAGGCGTGGTTACAGAGTCTGGAGTTGTATTGTGCTCAAAGTATGCTTGGTGTGTTGCTCCATGCGCCTAGGGGTCCCTTTTATAGCCCCAAGAGGCCTAGGATTCGTTGTAGTTTCATTTGAAAGGCTCTGATTGCCTTCTGTCCACGGGTGCATCGGACTGTCCGGTGGCGCACCAGACAGCTCATGTGCAGCGGCAACAGAATCGTCTGATTGGTCGCCTTCCTTTTCAGGTGGACACTGAATTGTCCGGTGACCCTCTCGACCGTTGTCGAGTAATGGCTTGGAAAATGCGCTCATATCTCTCTCATGCCCAAGAGTACATTTCCCTTTCACAAGTTCAACTACTTATTTCTTGTTGTGGACATGGACTCGTAAGCAATATCACATTTTATATATGTCATAGTGTTGAATATGTCTTGTTGTAGCGACAGATATATCTTGTCATAATGGCAAGGACTAGAGTCCACGTCGTTAGCTACGACGTAGTTGGTAGCCAATGTAGTAGTTTATACTTTACAATACTTTGCTAGTACACTGTCATCCATCTCATTTAACGTGATGGATGGGAGCCTTATCTATACTACTAGTACCACGTGGTCATCCGGAGTAGAGACAGACAAGGTACTATGGCCTATTTGGACGTGCTACAATGTTGAGCATGTCTTGCTTTAGCAACAAATATGTCTTGTCATAGTGGAAGTATCGAGCCCACACTATTGGCTAGTGTAATTGTTAACCGGTGTAGTAGTTTGGACTTTACAATCCTTGTTGGTACGCTGGCACATTTAGGCCTAGTTACAGGGATGATAACACGTGGTATTGGATACATTTGCTATCTGTGTCATTGCAATAGTGCTCTTTATTGATCGTAATATCATCCATCACATTTAATACGATGGTGTTGGTACCATATGTGTTACAACCCCTAGGAAGAAATATTGTGTAAGAAAGATTATTCTTGAAAGTTAAATTAGACTAATGCAGCAGCTGTTAAGAAATATTGTGTAAGAAAGATTATTCTTGAAAGTTAAATTAGACTAATGCAGCAGCTGTTAACAACTTATTGGTGGGTAGAGGTTCAGTACAGCGGTGGCACAAAAGCAAAACGAAACTACCACAAACAACCAATGAGTTTTTCTAAGAAAAAAATACTTGCCACCGTTGCGGTTGCCACCAGCTATCCGAGCTTATCTTGGCTGCCAAGTGTCAAATTCTACTGCTAATTTCTGCCTAACCAAAATACTTCTGAAATGATAACCAGATTCTCTCCTCCAGAATATGCTCTATCATATATTATATATTAGGGATGCTCTAGAATATTTCATCCGAGACAAAATAAAGCATATATTATATAATAAGGAAATTGTTCCTGTATCACCACTAGAGATATCCTCCAGAATATGGTATTGTTCCTGTACCGTGAAGATATATTATTTAATAAGGAGATTGTTCCTAGATTGATCGGCAAAATACTTCTGTACCGTGGAGATTAGATATATTATGGTATTGTTCCTGTACCGTGAAGAAAATAATACGTACCATTTCAGAATATGTATCACCACTAGGAACAACTTATTGCCGATCAATCCCCTTATTTTTCTCCCGCACTAGTCGAGGCGCCATACAGTAGTCATGGGAAACCAGTCCAGTACCGTGAAGAAATTCGAGATTAAGGCGTCCTAATTTTGTACGAGTACCTGATTCCGGCTCCATAACGCGTGCCTTTTGCAATGCGGCGGGTGAGCTTGTGCTTTGGTTGATCTCCTAACACGTGTGCAGAAGAAGGAAATCTTCCCGGGAGCTGTGCGCCGAACAGCTTCCACGAATGCACTTCGGCCACAGTTAGACTGCTTTTTCTTTTTTTCCTGAACCTTAATTTATACCCCTCACTTGCAGACTTCTTATTTCTCTCTTATTTAAGAGTGTCTTCTATATTCTGTCATCCATATCATGCCATCGATACGTTAAATACTCATATTTAAGACATAGTTTACTCTACGTATTTATCATATTCTTAAATATCTTATACATGTTTTAGTTTTGCTTAATCTATTAACTAAAATTATAAAAAAGAATAGAGGAGAGAAGAGAGTATCTAGGGCATGTTTCACATAGCTTCATAGCGAAACTTTAAAGAGGAGTTGGTCAGAGCTTGCCATATGCTCTAACTCTAGAGTTGCAAGCTCTATGGAGTTTTCAGAGCTACAATACAAAATTTTTGAGTACCCCTTTTGCTGCTTCGGAATCTCTAAAAAACAACCTAGACATAGAGTTTGGAGTTATTTACCTGTCACTGGTTATGAGAAAGCAATCTAAACTCTAGAGCAGAGCTGCCACCTAGAGTTTTGGAGTACACCTCCTCTGAAGTGAAGTAGGACCATGCCAAATATGCCCCTATATGGAGAGAATGAATGAGTGTTCTCTATATATTTGGAGACTAATTTAAAGAATAAATTGGAGTATAAAGATGAGAGAATCTTCTATAGAGTAGATAATCTTTTAGGCTATGGCAATCAGACATAATAATGTCTGTGTCTGTGTTTGGACTAAGGGTCCTAACCAACTAGTAAATAATGTCGCGTAGCTAGATTCTAGATGGTGTGCGAGTTGACATAAGCAATTTATCCTGGTTCGAGCAATGCAAAGCCCTACTTCCAGCAAAGGAGGATGAGTCTTATATTACTCGCAGTGAGGTGCCTGTAGTAGGGATTACAAGCACGGCGGGAGAGGGGAAGTCCCCAAGTACCTAGAAATGATTGAGGCAATTGCCAATATCAAAAGACTGAGTGGAGAACTGAGTGTTCGTCTGTGTGTCCTGCTTGTCTGTCCCTCTAGAGGAACTCTACTACCCTATTTATACACGAAGGGGATGTTGCAGTGAAGCCTGGAGTCGTTGTATTCAAAGGAGAGATGTATTGGCGCCCTGCAAGCCGACGTGATGGTACACTGTATTGTTGACTTGTGCCCGTTGGTTTCCTACCGAGAGCCGAGGAAGAGGCCGAGAGGTTGTTTGTATGCCCGAGCCTGTATTATTGACTTGTGCTTGTTGGTTTTATGTTGAGAGCCGAGGAAGAGGCCGAGGGGTCGTCCGTATGCCCGAGCCCTCGGGGGAGGGGTTGCCCATACCATAGTTGTTGTAACAGCACCGGGGTATGGGCTAAAGGCCTGCTTATGGGGTGCGTCAGCGTCCTTACGCGGGATGACGTCGTGATTCCCTACTGCATTTATCGAGGTCAGAGCCCTACTCAGGCGAGGCGGAAGTCTTCCTGTCACACCCGGTTTTAGAAGGCAAACCGAATGCGAACCATGTACGTGTCAGGACTAGAAACTCACATACACAGTGATTACATAATTGGACATCATCACACATTGCTCGAAATAAATAGCGGAAAAGGTACTTTATTACATCAAGATATCCAAGACATCGATAGAGTCATTAACATAACATTGTCATTAATATTATCAAAGTGTGAAAAGCAAACGTAGCAGATATGGCCTTCACAGGCAGCTGACTGGGGGGGGGGGGGGTTCCACTAACACATCTAGAACTCGTCGTAGTCCTGGAACTCCTCATAGTCCTCCATGTTGCCTGCATCTCCTCCTGAGCACTGATTACAGTGGGGACAACCTGGGGTGGGGTGGTTTTTAATGCAAGGGTGAGTACACATCAACGTACCCAGCTGTCACACCCGGCTTTAAGGAACAAAGCCAGGTGCATCTCATACATGCGCCAAGAAGACAACATATATAATAACAGAGTGTATAGAGATAAATGTCATAAAACATCAGAGTATTTATTACATAGCGGAAGTATTATTACAAAATAAAATAATAAGTATAAAACAAACAAAGGATCGATGTTGGCGCCAATGTCAACTGAGAAACGCCACCTAGATCAGATCAAACTCCTCGCCTTGTGGCTCCTCCTGAACCACCTGCTCTTCTCCTGTGGGGGGGGGGGGTGTGAGACAGCAAGGGTGAGCTCACACATGATTATAGCTCAACAAGTTGTGGGGAACCAGTGGACATGAACTCACAAAGGTGGGAGTTCATGTAATGTGTAAGGCTAATCAATGACAGGGTTAAAGCTGAGCGTTGCTTTTAAGTAGTTGGTCAAACTTTTATTAGCAGTTACTAAGTGTAAGAAAATACCAAACCTTAAATAAAAGTAATAGAACAAAATTAATAATAATCCCATGCATATGTAAATGACAAAATTGAATTTAAGTTCCATAAATTAATCAGCAGAGAGTCCTGAGCTGCTCATGACCGTGAGCTCGGCTAGTATACCAGTTTTACACTCTGCAGAGGTTGTACCCTTTACCCACAAGTCATGTTACCCATCTGCCAAGGGATCGTGACTCCCATACACCTCTACCTAGGAGGCGAGGCAGGGCAACACTACGAGGCCTTTACAAAGTTCCACTAGCTTCCGAAAACCCGCTACAGTTTATGGGAAGAGCACTTGCAAGAATCCCCCGTCTGACCGCCATCGCAGCTAATTCAACCCGAGAACCTCCTTGCATGCAACTCCCCTACTGCCCTTGCCCCTTTCGGGTAAGGTAGTCTTCCACTAGCTTTCCTAATTAGTCGGCCAAGGGCGTCCCATTAAACCCTTGTGGTGACACGTGTTTCTCAAGTTAAGCTCTATGTTCCAATTAACATTAATGATCTTGACATGAACATAAATAGAATAACAAAAAGAATTGGAATAGAGATATAATAAATGATTATCCCAAAACCATGTAAAGCAATAGCAAACTACCCAAGTGATTCAGGGGTAAACAAGGTAATGAGATAAACAATCTAGGGTGACCTATTGGGTCCCATCAAAATTAACCTATGCATGAATAATAGGTATTGAAGAACATTATTGGGTAAAAAGTGGTCAAGGGCACAACTTGCCTTCAATGAGCTCCTGCTCAGCTACTTCAACCTACTGCTCACCAGGATCCTCGGTCACAGGCGCTTCTACTCGCCACAATACAAACAAGCACAATATATAGAGAAAATTAACATCACATCAAACATGTAAACACATTACACAGTAATAATCTACACATTAAAATAAAAACCTAGGAACAGAAATCATAATTTTTAGAGTTATAGATTTTAAGATATGAATTTCCAAAGGTTTTATGTGCTTAAATAGGATTAAATGAGATATTAATTTTCTTACTGTTTTCATGACAAAATAGAGACTCTAATTAGTAGAGAATAAAATTACAAAATTTTAGAAACTGAAATGGATTAATTTGGACTAAAAATGGATTTTCTACAAATTAAACAAGTTTCCAGCAATTATTTATTCACTAAAAATCTATTTCTATTTTATTTCTCTGATTTTCGAGTTAACTGGACTGGGCCCCATTTTCTGTGAAGCGCATGGGGCTCAGTGCAAGTTTCCTAAGACACAGGGAACAGGGTCCCTGGACGGCGGGTTGATTCCTAGATTTTCTAGGGTTTCTTTTGCAATTGTGCTGGCCGGAGGGGTATCTTTTAATCCTGGCCGCCCGATCTGAGGTAAACGATCCAGATTAAATCTCGAGCCCCACCAACCGGAATGTAGCGCGAACCCTTGGATTAGGATCCCACGGTGTGGGTGTTTATGTGCCCAGATCTAATTGCAACCAATGGATCTCAGGCCTACGGTTTGGATTTAGTATCGCGAGTGTGTGATGGTTGCTTTGATCTACACCATCAATCCACAGATCAATGATCTAGGGTAGCTTCTAATTCTAGCCGCACAGTCAAGATCCGAAGGCCAGGATCTCATTGTCCCCAACGCACTAACCGTGCGCGGCGGCGCCGCTCCTTTCCACACCCACCGGGACCCGCCGTGGAAGCACCATTCCGCGATCCAGTCCACGATTCCAACCCACGATACCCGTAATCGATTGTGGAGTAAACTAGGTACACGATGGTTGAATACTTACCGGCCGCGTGGGTTCTCAGGTAGGTTGCCCACGTTCGCCCGCCCGATGAGTAGCGCAGGATGTTTCTGCGACGAATTGAGCGACGTCCTGACGACCCCGCGCCACGAGGTTGGCTCGCAGACGATCAACGCACCACCGCGCTTGCCAACCGCACCTTTCTGGCAGTCCAGACGATGGTGGCTCACGGAATCTATGCGGCGGCGACTACTTCTTCCCCTATCCCGATTTCCCCCACAGGCGCTGGATGTGATGGCACGAAGGATTCGTGGAAGTCAGGGTTTAGGATTGCCGCAAGGTATGCACCACCTAAATACTAGGGGAGGCCGGTAGCCAGCTGGGGTGAATTGCTCAAAGTTCGGTTGAGGCGCCCGCTGTAACACCCCAGGTGTTACCTTGGCTAGAGCCCACCTTGGCACTAAAAAGGCTGTAATTACAAGTAGTAGGAACTTAAGGGAACAGATAAGAACCTTGGAGTTATTGAGTTAATCAAGTTATAAATGGCCTAAGAAGTATTAATCAAACCCTTGCACACTTTTTACTTGGATAGAAGGGAAAAAGAACCATAGATCTCTCCAAAGCCCTACCTTCCAAAACCCTAAGTAAGGGGGGGAAAGAGAGTGACCAAGTGGGTAAAGCATGTGTAACTTTTACCCAAACCCTAAGCAACATTATAACCATCAATTAGGAGGGGGGAATATTGCAAAAAGGCCCCTGGAGAAACCCCAAATTCAAATCTCCAAGTGGAGAGAGAGCTAGAGCTCTCTATTTCCCTCTAAGTCACATTTTAGCCCTAATTCGAAGACCAGCCGTGTTCACTTTGAAAATGGCGCCAAAACCACTTGAGTTCTATACCAAAAATGTGCTATACCACTTAAGGCACCCCCTGGAAAAATTTGAAACCGAGACTTGGACGTTTGACAGGTTTTGACATTGGTTTTGTCGCGGTGTGGGCAGTGAGACAAACCAAACTTGGCGCCTGTTTATCTCCTGACCTAGGGCGTATCCTCCCTTGGAACTCACATGAACTAGGTAGCTCTAGGTGCAGGGAAGAGATCTCCCACAGGCGACATGGCAAGATTCGTACGCTTGGCCGCTCAGCAGAGCGAAGAACACGGGCAGAAGCAACACGCCACGTGTTCGACGCGCTCTGAGCTCGCCAGAGCACGCCCGCGCGCGCGCCCCTCGTGCCCGCGTCGCGCCAAACGGTCAAGCCGGCGCCCTGGTCCGCGCCCGCGCCTATAAAACCCTCCCAAGCTTCGACCATACCCTTCCACACCCACCCGACCCTCGCCGAAGCTTGGTTCACCGTCGTTGGCCAGTGCGCAGCTTGTCCGCGGCCACCCAGTCCCCCTGCCACCGTAGACCGGCCCGCCCAGCCATTTCCAGCCCCGTCCAGCCCTCGGAGAAGCTTGTGCACATCTCCGTGAGACTCCCCGAGCAAGGAATCGGAGTTTCCTTCGCCGGAGAAGCCAGTCCACACTCGCCGGAGCTCTCGACCCCGCCGGAGTACGTGGACCGGGTAAACCACTCCACCACCCTTCGATTCCTTGTGCACACAATCGCTGCGTGACCCCGTGATGCTCACCGTGCCGTCGGATTGAACCAGATCGCCGTGGTTTGGCCGGTATACTCGCCGCCGACGAGGAAACCCGCCTGCACGCGTGGACCGGGCGATTCCGGCCATCTCCGACGACGAGCCGTACCTCGACGTGACCGCCAGAGCCTCCCCGAGCCGACCCCACCCTTCGCCGGACCTCCCTCGCCGCCGGTAAGCCGCGCCGTCCTTTCTTTCCTACGGCTACTGTTCTGTTTAGGGGAGGGACCGCGGGTGTGAGGGAGAGAACCCTGGGGGGGTTAAGTGTAAAGCCCAAGACTCACATGAATAGTGGCCCGAGGGTAGATCTGCGAGACTTGAATCAGTTTAACCCCAGGGGTCTCGGTGCAAACTGCGTTTTCAGAAAAACCTAATTAAAACCTGATTTAAATTCAAACAGAAACTTTAAAAACCCATAACTTCTGTTTGGTTTGTCCAAATCTAGTCAAACCAATTTTGCCAGACTCTAAATAATGTAACCTGTCTAAGAAAAATATAAAACCCCATATGAACTAGAGAAAAATATCAGGGTCTGATTTATTTTCAGTTTTGGCCAAAAGCTTAATAATAACAAGAAAAATAGTTGTACTATTAAACTAAGGTTAGAAAAATTTAGAGAAGTTATTGTCTACCCACTGACCTAGTCAAAAATGTTAAACCTCTCTGTTCATTACATTAAGATAGATTTAACCCCTTATTCTATAATATGCTTAAGTTTAGGAAAAATAGAAAAAGGGATATAAATAATGAACCAGAGAACACCCCTATTTTTGTTAAGATATTTAGTCAATATAGTTCACTGGAATAATGTATCCTACCCTGTTGTAGTGTAAGATAAGAAAGATGCCTTTTAAATGAAGAAAATAGGGATAACTTAGAAAAACCCTACAAAAATACCCCTAAGGTGAAACCTCCCCAAACCTTAGGATAACAAATGTTTTGATAATAAGAACTTAAGAAAAATCTGAAATCTGTTGTTTGATATTTTTCAAATGACAAGTTAGTTCTAATCACCCTTTTTGCACCAAACTTAAAAAAATCCATCATTAATTAACCATCATGTAGCTCTCAGTCATTTTTGGCACAAGAGCTTTTCATCACTGTTTGAGGCCAGCAAAAATAACCATTAGGTCAGAAACCACTTTAATAAAGGACTTGTAGTGTAAAGTGGCCCATTTTGCCTAACTATTGTTATTTTTGTTTAAAGCTTAGCTTTTATACTTTAAGCCTCAAATCATCAAAACAAGCTAGTATAGCCAGTGACAACCCACTGTAATTTTTACAAAATTTTTGGAAATTTTTAAACTACTGTCATAGTTCAAACCCCTACTAGAAACCCTAAGATGGAACTTAAGAAAGGAAAATAGATGATGGAATTTAATGTCTTCCTAGGACCTTTATAATTGTCCACTAAAACCTATAAAGGCAATACAAATCCAATGTGTTATCTTAAAAGAAAACCTAAACCTAAAAGGTAATAAGTCTATGTATACCACTAGAAGACCCTCGTAGCCAAGGATCCCTAAGTTAATTCTTGACTTAAATTCTGTAGCTTAATGTTCTTAAATTTTGCATAATCATGACATACATGTTCATTGCATTTCGATAGACTGTAATCTTGCTGACGGAGAGTACGTCCTCGTGCCGGAGCAAGGAGCTACCCAGGAGGTTGCCCCCGACCCAGCACCAGAGCTTGCACCAGAGGACCTGCCTGCCACTGCTTTGGAAGGCAAGCCCCGGTTTTATGCATAACCATTTATATATGCTATTTTACTACACTTAATGTTTGTAGGCTTGTACTGTGCACTTAAGTGTAGGAGTTGTTTGGAACCTTAGTTGCATGAACTCAGGATTTCCTTTTGAGATGGATACTAGTATGCTAGGTCGAGTAGCTGCTTTATTAAGTAGGATCTCGGTAGAAGTCGAGTGATTTTTCTAGCACTCGCGCGAGGTCAGGAATTGGCTATATCCACTTTCCTATCATATTGATGTTGGTTTGTGGGCAACAATCCATGGGGATTGGTTGTTCACGGGATAAAAAGTTGATTAAGGATTAAGGTGTGGTACCGTGTGTCAAGCGTTTGAACGTACTAAACATATGCCGAGAAATATGGTAAATCGGTAAGCCTAGTACCTGAGTGAACCTGCCCGCAGACATACCCCCTCACGCGACCTGAGACGTAGTCTCCCATTCCGGTTATGGTGGGTACAAGTGCGGCCACTGCACGACGGCCAGTCGGGGTCAGTGGGGCATTGTACGCCAAGGCGGTGAGACCTGATCTGTTGCCAGGGAATCGATGGGGACGGTTGATATGTGTGGGGACGGAGTGCCCCTGCATGTCGTGTGTTTAGGTTTACCTTGCAAGGATAAAAACTCGATTCGAATCGTCTGCTTCTCGCAGCTAATGAGACTGCTTGATCCATGCTGCTACATTGAGTAACAAGTGGAACTGGTTGAGATGATACAAACTGTTGATTGCTAATAAAGCTTGCTACTATGTATGAATAGATAGTACACTTTTAGCCTTAAGAGAGTCACACTTAATTTTGATTAAGTTAAAATCTTGCTTTAGAAACTCAGCTAGTGCTTTTGGCAACCAAACCCCACAGCCAAACAGCTGCATGTCTAGAGGTAGAGGAGTATAGACTCCTCACACCGGGTAAGTCTAGCTGAGTATTAGTATACTCAGCCTTGCTTGTGGCATAATTTTACAGGTTCTCTGGAGGACATGGTTGCTGGAGTGACTTGGCCATCCACCCTGCCACCGGGTTGGACTGTCGAGTGGGACCCTGCCTCGGCTGAGGAGGAGCATGAGGAGTGATGGGATAGGCTTCCCCATCTCTCCATTTATTTATCGTTAGTTTATTTCCGCTGCACTCCAAAAACAATGATGGTTACTTTTGCGAAAACTCCGATGGTGACAATGGTGATGTAATAATTTAATACTCTTCCATGCATGGTTTTATGCTTTATTGTATTTGCTCTGTGACTCACCATCGAGTGAGACTGTGGTACTTGATCCTGTCAGTGGCCGTGTCGGACTAGATCCGAGGGATTGACGAGTTATTCCCATTTAAGTGTGGTCTAGCCTCTAAGGTCGGACTTAGGCACTTAAGTTGGAATAATTCGGGCAGTTCCGCCACAGCTGGTATCGGAGCTTGTACCACCACAGAGGAATCAATAAAACATGAATACCATCCCTTTTCTAAAAATAAAACTTGATAGAAACAAGGTTGGATAGATAGTAGGGCGAGCAGGATAGACCTAGGACGTGAAGCCTTAGGACCATAGAAGGGTAGCTAGGTGGCTAAGTGACTAGGCCCTATAGGCCACTTTTAATGGATGGGAGTCCTTCCCTATTCCTTTTTATCTTTTGGAGAGGTCGTACAGGACGTGCATGCATGAATTCTTAATTAAGTAAATGAATAACTAGTAAAAGGACTTAAAAGAGAGATAGCAGCCAACTAGGTCCCCAATACCTTGTTTCTTTTAACTAGAGGCAGGCTGAGTTTTATTTTCTTTGTTCTTTTTGTAATTCTTTTTCTTTACTTACGCTTAACCGTGCACAGATGACTTCCCACGGATCCTCCGAGGATGGAGATGCACTGACCCACACTGACGGACTTGCACGAGAGGGTTTTCCCCGCATCTTGTGGGAAGTACTTCAGGGGGCAGGATATTTGACACCCCCTCAGTACGCGGTGCAGCAGTTCGAGAAGCACCGGGTACCTCGCTGTCGGGTGAGGATGACTTTGGAGCCTCATCCCCTGCAGCCAGGCTGGCGTTCACTGGACTCTGAGTCCTATGGATACCGGGCTGAGGACACTATTGAGGCTATCGCTTTGCATGGACTGACCACCTTCTGTGGATTTCACCCCTTGGAGTTGGCTACTCACCCCATTGGGTTGTTCCCTGCGGAAAAGGAGGACGACCCGATGTGGAAGGATCGGGTGGAGCATGCCAAGGACATCTGGGCTCTCTACCCAGGCCACACCGCTCGCTTGTCTGTACGATGCATGAACGCTCTGTATCGTCTGCAAGTGATGCGTGGGGAGGCCATGTCCCACCTGATGGCATTACTGGAGGCCACCAAGATCACCCTGGACAACAGGGAGGAGCTCGTGGTGGATTTATCCCAGGAGCTGGTGGAGAAAGATTTACAGGTGGAGCAGCTGACTGACGAGATTCATGAGTTGGAAGAGCTAGTGGGCACCAGGGAGAATACCATTGAGGTCCTCGAGGATCAGCTCCTCAACACCCAGCAGCAGCTAGCAGAGGCTAATGCGCACCTGGACATGCATCACCAAGAGATCCACGATGCGGAGGCTGACGAGGACGTTGACATTGAGGGAGGAGATGAGCCTGCCTCCAGTGTAGACACCGCTGGCTCAGGGAGACCACCTTCCCCCGAGTCCAGCGTTGCCTCGTTCGCTCACTAGATGCCAGTCTAATACTAGAGGTTGATGATAGTTGGACTCCTCGCCGCTAGCTTAGCTTTTGCACCCTTAGGGTACTAGGCTAGGTAGAGTTGAGTCTTTTGATCCTTGATGTAACCAGTGTTAAAACTCTTTTGGATGTTTAAGGATAATTAATGGTAACTTAAATTTGGACGGGAGGATTATGTTTTCGTTGTTTTATTTGGAATCTATCAAATTACTTTGACTCCCCTACCATGTTCGAACCTTAAGCTTGGAGATGTGTTATTGAGCAAACATGTGACTTTTTCAGATGGCTGGGAGAGCGCGCCGTGGTCAGAATGAGCACGTTCCTCCATCGCCACCGCCTCCCACTCTGCAGGAGCTCATGGCCCAGCAGAATGAGATTCTGAGGCAGCTAGCTCAGCGTCAGCCACCACCTCAGCATTATGGTGGAGACCACCAGCGTCACCCCGTCGCTGCTACTTACCAGGAGTTTCTCAGCACCCAGCCACCATTGTTTACCAGGACGGAGGACCCACTTGATGCAGATGTGTGGTTGAGGGTGGTAGAATCCAAGTTCCCACTGCTCCATGGGGCTTGCTCAGAGGTCACCAAGGTCAGGTTCGCCACCCAGCAGCTTCGCGGACCCGCAAGGACTTGGTGGGACCATTTTCTTGCTATGCAGCCAGATGGTAGAGAGGTGGAGTGGAGGGAGTTCAAGGCCGCTTTCAGAGGGCATCATATTCCCGCTGGCATCATGGACCGGAAACTCAATGAGTTTCTGGCACTCACTCAGGGCAGCAGGACAGTGTTGCAATATGCCCAGGCCTTCAATGATTTGTGTCAGTATGCTGGATACCATGCAGATACGGATGAGAAGAAGCGAGATAGGTTCCGGAGGGGGCTCAGCACCAAGCTCCGTGACCGTCTCAACACCGTTAGGGCCAACAGTTACAATGAGTTGGTCAACATGGCTATCTCCCAGGAAGACTGCATCTTGGCTCGACAGGCGGAGAAGAAAAGGAAGACCCCTGTGGCAGGACCCTCGTCTCAGCCACAGCGCTTCAGGATTGTGTCTGACTCACAGAGCAGGGGACCTCAGCAGCAGCAAGGGAGGTGGGTGATCAGGCCACCGCAGCAGCAGCAGCAGGCACCCAACCGTGCCCAATTCCCAGCTCAGAGGAACAATCAGCAGCAGCAGCAGTACCGCCAGGCCAATGATAACCGGTGTTTCACTTGTGGCAGTACTGGGCACTATGCCAAGAATTGCCCCAAGAATCAGCAGAGGCAGGGGCAGAATGTTAACCAGAACCAAGGAAAGAGGCAGAAAGTGCAAGTGAGGCAGGGCAAGCTGAACTTCACTACAATGGCTGACATTCCAGAGGGAGCACCCGTCATGACTGGTATCTTTACAGTTTTAAATTTTCCTGCTACTGTTCTTTTTGATTCTGGTGCATCGCATAGTTTTGTCAGTACCAAATTTAGTGTCAAGTGCCAGTTGCCTTTTCACCACACCCACGGGGCTATTACCATTTCAACCCCAGGAGGCAGGATTGCCACTAACCAAATCAGCATGAAGGTACCTCTAAAGTTTGGTAGTTTGATAATTAAAGCTGACCTTCTTATTTTGGGACTAGATAGTGTGGATATCATCTTGGGAACTGATTGGTTGACCAAACATCAGGCAATGTTGGACATTGTAGCCAGAACCATTGAAATTCATTCCCCTGTTTATGGCGAGACTGTTTTGTATTTACCCAACCCGGGTGGTACCCGGTCTTGTGCCTTTGCTATGGCAGAATCCCCAGTAAGGCAGATCCCAGTAGTCTGCGACTACCCCGATGTTTTTCCGGATGAATTGCCAGGAATGCCACCTGACCGAGACATTGAGTTTGCCATTGAATTGCAACCCGGGACTGCTCCTATCTCCAAGAGACCTTATAGGATGCCTCCCGCGGAACTGGCAGAAATGAAGAAACAATTGCAAGAATTGTTGGACAAGGGATTTATTCGTCCAAGCACTTCACCATGGGGATGTCCCGCCTTGTTCGTGAAGAAGAAGGATGAGAGTTTGAGGATGTGTGTTGATTATCGCCCTCTCAATGCGGTGACTGTCAAGAACAAGTACCCGTTACCCCGCATTGATGTTCTGTTTGATCAATTGGTAGGGGCCAGGGTATTCTCCAAGATAGACCTTCGCTCGGGCTACCATCAGATCAAGATTCGAACCAGTGATATTCCCAAGACGGCTTTCTCTACCAGATATGGGCTCTATGAGTTTTTGGTGATGTCTTTTGGGCTAACCAATGCCCCGGCTTATTTCATGTACTTGATGAACTCGGTATTCATGCCAGAGCTGGACAAGTTTGTGGTTGTCTTCATTGATGACATTCTGGTTTATTCCAAGAATGAGGCTGAGCACACTAAACATCTGCATGTTGTGCTTCAGAGACTTCGCGACCATCGGTTATATGCTAAGTTGTCCAAGTGTGAGTTCTGGCTGAAAGAAATAAAGTTTTTGGGCCACACAATCTCTCAGGATGGGATATCAGTTGACCCTGAGAAAGTGCAAGAGGTGATGGACTGGAAACCTCCGACCACGGTAAAGCAGATTAGGAGTTTTCTGGGATTGGCAGGATATTACCGACGATTCATTCCGGATTTCTCTAGAATTGCCAAGCCAATGACTGAACTGTTAAAGAAAGGGGTCAAATTCGAGTGGAGCCAAAAGTGTGAAGAAGCTTTTCATACCTTGAGGCAACAGTTGACAACAGCCCCAGTGCTAGCCCAACCCGACAACACCAAGCCATTTGAGGTTTATTGTGATGCTTCTGGTACCGGATTGGGTTGTGTGTTGATGCAAGAGAACAGAGTGATTGCTTATGCTTCCCGAGCACTCAGACCCCATGAGCAGAACTACCCGACACATGATTTGGAGTTGGCAGCAGTAGTTCATGCCCTCAAGATCAGGAGACACTACTTGATGGGAGCTCACTGTAACATTTACACTGATCACAAGAGTCTCAAGTACATTTTCACTCAGGCAGATCTGAACATGAGACAGAGGAGATGGTTGGAATTAATCAAGGACTATGATTTGGAAGTGCATTACCATCCTGGCAAGGCAAATGTTGTGGCAGATGCCTTGAGCCGAAAGGCCCAATGTAATTGCATGAACATGGATGCAAGAATCACCACCTTGTGTGATGAGTTGTGCAAGCTGAACCTGGAAGTTGTTCCTTCTGGTGAATTGAGATATATTGCAGTGGAGCCCACATTGCAAGAACAAATAGCTCAGGCACAGTTTGGGGATAAGGGAGTTCAGGTTATTAAAGAAATGATCAAGCTGAAGGCAGAGAAATACAAGTGTTTCCGCCAGGACAGCAAAGGAATTTTATGGTTTGAAGACCAATTGGTGGTTCCCAAGGACCCTGAGCTCAGAAAGAAGATATTGGATGAAGCTCACCTTTCCAAATTCTCCATACACCCTGGTAGCAACAGGATGTATCATGATCTCAGACCTCTTTATTGGTGGACCAGGATGAAGAGGGAAATTGCCAAGTACGTTTCAGAATGTGACACTTGTCAGAGGGTAAAAGCTAGTCATCTGAAAGCAGCAGGCCCTTTGCAACCCCTTCCCATACCATCTTGGAAATGGGAGGACATTTGCATGGACTTCATAGTGGGATTACCCGATACCTCCAGGCACCATGATTCCATATGGGTTATTGTGGACAGATTGACCAAGACTGCACACTTCTTGCCAGTGCACACCACCCACCGGACGGAGAAGTATGCGGAAATTTACATCGACCAGATAGTTCGTCTGCATGGGATACCAAGGACCATAGTCTCTGACCGAGGAGCACCTTTTGTGGCACGATTTTGGGAGCAATTGCAGAAATCACTTGGGACCCATGTAATCCGAAGCTCAGCATATCACCCTCAAACAGATGGTCAGACAGAAAGGGTAAATCAGGTTTTGGAAGACATGTTGAGAGCATGTGCACTGCACTATGGAAAGGACTGGGACAAGTGTCTGTCCTTGGCAGAGTTCTCTTACAATAACAGCTATCAGTCCAGTCTGAAAATGGCACCTTTTGAGGCTTTGTATGGGAGAAGATGCAGAACCCCGCTGAATTGGTCTCAAGCAGGAGAGAGGGAGATATTTGGGCCAGATTTGGTAATTGAAGCAGAGGAAAAGGTCAGAGTCATCAGGAAGAACCTGGAAGCTGCTCAGGCCAGACAAAAGAGTTATCATGACAAGAGGCGGAAGCCTCTGCAGTTTGAGGTGGGAGATCATGTCTATCTTAAGGTATCACCAACCAAGGGTATCCAGAGATTTGGGATCAAGGGCAAGTTGGCCCCTCGCTACATTGGACCTTATAAGATCAAGGAAAGTTGTGGACCCGTAGCTTACCAATTGGAATTGCCACCCCATATGTCAACAGTTCACAATGTGTTCCATGTATCTCAGCTGCGGAAATGTGTTCGTCTACCCACTGAAGTGCTACCAGAACCAGACATTGAGATAGAACCAGATTTATCCTACCAAGAGTACCCCGTCAAGGTGTTTGATCAGAAGGAAAGATCAACTCGGGCAAGGTCAATCAAAATGTATAAGGTTCAGTGGAGTCATCATTCAGCAGAAGAAGCTACATGGGAGACGGAGGATTTTCTACGCTCTCGCTTCCCCGACTTTCTACCCAAAGAAGCCGGTATGTAACTCCGAAACCCCACCCCCCCACCTGCCCTTTGAATACAATTATAAGAAAAACTTAGATAACAAGGATAGTCTAAGTTATGGACTTAACTTAAGAAGGGCTTCCTTCTGAAGTTGCAAAGAGGGTGACATTCGAAGAAGCAGTTAGGAGAGTGGAACTTGAGTTTAAAGGGAAAGTGGCACCAGCACACCTTCAAAGCATCCCTCCAAGGGACTCCACCTAAAATCTCGGGACGAGATTCCTTTAAGGGGGGAGGGCTGTAACACCCCAGGTGTTACCTTGGCTAGAGCCCACCTTGGCACTAAAAAGGCTGTAATTACAAGTAGTAGGAACTTAAGGGAACAGATAAGAACCTTGGAGTTATTGAGTTAATCAAGTTATAAATGGCCTAAGAAGTATTAATCAAACCCTTGCACACTTTTTACTTGGATAGAAGGGAAAAAGAACCATAGATCTCTCCAAAGCCCTACCTTCCAAAACCCTAAGTAAGGGGGGGAAAGAGAGTGACCAAGTGGGTAAAGCATGTGTAACTTTTACCCAAACCCTAAGCAACATTATAACCATCAATTAGGAGGGGGGAATATTGCAAAAAGGCCCCTGGAGAAACCCCAAATTCAAATCTCCAAGTGGAGAGAGAGCTAGAGCTCTCTATTTCCCTCTAAGTCACATTTTAGCCCTAATTCGAAGACCAGCCGTGTTCACTTTGAAAATGGCGCCAAAACCACTTGAGTTCTATACCAAAAATGTGCTATACCACTTAAGGCACCCCCTGGAAAAATTTGAAACCGAGACTTGGACGTTTGACAGGTTTTGACATTGGTTTTGTCGCGGTGTGGGCAGTGAGACAAACCAAACTTGGCGCCTGTTTATCTCCTGACCTAGGGCGTATCCTCCCTTGGAACTCACATGAACTAGGTAGCTCTAGGTGCAGGGAAGAGATCTCCCACAGGCGACATGGCAAGATTCGTACGCTTGGCCGCTCAGCAGAGCGAAGAACACGGGCAGAAGCAACGCGCCACGTGTTCGACGCGCTCTGAGCTCGCCAGAGCACGCCCGCGCGCGCGCCCCTCGTGCCCGCGTCGCGCCAAACGGTCAAGCCGGCGCCCTGGTCCGCGCCCGCGCCTATAAAACCCTCCCAAGCTTCGACCGTACCCTTCCACACCCACCCGACCCTCGCCGGAGCTTGGTTCACCGTCGTTGGCCAGTGCGCAGCTTGTCCACGGCCACCCAGTCCCCCTGCCACCGTAGACCGGCCCGCCCAGCCATTTCCAGCCCCGTCCAGCCCTCGGAGAAGCTTGTGCACATCTCCGTGAGACTCCCCGAGCAAGGAATCGGAGTTTCCTTCGCCGGAGAAGCCAGTCCACACTCGCCGGAGCTCTCGACCCCGCCGGAGTACGTGGACCGGGTAAACCACTCCACCACCCTTCGATTCCTTGTGCACACAATCGCTGCGTGACCCCGTGATGCTCACCGTGCCGTCGGATTGAACCAGATCGCCGTGGTTTGGCCGGTATACTCGCCGCCGACGAGGAAACCCGCCTGCACGCGTGGACCGGGCGATTCCGGCCATCTCCGACGACGAGCCGTACCTCGACGTGACCGCCAGAGCCTCCCCGAGCCGACCCCACCCTTCGCCGGACCTCCCTCGCCGCCGGTAAGCCGCGCCGTCCTTTCTTTCCTACGGCTACTGTTCTGTTTAGGGGAGGGACCACGGGTGTGAGGGAGAGAACCCTGGGGGGGTTAAGTGTAAAGCCCAAGACTCACATGAATAGTGGCCCGAGGGTAGATCTGCGAGACTTGAATCAGTTTAACCCCAGGGGTCTCGGTGCAAACTGCGTTTTCAGAAAAACCTAATTAAAACCTGATTTAAATTCAAATAGAAACTTTAAAAACCCATAACTTCTGTTTGGTTTGTCCAAATCTAGTCAAACCAATTTTGCCAGACTCTAAATAATGTAACCTGTCTAAGAAAAATATAAAACCCCATATGAACTAGAGAAAAATATCAGGGTCTGATTTATTTTCAGTTTTGGCCAAAAGCTTAATAATAACAAGAAAAATAGTTGTACTATTAAACTAAGGTTAGAAAAATTTAGAGAAGTTATTGTCTACCCACTGACCTAGTCAAAAATGTTAAACCTCTCTGTTCATTACATTAAGATAGATTTAACCCCTTATTCTATAATATGCTTAAGTTTAGGAAAAATAGAAAAAGGGATATAAATAATGAACCAGAGAACACCCCTATTTTTGTTAAGATATTTAGTCAATATAGTTCACTGGAAAAATGTATCCTACCCTGTTGTAGTGTAAGATAAGAAAGATGCCTTTTAAATGAAGAAAATAGGGATAACTTAGAAAAACCCTACAAAAATACCCCTAAGGTGAAACCTCCCCAAACCTTAGGATAACAAATGTTTTGATAATAAGAACTTAAGAAAAATCTGAAATCTGTTGTTTGATATTTTTCAAATGACAAGTTAGTTCTAATCACCCTTTTTGCACCAAACTTAAAAAAATCCATCATTAATTAACCATCATGTAGCTCTCAGTCATTTTTGGCACAAGAGCTTTTCATCACTGTTTGAGGCCAGCAAAAATAACCATTAGGTCAGAAACCACTTTAATAAAGGACTTGTAGTGTAAAGTGGCCCATTTTGCCTAACTATTGTTATTTTTGTTTAAAGCTTAGCTTTTATACTTTAAGCCTCAAATCATCAAAACAACCTAGTATAGCCAGTGACAACCCACTGTAATTTTTACAAAATTTTTGGAAATTTTTAAACTACTGTCATAGTTCAAACCCCTACTAGAAACCCTAAGATGGAACTTAAGAAAGGAAAATAGATGATGGAATTTAATGTCTTCCTAGGACCTTTATAATTGTCCACTAAAACCTATAAAGGCAATACAAATCCAATGTGTTATCTTAAAAGAAAACCTAAACCTAAAAGGTAATAAGTCTATGTATACCACTAGAAGACCCTCGTAGCCAAGGATCCCTAAGTTAATTCTTGACTTAAATTCTGTAGCTTAATGTTCTTAAATTTTGCATAATCATGACATACATGTTCATTGCATTTCGATAGACTGTAATCTTGCTGACGGAGAGTACGTCCTCGTGCCGGAGCAAGGAGCTACCCAGGAGGTTGCCCCCGACCCAGCACCAGAGCCTGCACCAGAGGACCTGCCTGCCACTGCTTTGGAAGGCAAGCCCCGGTTTTATGCATAACCATTTATATATGCTATTTTACTACACTTAATGTTTGTAGGCTTGTACTGTGCACTTAAGTGTAGGAGTTGTTTGGAACCTTAGTTGCATGAACTCAGGATTTCCTTTTGAGATGGATACTAGTATGCTAGGTCGAGTAGCTGCTTTATTAAGTAGGATCTCGGTAGAAGTCGAGTGATTTTTCTAGCACTCGCGCGAGGTCAGGAATTGGCTGTATCCACTTTCCTATCATATTGATGTTGGTTTGTGGGCAACAATCCATGGGGATTGGTTGTTCACGGGATAAAAAGTTGATTAAGGATTAAGGTGTGGTACCGTGTGTCAAGCGTTTGAACGTACTAAACATATGCTGAGAAATATGGTAAATTGGTAAGCCTAGTACCTGAGTGAACCTGCCCGCAGACATACCCCCTCACGCGACCTGAGACGTAGTCTCCCATTCCGGTTATGGTGGGTACAAGTGCGGCCACTGCACGACGGCCAGTCGGGGTCAGTGGGGCATTGTACGCCAAGGCGGTGAGACCTGATCTGTTGCCAGGGAATCGATGGGGACGGTTGATATGTGTGGGGACGGAGTGCCCCTGCATGTCGTGTGTTTAGGTTTACCTTGCAAGGATAAAAACTCGATTCGAATCGTCTGCTTCTCGCAGCTAATGAGACTGCTTGATCCATGCTGCTACATTGAGTAACAAGTGGAACTGGTTGAGATGATACAAACTGTTGATTGCTAATAAAGCTTGCTACTATGTATGAATAGATAGTACACTTTTAGCCTTAAGAGAGTCACACTTAATTTTGATTAAGTTAAAATCTTGCTTTAGAAACTCAGCTAGTGCTTTTGGCAACCAAACCCCACAGCCAAACAGCTGCATGTCTAGAGGTAGAGGAGTATAGACTCCTCACACCGGGTAAGTCTAGCTGAGTATTAGTATACTCAGCCTTGCTTGTGGCATAATTTTACAGGTTCTCTGGAGGACATGGTTGCTGGAGTGACTTGGCCATCCACCCTGCCACCGGGTTGGACTGTCGAGTGGGACCCTGCCTCGGCTGAGGAGGAGCATGAGGAGTGATGGGATAGGCTTCCCCATCTCTCCATTTATTTATCGTTAGTTTATTTCCGCTGCACTCCAAAAACAATGATGGTTACTTTTGCGAAAACTCCGATGGTGACAATGGTGATGTAATAATTTAATACTCTTCCATGCATGGTTTTATGCTTTATTGTATTTGCTCTGTGACTCACCATCGAGTGAGACTGTGGTACTTGATCCTGTCAGTGGCCGTGTCGGACTAGATCCGAGGGATTGACGAGTTATTCCCATTTAAGTGTGGTCTAGCCTCTAAGGTCGGACTTAGGCACTTAAGTTGGAATAATTCGGGCAGTTCCGCCACACCCGCGGTTATCGCGGAGACGATGGGTCTGACAGACCGGTCCCACATGTTGGTGTAAAAGGTAAGGAGGGAGGCGCGCACGTGACTGACTTGGATGGCCCGCATGTCGGCGCCGTCCAACACACACAGCAGCGCGGGTGGAGAAATGGGCCAAGGCGTGGGTTCGCTTTAGTGGGCCGAAAGTGAGATCCGAGGCCCAGGTAAGTCTCCTATTCCTTTTTCTTTTATATTTTTATTTTCTGTTTTATTTTCCAAATTTTAAATTTCAAATTCAACTTGGTGACAGAATTTGTCAGGGACCATAATTAGGGGTACCCTCAAGGCTCCTAATCTCAGCTGGCAACCCCCATCAACACAAAGCTGCAAAGGCCTGATGGGTGCGATTAAGTCAAGGATCGGTCCACTCAAGGGACACGATCTCGCCTCGCCCGAGCCCAGCCTCGGGCAAGGGCAGCCGACCCCGGAGGATTTACGTCTCGCCCGAGGACCCCCTCCAGCAACGGACACACCTTCGGCTCGCCCGAGGCCCAGACTTCACCAAGAAGCAACCTTGGCCAAGCCGCCACGCTGTCCGACCGTATCGCAGGAGCATTTAATGCAAAGGTGGCCTGACACCTTATCCTGACGCACGCCCTTCAGTCGACAGAGCTGAAGTGACCGCAGTCACTTTACCGCTCCACTGACCGGCCTGACAAGAGGACAGTGCCACCTGCACCGCTCCGACTGCTGTGCCACTCGGCAGAGTGAGGCTGACAACAGCCAAGTCCAGCCTCAGGCGCCATAAGAAACTCCACTTTGCCCGACCCCAGGGCTCGGACTCGGGCGCAGCCCCGGAAGATGATGAACTCCGCTCCGCCCGACCCCAGGGCTCGGACTCGGGCTCAGCCCTGGAAGACGACGAACTCCGCTTCGCCCGACCCTAGGGCTCGGACTCGGGCTTAGCCCCGGAAGACGACGAACTCCGCTCCGCCCGACCCCAGGGCTCGGACTCGGGCTCAGCCCCGGAAGACGACGAACTCCGCTTCGCCCGACCCCAGGGCTCGGACTCGGGCTCAGCCCCGAAAGACGACGAACTCCGCTTCGCCCGACCCCAGGGCTCGGACTCGGGCTCAGCCTCGGAAGACGAGGAACTCCGCTTCGCCCGACCCTAGGGCTCGGACTCGGGCTCAGCCCCGGAAGACGACAAACTCTACTTCGCCCGACCCCAGGGCTCGCACTCGGGCTCAGCCCCGGAAGACGACGAACTCCGCTTCGCCCGACCCCAGGGCTCGGACTCGGGCTTAGCCCCGGAAGACGACGAACTCTGCTTCGCCCAACCCTAGGGCTTGGACTCGGGCTCAGCCCCGGAAGACGACGAACTCCACCTCGCCCGACCCAGGGCTCAGACTCAGGCTCGGCCCTGGAAGACGACGAACTCCACCTCGCCCGACCCCAGGGCTCGGACTCAGCACTGGCCTCAGCCGACGGTCTCCGCCTCGCCCGACCCAGGGGCTCGGACTCGACCTCGACCTCGGAAGACAGACTCGACCTCGACCTCGGAGGAGCCTCCGGCTCGCCCAACCCAGGTCTCGGACCGACCACGTCACAGGAGGCGCCATCATTACCCTACCCCAAGCCAACTCAGGCTACGGGGAACAAGACCGGCGTCCCATATGGCTCGCCCTGATAAACAAGCAATGATGGCGCCCTGCATGCTCCATGACGACGGCGGCTCCCAGCCCCCTTACGGAAGCAAGGAGACGTCAGCAAGGACTCGACAGCCCCAACAGCTGTCCTTCCGCCAGGCTCCAGCGCTCCTCCGACGGCCACGACACCACACGAACCGGGTGCCAAAACCTCTCCGGCTGCCACGACGGCATGTACTTAGGGCACTAGCTCTTCTCCGCTAGACACGTTAGCACACTGCTACACCCCCCATTGTACACCTGGATCCTCTCCTTACGCCTATAAAAGGAAGGTCCAGGGCCCTCTCATAGAGGGTTGGCCGCGCGGTGAAGGACGGGACGGTGCTCGCGTAAGCCTCTCGCTCCCTCCCGCGTGGACGCTTGTAACCCCCTACTGCAAGCGCACCCGACCTGGGCGCGGGACAAACACGAAGGCCGTGGGTTTCCCCTTTTACGCCTGTCTCCCTCCGGCTTCTTCCCCCCCTTCGCGCTCCGTCTCGCGCCGACCCATCTGGGCTGGGGCACGCGGTGACAATTTACTCGTCGGTCCAGGGACCCCTCGGGGTCGAAACGCTGACAGTTGGCGCGCCAGGTAGGGGCTAGCTGCGTGTTGACGAACAGCTTCCCGTCAAGCTCCAGATGGGTAGTCTCCAGCAACCTTTCCAGCCTGGGACGATGCTCCGTTTCGGGAGTCTTGAGTTCATGTCCCTCGACGGCAGCTACAAACATGATACTCCTTCCCCCGCTGCGCGACAGCGACAATGGCGGCCGACAATCCGCCCGCCGGCGGCGGAATCGACGACGTCTTCCCCACGTGGCGGAAGAACGACATTCGAGCTTGTCCCGTCCCCTCCCCCGCCGACAGAGGAGGAGGCGGGGCAACCAAGGCCAAGCAGGAGGTGGCATCTCGTCGGCTGTCGAGCGAGTCGACGGCGCCGGCGCCCCAGCGGGGGGCACGTCGGGCATCGACCTCGCGTCTGAGACGAAGACGAGCGCCGTCTCCCCGCAACGCGCCACCTCCAAGCGTACGGACGACGCCAGCACGCTCGCAAAGGACTTGCTGGGCGTTACCCTCGTACCTGAGACGACGGTGCAGTCTGCCCCTGACGCGACTTCGTCACCGCCCGTCGACCAAGAGGTACCGACCGACTCCCATCTCGTGCCTTTTGGATTCAGCCTCGACCCACCAAGCGACTTTGCTTCGGTGGACGCTCTCATAGAGGCGAGTCCAAACCCTCTGGGGTATTGTATGCGGTCACCCTGGGACCGGCTGACGGTCGTCTCGACCTACGGGCCCTCGGGTTCCGAGGAAGATGACGAGCCCGACTTTTGTTAGGATTTCTCCGGACTTGGTAACCCCAGTGCCATGCGGGACTTTATGACCGCATGCGACTACTGCCTTTCCGATTGTTCCGGCGGTAGCCGCAGCCTCGGCGACGAGGACTGCGACCCAAGTCGTGAATGTTTCCACGTTGATCTAGGGGGTCCAGGCGAAGGCAACCATCTTGGTACGCCGGAAAACGGTGATCCCCCTAGGCCTGCGCCTCACGTTGACATCCTTCGGGAGCTAGCTGTGGTCCCCGTCCCGGCGGGGGGTCATGACCCACAGCTCGAGCAAATCCGCGAGATGCAGGCCAGGCTCGACGAGGGAGCAGGAACTCTTGAGCCGATCCGCCGGGACATCGGGCAGGAATGGGCAGGCCAACCTCCGACCGGAGAAGCGCGTCATCCACCCCAGGGCATCCAGCACCGCATCGCCGATGATGTCAGGGCAAGGCTGCCACCGGCTTCTAGTGGGGTCGGCTAGAACCTAGCTGCAGCGGCAATACTTCTCCGCGCGATGCCGGAGCCATCTACCACCGAGGGGCGGCGTATCCAGGGAGAGCTCAAGAATCTCCTGGAGGATGCCGCGGTCCGACGGGCTGAAAGCTCCGCCTCCCGAAGGCAGGGGTACCCCTTGGAACATCACGCCGCGACTTTCCGATTCATGCGAGAAGCCTCGGTCCACACCGGGCGCACGCGCAACACAGCGCTTGCGGCCCTGGATCGCCTCGGCAACGTACACCCTCACCACAACCGTCGAACCCACCTCGACGAGAGGGTGCACCGAGGCTACCACCCCAGGCGTGGGGGACGCTACGACAGCGGGGAGGATCGGAGTCCCTCGCCCGAACCACCTGGTCCGCAGGCTTTCAGCCGAGCCATACGACGGGCGCCGTTCCCGACCCGGTTCCGAACCCCGACTACTATCACAAAGTACTCGGGGGAGACGAGACCGGAACTGTGGCTCGCAGACTATCGGCTGGCCTGCCAACTGGGTGGAACGGACGATGACAACCTCGTCATCCGTAACCTCCCCCTGTTCCTCTTCGACTCCACTCGGGCCTGGCTGGAGCATCTGCCTCCGGGGTAGATCTCCAACTGGGACGACCTGGTCCAAGCCTTCGCCGGCAACTTCCAGGGCACGTACGTGTGCCCTGGGAACTCCTGGGATCTCCGAAGCTGCCGCCAGCAGCCGGGGGAGTCCCTCCGGGACTACATCCGGCGATTCTCGAAGCAGCGCACCGAGCTGCCCAACGTCACCGACTCGGATGTCATCGGCGCGTTCCTCGCTGGCACCACCTACCGTGACCTGGTGAGCAAGCTGGGTCGCAAGACCCCCACCAGGGCAAGCGAGCTGATGGACATCGCCACCAAGTTCGCCTCTGGCGAGGAGGCGGTTGAGGCCATCTTCCGGAAGGATAAGCAGCCCCAGGGCCGCCCACCGGAAGATGTCCCCGAGGCGTCAACTCAGCGCGACACCAAGAAGAAAGGCAGGAAGAAGTCGCAAGCGAAACGCGACGCCGCCGACGCGGACCTTGTCGCCGCTGCCGAGTACAAGAACCCTCGGAAACCTCTCGGAGGTGCCAATCTCTTCGACAAGATGCTCAAGGAGCCGTGCCCCTATCATCAGGGGCCTGTCAAGCACACCCTTGAGGAGTGCGCCATGCTTCGGCGCCACTTTCACAAGGCCGGGCCACCTGCGGAAGGTGGCAGGGCCCGCGACGACGATAAGAAGGAGGATCACAAGGCAGGAGAGTTCCCCGAGGTACACGACTGCTTCATGATATACGGTGGGCCAGTGGCGAATGCCTCGACTCGGCACCGCAAGCAAGAGCGTCGGGAGGTCTGCTCAGTAAAGGTGGCGGCACCGGTCTACCTAGACTGGTCCGACAAGCCCATCACCTTCGACCAGGGCGATCACCCCGACCGCGTGCCGAGCCCGAGGAAATACCTGCTCGTTGTCGACCCCGTCATCGGCAACATCAGGCTCACCAAGGTCCTCATGGACGGAGGCAGCAGCCTCAACATCATCTACGCCGAGACCCTCGGGCTCCTGCGGATCGACCTATCCTCGCTCCGGGCAGGCGCTGCGCCTTTTCACGGGATCATCCCCGGGAAACGCGTCCAGCCCCTCGGACAACTCGATCTACCCGTCTGCTTTGGGACACCCTCCAACTTCCGAAGGGAGACCCTCACGTTCGAGGTGGTCGGGTTTCGAGGAACCTACCACGCAGTGCTGGGGAGGCCATGCTATGCCAAGTTCATGGTCGTCCCCAACTACACCTACCTCAAGCTCAAAATGTCGGGCCCCAACGGGGTCATCACAGTCGGCCCCACGTATCGACACGCGTACGAATGCGACGTGGAGTGCGTGGAGTATGCCGAGGCCCTCGCCGAATCCGAGGCCCTCATCGCCGACCTGGAGAGCCTCTCTAAGGAGGCGCCAGACGTGAAGCGCCATGCCGGCAACTTCGAGTCGGTGGAGACGGTTAAGTCCGTCCCTCTTGACCCCAGCAACGACGCCTCCAAGCAGATCCGGATCGGCTCCAAGCTCGACCCCAAATAGGAAGCAGTGCTCGTCGACTTTCTCCACGCAAACGCCGAAGTTTTCACGTGGAGTCCCTCGGACATGCCCGGCATACCAAGGGATGTCGCCGAGCACTCGCTGGATATCCGAGCTAGAGGCCGACCCGTGAAGCAGCCTCTGCGCCGATTCGACGAAGAAAAGCGTAGAGCCATAGGCGAGGAGATCCACAAGCTAATGGCAGCAGGGTTCACCAAAGAGGTATTCCATCCCGAATGGCTTGCCAACCCTGTGCTTGTGAGAAAGAAAGGATGGAAATGGCGGATGTGTGTAGACTACACTGGTCTAAACAAAGCATGTCCGAAAGTTCCCTACCCTCTGCCTCGCATCGATCAAATCGTGGATTCCACTGCTGGGTGCGAAACCCTGTCTTTCCTCGATGCCTACTTAGGGTATCACCAAATCAGGATGAAAGAGTCCGACCAGCTCGCGACTTCTTTCATCACACCCTTCGGCATGTACTGCTATGTTACCATGCCGTTCGGTTTGAGGAATGCGGGTGCGACATACCAAAGGTGCATGAACCACGTGTTCGGCGAACACATTGGTCGAACGGTCGAGGCCTACGTTGATGACATCGTAGTCAAGACGAGGAAAGCCTCCGACCTCCTTTCCGACCTTGAAGTGACATTTCGATGTCTCAAGGTGAAAGGCGTAAAGCTCAATCCCGAGAAGTGCGTTTTCGGGGTCCCCCGAGGCATGCTCTTGGGGTTCATCGTCTCCGAGCGGGGCATCGAGGCCAACCCGGAAAAAATCGTGGCCATCACCAACATGGGGCCCATCAAGGACTTGAAAGGCGTACAGAGGGTCACGGGATGCCTTGCGGCTCTGAGCCGTTTCATCTCACGGCTCGGCGAAAGAGGCCTGCCTCTGTACCGCCTCTTAAGGAAGGCCGAGTGCTTCACTTGGACCCCTGAGGCCGAGGAAGCCCTCGGGAACCTGAAGGCGCTCCTCACGAACGTGCCCATCTTGGTGCCTCCCACCGCCGGAGAAGACCTCTTGATCTACGTCGCCGCTACCACTCAGGTGGTCAGCGCCGCGATCGTGGTTGAGAGACAAGAAGAAGGGCATGCATTGCCCGTCCACAGGCCAGTCTACTTCATCAGTGAGGTACTATCTGAGACCAAGATCCGCTACCCACAAATTCAGTAGCTGCTGTACGCGGTAATCGTGACGCGGCGGAAGTTGCGACACTACTTCGAGTCTCATCCAGTGACTGTGGTGTCATCCTTCCCCCTGGGGGAGATCATCCAGTGCCGAGAGGCCTCGGGTAGAATTGCAAAGTGGGCGGTGGAAATCATGGGCGAGACGATCTCGTTTGCCCCTCGAAAGGCCATCAAGTCCCAGGTCTTGGCGGACTTTGTGGCTGAATGGGTCGACACCCAGCTCCCGACAGTTCAGATCCAATCGGAGCTCTGGACCATGTTTTTCGACGGGTCGCTGATGAAGACAGGGGCAGGCGCGGGCCTGCTCTTCATCTCGCCCCTCGGAAAGCACCTACGCTACGTGCTACGCCTCCACTTCCCAGCGTCCAACAATGTGGCCGAGTACGAGGCTCTGGTCAACGGGTTGCGCATCGCCATCGAGCTAGGGGTCCGACGCCTCGACGCTCGCGGTGACTCGTAGCTCGTCATCGACCAAGTCATGAAGAACTCCCACTGCCGCGACCCGAAGATGGAAGCCTACTGCGATGAGGTTCGGCGCCTGGAAGACAAGTTCTACGGGCTCAAGCTCAACCACGTCGCCCGATGCTACAACGAGACTGCGGACGAGCTGGCTAAGATAGCCTCGGGGTGAACAACGGTTCCCCCGGACGTCTTCTCCCGAGACCTGCACCAACCCTCCATCAAGACCGACGACATGCCCGAGCCCGAGAAGGCCTCGGCCCAGCCCGAGGCATCCTCGGCTCGGCCCGAGGCACCCTCGGCTCTGTCCGAGACACCCTCGGCTCAGCCCGAGGCAACCTCGGCCCCCGAAGACGAGGCACTGCGCGTCAAGGAAGAGCGAAGTGGGGTCACGCCTGATCGAAACTAGCAGACCCCGTACCTACAATATCTCCACCGAGGAGATCTACCCCTCGACCGAGCCGAAGCTCAGCGGTTGGCGCGGCGCGCCAAGTCGTTCGTCTTGCTGGGGGACGGGAAGGAGCTCTACCACCACAGCCCCTCAGGCATCCTCCAGCGATGCATATCCATCGCCGAAGGCCAGAAGCTCTTACAAGAAATACACTCGGGGGCTTGCGGTCATCACGCAGCGCCTCAAGCCCTTGTTGGAAACGCCTTCCGACAAGGCTTCTACTGGCCGACCGCGGTGGCCGACGCCACTAGAATTGTGCGCACCTGCAAAGGGTGTCAATTCTATGCAAGGCAGACCCACCTGCCCGCTCAGGCTCTGCAGACCATACCCATCACCTGGTCGTTTGCTGTGTGGGGTCTGGACCTCGTTGGCCCCTTGCAGAAGGCACCCGGGGGCTACACGCACCTGCTGGTCGCCGTCGACAAATTCTCCAAGTGGATCGAGGTCCGGCCCCTAAACAGCATCAGGTCCGAACAGGCGGTGGCGTTCTTCACCAACATCATCCATCGCTTTGGGGTCCCGAACTCCATCATCACCGACAACGGCACCCAGTTCACCGGCAGAAAGTTCCTAGACTTCTGCGAGGATCACCACATCCGGGTTGGGTCGCCGTGGCTCACCCCATGACGAATGGGCAAGTAGAGCGTGCCAACGGCATGATCCTGCAAGAACTCAAGCCACGGATCCACAACGACCTCAACAAGTTCGGCAAGCGATGGATGAAGGAGCTCCCCTCGGTGGTCTGGAGTCTGAGGACAACGCCGAGCCGAGCCACGGGCTTCACACTGTTCTTTCTAGTCTATGGGGCCGAGGCCATCTTGCCCATAGACTTAGAATACGGTTCCCTGAGGGCGAGGGCCTACGACGATCAAAGCAACCGAGCTAACCGAGAAGGCTCACTGGACCAGCTGGAGGTGTCTCGGGACATGGCCTTGCTACACTCGGCGCGGTATCAGCAGTCCCTGCGATGCTACCACGCCCGAGGGGTTCGGTCCCGAGACCTCTAGGTGGGCGACCTGGTGCTTTGGCTGCGACAAGACGCCCGAGGGCGGCACAAGCTCACACCTCCCTTGGAAGTGTCGTTCGTCATCGCCAAAGTTCTGAAGCCCGGGACGTACAAGCTGGCCAACAGTCAAGCCGAGGTCTACAGCAACGCTTGGAACATCCGATAGCTACGTCGCTTCTACCCTTAAGATGCTTTCAAGTCATTCATACACCTCGTTCACACACAAAGTCTAACCATCAAGGAAGGGTCGGCCTTGCCTCGGCAAAAAGCCCAACCCTCCCTCGGGGGCTAGAAGGGGGGAACCCCTCTGCGTCAAAATTTTTCCTCGGAAAAAGATCTTTTCTGCCAGAATATCTCTCGTGCTTTTCGACTACTTCGAAAGTGGATCCTGAAAACGACGGAGTACACGTAAGCAGCCAAGGCTGACCGAGCTGAGGGACTCCTACGCCTCCGGGATACGGATACCTCACTCATCACCTTCTGCGATAAGTAACTCACGCTCGGATAAGCTATTCCGCTGATCGAACAAGTCCCAACGCTCGAAGACCCTTCTGCCGAAACGATTTTTCGGGCCTTCTCGATTACATCGATAGCAGAATCCGGCGGATGAGTAAGAGTACACGTAAGCGGCAAGGCCGACCGAGCCGAGGGATTCCTACACCTCCGGGATACGGATACCTCACTCATCACCTTCCGTGAAAAGTAACTCTCGCTTGGACAAACAACTCTATTACCAACAAATAAGTCCAGATACTCGAAGCAAGGGGAAAAGACACGCAGCTTTACAACACGACGACAGTATGTTTGGGCCTCGGCGGCCGCAGAAAACATACGCACACTACAAGATAACCTGATCCTACAGGCTCGGACCTTGACGGTTGAAGGGAGCAGCAGCACCCTCGGCGTCGACTACACCTTCGGCGAGGTCTGACCTAGCCTCAGACGGCGACGCGGTCGGAGGATCTCCACTTCGAAGGACGACATCAGCACCACGCCCGGGCCATCGCCGCCAGGGTCTCTTCCAGGAGTCCGGCTCGAGCAGACGGCTCGGCCGGTCACCTCGAAGCCTCAGCCAGCTGTCCCCCGAGGACATCAGCCCGGCCCATGGCCTCGGCAACTCGACTCCGGCGTCGGTCCCACCAGCGGACGGCCCGGTCAGGCTCCGGCCGACAAAGTCTTCTTTTCGAGCCAACTCTGCCTCTGTCTGTGCTGACACCGCTACCTCCGGCTTCGGCTCATCGAAGAGCGGCCGAGGGTTTCTTTAACTAAGCAAGAGAAACCTCGGACAGCAAGGCCAACCGAGCCGAGGGACTCCTACGCCTCTGGGATACGGCTACCTCACTCGTCACCTTCGCACAAGCCAACTCACGCTTGGTAAAGCGGTTCAGATAGCCGACAGGCGAGTCTTAGTGCTCGAAATGAAGAAAAAACACGGCTCCGTGCCGAAAATACATACATGTTCAGGCCCACGCGTCATGCAACCGGCGCGCCGGTCGCAACGTGCAAGAAACCGCACCGCCACTCGCGCCACTACCGCGCCTCCTCGACTGCGGAACCAGTACCGCGACTCGAGGCAACCCTGCGCATGACCCAACAGTGCCAACCAGGCACATCGGTCACAGGCCAGTCAGCTGTAGGAGAAGGCGCGACGGTCGATACGGCCAGAAATGGGCCGACATTAATGGCGGTGGCAGGCGAGCGAAAGCAGCGGTCAAGTCGTCAGCCAGGCTCGCGTCCCCTCCTGGGACAGCGGGAGAGCCCTCTCCCACGGCGTGAAGACGGCGCGCCCGTGTCCCGTTCCTCGAACGGCTCGCGCACGCGCAACGGCTGCCCCACGAACCACTCGTCCCGCCGCATTAACTCCGCCGCAGGACAGGCAGCGCCTTTGGCAGGAGAAGCGAGCGACGCTTCGCCTTCGCCATAATGACCGCGTCCAAAAAGGTACGCCATGTCATTCAATTTCGTATCCTTTTCCTCTTTCTCTCTCTTACAACAGGGACCGGGAAAGGGGATGCCCTGAAAGGGATCCTTCCCCGCGAAGGAAACGGGTCCCGAGCCCCCCTACTGATCAGAGGTTCGAAGGCTGGCCCCTCGGAGGGGTTTAACAGCCGCCTCAGAGCGCTTGGGCTCCGCGCCCACTACTGGTCAGAGGTTCAAAGGCCGGCCCCTCAGAAGGGTTCAACGATCGCCTCAGGCCACTCGGGCTCCGCGCCCACTACTGATCAGGGGTTCGTAGGCTGGCCCTCGAAGGGTTCACAGCCGCCTCAAACGCAGAGCGAGGGATGACCCTGGGTACGTTTGATACATAATCAAGGCTCGGGCTACGCTCCCGAGGTACCCTAGGACATTTCCGAGACCAGCGGGAACGATCTTGTAATGGAATCCCATCAGAGGGAGGCATCGAGCCCTCGGACCCCGTCAAAAGGGGACCGGGTCCGGCAGATCACCCGCAGGTACTTTTGGAGCGCGCCTCCGGGCCTCTAGCCGACCCCTAACAAATGGGGCATGGGCGTCCACTTGGATTACCCGTTAGCAGCTCACCGGAGACACCATGTTCGACGCCCTCCAAGGGCAACATGGCGCTTTTCCCCCCTCCTCCTTGCGGAAAGGCAACGCAGGGGCGTATGTAAAGAAGTCGAGTCTGTCCTTGACCGTCCTCTCGCCCTGTGTGGAGGCTCGGGGGCTGCTCTCGCAAACCCAGCTCCGGCCGAACCGTTGACAGCGTCAACATACCAGCCCAAGAACTTGGGACCCGACTGTGCACCCGGGCTACGGCCAGCTCGCATGAGGGAACATCCAGACCGGCCGAAGCATTGCGAAACGCATTAAGACCTCGAAGGAGTCAAACCACTCCTCCGAGGCATCGGGGGCTACACCCGGCGGGTGCGCTCGCGCGCACCCACCGAAACAAAATGCAACCGAGAAAGGCCGGTCCCCTTGCAAAAAAGTGCGACAAAAGCCTCCAAGCGAGTATTAACACTCCCTTCGAGGCTCAGGGGCTACTGTCGGGGACCATAATTAGGGGTACCCTCAAGGCTCCTAATCTCAGCTGGTAACCCCCATCAGCACAAAGCTGCAAAGGCCTGATGGGTGCGATTAAGTCAAGGATCGGTCCACTCAAGGGACACGATCTCGCCTCGCCCGAGCCCAGCCTCGGGCAAGGGCAGCCGACCCTGGAGGATTTACGTCTCGCCCGAGGACCCCCTCCAGCAACGGACACACCTTCGGCTTGCCCGAGGCCCAGACTTCACCAAGAAGCAACCTTGGCCAAGCCGCCACGCCGACCGACCGTATCGCAGGAGCATTTAATGCAAAGGTGGCCTGACACCTTATCCTGACGCACGCCCTTCAGTCGACAGAGCCGAAGTGACCGCAGTCACTTCGCCGCTCCACTGACCGGCCTGACAAGAGGACAGCGCCGCCTGCGCCGCTCCAACTGCTGTGCCACTCGGCAGAGTGAGGCTGACAGCAGCCAAGTCCGGCCTCAGGCGCCATAAGAAACTCCGCTTCGCCCGACCCTAGGGCTCGGACTCGGGCTCAGCCCCAGAAGACGACAAACTCCGCTCCGCCCGACCCCAGGGCTCGGACTCGGGCTCAGCCCCGGAAGACGACGAACTCCGCTTCGCCCGACCCTAGGGCTCGGACTTGGGCTCAGCCCCGGAAGACGACGAACTCCGCTTTGCCCGAACCCAGGGCTCGGACTCGGGCTCAGCCCCGGAAGACGACGAACTTCGCTTCGCTCGACCCCAGGGCTCGGACTCGGGCTCAGCCCCGGAAGACGACGAACTCCGCTTCGCCCGACCCCAAGGCTCGGACTCGGGCTCAGCCCTGGAAGACGACGAACTCCGCTTCACCTGACCCTAGGGCTCGGACTCGGGCTCAGCCCTGGAAGACGACGAACTCCGCTTCACCTGACCCTAGGGCTCGGACTCGGGCTCAGCCCTGGAAGACGACGAACTCCGCTTCACCTGACCCTAAGGCTCGGACTCGGGCTCAGCCCTAGAAGACGACGAACTCCGCTTCGCCCGACCCCAAGGCTCGGACTTGGGCTCAGCCCCGGAAGACGACGAACTCCGCCTCGCCCGACCCAGGGCTCGGACTCGGGCTCGGCCCCGGAAGACGACGAACTCCGCCTCGCCCGACCCCAGGGCTCGGACTCAGCCCTGGCCTCAACCGACGGTCTCCGCCTCGCCTGACCCAGGGGCTCGGACTCGACCTCGACCTCGGAAGACAGACTCGACCTCGACCTCGGAGGAGCCTCTGCCTCGCCCAACCCAGGGCTCGGACCGACCACGTCACAGAAGGCGCCATCATTACCCTACCCCAAGCCAACTCAGGCTACGGGGAACAAGACCGGCGTCCCATCTGGCTCGCCCCGATAAACAAGCAATGATGGCGCCCTGCATGCTCCATGACGACGGCGGCTCCCAGCCCCCTTACGGAAGCAAGGAGACGTCAACAAGGACTCGACAGCCCCAACAGCTATCCTTCTGCCAGGCTCCAGCGCTCCTCCGACGGCCAAGACACCACACGAACTGGGTGCCAAAACCTCTCCGGCTGCCACGACGGCATGTACTTAGGGCACTAGCTCTTCTTCGCTAGACACATTAGCACACTGCTACACTCCCATTGTATACCTGGATCCTCTCCTTACGCCTATAAAAGGAAGGTCCAGGGCCCTCTCACAGAGGGTTGGCCGCGCGGTGAAGGAAGGGACAGCGCTCGCGTAAGCCTCTCGCTCCCTCCCGCGTGGACGCTTGTAACCCCCTACTGCAAGCGCACCTGTAACACCCTGAATTTGGGGGTATAAATTTTTTCTCTAATATCCATCAAATTTAGGTGTTACTCTCTCTTATACTCTCTCTCTTTTCCTTACTTTCTTTTTCTTTTTCCTAAATAGTGAAGGATTATTTTATTTTATATCGACTTGTGAGCCCAGTAAAGTAAAACCCCTAGGTGGTGCTTAATTGTCGCATCATGCTGGAGTGCATTTATTTTATGTTTAACGTATTGTCTTGGTGTGTATCCATTTAATTTGTAGCTCTTTTTTGTGTATAAATATGAATAGGAATAAAAGAAAATAATCAAAAGAAGAAAATAGAAAGGGGCCTGCTTCCCCAATTTCCTTAGCCAGCCCCAGCTCGTGCATGCTTGCCCAGCCGCACGCCAGCCACCGCTCAGCGCACGCGCCCATGCTGCCCAGCCAGCAACCGCTTGTGCCCATGGCTCTATCGCGCATGCGTGCAACCGCCTAGCCACGCGTGTTACTTCCTTGCCCTGGCCCACGCGTCAGACACCCCTTCTTATAACCACCTCCTCCTCCATTTTTTTTCTCTGCTCGCATAACCCTCAGCCACCCACGGTACTAGAAACCGAACCGTCGTTGCGCAGTCTGCAGCGTCTTTCCGCCCGTCTTCACCGTCCACCTCGCCGGAGCCCATCCCGGCACCTGCGCTCGAGTCCACGGAGGTGAGAACTCTTCGCCGTCTAGCTCCCTCCTTTTTCCCTCCCTCCCCTTTAGCGCATCCGCTCATGCCCTTGCGCGGAGTGCCCCCGGCACGGCAGCCTGGGTGGTTAGCCCGCGACCACCCCGGCCCAGCCTCTGCACGATCCTGGCGTAGCACCCGGATCTGCCTCGCGCCCTGTTCCTCTGCCTGCAAGCTCGCCTAGCGCAGCAAGCAGCAGCTCCGGCAAGCAGCCAGCAGCGAAGAACCTGGCCGGGCTCCGTTTCCCCCATGGCGTGCGCGTGCAGGCTGCCTCCTGGCTTGGCTCGGCCCCTGCGCCGCGCTTCTGGTGGCTAGGAGCGGCCCCTGCGGCACTTCCAAGGCCAGTCCCCAGCCTAGAGCAAACCGTCCCGTCGTGCTCGTGAAGAAAAAGCAAACCGTCCGTGTGGCCGTGTGCGAGTACGTAGGCTAGGAGAAAAGAACAGACGTTGGGCCCCACAAACATGTTGCATGCAGCCTTCCTCCATGATTTTCTGGCATGCGTACAGACTCTAGACTCTAGAGCCAAAAAGAAATTGCCTATCCTTTGCATGTCGTATTCCCCTCCTCAACTAGGCTGCATGCCAGAGAAATAGTCCTCAAGGATTCTCTGTGCCCTCAGATCTGTGGCCCTAGGTGTGGCTTGTTTCGGCCAATAAAATGTGCCACGTCGTCATTAATCTGTGATTAGTAAATATATATTAGCCTTTGCGTTATACATCTGAATTATTCTGTTTCTATCGAGTTAGCTTCCTAATAATATCGTGCGCACGTTAAACATGTTATCTTGTCATGACGTATGTTTGTTTTACTTAATTGTCAGTTTGTCCGTCGGTTATTAACGTAGCAATTTAGTCAAAACTAGTTTATGGTTTTAGGTTGCACTTTTATAAATATACGTTAACTTGATTAATACCAACTTAAGCGCTTTTCATTTAATACTTGTTTATTATAAACTCGTTGTGGTTCATCGCGTATCGCGTGCGTCGCTCGCGCGTGTCGCGCGCTGTTGTGCGCGTTGTTTCGCGTACGCGCAGCGTGTCGTCGGGGTCCCGATGACATCCATCTACCCCTAGACGACGTTCGTCTACCCGTAGACGACGCTCGTCTACCCCCGAACCCGTTCATCTATCCCGCGTGTTAGTAGCATTTCTTTGTCACGACACAAGTTTTAATTAATTAGTGAATTATTTGTTCATTCGATATTTTAGAATAACAATTTAAATAGAACTAATTTTATAATTTTATTAGCGCTTTATAAATATAAGTTAATGTGATTAATACCTATTCAAACATTTTAATTAATAAGTGTTTAGTATAAACACAATGTCTGTTAGCGGCTTTCGTGTGTCGTGTGCGTCGTCGCACTGCCTATGCGCTGTTCACACGCGTAGAGCTCGTAGTCGTCATGCTGTGCGCGCACCGTGTGCATTGCCGCAATGCTGTTTCGCGCGCGTCGTCGCTTGTTGTTCACGCGTGTCGCCCGTGCTGTTCGCACGCGTTGTCACACATCGTTCATGTTTGTCGCGCAGTGTCTGCGCGTGATAATAAATTGTTTTTGCTTATAAACACTCATGTTAATAACGTTAATTCATCATGTCACATATTTTAGATAATTAACTTAAAGTTTGCTCGACTAATATTTATTAGATTAATATCCCAATTAGAGTAAAATGTGTATTGTTCAACTTGCGTTTTTATAATAAACATTAACATGGCTAATATCAACTTAACTACCTTTTATTTATTTAATATTTTTTTAGTATGAACGTGTCACAAATTTTGTTTTCTCGCCAGTCGTGCATGCTGTTCCGCACGTGGCGGCGTGTTCGTTCGCGCTCGTCGCACGTGCTGTTTTGTGTGTTGTCAGCGGGCTATGTCGCGCGTGTCCGCGCGTCGTTCGCACGCTGTCGTGATGTTTCGCGTTACGTATTTCGTCCCGCTTAGAGTCGCTGGTGTTATTTGAATTACTTATTTGACTAAGAATTGTTAGTGTGGTCAGCTAATTAAAACTGTGTGATAACTCTATTTTCATTTTAATAAATATTGACTAATATGAGCATATCAAACTAAATGTTAAACTAAATGTTATGATTAATACTCGTTTAATGTAGACATGATAACTTCTCGACCGTAGCTCCGACCGACACGTTTCTTTCCCTCGTGTGTGACCGTAGCAGCGAGCTCTATTTTATCCTGCACGTTTTAATAATGTTTTATCTTGTATGGTGTAATGTTCTTATGCATATATATGTTTCTTTGCTTGTACTGGTTCTTCTTCGCTTCGCGTTGCGAATAGATTGCGATCTGTTTCCGAGCTTTGAGGAATCGAAGGTCAACCGTTAGCGACCAAGTGATTTGGTTCTTCGAGTTCTGCAAAGTTGAAGACCCTGAGCATCTGTTTGGTGAAGGCAAGTGTCCTCTGACCCATTATGTCCCATTTACTTTATAATACACTGTCCCGCATATTATGAACAACCTAAGGATTTACTAGCTTTCTATTTACCTTGTCCTTGATTTACCTTTTTGGTTACTATGGTTAGCTACATGCTAGCGCTTTACTTTAATCAATGAACATGATGAGATACAATGATGATACTATGATTTTATTCTGGATATGATGATATACTTGTGGCATTTAAGGGGACTCGGGCTGTTTCCCGAGTACCTCTCCGTAAGGACCTGTTCGTTGAGAGACCACCCGGGATAACAGTGCAACCATGAGGGTGAAATGGGACGCCCTTAGCTAATTAATTAGAGGAACTGGAGGTGTAGTTGCTTCGCCGTCGTGCCGTCAATGGGGTCCAGGCACAGTGCTTGCTCTGCCAAGGTTGGGTGCCGAGGTTTTTTTCGATTTGCTTTTGTTAGTCACCCTCTTGCGGGGAGGGGTACTGTGTTTATCAAACTGGAGAAACCTAACGGGCGGCTATGACCTCTAGGGAATCTTTGTAAAAGCTACGTAGTGATACCCTGCCGGACCACCTAGGAAGTGATCAATGGGGAGTCATGATCCCCGGGCAAAATGGGAATCACGGCTCATGGGTAAAGTGTGCGACCTCTGCAGAGGGTAATGAAACTGATATATCAGCCGTGCTCACGGTTAAGAGCAGCCTTGGGATCCTCTTTGATTAGAGATACTCTGGATACACCTCAGATGATGACTTTAAGGATGATAATTATGACTATGTTAATGGTAAGTGGTATTCTTTCCGTTTGGAAAGGGTACTTTGGGTTAATAACTTGGGTTAATGTTAAAACCTGGCTCTCATTGAGTAATAATAACCTGACCAACTAAAAGCAACTGCTTGACCTTAACCCCAAATAAAGCTAGTCCACTACAGCCAAACAGGACATTTGCTGAGTACGTTGATGTGTACTCACCCTTGCTTTCACAAAACACCAGGTTGCCTTTGGTGCAATCTATGCTCAGGTAAAGAAGAAGGCGTCGAGGCGAACCTCCAGGAGTTCCAGGACTTCGACGAGTTCGAGGATTAGGCTAGCGACCTCCCCCAGTCAGCTGCCTGTGGTGGGTTTATTTACGTTGGCTACGTTTATGTTCTGTGTACTTTGATTATATTATGTAAATGACTCTAGTCTTTCATATTATTACTTACTCTTTATTGTTATTCGAAGCATTGTGCTATGATGAGTCGTTTATGTAATCGCCGTGTACGTGAATTTCTGATCCTGGCACGCACATGGTTCGCATTCGGTTTGCCTTCCAAAACCGGATGTGACATAAGTGGTATCAAAGCCTTGCTGACTATAGGACCGCTATCCTAGAGTAGCAATGGCCGTTTTAAGGACTTATTGGTTGTTACTTCACCTCATCCTTGATTCTGCTTCAAAATATTAGTCACCTCGACTAATTCTATGTTGTGCTACTATATACCCCCTTGCCAATAAGTATTTTATTCTAGTATGGTCTATACTTATCTCAATCTATTAGATTTGATCTCACTCTTGTGCTTGCGACATCTTTGTAGGTGCCCCTCACCATAACCTTCTTGTCTTTTTTGGGATTCTTTCCTCTTCGTCATTAAATTGCTACCATCTGGCGAACTCTAGTCCTTTGGTATTGACATGCTTGTATCCCTTTAATGCTCTTGTTTCAAACACTTGCCTCTGAATTTCTACTACCTACTTAGACATTTCAGTTTATATGTCCTTCCTATCTTTTGAGACCCTTTCCTCTTCTGTTGTTAAGTCGCTATCTTTCGGCAATATCTTGTGTTTTGGTATTGGTATGCTCATCTCCTTGAAACCTTACATGCTCTCATATTTTTATATGCTTACTTTTATATCCAATGCCAATTTAAAACATTTTAGTTTACATGCCCTTGACCACCCTTGTTTCTCGATGATCCATGAGCATTCATTTTATTTCGCACATCCTTGGTGATCTCGTAAATTCTTTTGTAATTTCCTTTGGTAATGAATTTTTACTTCAACCCTTCTGTTGGAATCATACCTATCTTACCCTTGATTATTTTCTCCACTTCGCCACTTCGTGAGTCTTGCCTTAACTCTATCCTTGGTTATGCTTCTCACGATTGTCATCTTTACCCTTGTCGCCTCTACATCTTACTTTGATGCTTATATTATACATATCCTTTAAAACCTTCTCTCTTCCTTCTCAATTTTATAGTGGTATTTTACATATTTTCCCTTGATCATATCCTCTTCCTTGTCGCTTGCGAGTTTTTAACTCCATTCTTTGTTGTACTTATACCATTGACTCTTCAATGCCTTCATCTTTCCTCTGATACCCTTGTCTGTTATCACCTTTGACCCTTGATATTTATGTCTTCTACCTAAATGCTGACCTTGAACTTATCCTTTAAAAGCCTCCCCTTTCTTTCAACCTAGTTTGAGAGCTGCGAGTTACCCATCTCGCCCTTGATTATTTCTCCTAATGTCGCCTCGCAAGTTTTGTCTTAGTTCCATCCTTTGATGTGTTTCTATTTGCTATCACCCTCACCTTGTCATCCATCGATCTTGCCTTGATTCTCATCTTTATTCCTACTCTTTAAAAATCCCCTCTCTTCCACCTCAACTTGAGAGTGAAAATTTACTTATCTGGCCCTTGGACATATCCTCTTCTTTTCCACTTGCAGGTCCTGTCTTAACTCCATCCTCTATGGTACTTATATCCTTTGTCTTATGCCTATTTACCTCCTCTCCTACATCATTGTCCATTATTACCTTCAAAACCCTCATGATACCTATGCCCTAGCCTTCCTGCTTATATTGAACCTACCCTTTGAAGCCTCCTCATTTCCATCCCTGTTCGGGGACAATGCCTCATCAATTTCATCGTTGACTGCTCCCCCTTCCTTGACACCTTGCAATTGCAAGTCTTGTCTAAAATACATCCTTTATTCTGTGTTTGTCCATTATCACCTTAACCCTTGTCATCCCTTGATCTTTACTTTGATGCTTATCATGTACCTGCATTTTAAAGCCGCCTCGCCCATTTCATTTCAAGAGTGAAGTCTTACCCATCCCGCTCTTGTTCGTTCCCTTTTCCTCTATCTCGTTGCAAGTCTTAGATTTTGCTCGATATCACCCTTACCTTCCTAATATCTAGATCTTGCCATGATGCTTATCCTATACCTACCTTTTGAAATATCATCTTTCCCATCTCGATTTGAGAATGGTGTTTTACCTATCATGACCTTGGTTGCATTCTCTCCCTGTCGGATACAATCCTTGCTTTAGCAACATCCTTTATTATGCTCATACCCCTATCCTGCATGTCTTATTATTTCCCTTGCCTTTCGATGGCCTTAGAGTAGTTTCCCCTTTGTAAGGAAAGACCACCATCTAGTTACGTGTAGCAACGAGATGTTTGTTGATGTGTGCTCGTGATGGTTGTCTTTGTGTTATGACTGATTTGCTTCTTTGAAATGAGTGTTGGTGTGTTGTGGCCATTGGTCCGTAATGACATCAGTTTACTAGGTGAGTGTCATATAGTTAGGTAGTTGGGCGCTCTCCTGTTTCTCTCTTTAATCCATCTATGCTTACCCTTTTCTACCAATATTCTTTCCTCTTGCACCTATGCAGTTGACAACCTCCAGCTCCTCTCTTAATCAGTCAAGATCAGAGTCGACAACATCTCCACCAAATGCATATCAACGCTCCTGTTAAGGGGGTTAGCTGCTAACCCCAATGAAGACAATGCGACCAAAATCAACCAACAAGATTCGAGTGGTGCAGCAAAAGCGTGTGTGGGTCCTAACCCACAGGTCCAAGAGATCCTCAAGAATTGCATCGATCGGTCTCAAGCATCTAAAAGTCAAAGCAAACCGATCCCCATGTTAAGCTTGTAGAGTCAAAGTCAACTCAAGGAAGTCGTGAACATCCTATGAACCAACCACGTTTTCTTGCTAGCTTCTTCTTGAATCTCGGGGGCGAGATTCCTGTTAAGGGGGTTAGATCTGTAACACCCTGAATTTGGGGGTATAAATTTTTTCTCTAATATCCATCAAATTTAGGTGTTACTCTCTCTTATACTCTCTCTTTTCCTTACTTTCTTTTTCTTTTTCCTAAATAGTGAAGGATTATTTTATTTTATATCGACTTGTGAGCCCAGTAAAGTAAAACCCCTAGGTGGTGCTTAATTGTCGCATCATGCTGGAGTGCATTTATTTTATGTTTAACGTATTGTCTTGGTGTGTATCCATTTAATTTGTAGCTCTTTTTTGTGTATAAATATGAATAGGAATAAAAGAAAATAATCAAAAGAAGAAAATAGAAAGGGGCCTGCTTCCCCAATTTCCTTAGCCAGCCCCAGCTCGTGCATGCTTGCCCAGCCGCACGCCAGCCACCGCTCAGCGCACGCGCCCACGCTGCCCAGCCAGCAACCGCTTGTGCCCATGGCTCTATCGCGCATGCGTGCAACCGCCTAGCCACGCGTGTTACTTCCTTGCCCTGGCCCACGCGTCAGACACCCCTTCTTATAACCACCTCCTCCTCCATTTTTTTTCTCTGCTCGCATAACCCTCAGCCACCCACGGTGCTAGAAACCGAACCGTCGTCGCGCAGTCTGCAGCGTCTTTCCGCCCGTCTTCACCGTCCACCTCGCCGGAGCCCATCCCGGCACCTGCGCTCGAGTCCACGGAGGTGAGAAGTCTTTGCCGTCTAGCTCCCTCCTTTTTCCCTCCCTCCCCTTTAGCGCATCCGCTCATGCCCTTGCGCGGCGTGCCCCCAGCACGGCAGCCTGCGTGGTTAGCCCGCGACCACCCCGGCCCAGCCTCTGCACGATCCTGGCGTAGCACCCGGATCTGCCTCGCGCCCTGTTCCTCTGCCTGCAAGCTCGCCTAGCGCAGCAAGCAGCAGCTCCGGCAAGCAGCCAGCAGCGAAGAACCTGGCCGGGCTCCGTTTCCCCCATGGCGTGCGCGTGCAGGCTGCCTCCTGGCTTGGCTCGGCCCCTGCGCCGCGCTTCTGGTGGCTAGGAGCGGCCCCTGCGGCACTTCCGTGGCTAGTCCCCAGCCTAGAGCAAACCGTCCCGTCGTGCTCGTGAAGAAAAAGCAAACCGTCTGTGTGGCCGTGTGCGAGTACGTAGGCTAGGAGAAAAGAACAGACGTTGGGCCCCACAAACATGTTGCATGCAGCCTTCCTCCATGATTTTCTGGCATGCGTACAGACTCTAGACTCTAGAGCCAAAAAGAAATTGCCTATCCTTTGCATGTCGTATTCCCCTCCTCAACTAGGCTGCATGCCAGAGAAATAGTCCTCAAGGATTCTCTATGCCCTCAGATCTGTGGCCCTAGGTGTGGCTTGTTTCGGCCAATAAAATGTGCCACGTCGTCATTAATCTGTGATTAGTAAATATATATTAGCCTTTGCGTTATACATCTGAATTATTCTGTTTCTATCGAGTTAGCTTCCTAATAATATCGTGCGCTTGTTAAACATGTTATCTTGTCATGACGTATGTTTGTTTTACTTAATTGTCAGTTTGTCCGTCGGTTATTAACGTAGCAATTTAGTCAAAACAAGTTTATGGTTTTAGGTTGCACTTTTATAAATATACGTTAACTTGATTAATACCAACTTAAGCGCTTTTCATTTAATACTTGTTTATTATAAACTCGTTGTGGTTCATCGCGTATCGCGTGCGTCGCTCGCGCGTGTCACGCGCTGTTGTGCGCGTTGTTTCGCGTACGCGCAGCGTGTCGTTGGGGTCCCGATGACATCCATCTACCCCTAGACGACGTTCGTCTACCCGTAGACGACGCTCGTCTACCCCCGAACCCGTTCATCTATCCCGCGTGTTAGTAGCATTTCTTTGTCACGACACAAGTTTTAATTAATTAGTGAATTATTTGTTCATTCGATATTTTAGAATAACAATTTAAATAGAACTAATTTTATAATTTTATTAGCGCTTTATAAATATAAGTTAATGTGATTAATACCTATTCAAACATTTTAATTAATAAGTGTTTAGTATAAACACAATGTCTGTTAGCGGCTTTCGTGTGTCGTGTGCGTCGTCGCACTGTCTATGCGCTGTTCACACGCGTAGAGCTCGTCGTCGTCATGCTGTGCGCGTATCGTGTGCATTGCCGCAATGCTGTTTCGCGCGCGTCGTCGCTTGTTGTTCACGCGTGTCGCTCGTGCTGTTCGCACGCGTTGTCACACATCGTTCATGTTTGTCGCGCAGTGTCTGCGCGTGATAATAAATTGTTTTTGCTTATAAACACTCATGTTAATAACGTTAATTCATCATATCACATATTTTCGATAATTAACTTAAAGTTTGCTCGACTAATATTTATTAGATTAATATCCCAATTAGAGTAAAATGTGTATTGTTCAACTTGCGTTTTTATAATAAACATTAACATGGCTAATATCAACTTAACTACCTTTTATTTATTTAATATTTTTTTACTATGAACGTGTCACAAATTTTGTTTTCTCGCCAGTCGTGCATGCTGTTCCGCACGTGGCGGCGTGTTCGTTCGCGCTCGTCTCACGTGTTGTTTTGTGTGTTGTCAGCGGGCTATGTCGCGCGTGTCCGCGCGTCGTTCGCACGCAGTCGTGATGTTTCGCGTTACGTATTTCGTCCCGCTTAGAGTCGCTGGTGTTATTTGAATTACTTATTTGACTAAGAATTGTTAGTGTGGTCAGCTAATTAAAACTGTGTGATAACTCTATTTTCATTTTAATAAATATTGACTAATATGAGCATATCAAACTAAATGTTAAACTAAATGTTATGATTAATACTCGTTTAATGTAGACATGATAACTTCTCGACCATAGCTCCGACCGACACGTTTCTTATCCTCGTGTGTGACCGTAGCAGCGAGCTCTATTTTATCCTGCATGTTTTAATAATGTTTTATCTTGTATGGTGTAATGTTCTTATGCATATATATGTTTCTTTGCTTGTACTGGTTCTTCTTCGCTTCGCGTTGCGAATAGATTGCGATCTGTTTCCGAGCTTTGAGGAATCGAAGGTCAACCGTTGGCGACCAAGTGATCTGGTTCTTCGAGTTCTGCAAAGTTGAAGACCCTGAGCATCTGTTTGGTGAAGGCAAGTGTCCTCTGACCCATTATGTCCCATTTACTTTATAATACACTGTCCCGCATATTATGAACAACCTAAGGATTTACTAGCTTTCTATTTACCTTGTCCTTGATTTACCTTTTTGGTTACTATGGTTAGCTACATGCTAGCGCTTTACTTTAATCAATGAACATGATGAGATACAATGATGATACTATGATTTTATTCTGGATATGATGATATACTTGTGGCATTTAAGGGGACTCGGGCTGTTTCCCGAGTACCTCTCCGTAAGGACCTGTTCGTTGAGAGACCACCCGGGATAACAGTGCAACCATGAGGGTGAAATGGGACGCCCTTAGCTAATTAATTAGAGGAACTGGAGGTGTAGTTGCTTCGCCGTCGTGCCGTCAATGGGGTCTAGGCACAGTGCTTGCTCTGCCAAGGTTGGGTGCCGAGGTTTTTTCGATTTGCTTTTGTTAGTCACCCTCCTGCGGGGAGGGGTACTGTGTTTATCAAACTGGAGAAACCTAACGGGCGGCTATGACCTCTAGGGAATCTTTGTAAAAGCTACGTAGTGATACCCTGCCGGACCACCTAGGAAGTGATCAATGGGGAGTCATGATCCCCGGGCAAAATGGGAATCACGGCTCATGGGTAAAGTGTGCGACCTCTGCAGAGGGTAATGAAACTGATATATCAGCCGTGCTCACGGTTAAGAGCAGCCTTGGGATCCTCTTTGATTAGAGATACTCTGGATACACCTCAGATGATGACTTTAAGGATGATAATTATGACTATGTTAATGGTAAGTGGTATTCTTTCCGTTTGGAAAGGGTACTTTGGGTTAATAACTTGGGTTAATGTTAAAACCTGGCTCTCATTGAGTAATAATAACCTGACCAACTAAAAGCAACTGCTTGACCTTAACCCCAAATAAAGCTAGTCCACTACAGCCAAACAGGACATTTGCTGAGTACGTTGATGTGTACTCACCCTTGCTTTCACAAAACACCAGGTTGCCTTTGGTGCAATCTATGCTCAGGTAAAGAAGAAGGCGTCGAGGCGAACCTCCAGGAGTTCCAGGACTTCGACGAGTTCGAGGATTAGGCTAGCGACCTCCCCCAGTCAGCTGCCTGTGGTGGGTTTATTTACGTTGGCTACGTTTCTGTTCTGTGTACTTTGATTATATTATGTAAATGACTCTAGTCTTTCATATTATTACTTACTCTTTATTGTTATTCGAAGCATTGTGCTATGACGAGTCGTTTATGTAATCGCCGTGTACGTGAATTTCTGATCCTGGCACGCACATGGTTCGCATTCGGTTTGCCTTCCAAAACCGGGTGTGACAGCACCCGACCTGGGCGCGGGACAAACACAAAGGCCGCGGGTTTCCCCTTTTACACATGTCTCCCTCCGGCTTCTTCCCCCCTTCACGCTCCGTCTCGCGCCGACCCATCTGGGCTGGGGCACGCGGCGACAATTTACTCGTCGGTCCAGGGACCCCCCGGGGTCGAAACGCCGACAGAATTTGTATTCAAATTTAATGTTTCTCTTGATCATACCCAATTTGAAGAAGTTATTTATTCATAGATTCATTTTGTATAGTATGTTATTCCTTTCTTTCCCCCTTTTCTAAATTCTAGAGTGCAAATTGGGTTAGGACTAATTCTCTTCTTTTATGTATTCTTGTTATCATTACCACTGTAGACAAATGCACACACCAATAAACACCAGCATGATGCATGATTTAATTGTATTTATATTCTTATTAATCATTTATTTTCAAATGAAGTGTTCACATGTGATGATAAATGGAAAAATCACATATAAAGGAAAGGAAATTCTCCTTTTATTTCTTTTACAAAATGGGTATTACAAATCCTACCCCCCTTAAAAATAATCTCGTCCTCGAGATTTAAGAAGAACTAGAGAAAAGATGGGGAAAATCTATGCGAAGCTCTTCTTCTCTTTCCCAGGTCGCTTCATCTTCTCCGTGGTGACTCCATTGCACTTTACACATCTTTATCACCTTATTCCTCGTAACTCGAGTCAAGGTATCCAAAATCTTGATCGGGTACTCTGTGTAAGTCAAATCACCTTGAACACTGAGCTCTTCCATTGGTAACTGTTCCTCAAGGACACGGAGACACTTCTTCAGTTGAGATACGTGGAACACATTATGCACATCCGATAGAGTAGCAGGTAACTCGAGTTGGTATGACATCTCCCCAACTCGCCTAAAGATCAAGAATGGTCCAATATAGCGAGGGGACAATTTGCCCTTGACTTTGAATCTCCTCATTCCACGAAGTGGTGACACCTTGAGGTAAACATAATCTCCTTCTTCAAATTCCAGTGGTCTTCGTCTATTATCGGCATAATTTTTTTGCCTGGTTTGAGCCACCCTCAAATTCTCTCGAATTATACGGACTTGTTCTTCTACTTCTTGAATTAGTTCAGGCCCAAAGAATTGTCTTTCTCCAGTCTGATCCCAATATAGAGGAGTCCTGCACTTCCTCCCATATAAAGCCTCAAAAGGTGACATTTTCAGACTGGCCTGATAGCTATTGTTATATGAAAACTCAGCATATGGTAGACTTTTATCCCAACTTCCTCCATGCTGAAGGGCACAAGCTCTCAACATATCTTCCAAAACTTGATTAGTCCTTTCAGTCTGTCCATCAGTCTGAGGGTGATAAGCTGTACTAAAATTCAACTTGGTGCTCATGTTCTCATGAAAGCTTCTCCAAAATCTTGAGGTAAACTGTGAACCTCGATCAGACACGATCTTCTTCGGTACTCCATGTAAACACACAATCCGAGCCATATATAACTCTGCTAGCTGAGAACCTTTATAAGTAGTCTTGACCGGAATGAAGTGAGCCAGTTTAGTCAATCTATCCACAATCACCCATATAGCATCATATCCTTTCTAGGTGCGAGGCAATCCTGTAATGAAATCCATACCAATCTCTTCCCACTTCCACTCGGGTATCTTCAGTGGGTGCAACAGTCTAGCTGGCCTCTGGTGTTCAGCCTTAACTCTTTGACATACATCACACATAGCCACATGTGCAGCCACATCTCTCTTCAATCCATACCACCAATACTTCCGCTTCAAATCCTGATACATCTGGGTACTACCAGGATGAATAGAATAATCTGAATCATGGGCCTCCTTTAAAATAGTCTCACGAAGGCTTTCAATATCAGGAACACACATCCTGTCCTTGAACCATACGGTGCCTTGCTCATCCTCCATGAATTCTGGACCTCGACCTTCAGTAATAAGATCCTTAATCTCTTGTATTTTAGCATCACCAATTTGTCCTTTGCGGATTTCTTGCTCTAAAGTAGGTTCCACATCAATAGTAACTCCTTCAGTATGAGCAATTATCCCCAGGTTAAGTCTCCTGAAATCCTCAACAATCTCATCGGGTAGCTGGGCAACAATAGCGGAATGAACATGCTCCTTTCGACTCAAGGCATCTGCAACCAAATTTGCCTTGCCCGGGTGATAGTGAATCTCCAAATCATAGTCCTTAATAAGCTCCAACCAACGGCGTTGCCTAAGGTTGAGATCCTTCTGAGTGAATATATACTTCAGACTCTTATGATCCGTGTACACTCGGCACTTGGTCCCCATGATATAATGTCTCCAAATCTTAAGCGCATGCACAACCGCTGCCAATTCTAAGTCATGAGTGGGGTAGTTCAATTCAGGTCTCCGTAACTGACGAGACGCATAGGCAATCACATGTCCTCCCTGCATGAGCACGCATCCCAAGCCTTGGCCACAGGCATCACAATAGATATCAAATCCTTTCTGTAGGTCTGGCATAACCAATACTGGGGGCGACATCAATCTTTTCTTCAATTGATCAAAGCTATCTTGGCACTTCTTGTCCCACTTAAATTCTCTTCCTTTCTCCAGAAGCAAAGTCATAGGCTTAGAAATCTTAGAAAATCCTTCAATAAACCTCCGATAATATCCTGCTAGTCCCAAGAAACTCCGAATCTCAGTAACCGTAGTGGGTACTCTCCACTCCATTATCTCCTTAACCTTAGCAGGATCCACTGATATTCCTCCATTAGAAATAATATGACCAAGAAATGGCACCTCGCCAATTCAAAACTCACACTTGCTAAACTTAGCGTAGAGTTGATTATCTCGTAGCTTTTGTAGCACCAACCTCAGATGTTCCTCATGATCGCTATCATTCTGGGAATAAATAAGAATATCGTCGATGAATACCACAACGAATTTGTCCAAATATTCCATAAATACCTTGTTCATCAAATTCATAAAGTAAGCTGGTGCATTGGTTAATCCAAATGACATAACAGTGAACTCATATAATCCATATCAAGTCGAGAATGCTGTCTTGGGAATATCTGATGGTCTAATCCTCATCTGATGGTAACCCGATCGGAGATCAATCTTCGAGAATACTCTAGCACCTCTCATCTGATCAAATAAATCCTCAATACGGGGTAACGGATACTTGTTCTTCACAGTAACATCATTAAGAGATCTATAATCCACATACATCCGCTGTGATCCATCCTTCTTCTGTACAAACAGAACCGGCGCTCCCCAAGGTGAGGAACTCGGACGAATGTACCCAGCCTCTTGTAACTCGGTTAACTGCTTCTTAAGTTCCTTTAACTCTTCTACGGACATCCTGTATGGCCGTTTAGAAATAGGGGCAGTTCTAGGTAGGAGATCAATAACAAACTCAACTTCTCTATCAGGTGGCATCCCTGGTAACTCCTCTGGAAAGACATCCGGAAAGTCTCTAACCACACGAATGTTGTCACCAACAAACTCCTCAGGTATAAAGAACATTGCACGTTTGGATGAGGTGGTTACTGCAATATTAACTTGAAATCTTTCTCCTTTAGGGGTAGTGAGTTCTACGATACCTCTACCACATGCTATAATGGCCTTTGCCTTTCTTAGCCATGACATACCAAGGATCAGATCTATACAGCTTGCCTCTAATATTATAGCAGTAGCTCCAAATTCTCTACCCATAATGGTCAATGTCAATCTACGTGTCATTTGATTTGCCTCAACAAGCCCTTTAGGTGTAATTACTATCATTGGTTTTCTCATTTTTAGCAGTGGTATCTCATTTGTGTTGGCATATCTAGCAGACATAAATGAATGTGTAGCACCAGAATCAAATAAGATGGTTGCAGGAATTGCATTAACATAAAACATATCAAGTACGATGTCAGCACCATCCGGAGTAGCATCAACGCTGACTTGATTAACCTTGGCAATAGAGTATCCCTTGCCAGATCCTGGAGTTTGCTGCCTATTCTGAACTGGAGTAGTAGCAATCCTCTGTGGGCAGACATTTGCATAGTGTCCAGTCTTCCCACACTTGAAACACGTAGTGCTTGGACTCTGTCCTGAAAACTTCGTCGGGGTGCCAGTGGGGGTAGCCTGTCGAGGAGGTGGAGTCCTCAGAGGTGATTGCTGAACTAAGCGCTGGCCTCCGCTAGTGTGAACTGGTGTACCCTGGGGTGAACTGTAGCAAGGACGAACACTGCTGCTTCCTTGTCCTTGAGATATAGCTTTCCTCTTCAAATCTCCCAGCTGAACACGCTTGTGTTCAATAGCTAGAGCCTTATCGAGCAGCCTCTGAAATGATGGAAATGTGTGTGCCACTAGAGCATACTGCAGGGGTCCATTAAGTCCTTCAATAAAATGCTCCTGCTTCCTCTCATCTTCAGCAACTTCATCAGGGGCATATCTGGATAACTGAATAAACTTGTCGCGGTACTCGCTGACTAACATGCTCCCTTGCTTCAGCGACATAAATTCTTTCTTCTTAATCTTCATTAATCCAACTGGTATATGATAGTTTCGGAACTGTGTACTGAACTCTGCCCATGTAATAGTATTAGTAGCATCGTGGGCAGCAGTATATGAATCCCACCAATCAGCAGCAGGACCTGTCAGACGTCCAGAAGCATATAAAACCTTCTCCCGGTCAGTGCATTGTGCAATATTCAATATCTTTTCCACAGATTTCAGCCAATCATCTGCATCCAGTGGATCAGGAGAGCTTGCAAATGTAGGTGGCTTATGACTCATGAACTCCCTATGCTTATCTCGAGGTGGAACTGGTGGTGGTGGTGGAGGCAGTGGTACTTGTTGCTGTTGCTGTTGCTGTTGTTGTTGTTGTTGTTGTTGTTGTTGCATTTGCTGTTGCAGCTGCTGTTGTGCCCTCCTTTCCTGGCGTATCTCCTCTCGTTCCTGGCACAACTCCTGGCGTATCTCTTCTCTTTCTTGGCGCACCTCCTGGCATTCTTGCTGCATCTGAGCGCGCATATCTACCATAGTGTCCGCCATTTTTTGCATCATCCTCATCTGAGCCGCAATCAGTGGGTCAACTCTGCCTGGTGGAGGATTAGGAGGATTCATCTCTGCTGGCTGTGGCTGGGGTTGTCTATATATCCACCGAGTGTGTCGATTAGGAGGCAAATCAATTCCACCACCCCGCCTGGTATTGACCATCTGAGTTAGATACATATGGTAAGAGAATAGTAGACAAGGCAGGTATTTACAAATCAGGTTACTTTGGGGGATTTTATTAGCTAAGTAGACTAATATCTTACCTACCATAGCTAATTCAATACCTTATGGTGGTACATGCTAAGATGTCCATCTATAATAGTTCAATCAATCAAAGAAGCAAATCAGGCATTTATCATCAGCACAATCAACCAATCATTTTTAAATAAAGAAAATAGTTTTAAATTTTGTCTTAGGTTCCCTATCTCTTAAAAAGATCATAGTGGTAGGATTCCAAGGTGTGAAATCCATCTTGTCTTATAGTAGAAAAGATAAGATTAATCAGAGTAGAGTAGCAAAAGGTGAGACAAGATCAAGATGAGATGAGTATGGAACGAGTCAGAGTAAGGTAAGTAGGAAAGGGTTTGTCTATTTCTATCTAGGTCTCGTCCTACAGTCAACATTTCCTCTGATACCACTTCTGTCACACCCGGCTTTAAGGAACAAAGCCAGGTGCATCTCATACATGCGCCAAGAAGACAACATATATAATAACAGAGTGTATAGAGATAAATATCATAAAACATCAGAGTATTTATTACATAGCGGAAGTCTTATTACAAAATAAAACAATAAGTATAAAACGAACTAAGGATCGATGTTGGTGCCAATGTCAACTGAGAAACGCCACCTAGATCAGATCAAACTCCTCGCCTTGTGGCTCCTCCTGAACCACCTGCTCTTCTCCTGTTGGGGGGGGGGTGTGAGACAGCAAGGGTGAGCTCACACATGATCATAGCTCAACAAGTTGTGGGGAACCAGTGGACATGAACTCACAAAGGTGGGAGTTCATGTAATGTGTAAGGCTAATCAATGACAGGGTTAAAGCTGAGCGTTGCTTTTAAGTAGTTGGTCAAACTTTTATTAGCAGTTACTAAGTGTAAGAAAATACCAAACTTTAAATAAAAGTAATAGAACAAAATTAATAATAATCCCATGCATATGTAAATGACAAAATTGAATTTAAGTTCCATAAATTAATCATCAGAGAGTCCTGAGCTGCTCATGACCGTGAGCTCGGCTAGTATACCAGTTTTACACTCTACAGAGGTTGTACCCTTTACCCACAAGTCATGTTACCCATCTGCCAAGGGATCGCGACTCCCATACACCTCTACCTAGGAGGCGAGGCAGTGCAACACTATGAGGCCTTTACAAAGTTCCACTAGCTTCCGAAAACCCGCTATAGTTTATGGGAAGAGCACTTGCAAGAATCCCCCGTCTGACTGCCATCATAGCTAAATCAACCCGAGAACCTCCTTGCATGCAACTCCCCTACTGTCCTTGCCCCTTTCGGGTAAGGTAGTCTTCCACTAGCTTTCCTAATTAGTCAGCCAAGGGCGTCCCATTAAACCCTTGTGGTGGCACGTGTTTCTCAAGTTAAGCTCTATGTTCCAATTAACATTAATGATCTTGACATGAACATAAATAGAATAACAAAAAGAATTGGAACAGAGATATAATAAATGATTATCCCAAAACCATGTAAAGCAATAGCAAACTGCCCAAGTGATTCAGGGGTAAACAAGGTAATGGGATAAACAATCTAGGGTGACCTATTGGGTCCCATCAAAATTAACCTATGCATGAATAAATGGTATTGAAGAACATTATTGGGTAAAAAGTGGTCAAGGGCACAACTTGCCTTCAATGAGCTCCTGCTCAGCTACTTCAACCAGCTGCTCACTAGGATCCTCGGTCACGGGCTCTTCTACTCGCCACAATACAAACAAGCACAGTATATAGAGAAAATTAACATCACACAAAACATGTAAACACATTACACAGTAATAATCTACACATTAAAATAAAAACCTAGGAACAGAAATCATAATTTTTGGAGTTATAGATTTTAAGATATGAATTTCCAAAGGTTTTATGTGCTTAAATAGGATTAAATGAGATATTAATTTTCTTATTGTTTTCATGACAAAACAGAGACTCTAATTAGTAGAGAATAAAATTACAAAATTTTAGAAACTAAAATGGATTAATTTGGACTAAAAATGGATTTTCTACAAATTAAACAAGTTTCCAGCAATTATTTATTCACTAAAAATCCATTTCTATTTTATTTCTCTGATTTTCAAGTTAACTGGACTGGGCCCCATTTTCTGTGAAGCGTAGGGGGCTCGGTGCAAGTTTTCTAAGACACAGGGAACAGGGTCCCTGGACGGCGGGTTGATTCCTAGATTTTCTAGGGTTTCTTTTGCAATTGTGCTGGCCAAAGAGGTATCTTTTAATCCTGGCCGCCTGATCTGAGGTAAACGATCCAGATTAAATCCCGAGCCCCACCAACCGGAATGTAGCGCGAACCATTGGATTAGGATCCCACGGTGTGGGTGTTTATGTGCCCAGATCTAATTGCAACCAATGGATCTCAGGCCTACAGTTTGGATTTAGTATCGCGAGTGTGTGATGGTTGCTTTGATCTGCACCATCAATCCACAGATCAACGATCTAGGGTAGCTTATAATTCTAGCCGCACAGTCAAGATCCGAAGGCCAGGATCCCATCGTCCCCAACGCACTGACCGTGCGCGGCGGCGTCGCTCCTTTCCACACCTGCCGGAGACCCACCGTGGAAGCACCATTCCGCGATCCAGTCCATGATTCCAACCCACGATACTCGTAATCGATTGTGGAGTAAACTAGGTACACGATGGTTGAATACTTACCGGCCGCGTGGGTGCTCAGGTAGGTTGCCCACGTTCGCCCGCCCGGTGAGTAGCGTAGGATGTTTTTGCAACGAATTGAGCGACGTCCTGACGACCCCACGCCACGAGGTTGGCTCGCAGACGGTCAACGCACCACCGCGCTAGCCAACTGCACCTTTCTGGCATTCCAGACGATGGTGGCTCACGGAATCGGTGCGGCGGCGACTACTTCTTCCCCTATCCCGATTTCCCCCACAGGCGCTGGATGTGATGGCACGAAGGATTCGTGGAAGTCAGGGTTTAGGATTGCCGCAAGGTACGCACCACCTAAATACTAGGGGAGGCCGGTAGCCAGCTGGGGTGAATTGCTCGGAGTTCGGTTGAGGCACCCACGGTTATCGCGGAGACGACGGGTCCGACAGACCGGTCCCACACGCCGGTGTAAAAGGGAAGGAGGGAGGCGCGCACGCGACTGACTTGTATGGCCCGCATGTCGGCGCCGTCCAACACACACAACAGCGTGGGTGGAGAAATGGGCCAAGGCGTGGGTTCTCTTTAGTGGGCCAAAAGTGAGATCCGAGGCCCAGGTAAGTCTCCTATTCCTTTTTCTTTTATATTTTTATTTTCTGTTTTCTTTTCCAAATTTAAAATTTCAAATTCAACTTGGTGATAGAATTTGTATTCAAATTTAATGTTTCTCTTGATCATACCCAATTTGAAGAAGTTATTTATTCATAGATTCATTTTGTATAGTATGTTATTCCTTTCTTTCCCCCTTTTCTAAATTCTAGAGTGCAAATTGGGTTAGGACTAATTCTCTTCTTTTATGTATTCTTGTTATCATTACCACTGTAGACAAATGCACACACCAATAAACACCAGCATGATTTAATTGTATTTATATTCTTATTAATCATTTATTTTCAAATGAAGTGTTCACATGTGATGATAAATGGAAAAATCACATATAAAGGAAAGGAAATTCTCCTTTTATTTCTTTTACAAAATGGGTATTACACCAGCGAATGTCCCGTTTGGCTAAAGTGGACTAGCTATATGTGGAGTTAAGGTTGAGCAGTTGCTTTTAGTTTGTTAAGTATTTATTACTAATAGTATAGGCAAGTTTTAGTAATAAACCCAGTTATTACCAAAAGTACTCCCTCCAAGAGGAAATACCAGAGATCAGGATTATATTCATCATCATTAACCATTATCATAAAAGTATTCAGAGATCTTCGAATCAAAGAGGATCCCAAGGCTACTCTTAACCGTGAGCATGGCTAATATACCAGTTTTTAACACTCTGTAGAGGTTGCACACTTTACCCATGAGTTGTGATCCCTTTCCAACCTAGGTTGTACAAACCCGATCTCCACTACCGAGGTGAATGGCAGGGATACACTACGTATCCTTTACAAAGATTCCCTAGAGGTCATAGTCGCCCGTTAGGGTTCTCCAGTTTGATAAACACATTACTTCTCCCCACAGGAAGGGTGACTAACAAAACCAAATCAAAAGAACCTCGGCAACCAGCCTCGACAGATCAAGTATTGTGCCCGGACCACATTGACGGCCCTACGGCAAAGCCGACTACAACTGAAGTTCCTCTAATTAATCAACTAAGGGCGTCCCATTCCACCCTCATGGTTGCACTATTATCCTGGATGGTCACTCAACGAATAGGTCCTTACGGAGAGGTATTCAGGAAACAACATGAGTCCCTGAAAGTATTACGAGATCATCATCGGGATAACATCATCGTATCATAAATAATCACATCATGTTCGTTGATTGAGGTAAAGCAATAGCATAAAGCTAACCATAATAACCCAAAAGGTAAACACGGATAAGGTAAATACAGGCTAGTCAATCCTTAGGTTTCCATAAAGTAATGCGGGACAATGAATTATAAAGTAAGTAGGACATAATGGGTCAGAGAACACTTGCCTTCACCAGGTTGTTGCTCAGGAAGATCTTCGACAACACACTCAGGAACCACGGGCTGCTCGTTGTCTAAACAAAGCAATCGTGCATTCAATACATTTGGATAAAGACAAATCAACAATACACCAAACATGTACAATCAAGTGAACACAAGCTCGACAAAACAGTATACACACGAGGTAAACTTAGGTTCTAGGATGAACTAACACACCTAGAGGTTCATGATTTTCTAAGTATTGTTTATCTCGATAGGTTACATAAGTTAATTCCATTTATCTTAATGAGACACAAAAATTATACCAGGGATAGATTATTGCTTTACATATTATTAATCTCACAAAGTTAAACCTCTAATTACCACTAAGGTTTTCCCTTTTATTTTTCTTATTAATAAATAAACCATTACCTAAACTAACCTATAGTCTAGGCATAAAATTAATATGTGCATACAGTGAATGATCATAATTTAAATAGACAGAGAATAATCTTATGAACATTTTGCAATTTGAATCACTCAATTTGGAGTTTATATGCAAAAGATATGAAATAAACAAGTTTTGGAATTCAAAATACAAAAATAGGTCTAATTCTGTGATTAAACAAAAGGCCAGGGTTCTTTCTACAAAGTTACAGGGCTGCTGAAAGGGAAATAGGGTTTAACCTTTTCCTAATTATAATTTTGGTGGTTGAATGCCCAACACAAATATTTGAACTAACTAGTTTGCTCTAGATTATGTGTTCTACAGGTGCTAAAGGTTCAACACAAACCAATAAAAAGGTTCAAGTTAGGGTTCAAAAGAAAGGAGCAAAAAGAAACCGAAGAGCTCCCTGGTCTGGCGCACCGGACAGTGTCCGGTGCACTAGGGGCGAGCGACTCCAAACTCTTCACCTTCGGGTTTCTGAGGCCGCGCTCCGCTATAATTCACCGGACTGTCCGGTGTGCCAGCAGAGCAACGGCTGGGCAGCGCAACGGTCAACTCCAACGGTCGCCTACAAACGTGAACACTACGCGGACAGTTCGCGCAGAGTCAGAGCAGCGCCAGAAGGCGCACCAGACAGTGAACAGGGCCTGTCCGGTGCATCATCAGACTGTCCGGTGCACCAAGAAGTCAGAGCTCCAACGGTCGAAACCGTCAGAACCCTAACGGTTGGATGACGTGGCTAGCGCACCGGACAGTGTCCGGTGGCACACCAGACTGTTTGGTGCGTCCATCGACAGCAGCCTCCCCAATGGTTATGTGGTGGTTGAGGGCTATAAATACCCCCCAACCACCATCACTCCAAGCATCCAAGTTTTTCGGACATCTCATTCAATACAAGAGCTAGTGCAATCAATACAAGACACAATTCAAAAGAACCAAAGCCTCTCCAAGTCCCAAATCCACTCCAAACAACTAGTGACTAGAGAGAGAGCTTTTGCTCATGTTCTTTGAGCTCTTGTTCTTGGATCGCTTTCTTCTTTCCCATTCCTATTCTCAAGACATTTGTAATCAAAGCAAGAGACACCAACTTATGGTGGTCCTTGTAGGGGTCTAAGTGACCCGTTTGATTAAGGAGAAAGCTCACTCGGTCTAGGTGACCGTTTGAGAGAGGGAAAGGGTTTAAAGAGACCCGGTCTTTGTGACCACCTCAACGAGGAGTAGGTTTTCAAGAATCGAACCTCGGTAAAACAAATCACCGTGTCATCTGCTTTATTTCTTGGTTGATTTGTTTTTGCCCTCTCTTTCGGACTCGTTTTAATTCTAACGCTAATCCCGGCTTGTAGTGTGTGCTTAAGTTTGTAAATTTCAGATTCCGCCTATTCATCCCCCTCTAGGAGACTTTCAATTGGTATTAGAGCCCGATGCTTCATTAGAGTCTAACCACTCGAAGTGATGTTGGGAGATCATGCCAAGAGGGAGATCGTGACCGGTGAGAAGGCCACAAGCCATGGGAAGGCTCCATCAAGGGAGTCCGGCAACAAGCTAAAGGAGGGATCACCTCCTCACAAGTCGCATCGGAGTGGCGACAAGAAAAAGAAGATGAAGAAGGTGGTCTACTACGAGACCGACTCTTCATCGCCATCCACCTCCGGCTCCGACACGCCGTCCGTCACTTCTAAGCGCCATGAGCGCAAGAAGTATAGTAAGATGCCACTTTGTTATCCCCGTATTTCTAGACGCACTCCTTTACTTTCCGTCCCACTAGGCAAACCACCGGTTTTTGATGGTGAAGATTATAATATATGGAGTGATAAAATGAGGCGTCACCTAACCTCATTCCACGCAAGTATTTGGGACATTGTTGAATTTGGAGCGTCGGTACCATCCATGGGGGATGAGGGCTACGATTCGGACGAAGTTTCCTGTCGAGGACCATAATTAGGGGTACCCTCAAGGCTCCTAATCTCAGCTGGTAACCCCCATCAGCACAAAGCTGCAAAGGCCTGATGGGTGCGATTAAGTAAAGGATCGGTCCACTCAAGGGACACGATCTCGCCTCGCCCGAGCCCAGCCTCGGGCAAGGGCAGCCGACCTCGGAGGATTTACGTCTCACCCGAGGACCCCCTCCAGCAACGGACACACCTTCGGCTCGCCCGAGGCCCAGACTTCACCAAGAAGCAACCTTGGCCAAGCTGCCACGCCGACCGACCGTATCGCAGGAGCCTTTAATGCAAAGGTGGTCTGACACCTTATCCTGACGTGCGCCCTTCAGTAGACAGAGCCGAAGTGACCGCAGTCACTTCACCGCTCCACTGACCGGCCTGACAAGAGGACAGCGCCGCCTGCGCCGCTCCGATTGCTGTGCCACTCGGCAGAGTAAGGCTGACAGCAGCCAAGTCCGGCCTCAGGCGCCATAGGAAACTCCGCTTCGCCCGACCCCAGGGCTCGGACTCGGGCTCAGCCCCGGAACACGACGAACTCCGCTTCGCCCGACCCTAGGGCTCGGACTCGGGCTCAGCCCCGGAAGACGACGAACTCCGCATGGCCCGACCCCAGGGCTCGGACTCGGGCTCAGCCCCGGAAGACGACGAACTCCGCTTCGCCCGACCCCAGGGCTCGGACTCGGGCTCAGCCTCGGAAGATGACGAACTCCGCATCGCCCGACCCCAGGGCTCGGACTCGGGCTCAGCCCCGGAAGACGACGAACTCCGCTTCGCCCGACCCCACGGCTCGGACTCGGGCTCAGCCCCGGAAGACGACGAACTCCGCATCGCCCGACCCCAGGGCTCGGACTCGAGCTCAGCCCCGGAAGACGATGAACTCCGCATCGCCCGACCCCAGGGCTCGGACTCAGCCCTGGCCTCAGCCGATGGTCTCCGCCTTGCCCGACCCAGGGGCTCGGACTCGACCTCGGCCTCGGAAGACAGACTCGACCTCGACCTCGGAGGAGCCTCCGCCTCGCCCAACCTAGGGCTTGGACCGACCACGTCACAGGAGGCGCCATCATTACCCTACCCCAAGCTAACTCAGGCTACGGGGAAAAAGACCAGCGTCCCATCTGGCTCACCCCGATAAACAAGTAATGATGGCGCCCCGCATGCTCCATGACGACGGCAGCTCTCAGCCTCCTTATGGAAGCAAGGAGACGTCAGCAAGGACTCGACAGCCCCAACAGCTGTCCTTCCGCCAGGCTCCAGCGCTCCTCCGACGGCCACGACACCACACGAACCGGGTGCCAAAACCTCTCCGGCTGCCACGACGGCATGTACTTAGGGCACTAGCTCTTCTCCGCTAGACACGTTAGCACACTGCTACACCCCCCATTGTACACCTGGATCCTCTCCTTACGCCTATAAAAGGAAGGTCCAGGGCCCTCTTACAGAGGGTTGGCCGCGCGGGGGAGGACGGGACGGCGCTCGCGTAAGCCTCTCGCTCCCTCCCGCGTGGACGCTTGTAACCCCCTACTGCAAGCGCCCCGACCTGGGCGCGGGACAAACACGAAGGCCGCGGGTTTCCCCTTTTATGCCTGTCTCCCTCCGGCTTCTTCCCCCCTTCGTGCTCCGTCTCGCGCCGACCCATCTGGGCTGGGGCACGCGGCGGCAATTTACTCGTTGGTCCAGGGACCCCCCGGGGTCGAAACGCCGACAGTTGGTGCGCCAGGTAGGGGCCTGCTGCGTGTTGACGAACAGCTTCCCGTCAAGCTCCAGATGGGTAGTCTCCAGCAACCTTTCCAGCCTGGGACGGTGCTCCGTTTCGGGAGTCTTGAGTTCATGTCCCTCGATGGCAGCTACGACATGATACTCCTTCCCCCACCGCGCGACAGCGACAATGGCGGTCGTCAATCCGCCCGCCGGCGGCGGAATCGACGACGTCTTCCCCACGTGGCGGAAGAACGACATTCGAGCTTGTCCCGTCCCCTCCCCTGCCGACGGAGGAGGAGGCGGGGCAACCAAGGCCAAGCAGGTGGCGGCATCTCGTCGGCTGTCGAGCGAGTCGACGGCGCCGGTGCCCCAGCGGGGGGCACGTCGGGCATCGACCTCGCGTCTGAGACGAAGACGAGCGCCGTCTCCCCGCAACGCGCCACCTCCAAGCGTACGGACGACGCCAGCATGCTCGCAAAGGACTTGCTGGGCGTCACCCTCGTACCTGAGATGACGGTGCAGTCTGCCCCTGACGCGACTTCGTCACCGCCCGTCGACCAAGAGCCACAGCCTCGGCGACGAGGACTGCGGCCCAAGTCGTGAATGTTTCCATGTTGATCTAGGGGGTCCCGGCGAAGGCAACCATCTTGGTACGCCGGAAAATAGTGATCCCCCTAGGCCTGCGCCTCGCGTTAACATCCTTCGGGAGCTAGCTGTGGTCCCCGTCCCGGCGGGGGGTCATGACCCACAGCTCGAGCAAATCCGCTAGATGCAGGCCAGGCTCGACGAGGGAGCAGGAACACTTGAGCCGTTCCGCTGGGTCATCGGACAGGAATGGGCAGGCCAACCTCCGACCGGAGAAGCGCGTCATCCACCCCAGGGCATCCAACACCGCATCGCCGACGATGTCAGGGCAAGGCCGCCACAGGCTTCCAGTGGGGTCGGCCAGAACCTGGCTGCAGCGGCAATACTTCTCCGCGCGATGCCGGAGCCATCTACCATCGAGGGGCGGTGTATCCAGGGAGAGCTCAAGAATCTCCTGGAGGATGCCGCGGTCCGACGGGCCGAAAGCTCTGCCTCCCGAAGGCAGGGGTACCCCTCGGAACATCGCGCCGCGACTTCCCGATTCATGCGGGAAGCCTCGGTCCACACCGGGCGCACGCGCAACACAGCGCCTGTGGCCCCGGATCGCCTCGGCAACGGACACCCTCACCGCAACCGTCGAACCCACCTCGACGAGAGGGTGCGCCGAGGCTACTGTAACACCCTGAATTTGGGGGTATAAAATTTCTTTGCTCATATTCACAAATTCAGGTGTTACTTCCCTTTTCTCATCCTTCCCCAATCTTCTATTTCTCATTTCTATAGGAGAAAAGTGGTTATTTTATTTGTAATTATAGTCTATTAGCTCAAACTCCAAGGGAGTATGAATTGTTGCATCATGTTGAACCCTAGATTTCACTTTTGTTTGGTGCATAATTCTTAGAAAGTCTAATTTGAATTTGTGGCTTATTTGAATTTGAATCAAATAGAGAAAATAAAAAAGAAAAGGGAAAACAAATACCAGAATAAAAGAAAAGGGAAAGAAGCCCAACCCTGCCCGCCCCCTCGGCCTTTCGGCCCACTAGGCCCATTCCGCGCGCGCGCCTCTTCCCCCCCCCCCCCCCCCCGCTCTCTCTGCCCTGGCGGGCCCACCCGTCAGCGCGGCCGCCTTCTCCGTGCCCGCGCCCGCTTTCCTCTCTCTCTCTGCTCGCGGGCCCGGGCTGTCAGCCCCGTCTTCCCCGCGTAACCGCCGCCCGAGCTGCGCGCTGCCGCGGACTCCGCGCCCACGTCGCGCGTGGAGCTCGCAACCGCCCCGCCCCCGGCCACTTGAGCCCAGAACCCCACTCGCCCTCTCCCCCTCCCTCATTTGCGCACCAACAGACCCCTCTCTCACCTCCCCCTCGCTGCGCGCACGCCAGAGCGCCGCCGCCACGAACCATCGCCGCCCGAGCCCGTTTCCCCGTCGCCGTTGGAGCTCCGCCGTGCTCTCTGCCATGGTGAGCTTCGCCTCGACGTCCGCAACCCGGGACGCGCTCCAATTTCCCCTCCCCCTCCCTATTTCCCTCTGCCCGCGCTCACCCACCGTTCTCTGCGCAGCCGCCGAGGTCCGCCACCATCGACTCGGGTTGCCGTCGCGCCTTCGTCGCAACCGAGGAGTCCCCGGGGTTCGCCTTGAGGTAAGGAACCTCTCCCGCCCTCTCCCTTCCTTTTTTTACTGCTCCCGCTGCGCTTAATTCCTCGCCGGAGTCCTTTAGCGCCGCCGCCGAGCCACTTCGCCATGGACCGCCCCCCTCCGGTGCCCCTGCCCCGACCCAGTCCCCACCGGACGATTCCCTGCGCCCTCCCCAACCTTCCCGGCCGCTCAGGTCACCCCAAAGACCCGCAGAGCGCACGCGCCCCTCGTCTCCGGCGAGTTCTCCGCCGCGGGGACGAGCGCCGCCGCCTCTGCTAGCCGTAGGAAAGGCCAAGGCCGGCCACCCGACCCCCGCCGTTCATCCCAGATCGGGCGGCCCTGATTCAATTAGCCCGGGCCCAATCCTGGCCGTCCGCCGGAGATCCAACGGCCCAGGGCCGCTTCCCTCACACCCCACGCCCGCTCTGCCCGCTGGCCCCGCCTGTCAGCCCGCCCGCGCCCGCTCTGCTCGCTGGCCCCGCCTGTCAGCCGCTCAGGCTGCCGCGCGCTCGCGCGCCCGCCCGCGGATCTAATCCTGCGCGTTAATCTGAGATCCGACGGCCGTAGGAGCCCGATACCCCTTCGCTCGCGCGTTTTCTTAAAGAGACCCCCGGTTTTCTGAAATTTAACCCGCCGTCCCTGGATTCTCACAGTTAGGTCCTCGGACCTTTTATTTAATTCAAAATAAGTATTTAGGGTATATTTTTAACCCCTAAACTTGTAAAATTCATAACTTTGTCATATGAACTCCAAATTAGGTGTTTCAAATTGCAAAATGCTCATAGTATTTTTGTCTACCTATTTAACCCATGTTTACCTGCTGTTTCCATGTCCCAATTAATAGTTGATCATTAGGATAGGATTAAGGTTATTGGAACCCTATCTGAGATAATTAGAAGATGGTAGACTTTAATAAAAGTTGGAGTACCTAAGTTCATGGACTTAAGCACCTAAGTTTAGGGACTTAAAACCATGTAATGATTTAACCCCACCACTGACTTAAATTTGATTAGTGAATAATGAATCACTTTGTATAGTCCTCTACCTTAGACCTAGGGAACACCAGAGTGCCTATCCCTTTTCTATTATGAACTTGTGATCTCTCTGCTGCATATGTTTGGTATATTGCTTTTGTTTGTTATTTCCCAAGTGCATAGTGTGAATGATTACTTTACGTAGACAACGAGCAGTCTGTGTTTCCCGAGGAAGTTGCAGAGGAAGTCCCTGATCAGCAGTTTGGTGAAGGCAAGTGTCCTCTGACCCATTATGTCCTATTCATTTATAACTTACTACCCCGCATTACTTACTTGAAACCTAAGGATTGACTAGCTTTACACTTTACTTTATCCTTGATGACCTTCTGGGTTGTTATGGTTAGCATTTTGCTATTGCCTTAACTTAATCAATGAACATGATGTGACTATTTATGATACTGTTATCCTGACGATGTTGGTGATCTTGTGATATTCTAGGGGGCTCAGGCTATTTCCTGAGTACCTCTCCGTAAGGACCTATTCGTTGAGAGACCACCCGGGATAACAGTGCAACCATGAGGGTGGAATGGGGTGCCCTTAGCTAATTAATTAGAGGAACTAGAATTGTAGTTGCTTCGCCGTCGTGCCGTCAATGGGGTCCAGGCACAGTGCTTGCTCTGCCGAGGCTGGGTGCCGAGGTTCTTTCGTCTTGCTTTTTAGTCACCTTCCTGCGGGGAGAGGTACTGTGTTTATCAAACTGGAGAAACCTAACGGGCAGCTATGACCTCTAGGGAATCTTTGTAAAGGCTACGTAGTGAATCCCTGGCCATTCACCTTGGGAGTGAATAAGGGTCTTGCAAGCCCGGGCTAGAGAGGGAATCACGGCTCATGGGTAAAGTGTGTGACCTCTGCAGAGGGTAGTGAAACTGGTATATCAGCCGTGCTCACGGTTAAGAGCAGCCTTGGGATCCTCTTTGATTAGAGATACTCCGGATACACTTCAGATGAGGACTTTAATGATGATGGTAAACGATGGTGACTTTAAGTATGTTCTCTGGTATTTCTTCTTTGAGGAAGTACTTTTGGGATTATAACTTGGGTTTTATGATAAAACTTGGCTCCTACTAATAATAAATACTTGACCAACTAAAAGCAACTGCTTGAGCCTAACCCTACATAAAGCTAGTCCACTTCAGCCAAACGGGACATTTGCTGAGTACGTTGATGTGTACTCATCCTTTCTTTACCACCAAACACCAGGTTGTCCGCATTGTAATCACTGCTCAGGAGAAGGCGAAGTCGTGGAAGGAGACTTCCAGGAGTTCCAAGACTACGACGAATTCTAGGTGTGGGTTGGCGGCAACACCCAGTCAGCTGCCTGTGAAGGCCTTATCTTTACTGCGTTTTGCTAGCACTTTGATTTACCTGTTAAGACGATGACTAAGTGGATGTCTATGACTCTGTGATGTAATAAGTTAATACTCTTTTAAGTTATTATTCGAGCAATGTGCGTTGATGTTCATTTATGTAATCGCTATGTACGTGAGTTCTGATCCTGGCACGTACATAGTTCGCACTTGGTTTGCCTTCCAAAACCGGGTGTGACAGCTACCACCCCAGGCATGGGGGACGCTACGACAGCGGGGAGGATCGGAGTCCCTCGCCCGAACCACCCGGTCCGCAGGCTTTCAGCCGAGCCATACGACGGGTGTCGTTCCCGACCCGGTTCCGAACCCCGACTACTATCACAAAGTACTCGGGGGAGACGAGACCGGAACTGTGGGTCGCGGACTATCGGCTGGCCTGCCAAATGGGTGGAACGGACGATGACAACCTCGTCATCCGTAACCTCCCCCTGTTCCTCTCTGACTCCGCTCGGGCCTAGCTGGATCATCTGCCTCCGGGGCAGATCTCCAACTGGGACGACCTGGTCCAAGCCTTCGCCGGCAACTTCCAGGGCACGTACGTGCGCCCTGGGAACTCCTGGGATCTCCGAAGCTGCCGCTAGCAGCCGGGGGAGTCCCTCCGGGACTACATCCGGCGATTCTCGAAGCAGCGCACCGAGTTGCCCAACGTCACTGACTCGGATGTCATCGGCGCGTTCCTCGCCGGCACCACCGGCCGCGACCTGATGAGCAAGCTGGGTCGCAAGACCCCCACCAGGGTGAGCGAGCTGATGGACATCACCACCAAGTTTGCCTCTGGCAGGAGGCGGTTGAGGCCATCTTCCGGAAGGATAAGCAGCCCCAGGGCCGCCCACCGGAAGATGTCCCCGAGGCGTCAACTCAGCGTGGCACCAAGAAGAAAGGCAGGAAGAAGTCACAAGCGAAACGCGACGCCGCCGACACGGACCTTGTCGCCGCTGCCGAGTACAAGAACCCTCGGAAACCTCCCAGAGGTGCCAATCTCTTCGACAAGATGCTCAAGGAGCCGTGCCCCTATCATCAGGGGCCCGTCAAGCACACCCTTGAGGAGTGAGCCATGCTTCGGCGCCACTTTCACAAGGCCGGGCCACCTGTGGAAGGTGGCAGGGCCCACGACGACGATAAGAAGGAGGATCACAAGGCAGGAGAGTTCCTCGAGTTTCGCGACTGCTTCATGATCTACGGTGGGCCAGTGGTGAACGCCTCGGCTCGGCACCGCAAGCAAGAGCGTCGGGAGGTCTGCTCAGTAAAGGTGGCGGCGCCGGTCTATCTAGACTGGTCCGACAAGCCCATCACCTTCGACCAGGGCGATCACCCCGACCGCGTGCCGAGCCCGGGGAAATACCTGCTCGTTGTCGACCCCGTCATTGGCAACGTCAGGCTCACCAAGGTCCTCATGGACGGAGGCAGCAGCTTCAACATCATCTACGTCGAGACCCTCGGGCTCCTGCGGATCGACCTGTCCTCGCTCCGGGCAGGCGTTGCGCCTTTTCATGGGATCATCCCTGGGAAACGTGTCCAGCCCGTCGGACAACTCGATCTACCCGTCTGCTTTGGGACACCCTCCAACTTCTGAAGGGAGACCCTCACGTTCGAGGTGGTCGGGTTTCGAGGAACCTACCACACAGTGCTAGGGAGGCCATGCTACGCCAAGTTCATGGCCGTCCCCAACTACACCTACCTCAAGCTCAAAATGTCGGGCCCCAACGGGGTCATCACCGTCGGCCCCACGTATCGACACGCGTACGAATGCGACGTGGAGTGCGTGGAGTATGCCGAGGCCCTCGCCGAATCCGAGGCCCTCATCGCCGACCTGGAGAGCCTCTCTAAGGAGGCACCAGACGTGAAGCGCCATGCCAACAACTTCGAGCCGGCGGAGACGGTTAAGTTCGTCCCTCTCGACCCCAGCAACGAAGCCTCCAAGAGGATCCGGATCGGCTCCGAGCTCGACCCCAAATAGGAAGCAGTGCTCGTCGACTTTCTCCGCGCAAACGCCGACGTTTTCGCGTGGAGTCCCTCAGACATACCCGGCATACCGAGGGATGTCGCCGAGCACTCGCTGGATATCTGAGCTGGAGCCCGACCCGTGAAGCAACCTCTGCGCCGATTCGACGAAGAAAAGCGCAGCGCCATAGGCGAGGAGATCCACAAGCTAATGGCAGTAGGGTTCATCAAAGAGGTATTCCATCCCGAATGGCTTGCCAACCCTGTGCTTGTGAGAAAGAAAGGAGGGAAATGGCAGATGTGTGTAGACTACACTGGTCTAAACAAAGCATGTCCGAAAGTTCCCTACCCTCTGCCTTGCATCGATCAAATCGTGGATTCCACTGCTGGGTGCGAAACCCTATCTTTCCTCGATGCCTACTCAGGGTATCACCAAATCAGGATGAAAGAGTCCGACCAGCTCGCGACTTCTTTCATCACACCCTTCGGCATGTACTGCTATGTTACCATGCCGTTCGGTTTGAGGAATGCGGGTGCGACATACCAAAGGTGCATGAACCACGTGTTCGGCGAACACATTGGTCGAACGGTCGAGGCCTACGTCGATGACATCGTAGTCAAGACGAGGAAAGCCTCCGACCTCCTTTCCGACCTTGAAGTGACATTCCGATGTCTCAAGGCGAAAGGCGTAAAGCTCAATCCCGAGAAGTGCGTTTTCGGGGTCCCCCGAGGCATGCTCTTGGGGTTCATCGTCTCCGAGCGGGGCATCGAGGCCAACCCGGAAAAAATCGCGGGCATCACCAACATGGGGCCCATCAAGGACTTGAAAGGCGTACAGAGGGTCACGGGATGCCTTGCGGCTCTGAGCCGTTTCATCTCACGCCTCGGCGAAAGAGGCCTGCCTCTGTACCGCCTCTTAAGGAAGGCCGAGTGCTTCACTTGGACCCCTGAGGCCGAGGAAGCCCTCGGGAACCTGAAGGCGCTCCTCACGAACGCGCCCATCTTGGTGCCTCCCGCCGCCGGAGAAGACCTCCTGATCTACGTCGCCGCTACCACTCCGGTGGTCAGCGCCGCGATCGTGGTTGAGAGACGAGAAGAAGGGCATGCATTGCCTGTCCAGACGCTAGTCTACTTCATCAGTGAGGTACTGTCCGAGACCAAGATCCGCTACCCACAAATTCAGAAGCTGCTGTACGCGGTAATCCTTACGCGGTGGAAGTTGCGACACTACTTCGAGTCTCATCCATTGACTGTGGTGTCATCCTTCCCCTTGGGGGATATCATCCAGTGCCGAGAGGCCTCGGGTAGAATTGCAAAGTGGGCGGTGGAAATCATGGGCGAGACGATCTCGTTCGCCCCTCGAGAAGGCCATCAAGTCCCAGGTCTTGGCGGACTTTGTGGCTGAATGGGTCGACACCCAGCTCCCGACAGTTCCGATCCAACCGGAACTCTGGACCATGTTTTTCGACGGGTCGCTGATGAAGACAGGGGCAGGCGCGGGCCTGCTCTTCATCTCGCCCCTCGGAAAGCACCTACGCTACGTGCTACGCCTCCACTTCCCATCGTCCAACAATGTGGCCGAGTACGAGGCTCTGGTCAACGGGTTGCGCATTGCCATCGAGCTAGGGGTCCGACGCCTCGACGCTCGTGGTGACTCACAGCTCGTCATCGACCAAGTCATGAAGAACTCCCACTGCCGCGACCCGAAGATGGAAGCCTACTGCGATGAGGTTCGGCGCTTGGAAGACAAGTTCTACGGGCTCGAGCTCAACCACATCGCCCGACGCTACAACGAGACTGCTACGAGCTGGCTAAGATAGCCTTGGGGCGAAAAACGGTTCCCCCGGACGTCTTCTCCCGAGACCTGCACCAACCCTCCGTCAAGACCGATGACACGCCCGAGCACGAGAAGGCCTCGGCCCAGCCCGAGGCATCCTCGGCTCGGCCCGAGGCACCCTCGGCTCTGCCCGAGACACCCTCGGCTCAGCCCGAGGCAACCTCGGCCCCCGAAGATGAGGCACTGCGCGTCGAGGAAGAGCGAAGCGGGGTCACGCCTAATTGAAATTGGCAGACCCCGTACCTGCAATATCTCCACCGAGGAGAGCTACCCCTCGACCGAGCCGAAGCTCAGCGGTTGGCGCGGCACGCCAAGTCGTTCGTCTTGCTGGGGGACGGGAAGGAGCTCTACCACCGCAGCCCCTTAGGCATCCTCCAGCGATGCATATCCATCGCTGAAGGCCAGGAGCTCTTACAAGAAATACACTCGGGGGCTTGCGGTCATCACGCAGCACCTCGAGCCCTTGTTGGAAACGCCTTCCGACAAGGCTTCTACTGGACGACCGCGGTGGCCGACGCCACTAGAATTGTGCGCACCTGCAAAGGGTGTCAATTCTATGCAAGGCAGACCCACCTGCCCGCTCAGGCTCTGCAGACCATACCCATCACCTGGTCGTTTGCTGTGTGGGGTCTGGACCTCGTTGGCCCCTTGCAGAAGGCACCCGGGGGCTACACGCACCTGCTGGTCGCCGTCGACAAATTCTCCAAGTGGATCGAGGTCCGGCCCCTAAACAGCATCAGGTCCGAACAGGCGGTGGCGTTCTTCACCAACATCATCCATCGCTTTGGGGTCCCGAACTCTATCATCACCGACAACGGCACCCAGTTCACCGGCAGAAAGTTCCTAGACTTCTGCGAGGATCACCACATCCGGGTGGACTGGGCCGCCGTGGCTCACCCCATGACGAATGGGCAAGTAGAGCGTGCCAACGGCATGATCCTGCAAGAACTCAAGCCACGGATCCACAACGACCTCAACAAGTTCGGCAAGCGATGGATGAAGGAGCTCCCCTCGGTGGTCTGGAGTCTGAGGACAACGCTGAGCCGAGCCACGGGCTTTACACCGTTCTTTCTAGTCTATGGGGCCGAGGTCATCTTGCCCATAGACTTAGAATACGGTTCCCCGAGGGCAAGGGCCTATGACGATCAAAGCAACCAAGCTAACCGAGAAGACTCACTGGACCAGCTGGAGGAGGCTCGGGACATGGCCTTGCTACACTCGACGCGGTATCAGCAGTCCCTGCGACGCTACCACGCCCGAGGGGTTCGGTCCCGAGACCTCCAGGTGGGCGACCTGGTGCTTCGGCTGCGACAAGACGCCCGAGGGCGGCACAAGCTCACACCTCCCTGGGAAGAGCCGTTCGTCATCGCCAAAGTTCTGAAGCCCAGGACGTACAAGCTGGCCAATAGTCAAGGCGAGGTCTACATCAACGCTTGGAACATCCGACAGCTACGTCGCTTCTACCCTTAAGATGCTTTCAAGTCGTTCATACACCTCGTTCACACACAAAGTCTAACCATCAAGGAAGGGTCGGCCTTGCCTCGGCAAAAATCCCGACCCTCCCTCGGGGGCTAGAAGGGGGGAACCCCTCTGCGTCAAAATTTTTTCTCGGAAAAAGATCTTTTCTGCCAGAATATCTCTCATGCTTTTCGACTACTTCGAAAGTGGATCCTGAAAACGACGGCGTACACGTAAGCAGCCAAGGCTGACCGAGCCGAGGGACTCCTACGCCTCCGGGATACGGATACCTCACTCATCACCTTCTGCGATAAGTAACTCACGCTCGGATAAGCGATTCTGCTGATCGAACAAGTCCCAACGCTCGAAGACCCTTCTACCGAAACGATTTTTCGGGCCTTCTCGACTACATCGATAGCAGATTGACTCTAGCCTAGCCACAGGAGCAAAAGTCTCCTCAAAGTCCAAACCTGCGACTTGGGCATAACCTTTTGCCACAAGTCGAGCCTTGTTCCTTGTCACCACCCCGTGCTTGTCCTGTTTGTTGCGGAACACCCACTTGGTTCCCACAACGTTTTGCTTGGGACGCGGCACCAGTGTCCAAACTTCATTTCGCTTGAAGTTGTTGAGCTCTTCCTGCATTGCCAACACCCAGTCCGGATCTAGCAAGGCCTCTTCTACCCTGAAAGGCTCAATAGAAGAGACAAAAGAGTAATGCTCACAGAAATTAGCTAATCTAGAGCGAGTAGTTACTCCCTTGCTAATATCACCCAAAATCTGGTCGAAGGGATGATTCCTTTGAATCATCGCTCGAACTTGAGTTGGAGGGGCCTATGGTGCTGAAAGGGAATTAGGCTTACACCTAGTCCCTAATTAATTTTGGTGGTTGAATTTCCCAACACAAATAATTGGACTAACTAGTTTGCTCTAGTGTATAAGTTATACAGGTGCCAAAGGTTCACACTTAGTCAATAAAAAGACCAAGTATTGGGTTCAACAAAAGAGCAAAGGGACAACCGAAGGCACCTCTGGTCTGGCGCACCGGACTGTCCGGTGTGCCACCAGACATGTCCGGTGCACCAGAGGACTCCAGTGCAAACTCGTCGTCTTCGGGAAAATCCAGAGGCAACTCCACTATAATTCACCGGACTGTCCGGTGCACACCGGACAGTGTCCGGTGCTCCAAGGAAGAGCGGCCTCAGGAACTCGCCAGCTTCGGGAATCTGCAACGGCTGCTCCGCTATAATTCACCGGACATGTCCGGTGTACACCGGACTGTCCGGTGTAACTGCGGGGCAACGGCTACGACGGCGCCAACGGCTACCTGGAGCGCATTTAATGCGCGCCAGAGCGCGCAGATGGCAGGCACGCGCGACGCGGCGCACCGGACACTCTACAGTGCATGTCCGGTGCGCCACCGGACATCCAGGCGGGCCCAGCAGTCAGAGCTCCAACGGTCAGAACCCGTACGACATGGTGACGTGGCTGGCGCACCGGACATGTCTGGTGTGCACCGGACTGTCCGGTGCACCATGCGACAGACAGCCTTCACCAACGGCTAGTTTTTGGTTGGTGGCTATAAATACCACCCCAACCGGCCACTTCAAGGTGTGGGAGCCCAAGCAACATTCCAAGTCATCTAGTTGACATACTCAAGCCCTCCCAACCACATATATTCATTGATCCATCCCATACACAAGATTTAGTCCACTACAACCAACACAAGTGCCACAAAAGAGAGAGCAAGCAATTGAGAGCTACTCAATTGAGTTTAGCCCTAGCGCCTTGTGAGATTCATTGAGAGATAGTGTGTGCTACATCTTTGTGTTCATTTGTGCGTGGAGTATTGACTCCCATCGAACTTCCTCCAAAGTTTTGGAGGCTTGTGGGATCGAGAGTGATCCTTGAGAAGAAGAAGAGCTCACCGATCCTTGTGTGATCTGGGGAGAGAGGGAAAGGGTTGAAAAAGACCCGTCCTTAAGTGGACTCCTCAACGGGGACTAGGCCTTCAAGGGCCGAACCTCATTAAAACAAATCACCCGTGTCCATTGTGTTTATTGCTTGTGATTTGTTTGTTTTCCCTTGCTCTAAGTTTTCTTGCACCATTATTTGCTAATATCATTTGGTGTTGCTTCAAGTTAAATTTCCATTTAGTAAAGCATCACGTTGCAGAAGGAACTTGTCCTAGTGCTCTTCTCATCTAAGGCTTCTTGCTTTGTTATTCTATAACTTATTAGTTGTATTGATTTATCACTCCCTCAATATTTAGCAATACTCTTTTCAAGCAAGAACTTAGTTTGTATACTCCTATATTTGTATATCTTGTTCTAACCACTAATCAAGGGATCTAGTTAGGGGATAAAGTTTTAATTTTCAGGTTTCGCCTATCCACCCCCCCCCCCTCTAGGCGACTTTCAATTGGTATCAAAGCTAGGCACTTCATCTTGAGTCTAACAACTCGAAGTGATGGCTCGTAGAAGATCCCAAAAGAACAAGAAGACCCAGGAGAACAAGGAGGTAACTCTTGAGATATTACTTTCCGATTGTTCTAATTATGATTCATGGTCTATTAGAGTGATAAATGCTTTTAGAGCGATAGATCCTCAATTAGAACAAATTTTAGACAAGAGTATTATTCCTCCTAACTATGCTAGGGAAAATGCCTCCGAAGAAGATTTAAGATGTATTCGCTTAAACTATCTAGCTTATGACATCTTAAGTAAATCCCTTAGCAAAGAAGATTATCATGCCTTCATAATAAAATATGACAAACCCATTTGTGATGTGCATGATATTTGGACTAGAATTAAAAGCAAATTTAATAAGTCCAAACATGATAGTTCATTTTGTGCTTCTACTTCCTTTGGTATTTGTGATACTAACCCTTGCAAGGAAGAAGAAGAAAATGAACGGTGGAGACCAAACGATGAATCCACCTCTCCAAAAGGTTTGTCTTCCCATTTCAATTCCCACATGTGTTGTGTGGCTAATGCAAATGATAGCGGAAGCACAAATGAGGATGAGGAGGAAGAAAGAAGCTTTGTGCAACTCTACGCTCGCCTAAGCCAAGAAGATAAGGCGGTCATGCTCAAGCTTCTAGAAAGAGCGAGAGAGCAAGGCGAAGCTCGTCAAAGGCTAGAAAGTATTATCTCAATGAAGATGCAATGCTTTGACGAGTTGACTAAAGAACATGAGGAGCTAAAATGCTCTCATGTTGATTTGGTCCAAAGGTATGAAACTATTTCAATTGAGCAAGATAACGCTTTACATTGTATTGCTCAATTAGTAAATAGGAATACCTTGCTTAAGGATCAAGTAGAAAAGCTAAAAGTTGAAAATCTAGCTTTTCAAGAAAAATATGATATGCTCCTATGCTCTCATGAAAATCTTAGAGATGATCATATCATATTAAACATTGCTCATGAGGTTGTGATAGAAAACTTAAAATCTCAACAACCTCACTCATGCACATGTATTCAAATTGATACTATATTACCATGTGCTAATGCTTGTTGTCCGTCGACAAGCAAATCTTCCTTTGAGCTAGAACTTGCAGGAACAAAAGATGATACATATCAAAAGCTCAAAGAAGAGAATGAGAGGCTAAAGATGAGCTTGACACAACTAAAAGGGAAATGCATTGCCCAACCTTCTCAAGATAACCGTGATCACATGGTGAAGAAGCTTGAGACGGGAACAATCGTGGCATGCACTACATCCCTTGAAGAAAATGTCAAGGATTTGAGGATTGCCAAGAGGAAGAAACAAAAGATGAAATTCAACACCTCTTCCAAAAGCCTCAACCACGCCTCCACAAAAGGTAATATCCAAGGTAATGATCAAGCCACACTTCACATTAAGAGGTGTAGTGAATGTTTTGAAGAGGGGCACTTGATTAGGTCATGTCCCTACATTAAAAATGGCTTGATTATTAACAAGGATGATAGACTTTGTTTTAAATGCTCCAAGAAGGGACACTTGCTTAGATCTTGTCCCCATTTAAAACAAAAAGGCATAGGGTTAGAAAAGAAAGTTTTTACTAACCATGTAGCAAGCAACAAACAGGGAAAGAAGAAAACTTCAAAACTTGAAAAACGCCTATGCTACACATGCCAAAAGAAGGGACATCAATGCAAGGATTGTCCCATTGGTAACAATCCCACTCCTAACTTGTCAATTGATTCTCATGTAACTAGGGAACCCAAAATTGCAACTTGTGTTAGAAAGGTAATGAGTTTACCAAGTGCTAACACAAAGGACTCTTGGGTTCCTAGATCTTTGTCGACTAATCAAAATGGACCCATCAAGCGATGGGTACCAAAATATGATTGACAAGCTTTGCAGGAGAAGGAGATGATATGAAGCCTTGGGGTGCTTGAGAGAGTCCATTCAATTCTTATCAACTCAAGCTATCAATCTTCAATGATCTATATCCATGATTGACCCAAGGTTATTTTTCAAATTGCTATGTCTTAAACTCATATCATCTCGAGGAAGATATTATATGTTGTAGGAAGTGAATAGATATCATGTGCGAAAAATCAAGGCCTACAACATGGAGGAAAGCCAAAGGATGGTAACACTTAAGTACAAGTATTTTAGAATATCATTTCTTATGTGTCTTGTGTAGTCACATAGAAAAATTGAAGCACTTCAAATGTCTTTAATTTGATATTATCATCCTTTGAAGAATTTCCTATCATATGGTAGATTGCATACTCATCATTTCCATCCTATGGCAATCTATATGCTTTAAATTGTTGGAAGTACCACATGGCATGTTTTTCGCTAAGTTATTCTATTATTGCCATGTTTCTAGATATAGAGAGATATTTCAAGTTCCTAAAAGGACAAGGTGTTGTGTAAGGAATTCAAATCCTTAGGACACTTATAAAAGGAAAACTCTCTCTATAACTAGAATAGTGAGATTATTGATTTTATTTAAGTAACCCAAGAAGTCTCACTTGTAGAGAATAAGTTTCTCTTTGGAAGCATGTAATCTAACATGAAAAGAAAAAATCAATCCAATGTTTTATGATGTATTTCTACTTGCTCAAATTGGATATGATTCTTTCACATTTATCGCTTTCCATATCATGAATTAGATTTATTCCTATAATCTTAAGGGTTCATTTATGCTTGTTTTATGAGATAAAATTGAGCATAACATCATCTATAGGATAATCTAGTTCATGCTATGAAGTTTCCATGTTTTAGTAATCCATCCTTTCATTCCTTATCAAAAATGATTACAAAAATGGAAACTAGTGCTTGTGCTTCTAATGACATATCTCTTGAGTTTACTTATGGAAATCTACAAGAGAATAAGTGCATGTTTAAAGCCACAAGCCAAAAGTGTTGGAAGAAAGGTAAAAGCAAAGGTATGGGAACTCATCTTCTTAATCAAATTTAGTTCCCATCTCAATGGTTATTGAATCTAAATCATCATATTCTCCCTTGTAAGGAATAGATTCTTTATTGGACTTAATTTAACTAGGTGTGCATTCAATATCTTTTTTATAAATACCTAGTCCATTAGAATCTAATTCATGCCTTTGCTATATTTGTTTTGATTCAATATGTAGAAGTAAACTTCCTATGATTGGTCAAAATATTTAAAAGGTGCATACTCCACTTTTCTAATAATATGCACAAATAATAAGGATTTTACTTCATGTCTGTGTGACTCATGAATGATGAATTGTTTTTACCTCCTATCTAAAAGAATCATCTTCCATCATATACTCCCTTGTGCTATTAACATCTTTCTTGAGTATTTTCAATAAGTTTGAAAGGAAAAGGAAACAACTACAAAGGGAGGACACTCACATGAAAAAGAAGAACATCAAGAACAACAACATCCACTTGGATAATAAGATCCTCAAAACAATCAATTGGGTAGTTGTGAGTATTCTAAACCTTTTTCATTGTGAGAAATCCAGGCTTAAGTTGTTTATTGCAAATTTTATGAGCCTTAATCAAGATGTATAATGCTTCTCCATATTTGTCTTTAAAGTAAATGCACCCATTCAACTCAAATACTCGATGCATATCTTTAGGGGGAGTCTATTCTTATATCTTGATATTGTTGAGACTATTGCTTTATCTCAGTAATTTCATATAGTCTCTTGCATGAGAATAAGTTTCTCATGAAGTATGCTACTATTTTTAAATTCTTGTCTTTCACTCTAAAGTAGCATATTTGCTGGATTCTCCTACTCTAAGCTTAATTGATAATCTAATGCGTATGTTGTTCTTTTGATCACATCTGTTATTTGTTTGATCATTGAATGACTTCAATCAACAATCATGCTTCTTAGTGCCGTATATACTATCAATCGATATCTCTCTTGATATGCACTAAGTTAAAAGGAGAATTCATGATACATTTATGCAACTTGTGATCCATTTGATATATGCTAACAATTACTTGAAAAGATCACTAGTTGTAGAACTCTCTCTTGTGCAAAATATTTCCATATGTTGTCATTAAGAATAGGTCTTAAGCATCTAAGACTAAGGACAAAGCACAATGAAGAGAGCGTCCCTATGTAAAGGTACAAAAAGGTAAAACTATCTCCTTTCATTTAAACTTGTACCTAAATCTTCCTTTTCTATACTCTCTTTACATATCTTGCTTAAAAGGAAGAGAAAGCATGTCCATGCATATCCCTGCTTCATATCTAGTTTAACTTCTCAAAAATTTATTCATGCTTTAATGCATCTTTGTTGAAACTAGATGAAGTGATTTAATTGTCAAAGAGCTTAAAGCTTAACCTTGTAACGAGGATAAGCTGCCTTTATTCCAAAGGTGGATGGTCCTTAAGCCTCTTTGAAATCCTTAAGGGAAAATGCTTGAAATGTTTACAACATGCTTTCATAAGTGCATAAACTGTCATGAGCATCACACTTATAATATGACACAATGCACTTCACATTCCGTATAATATAGATATGTTCTCATTAACCTAATTATGTGCAATTGGCATTTAAGGCCAAAATATATGTTCCTCTCCATGCACATATTTAGGGGGAGCAATCTATGTTATATAGAATTATGATCATGCTTAAATTGACATATCCTTTTGATCATATCTCTTTTATGTCTATGACTAATGTGTTTTCAAGTATATTCTCATGCTTAGTCATAGGATTGAAAGGGAAATGGAGTATTTGGCAAAGACGACGCTTCCACTCAACTCCATCGGTATTATCCACTCTTTGCCGGTATTCCGCATAGTTCTTCACTTTGGTATAATCTTCACTCATATCTCTATTTCAATTGAATATTTCAATTGTTTGCCAAAGGGGAAGAGAAAGAAAAAGGGCTTATATCTCACTCAAAGTATCCATTTTTGGCGATTCATGCCAAAGGGGGAGAAAGTATGAGCCCAAAGCAAAAGGACCGCACCACCACCCTAATTTTTAAAAATTAATGATTTTCAATTGGTAAATTTCAAATTGGTATCTCTTTGTGTTCTAAAGGGGGAGCAAGTAGTATTTTCAAAACTTGATATCTTAAAACCCTCTTGAACACTAAGAGGAGAATTGATTGAAGGGGAGTTTTGTTTTTAGTCAAAGGAAAAAGCATTTGAAACAAGGGGAGAAAATTTTCAAATCTTATAAATGCTTCTCAAAATCTTATTCATTTACCTTTGACCATTTTGCAAAAGGACTTTAAAAAAGGAATTTGCAAAAACAAAACATGTGGTGCAAGCGTGGTCCAAAATGTTAATAATAAAGAAACAATCCATGCATATCTAGTAAGTAACATTTATTGGCTCAATTCCAAGCAACCTGTGCACTTACATTATGCAAACTAGTTCAATTATGCACTTTTATATTTGCTTTGGTTTGTGTTGGCATCAATCACCAAAAAGAGGGAGATTGAAAGGGAATTAGGCTTACACCTAGTCCCTAATTAATTTTGGTGGTTGAATTGCCCAACACAAATAATTGGACTAACTAGTTTGCTCTAGTGTATAAGTTATACAGGTGCCAAAGGTTCACACTTAGTCAATAAAAAGACCAAGTATTGGGTACAACAAAAGAGCAAAGGGACAACCGAAGGCACCTCTGGTCTGGCGCACCGGACTGTCCGGTGTGCCACCGGACATGTCCGGTGCACCAGAGGACTCCAGTGCAAACTCGTCGTCTTCGGGAAAATCCAGAGGCAACTCCACTATAATTCACCGGACTGTCCGGTGCACACCGGACAGTGTCCGGTGCTCCAAGGAAGAGCGGCCTCAGGAACTCGCCAGCTTCGGGAATCTGCAATGGCTGCTCCGCTATAATTCACCGGACATGTCCGGTGTACACCGGACTGTCCGGTGTAACTGCGGGGCAATGGCTACGGCGGCGCCAACGGCTACCTGGAGCGCATTTAATGCGCGCCAGAGCGCGCAGATGGCAGGCACGCGCGACACGGCGCACCGGACACTCTACAGTGCATGTCCGGTGCGCCACCGGACATCCAGGCGGGCCCAGCAGTCAGAGCTCCAACGGTCGGAACCCGTACGACATGGTGACATGGCTGGCGCACTGGACATGTCCGGTGTGCACCGGACTGTCCGGTGCACCATGCGACAAACAGCCTTCACCAACGGCTAGTTTTTGGTTGGTGGCTATAAATACCACCCCAACCGGCCACTTCAAGGTGTGGGAGCCCAAGCAACATTCCAAGTCATCTAGTTGACATACTCAAGCCCTCCCAACCACATATATTCATTGATCCATCCCATACACAAGATTTAGTCCACTACAACCAACACAAGTGCCACAAAAGAGAGAGCAAGCAATTGAGAGCTACTCAATTGAGTTTAGCCCTAGCGCCTTGTGAGATTCATTGAGAGATAGTGTGTGCTACATCTTTGTGTTCATTTGTGCGTGGAGTATTGACTCCCATCGAACTTCCTCCAAAGTTTTGGAGGCTTGTAAAAGCTAGCAAGAGACACCAAAGAGTGTGGTGGTCCTTGTGGGATCGAGAGTGATCCTTGAGAAGAAGAAGAGCTCACCGATCCTTGTGTGATCTGGGGAGAGAGGGAAAGGGTTGAAAAAGACCCGTCCTTAAGTGGACTCCTCAACGGGGACTAGGCCTTCAAGGGCCGAACCTCGGTAAAACAAATCACCCGTGTCCATTGTGTTTATTGCTTGTGATTTGTTTGTTTTCCCTTGCTCTAAGTTTTCTTGCACCATTATTTGCTAATATCATTTGGTGTTGCTTCAAGTTAAATTTCCATTTAGTAAAGCATCACGTTGCAGAAGGAACTTGTCCTAGTGCTCTTCTCATCTAAGGCTTCTTGCTTTGTTATTCTATAACTTATTAGTTGTATTGATTTATCACTCCCGCATTATTTAGCAATACTCTTTTCAAGCAAGAACTTAGTTTGTATACTCCTATATTTGTATATCTTGTTCTAACCACTAATCAAGGGATCTAGTTGGGGGATAAAGTTTTAATTTTCAGGTTTCGCCTATCCACCCCCCCCCCCCCTCTAGGCGACTTTCAGGTGCTTCTTCCTCTTCAACTTGGACATCTTGTGCTCCCCCTTGATCACACGCCTCTTCTTGAGGGACCTGTTCGTCATCTTGAGTTGGGGGATGCACCGTTGTTGAGGAAGAAGGTTGATCTTGCTCCTTGTGTTCCTGTGGTCGCACGTCTCCAATTGCCATGGTACGAATTGCGTCCGTTGGAACATCATCCTCATCTACATCATCAAGATCAACTTGCTCTCTTGGAGAGCCATTAGTCTCATTAAATACAACGTCGCTAGAGACTTCAACCAAACCCGATGATTTGTTGAAGACTCTATACGCCTTTGTATTTGAGTCATAACCTAACAAAAATCCTTCTACAGCTTTGGGAGCAAATTTTGAATTTCTACCTTTCTTCACCAGAATGTAGCATTTACTCCCAAAAACTCGAAAATATGAAACGTTGGGTTTGTTACCGGTTAGTAGCTCGTATGACGTCTTCTTGAGGAGGCGATGAAGGTAGACCCGGTTTATGGCGTGGCAAGCCGTGTTCACAGCTTCCGACCAAAACCGCTCGGGCGTCTTGAATTCTCCAAGCATCGTCCTCGCCATGTCTATAAGCGTCCTGTTCTTCCTTTCTACCACACCGTTTTGCTGTGGTGTGTAGGGAGCGGAGAACTCATGCTTGATTCCTTCCTCCTCAAGAAACTCCTCCACCTGCAGGTTCTTGAACTCGGACCCGTTGTCGCTTCTAATCTTTTTCACCTTGAGCTCAAATTCGTTTTGAGCTCGCCTTAGAAAGCGCTTGAGGGTCCCTTGGGTTTCTGATTTATCCTGCAAAAAGAATACCCAAGTGAAGCGAGAAAAATCATCAACAATAACAAGACCATACTTACTTCCCCCGATGCTGAGGTAGGCGACGGGTCCGAAGAGGTCCATATGCAATAGCTCCAGAGGTCTTGATGTAGTCATCACATTCTTGATGTGATGAGCACTTCCCACTTGTTTACCTGCTTGACAAGCTGCACAAGGTCTATCTTTTTCGAAAGTTACATTTGTTAGACCTAACACATGCTCTCCCTTTAGAAGCTTGTGAAGGTTCTTCATCCCCACATGTGCTAGACGGTGATGCCACAGCCAGCCCATGCTAGTCTTAGCAATTAAGCATGCATCTAGATCGGCCTCCTCCTTCAAAAAATCAACTAAATAGAGTTTGTCGTCTAGTACACCCTTAAACGCTAATGAACCATCACTTCTTCTAAAGACAGACACATCTACGTTTGTAAATAAGCAGTTGTAACCCATATTACATAATTGACTAACGGACAACAAGTTATATCCGAGCGATTCTACTAAAAACACATTAGAAATGGAATGCTCGGAAGAAATAGCTATTTTTCCTAGTCCTTTAACCTTGCCTTGATTCCCGTGACCGAATATGATTGAGTCTTGGGAATCTTTGTTCTTGAAGTAGGAGGTGAACATCTTCTTCTCCCCCGTCATGTGGTTTGTGCATCCGCTGTCGATAATCCAGTTTGAGCCCCCGGATGCATAAACCTGCAAGGCAAATTAGGCTTGGGCTTTAGGTACCCAACTCTTGTTGGGTCCTACAAGGTTAGTTACAATAGCCTTAGGGACCCAAATGCAAGTCTTGTCTCCCTTGCATTTGGCTCCCACCATTTTAGCAATCACCTTTTTATTTTTACATGAAAGAATAAATTTAGCATTACAAGCCTGAAAGATAGTGGTAGATCCATTAAACACTTTCCTAGGAGCATGAGACACAAAATTCCTCCTAGATCTACCATTAAAGCTTGAACTTGAAGCAATCATGGCATGAGAGTCAAACGCATTACAACTCCTATCATAATGAACATTTCTAGAATATTTCCTATCATGATACAAGAAAGCATGATTTTTATGAACACTATTTGCCATAGGGGCCTTCCCTTTCTCCTTGGCGGAGATGGGAGCCTTATGACTTGTTAAGTTCTTAGCTTCCCTTCGAAAGCTAAGCCCATCCTTAATAGAGGGGTGTCTACCTCTAGTGTAGGCATCCCTTGCAAATTTTAGTTTATCAAAATCATTTTTGCTAGTCTTAAGTTGGGCATTAAGACTAGCTACTTCATCATTTAATTTAGAAATGGAAATCAAATGTTCATTGCAAGCATCAACATTAAAATCCTTACACCTATTGCAAATTACTACATGTTCAATACAAGAACTAGATTTATTTGCAACTTCTAGCTTAGCATTTAAATCATCATTAATGCTCTTTAAACTAGAAATAGTCTCATGACAAGCAGAAATTTCACATGAAAGCATTTCATTTCTTTTAACTTCTAAAGCAAGAGACTTTTGCACATTTACAAATTTATCATGTTCTTCATATAAAAGATCCTCTTTCTTTTCTAAAAGTCTATCCTTTTCGTTTAGAGCATCAATCAATTCATTGATCTTTTCTACCTTTGCTCTATCTAATCCCTTAAACAAGCTAGTGTAATCAATTTCATCATCACTAGAGTCCTCAACACTAGAAGTAGAGTACTTAGGAGTTTCTCTAGTGATTACCTTCTTTTCCTTTGCCATTAGGCAAGTGTGGCGCTCGTTGGGGAAGAGCGACGATTTGTCGAAGGCGGTGGCGGCGAGTCCCTCGTCGTCGGAGTCGGACGAAGAACAATCCGAGTCCCACTCTTTGCCAAGGTGTGCCTCGCCCTTAGCCTTCTTGTACGCCTTCTTCTTTTCCTTCTTCCCGCTTTTCTCTTGTCCCTGGTCACTATCATTATCGGGACAGTTAGCAATAAAGTGACCAGTCTTACCACACTTGAAGCAGGAGCGCTTTCCCTTCGTCTTGTTCTTTTTGGGATGCTCCTTGCGACCCTTAAGCGTCGTCTTGAAGCGCTTGATGATGAGGGTCATTTCTTCCTCGTTGAGCCTCACCGCCTCAACTTGCGCCACCTTGCTAGGTAGCGCTTTCCTGCTACTTGTTGCTTTGAGAGCAACGGTTTGAGGCTCGTGGATTGGGCCATTCAACGCCTCATCAACGTATCTCGCCTCCTTGATCATCATTCGCCCGCTTACAAACTTCCCAAGTATTTCCTCGGGTGTCATTTTGGTATACCTAGGATTTTCACGAATAGAGTTAACAAGATGAGGATCAAGGACAGTGAAGGACCTTAGCATTAGGCGGACGACGTCATGGTCCGTCCATCTCGTGCTTCCATAGCTCCTTATTTTGTTGATCGGGGTCTTGAGCCTGTTATATGTTTGGGTTGGCTCCTCCCCCCTGATCATTGTGAACCTTCCTAGTTCACCCTCCACCAGCTCCATCTTGGTGAGCATGGTGACATCATTTCCCTCATGCGAGATCCTGAGGGTGTCCCAAATCTGCTTAGCGTTATCCAAGCCGGTCACCTTATGGTACTCTTCCCTGCACAAGGATGCTAAAAGAACAGTGGTAGCTTGTGCATTTTTGTGAATTTGTTCATTGATAACCATGGGATTATCCGAACTATCAAAATGCATTCCATTCTCTACTATCTCCCATATGCTTGGATGAAGAGAGAACAAGTGACTACGCATTTTGTGACTCCAAAATCCGTAGTCCTCTCCATCAAAGTGTGGAGGTTTACCAAGAGGAATGGAAAGCAAATGTGCATTTGAATTATGCGGAATACAAGAGTAATCAAAAGAAAAGTTTGAGTTGACCGTTTTCTTTTTCTCGTAGTCGTCGTCATTGTCTGTTTGGGAAGAAGAAGACTCGTCGCTGCCGTCGTAGTAGACGATCTTCTTGATGCGCCTCTTCTTCTTCCCGTCCTTCTTCTTGTGACTTGAGCCCGAGTCAGTGGGCTTGTCGTCTTTTGGCTCATTGATGAAGGACTCCTTCTCCTTGTCGTTGATCACCATCCCCTTTCCCTTAGGATCCATCCCTTCGGGCGATTAGTCCCTTTCTTGAAGAGAACGGCTCTGATACCAATTGAGAGCACCTAGAGGGGGGGTGAATAGGTGATCCTGTAAAAACTTAAAAACTCAAGGCCACAAACTTGATTAAGTGTTAGAACAATAAAGCCAAGTGGCTAGAGAGGAGTTCTTGCTAAACACGATAACCACAAAGAAATCAACACAGAGAGGCACAGTGGTTTATCCCGTGGTTCGGCCAAGTCCAACACTTGCCTACTCCACGTTGTGGTGTCCCAATGGACGAGGGTTGCACTCAACCCCTTTCAAGCGGTTCAAAGACCCACTTGAATACCACGGTGTTTCTCTTGGTTTCACTATATCCCGCTTGCGAGGAATCTCCACAACTTGGAGCCCCTTGCCCTTACAATTTGATTAACACAAATAAGCACGGAAGTAAGGATGGGATGAGCAACACACACAAGACACAAAATCAGAGCACAAACACGCACACAAGTCACAACTTGAGCTCGCAACACAACTCGAAGAGTTCTCTACTCAAATGGAGCTCTAGTTGCTATCACAAAGAATCAAAAGCGCGGAAATGGAGTCTTGGTGCTTAGAGTTGATCAAAGAGTGCTTGTTGTACTCCTCCATGCGCCTAGGGGTCCCTTTTATAGCCCCAAGGCAGCTAGGAGCCGTTGGAAGCAATCCAGGAAGGCAAATCTTGCCTTCAGTCGGGTGGCGCACTGGACAGTCCGGTGCACCACCGGACACTGTCCGGTGCGGATTGCTTTCCTAATCTGGCGTAGCCGACCGTTGAAGATTTGGAGCCGTTGGCACACCGGACACTGTCCGGTGCACACCGGACAGTCCGGTGCCCCATCCGACCGTTGGCTCGGCCACGCGTCACGCGCGGATTGCGCGGCCGACCGTTGGCGTACCCGACCGTTGGCTCACCGGACAGTCCGGTGCCTCACCGGATAGTCCGGTGAATTATAGTCGTACGCTGTTGACTTGGTTCCCGAGAGCAGCGACTTCGCCGCAGACGACTCACCGGACAGTCCGGTGATTTATAGTCGTACGCCGCCGTCGAGACCCGAGAGCAGGCAATTCACCAGGACTGGTCCTGGCACACCGGACACTGTCCGGTGCACCACCGGACAGTCCGGTGCACCCAGACCGAACAGCCCTTTGGCTGAACATAGCCAACTAATCTCCAAAGTGATTTCTCCTGTTTCTAGCACTTAGACACAGCACATTAGTCTTCAAAACAATGGACTAAGACTAGAAACATACCTTTAATCTTGATTTTTACTTCTTGAATCTTTGGCACAAATATAAATCAAAGCATTTTTGTGTGAAGCCCTAAATCACCAAAATCTTATAGAAATGGCCTAAGGGCACATTTCTCTTTCAGGTACCCTAAAACTAGGGTACCCCCTGCTACTGTACCAGGACGAAGAATCCACACGGCTATCCTTAGTCGCGTGGCAGAAGTGCTGTGTGTGGGACCAAGCCACGGCTCGCCCCAATCTCAGGCGGCTATTCCGGGTCCACAGCAACGCCCGACTCCACCACGTGGGCGGGTCCGAAGCCGCCGCGTGTCCAGAGAAGGCGATGTACTCCAAGGCATCAATAGTGGTCTGGACCCCCACGGGAGAGCGCCGGACCCTCGGATATACAGTCTGGACCCCAGGGTTGGTCCCGGACCCCCGGATATACAGTCCGGACCCCCAAGGTTGGTCCCGGACCTCCACGTGTACAAGCTGAACCCTGGAATGGGATCCGGACCCCCCTGTATGGGGTCCGGGTCCCCACATGGGGGTCCCAAGGTCCCAGGACGGTACATACCCGGGCCTTGAACAGGACCTAGGCAGGGGTTCGGTGTCGACACATGTCTAGACCCGGTCTGGTGCGGACCTGTCCACATACGCTGCTGCTCCCCGCCTAAGCGGAGACCCGATGCTGCCATGTGGTCTACTGCGCGTGACGTAAGCCAGCGGGCGGAGCCTGACGTAAGGCCTCCGGGTTACGCGGCCCCTGCATTTATTGCGGATAAGGCGCGTCGCCTCACAAACGATGTGTCGCCTCGGCATTTAATGAGAGCTGTCCACTCTGCTGTCAGGCGGCGACCTATCCATTCCACTGGCAAGCAGTGTGCCGCCTCAGCATTTAATGAGACATGTCCATTCCGCTGGCAGGCGGCATGCCTGTCCATTCCATTGGCAAGCGGCACGCCCATGCTGCCGCATGCGCTATACTCATCATCACTCGTACATACCAAGGAAGCGACTGTTGTGTGTCAACACTGCGCGGACTGCGGACATCTGGGCGCCAGAAGATCTCTCAGGCGTCACCTGCATTAGTTGCTCCATGTATTTCTTCCATTATGTCTCTGAGCCCACATGTCGGGGCTCAGCAACCTTGTATGTGCCTCCCTTAGGATATAAAAGGGAAGGCGCACAACGTTACAAGACACATGCAACTTAGACGCTCAAGCTCACAAGTCACTTAGACCCTCGGGAAGTTCTCCAAGCTCTCGAGCATCAACAATACAACTCACAGTGGAGTAGGGTATTATGCTCCGGCGGCCCGAACCACTCTAAATCCTTGTGTTCTCGTATGTTCTTACACCTTCCGATAACAGGCAAAACACTTAAGCCCCTTTCTTATCTTAGGATTTAGGACGGGTGCATTCCGCCACCCGGCCGGAGATTTCTTTCCGACAACGCCATGAAAAAGATCTTTTTTTCGCTGCTCTAGAAACGTATATGGTTGACATGGTTGACTTTGCCTTCAAGGATGTAGTATTATCTAAACGGTTCGAATGCTTATATATATCTCTCGCATCGTACGTCTTTATAATAGAGCTAACAATTGCTACACAATTCAAACCCCAAAAAAAACCAAAAGGTTTCCAAGATAGCGGAGTTAGCAAGTTCGGAAATTGTCCAAGCGAAAATTGATGCCAGAATCCTCTGGGACATAATTCCATTATAGAAAGATCAGTAACAATCACATTTTTTTCAAGAGATTTTTATTTTTTAAGAAAAAATAGTTCATTTTTTCTTAGAAAAATAAAAAATTAGAAAAAATGGAGTTGTCAAACTAGCCCTAAAAGTAAACTAAAACAGGGGTATATTTCTATTTTCACTTGTCAAAACCCAATGCAAATAATTCATGACACTGTTTCCTTGTCACTTATTACATAACATTAGCTACCTGGCAAGAACAAAACCCAATGCAAATAATTGATGACATTGTTTCCTTGTCACTTATTACATAACATTAGCTACCTGACAAGAACACAAACCCACGCAAATAATTTCTATACATGGTTGCCATGTCACTTGTTACATAGCATTAGCTACTTGGCAAGAAAAGGTTGACTGATGCCAAGATAATGGAAGGCGCCTCATGAATCGAATTGCACTGCTCCCTATTTGAACAAGAATACAACTGTTTTCTCAGATACCATCCGCCATGCAAAAATCATCTCTAGTGCGGTGAGGACCAAATGATAATATGAAAAATTATTTGCTTTATTTATGGGTGCGCTAGAATCATTAACTTGGAAACACAGGGCCACCAGAACTCGTGGATGTGGCAACCTGAATGCTTCAAAGAAACATAGTGAACATGGGGTTATCAATCAGAAGGACCAATCATTTTCTCTGGGACGACAAGCTCATGGAATTCTTGCTCCGTTAATACTCCAAGGTCTAATGCAGCTTTCTGGGGAAAAGATAAAATAGAGAAGGGATTAGTGTATAATACCATGAGAGAAGTTTAAAGAATGTGAAATCGACACAAATACAATTCCCATGATTAGGTGGTACTCTAGGAGGATAAGAATAAACAAGAGAATGGAGAATGAACTTATATCACATGATTTAATGTCCTTCAAGTTTACCATATCTAATGCCTTAAGAAATGAATAGTTCAGCCAACCAGGCCAAGATATCAACATGCGCAAGTCACCTAAGCTAAGATAGCACGTTATACACCACAGAGCAAGGCCAAGGCAAAGTGAAATAAGTAACAAAAGATCACCTTCAACGTGGTTCCTTCTTTGTGGGCTTTCTTAGCAACAGCTGCAGCATTGTCATAGCCAATTTTCTGCAATCGTTTAGAAAGTAAGCATGACTCACTACTTTTTTACCACCACAAACAGAGATTAAAAAAAGGTAAATTTTCATTTTACTTACAGGGTTCAAAGATGTCACTAACATCAGAGACTGGACAAAAAAGGAAGAGAAATAAGTATTGCACCTTATACAGTATACACAAATCATTTGCAAGTACTCAGTACTTCTGTCATGGATTGTTACCTCATGCAAAAGTTGTGAAATTCTCTTGTGGTTTGCTTGAATTCCCCTGACACAATTTTTCTCAAAGGACACGGATGCATCCCCTAACAACCTCAATGACTGTTGAAAAAGGGAAAGGTTATAAGACATTTGCAGTAAAAAATCACGAGGTTAAAGTTACCAACTCATATATTAACATTATGTACCTAAATCAACAAGAGGGTTATGATGTTAGAAAGAGTTCCTATAGTAAATTAACCGTATTGAAGTATGATAGTAGAAAGCATACTCGAAGTAATCCCGCTGCGATCATTGGCTTAAAAACATTCAGTTCAAAATGCCCATTGGCACCACCAACTGTAACACCAACATGATTACCCATAACCTGCAATGCCATCAACCAAATGACAGTTATTTGAAATTATTAAAATTCAGATATAGTCAGATGCATATGCTAGAGTAAATAATGCAGAAGAAATAGAATGTCAAGACAAATATTGTTCAGCTTCAGCAGCAGCCACAGTCAGGTACCAAGATTTCAGCTTATTTGCAAAAAGTAAAGGTGGAGGGCCCCTCGTATAAGCATATTTCATTTGTCAGATATGCTAAAAGAATTCATTTTTATCAACTCAATTGTTTGTTATTGATCGCTATTCAGATGCAAGGTAGTTATGACTTATGAGGTGCAGATCACCTTAACCATAAACAACATAATAGATGAATATGTAGTCCTCACAAGGAATATGGAGATTAGAATTTTCTTCAAACATTATTTTTGTACCTGTGCACAAACCATTGTCAGAGCCTCACACTGGGTTGGATTAACTTTCCCCTGAAAAGTACAAATTGAAACAGAAGCTTCACAATGCTGTCTTCCGTTGATCAACATACAAAAACCATATCATGATATAATAGCAGTCTGCTTACAGGCATAATGCTGCTCCCAGGCTCATTTTCTGGTAGGATTAGTTCACCAAGACCACACCGAGGACCACTATGATTGTGCTGGAAATATTTAGTGCATGCCCCCAGAATGCTAGAGAAAATCATATGTTATAAAAAATAGAAGATTGGAATAACGACCTTCCTAGCAAACGTATGTCGTTTGCTATCTTCATAAGAGATGCAGAAATTGTATTTACGGCACCACTGCTCTCAACAAAAGCGTCATGTGCTGCCTACTTATAAGGAAAAAACTGATGAGAACATATAGTGATGAAACAATAGAATATAGTCTGAATAATATAAAATTAGAAGAAGGAAAGGTAGCCAGACAATAAAACCGAAAGCCATATTAAATACACTATACAAGTAAGAAGTGGTTGGATTTTGCTTCTACAAAGAACAAAGCCTAACAACTAGAATTAAATAAAATAAATGAAAATGGCATACACATGTTAATATTTCGTCCACTCAACTTGGGAACAGATGATATTTGAGTCAGTTGATTTCAGTTCGTAACTATTTGTTATTTTCATTTTGTGAGGCAACATATTCAAAAATGCCCTTTCAACTGCTAAACAGTAACAAATTCCTTGTCTATATGCAGTAACAAATTAGGGTAAGATTTATATATGTGCACTGTTACTAACCAAAGCTTCAAACTTGTTCTCTGCTGTCACAAAGGGTAGGTTTGTTTCCTCAGCCACTGCAGCAGCTATTTTGGCATCAAATCTGAAAAAGACAGATTGGATTTAGGTATTTAAATAAATGAAAGGAACGCCTTAGGTAAAGCATGGAATAACACTCTGTTTCAAAGTTATCCTAAACCAAGTACCATAAGTCCATAAGATTGGTAATGATTAACCATATAAAAGAAAAAAACAATTTGGGAGGATACCCAAATCTCCATATCCCACTTCTTTTAATCCAGAAGTAGACATAGGAGATGAAACTGGAAAAAGAAACTAGATAGTAATGAAACTAATTCGAAAATTCGAACTGACAGATTAACCTGGGTTATTCATTGCACTCTGGATGACAAGGTTACATGAATTTTCTTCCAGAGGCAATTGGTGATTGACTACTAGGTAACTCAATAAAATTTACAAACAAAAACCAAATTTGAAATTTATCGGTCAAATGTATCAACGTAAACAAATTATCTCAGACATTAATTGACAATTTACCCTTTCTTGGTGTTCAAGCCAGTTCCAACTGCAGTTCCACCTTGAGCAAGCTGCTCAGAAAAATAATTATCAGTAGTGTTAATTTGTAAAGAAAACAAACATTAGCAGTATAGTACCTGGTACATCCGAGGTAATGTACAATTAATGCGGTCAATTCCATATTTGACCTGCATAGAATCTTAAATAGTTAATAAGTCTACCTGTTAATCTTAACTGCGTAGTTAATAAATAAGACAACAAAAGATGCTAGAATAAATCCTACCTGTGTAGTGTAGCCACTGAATTCTTGGCCAAGAGTCAATGGGGTGGCATCTTGGGTATGTGTACGTCCAATTTTAATTATGTCTTTAAACTCAATAGTCTGCACAGTCAAGTTAGCAAATCCTACACATTAGCATTAGCATGTACAAATTGGTATGAAGCACCTAATTATTAATACGAACTTCAATCAGGAAAAGAATTAAGCGACTCTAATGGACTGCTACAGAACTTGTACATAGTTAGGAGCCACGCTATGTAGTTCTTGTACAAGCAATGTCAAAATATTAAGATCTTTGATGATTTTCTAAATTTCTAATGTTTCAACTTCAATCTGAATCCCTAATCAGCAGGTGGATATAATCAATAGGCACAAATTCACAGTAAGATAATATAATATTAATAGGTCATGATATAGTTATACAAAAGGCACTTAACAACTAACAAGCATAGTACAAAACGGTCACAATATAATTATGGAAGGCATTTGACAACTGACAAGCATAGTAAAATAGTTCCTAAGGAAAGGAGAAGTTAATACTTTCGAATGAAGTGAATCATGCAACTGTTGCAAACTTGGGATAAACCTCGAATGTATCTCAACGGCCGTCGCTATATGCATTACCTGGAAACGTCAATGCCATGAATAATAAACATCTGCAGCAGTAATAGTAATACTGAAATAAAAATAGTTAAGGCTTACAGTGGGAAATGTATCATTTGAAGATTGTGACCTATTCACATGGTCATTTGGGTGCACAAACTTCTCACCGCGCTTGTGTCCAAGGATCTCAGATGCCCTATTTGCAATTACCTGAATTCGGAAAAGAGATCATAAACAATATAGCACAGTTGGCAGAAGCATGATAGGTTCACAATAAAATTCACATGAACATTAGCTTACAGGAAAACTAAATACTATTTTGCATAGAGATTAGAGAATTAGAGATAATCAGAAGAGTGGAGCACAAATGGAGGTTGGTTCAGTTTGCCATGTGTTTGGACAGTGAAGCTTAACTTTTCACACTTTAGCAGGGATTGTCATTCCAAAAAAAACAGCTATACTACTTCAAAATTGATGTTTTTATGGAAGATTTGAAGTAAAAATATTGGGTGTGTAGGACACCGACCTCATTGGCATTCATGTTGCTTTGTGTGCCACTGCCAGTTTGCCAGATAACAAGTGGGAAGTGATCATCCAACTTTCCCTCTGCGACCTCCTCAGCTGCCTGTATTATGGCCTTCCCTATTGTTGGATCAAGGCCATAGTCCATATTCACCTTCAAAAGAAAAAGGAAAAGGTATCCATTAATCCATACATAAATGATAGTACTTCCAAGTAGCCTACAAATACCAAAGTGAAATGTTGGAAGTATATAGAAAAGTTCGAGCTGGCACTAAATAACCGTGTCTAATGTGATCTACAGAGCAATCTGAAATTGATAAAAAAAAAAGTGAGAGGCGCCTACCTAATATGAAATTTATCTGAAATTAGAAAGTAGTCTTGTGACATTCAATAAGTCAAACAAAATATAAGTTGTAAGTTGTAACTAGATTACTAGAATATCCCATTTGTGATCTTATAATAAGTTAAGCAAACATATATTTGGTGGCTCACAACAAACAGGAAAATCCAGAGTTGTGATCTTATATACTCCAAAATACAATCATAACCACTGAATAATAAAGCAGATGGGATTTGGGCACATCACGCATTGCTTATGACAAACGTTCCTTCCATGGAATACAGAAATTGCTTTACAGCTTGCAGTGCCCACAAAGGATAATCAACGAAATGCATCTAGCCACCCACTACGTGCAGAAAACCAAAAAAACAGTTTGACTTTGTACCTTAGCGGCGCACTTTTTTAGCACGCCAAAGGCACGGATGATGGGCACGGGCATCCTCTCACGCTCCCCGCCAATGTCGAAGTTCTGCAGCGACCTCTGCGTCTGCGCGCCCCACAGCCTACCCGAAACAGAACACAACAGGAAAAAAAAAAACATCAGGTCATCCACATCATCTTGGCTGCCGGCGAAACCGGCAGATCAAAACAAAACGCGACAAATTAGATCAACGGGAAAAAAACTGTTATGCATCTATGGAGGCTAGGGGGGGAAACCACGCACTTGTCGTTGGGGACTTGGATGGGACCGAAGGTGTCGCGCTCCTCGCGGAAGCCGGTGGAGATCGGGCGGGTCAGCGCCGACCGGAGTAGCAGCGCGGCCGCGGCAGCGGAGGCCGACGGCGATCCGGACACGCCCGCAAGGCGGCGCAGAGCCATCGCCATCTCGGGTGGGTGTTTCTCTGCTAGGTCTGCGTGGCGCCGCGGCGGCTGGGAAATGGGAAGAACTGGAGCAGTCGAGCTGACCGGGACTCTGGGAGAGAGGAGAGTACAGTGTACAGAGGAGGCAGGGAACCAGGGAGGTTTGATGAGCGGATCTCACGCGTGCATTCTGCATCGGGTGGTGGTAGGTGGTTGATTGACTGCCTTGCTGGAAAAGTTGGATCTGATTGGCTACGTTTTTCTTAAAAAAAACTAGAGGGGACGCTTTTTTTAGACCGTCCACGCTCCACGGTTGAACGATTTTGTTCTTGTGTTATACGCAGTCCCAATAGGACGATAGGATAGTTTTTTAAAAAAAAAAGGACTAGTATAGTTGTTTCGGGGTTAGAGTATCTCTCAGACATTATTCGGTTTGAAGGGGTTTAAAGGAGATTGGAGTGGATTAAATCCCCTCCTATTTAAATTTATATAGAAGGGGATTAAATCCCCTTCAATCCCCTCAATCCACAGGCTTTTCGGTTCTACCCCAATCCATATGGATTGAGGGGAATTGAGGGGGTTTTAATCCCTAGTAAGTCAAAATCTCCTCCAATCCGTATCAATCCCCTCCAATCCATATGGATTGAAAATAACCGAACAAGCCCTAAGGGGAGGCTAACGAAGTTCTAAACATTAAAAACATCTCCAACAATATTTTAAACAGGTGTCTTAAACTAAAACTAGGTGAGTGCTCGTGCGTTGCAACGGGGCCTCTACATTGTAACCTTCAAATACAAGGATTTTCCACTTGCAACGGGATCAGAAGTTCTAATGTCTAGGAACAATTCAAAAGAGGCAGAAATCAAAAAACGAATCGAGTCCTTCAGAAGGGCAACAAATTATTGGTTAGGTTGCTTCGTGCTTGTGAAACTAATCGAAATGCAAAGGACATTGACTTGAGAGATGAGACAATAGGAAAGGAGGGAGGCGAGGCAGAGCGTCGAGCGGCCTCATGAACGCCCGATTTAGAGCTCGGTGGACGTTCTCCTCGTGCCAGATCTTCAACTTGTCCACCTGTAAGACAAAATCGAAAATGCTGGATGTCCTCAACAGAAATGCAACGGGCTTACGATTAAACACCAGGTAGAACGATACACACATGTCTTGTTGCAGTGCAGTTTTCCTGTCCCTTCAAAACTGGCTTATGTTCTTCACACCTTGCAATGTCACATTTGCGGAGGATGACTTCATGGATATTGGCGCTATCTTCGAGCTAGGTGGCCTCCTTTTCTCCCTTCTCCATGGCCATGGATAGAGGAAACAACACAATAAAATCGCTCACCCTAAACACATTCCTCTAATCTTCATAAGAACAGATAAGAGTACAATAATAGTATAATATCAAGTATGCAATATATATTTGGTGTCAAAGTACAAGTTCAACCACCTTCTATAATAGGCTAACCAGCTATAAGGATAACAAAATGTAGCATGTCATAAGTATAAAACTCTCTCTTGCAACTTAATATTACAGACAGAGGTTCAACACAATATGAAGCTCTTCATTGCCCCATATATTCTAAAAGAATTGCTGAAAAGAAAATGCATATCTTGTTTTGTACAGGTGATCGAAGATTGATCGAAGATTGAGTGTCGCTAACCGTAAAAGGTAGTGCTTCAGCAAAAGAAGCACAACAACACCAACGTTTCTGTAACAAAACATACACACTTTAGCTCCACATTTTCAATGCAAGAAATAAGTAGCCACATATGGCATCATCAGTTCATCACTGCTCATGTGACTACATTTTGAATGCAGGAAATAGGTAGCCACATGTGACCATATATTCTAGTGGAATGCTAACCTCTATTTTTTAAAAAAAGGTATTTGAATCCAACACTGACACCTGAATTTACAAAGACCACACGAGCAAAAGCAAGAAAAAATGTATTTTAGTTGTTGTCAAATAATTGTCGATCCAAATTGCAACTCAACATCCCAAGCGTTGTGGTGGATCAAAGTCTTCCCGTCGTTCCATTATAAGCTAATCAAATAAGCTACATCGAAGTTATGCCTCATCTGATCATTTGCCCACAATACCCAAATGGGGCATTGAAGCATTCACATGGGCATAAACTGCTACTCGGTTCATGGCGTTAACATCACAGTCAACAGGACGTAGCTGAGTTGAAAGGAACAAAAATATCTCCATGAATTGTACTATTTTAGACTAACCTAAAAACAATTGTATAAAAGGGGGGCAACAGAAAAAACATACACAATAGAGCAAGGAGGTGGGTCAGTGTAAAATCTAAAACATTATACTCAAGGCATGATTAACATCTCTTTCTTAAAACAAAAAATGTGTAATATTGTATCCATATTCAAAATACCACTTGTAAATGACAAAAGGAGAAACATAAGGATAAAACTGCTAATGAAAAGAATTACCAGCCCTTCAAATTTCTCAAGGCACATACAAAATGAAATGTGACATGGTACTTCTCAATAATGGGACAAAGAAAACAGAACGAGAAGCAACTGGTAAGTAAATCCAGTCGTTGTAGTTAAATTTGCAAATATAGGTTTCATGTTTTGTTACTAATCATGGTAAGTCTAACATAACGCCAAACAAGCCTAAATATTCTCAGTAGCACCGATTGCAAGTTACACATCCTGTCACATTAACCACTTATCCAAAATTAAGGTGACTATTTTCTTCTTAGACATCATAGGTTCGTTTAATGAAAAGACTCCAATAGATTATCAGTCAGAAAAGTCTAACCATAGATATTGTTACTAAAATGGCGATCAAAAGCTACTAATATTGTGTTTGACTATCAAATTGCAAGTTACACATTGCGCAAATAATAATTCACAGGTCGAACAGAGATCGCTACAGTTGAGTACTTTGACGTTGATGTCCTTGAGGTTGGTGTGAACCCACTCGGTTGAAAAATGCCTAGGTTGAAGCTCTTGTCAAGTTCATAATAGGCATGCACCACCTGCCAAGGTTAGCTGAATTCTTAGTACTTGGTTATCTGACATCTGTCCCTTTTGGAAGCAGTCTCCTGGGAGTTTAGTTATTACTTGGCTACCTCTGGTCTTGATAAAGGGCAATTAGAGTTAAATTAATCTGCCACTGTGAATTGGTCTAACAATTTGTGGACAACTACATTGATGTTTGGACTGTAAGACTACATACCATGTGGGAAGTGGCTCTTAACTTTTGGTCAATATAGTTATTGTTTCTGAACCATGGGAAGCTAATGCACATAAAATTCAGAGTTTCTACATACCTGCATTTGAAAACAGTCTATAAAAAGGTCCATTCATTTTTAAAATGTTGACCTCTTAATCTTTTCTGAAGTTTGTTGTTGAAGTAGAACACGGTAGTGGTAGTACTATTAGTATCTTCTGCACAGAATGACACATGATTTAATTTCTACAAAATGACTACACTTATTCATGTTTAGGAGTACAGACAACTACTTGTGATTCTTTAGTACAAAGGGAAATGAATTCACATTCTTTGAGCCAGGTTATTGTAGCCTACAAATTCTATTGGAGAAAGAATTCTCAAACCTGGTAATCATAGGGCAGCGAGCACTTAGCAGGGGGAAAAGGTTTCTAGATGGATAAACATGTTTTTTGGTAGCTAAGATGTTCATTAGCTATGATGACTATTTAAGTTGTCATTGCTAATCTTGAGTTTTATCCTTTGAAACTATGTTTTCTAAGGCAATTGTTTATGCATCGATCTGCGGTATAGACCAGTGCTGGAAAATAGCCGAACGAAGATGGTCATATCATCTATAAAGGGCTGAGAAGAAAGTGGAGTTACCGAGGTACATCAGCATCATTTGTGTCGGCATCAGCACTATCATCTTCATCATGTCCACCTCTGAAAAGTTTTCTAGCAGTTTGCTTGGCGGGGAATTTGCGAGTCCTAGACGTAAGTTGTTTTTAGGACATATATTTAGTATCTCACACAATATGGGATTAAGAGAAAGCAATCCTTCATGACATTCATTATATACCTTAGCAACTTCAAGCACAATACGACCAAGATCCGAATGCTTCCTGACATAATGTCGAACCTCATGTGCTCCATCAAAGTATGAGTTGTTCGTTAACCCAGTAATCTGCCAAGGTAACATGAGTACGCATAAAAAATTAGTAAACCAGTTTTTTTAAAGCTGGCTAATAAAATCAGCGGCAGGCAGATGTTTACTACAGTTCTGCTTGTGCGAGATTGTATAACATTATAACGTATAAATACACATGAGATATAACACAATACTGGTACAGATTTGCAACAAAATCACTGAACAGTAAACATATAACTTGGTCAGTTTGATAGGACAATATGTACTGGGAAATTGCTATGAAAAAGAGAACTATTATATGTGCTAAATACACGATCAACTGGTTTCTTAGTATCGTCACAACAGAAGTTCTCTCCCTTGGCAGCTTAGAAGCTAAGATATAGTCATCATGGCTAACAACTAGCTTGTAATTAGGATATGGCTAATAAGAATACCAAAATGTAATTAAAAACTGTAAGCAATTATCTTAAGAAAGAATATTGAAACAGAACTCATGGGACAAACACTCACGGTTACTTCACAACAAGGAACAACAATTAAAAAGTGCTCATTCACTACATTGTGCCTGGCATGCCATGGCATGAAGTCAACAATTTACTCTTTAATTGAAGCATACATCGTGCCACAATAGTAGATTAGAAGACAAGATAAACGAAAAAGTAACTTGTTTGGTAAATTTAACTGTTTGTTGGCAATCAGTTGTCACTTTTATATTTATAGAGTGGCTAGTCTCTCCTTGTGTAATGCGAAGTCAAGCCATACAAATGTATACTTTCGTACAACTGTTCAGCTAGAAACCCAATCTCTGAATAGAGTACATGTTATTTTCTCCTGAATAGGAAGATGCCCTTTTCTATTCAACCAAACTTTGCCAAATAAACAACTATAGCACTGTAGTTAACGTCTAATTCTTTCATGACTCCCTCTTTTTATAACTGCATGAATGTATACCAGTCAGCACTTACTCTAGGTATTTAGTTCCTCTCGTGCTCCACCTTTCTCTTCATATAAAATATGAATGGAAAGTTGAGCTCCTCCATTTTCTCCACGAGAGACTCGGCCTTCTCAATCATCAAAACTTTGGAGTAAGAATTGAGAAGAGCGTGATACCTAAAATAAGTCTTGGAAGTTTCTGGGAGGTCCAAAAAGTACTTCTTGGCAGCAGTGACACATCTCAATTTAGCAATGAGATCCAAGAGGATTGCTTGATCACTGACAGTAGGATTCATGTTGCTTCTCACCATAACTTCAGAAAGCTGCATCAATAAACAAAAGAGAGAAAGGATCCATATGAACTCTGCCAATCAAATTCAGAATAGTCACAAGAAAATAACCAAGTTTCAATATTACTTAATGCTTTCGATCTGAATGTCCGCTTTATGAAGAAAATTGCATGTAAATATAAGGAAACAAGAATATTTCAAATCAAACAGTGATGGGCAATAGATAGCATCTATGATTAAGCAAACAATGGTACACATCAGCCAACCTGTCCTTCTTAAACTAGCAATCACCAAAAGCTCTTGATACTTCAATATGACCTTGTAATCTTCCATTAGAACCTACAAAACACCTCCAACCTTTCTAACAACACAAGGTTAAAAGTACCATTCTAAGATGGCATCCCTGGTCGGATCGCAGGTGAACTGGAGCTTGTCCTCCATGGGTGCGCGGAAGAAGATGAGCCCTGTCTCACGCACCGCATCGAGGAGCTTCCAAGAACTATCCTGAATAAGATTATATACAAAGTCATTTACATTAAACTAACATTCTTAGATGAGGGAATGAAGAAAATGTGAAATAAAGCATCACTACATTCATTAACAAAAGATAAGCAGGTTCAACAACAAAAATCAAGCTTCACTGATGTTGCATATAGATTGGTAATGTTTCATGCTCATTATGCATATGGTATTACAGTTATGGTATTCACAAGAAAGGACAAAAACAAATATGTTTGCAGCGCATAAGGATGGGAACATGCATCTTCTCTTGGCATATTGCACACAAGTCACCAACAGCAACCACCTGAAACAGAACACAAAGATGTGTTGAAGGATCTAATCTGGAATGCATATCCTGTAATATCTCCTCCTGCAAAAAGGTGGCGACAGAAAATATCCCAACGATAAGGAACTGGTACGGTAAGATAGAAAAGTAACTACAAAAAGTGATTAGTTCAATTCCATCAATTCAGCTTCAGCTCAAAGCAACTGTGGCATCGCTGGCCAGTTCATGAGATAAAAAAACTCAGTTGAAGGGGAAAAATAGGCATGGTTAGTTAACAAGGAGAACACAAATAAATCCACATAAACATTGAAAAAATTTTATGCATTGAATACGCCTCCTGGTAACTACCTGAACATTTAAAAAATCCACATGCTTAGAACTGGATAGAATGAAAACGAAGTGGTGGGTGAAACAAATAAATGAGAAGGACATTAATTGATTTGTTTACAGGGCAGAAGAACCTGACCGACTTTTCCATATAAGCTTAAGCATGTTTGTGTATATCTCATCAAACCTAGCTCCTGTGTAGCCCTATAAACAGATCATAACTGGGGGCAAGGGGAGGACCATTTACTTTGTAAGGAAGGCATCATCGACAACGACAGAGCTGTCAAAGAGGGCGGCACCATCCCAAGGAGCATGCCCTTGGTCGCCGCTATTTCCTCTCTTCTCCCCTCCACATGAACGAAACAGCAGCAACCTCCAGCACCCTTATTGGTTGCAAAATCTGAGAGTGCAAATATCGATTAATCCTTGAGTGGCATTGTATCAGTATATCTCATTATTTGTTGGTTTAGTCATTCTCTATCAAGTGTGAACTTTACAACACCGCTAACTATACCTTGTAGTGGTCATGTTTCTCAAAGAACATGTTCCACAGGAACAAGCAGAACGGAGCAATACCTGTACCGGTGGCAAGCTGAAAGAAAATTGACAATCATGACTATAAGTAAAATTTGACTGTCATTAGTGTAAGGGTAAGGTACTCGACTTGAGTCAGCTCTCAATCTTACCATTACAATGGTGGAGCCCACACGAGATCGGAACAGACAGGAGGATGATCGTCGGAGGAGGTTGGACGGAAAGAGTTTTTTCTTTGATGCCTATATACAAACTAATCAGCGCCTTATATCTACAGTGCCCATAACTGATTCCCTAACAAATTAACAACTTATCCTAAGCTCCCCTAGCTCTAATCAGTCGACTATTTGCTATCCTTATGCCACACCCTGGTTAGTGTCAGGACCATGCAGTTCGTCCTGGCCTTGCTGCTGTGGCTTGCTGCTCCTAGCCTTGCTGTTTTGGCTATAGGTGTGGCCCACGAAGGCATCGACAACAGGCTGGTGCAGCGGTACTTCAGAGGAAAAGAAATAATAGGAACAAGAACATCTACATACTGGAACTTCTCGAACGCCTTCATGATGCAAATTGTTTCAATGCCTCCTCAAAATTTAAAACATGTCCATCTATTAGACTAAAATAATGGCATGATTGATCACACAAACAAGAGAAATATTACTGCCAAGCATCTCATGAAGTGTCTGGCTCTCAATTGTAATTCGAACAAGAACAACAGACTTACGCTTGATAATAAGAAAAGATAAATCAAGCAGCCTTAAAAGAAATATGAGAAGTAATTAAAACTTGAAAGATTCAAAGTAGATCAGAGTTGCAATTGGTAAAAATAATGGCTCTGTTCCGATTTCTTATACCACATATCATGTTCTCAGCACGGGCCAAGAGGGAATAATAGCATCGAACAGTGGTCAAAGATAAATATTAGCTACACATTCATGCAATAAATTACTGCCCCAGCATGGGACGGTATTGAAACGCAGAAAAAATAGTTTTCACAAGATTCTGGTGTTATGAATCGACAGTTTGAGGAGAAGCAGTTGCTAAATCCAGATGCAAAATAACGCCTGAGCATCCCGAAAATGTGGAGAAAATTACCTCAAGAACAGAAAGAAAGAAAAAACTACCCAAGTTTTGCCACCACAAAGACCCAAAGTTATTGGGGGAAAAATACTTCCAGGGGAAGAATCAGAACCCTACTCCCTACCCTCAAAAACAGCTTGAATATTGTACCATCTTGCTACACAAAGGCACAGAAACGAGGTCAGTGCAGAACAGAAGCAACCTTCATTAGTGCGAACGGAGCATCAGACAATGGTTAAAGAATTGGTAAAGAAAAAAAGAAAGGGCAAAGGAGGGCAGTGAAAAGAAGCCCCCCAACTAATGCAATAAAGACGAGAGAACGCCAACGGACCAACCACCCCAGGCCTGAGATTGCCTCCCCAAAAGAAGAGCACGGGCAGAAATCCACACCTGCAGAAATAGCTGGAGGAAATCACAACGCTCGCAGCATTTCATGAACTGGATGCTGCTTGTGGAGACTGGAGACGGGCTCCAATGAGGATGATAATAATAATGGGAAGAAAGGAACAATCTTTAGGACGAACGAGTTCTACATCCTACTAAGGCAGGGGTGCCATCTGTTGCTGCCAATGAGGACGATACGAATATGGACGCAAGGGAAGGAAAGCAGAAATCAAGGCATTTTCCTACAACACAGTGGGGTTCACCGGGCGAAATCTGTGGGGGCGAAATGCGGTCCAGAACAGAAATTACCAAAAAAAGAAGAAGGACGAACTCGTCGCGTTTCTCCTTCCCAAAGAACAAGAAGCGCAACGGGAAGGAAAGGAAAATCCTGACGCATTCCCCCATCTCCCCTGAAGAAGAGCAGTGGGCAGAACTAGAACCAAATCCATGGCCAAACTTGTGCAACAGAACGAAGGGCCAATGCAGAGATCAGCGGCCGGCCCTGATCAAGGGACACGGGAATGGCTAACAGTAGCGAGACGCGCGCACGCACGCAAAGGAACGAGAATCTAAACGGAAAGAGGTGGCGGCTCTTCATCCCCCGGCGGCCCGGCCTAGGATGCAGGACGAGGATTGCCGTTGCGTGAGTGACTCCCACACGAATCGAAGAAGAGACGAACTTACGATGCAGGGCGAAGAAGGGGAGGGTCTTGGCCAGCTGCAGCCCCGAGACAGAGAGAGATCCAGCTCCGGCTGCTCCTTCCTCACCCCTCATGCTCACATAAAGAAGTGGGGGTGGGGGGAGTCCACTGACCTGGGGGAGGAGGTCATGAGGAGAGCGGTTGCTTGTCGTGCCCTGCAACGCAGGCTTCGATGGCGGAGTGGCTGGCGCTATATCTGGTGTTGAAGACGTCGCCGCGGAGGCAGAGGCAGACGAGAATGAGGCCACGATGGAGGATGCGAATGCGCGGAGGTGGGGATGGGAGGGAGGCGGTGGCTTGCACAGAGGGGTGGGGCGGGAGGCAGGGCGCTAACAGGGGGCGGCGACGCACGCCGAGCGTGTGCAGTGGTGGTTAGGTCAGATGCGAGGCCGCACGCTGGGCGTCACTGGGCTATGATGGGCCTCTGGTCCACACGTAAATCACTGGGCCGCACGAACCACAGACACAGGCGCGCTGGTATGGCATTTGTTTGATTAGTACCACATCGACCATTCAGAGTGACGGAACATGACTTATAAATACAGTTGTGTATCATATGTTGCTCACTGAGAGAGATGGAACACGACTTATAAACCTATGAGTACTGTTCATTTTGTTGTGCAACCGGCCGTGTTAGAATTTTGTTGTGCGGGGCATGCGTACGCCGATGGCAGAACGACAGAACACGATTGATGGCAGAACATGTCAGAGGCAGACTACTATTGCTTACTTAATAAGTAGTAGAGATATGAGTCTCTATGCAGTAAAAACTATTTCAATAATACCTTATTTTATAAAATTTAATTAAAAATTTATAGAACATCATCTTAAGTGTCTCAAATATAGTATATCGTAGTGAGCTGGCCTATAATCTAGATTTGGGGCTTTAATATTAGAACAAAATGTTTTGTTGGAACCATAAATCCTATAAAATATATTTATTTTAAAATTATAGGTCAGACGGTTAGAGATGCTTTAAGAGCATCTCCAAGAGATCCAAAAATAAATCTTCCAATACATAAAAATTAGGATTTTTTTAAAACTATTAAATTCAAAAAAAAGTAATACTCCAATAGCTTTCAATATTTTCACATCATACTCCTACGTAGCTGAGCACGTAACATACGCTGCTGACGGATGCTGCGACCGCTCCTTGCCCAGTGGAACCCTGGGCGGTCGGCAACGTCCTCCATTTTCTGTGCACGGCTGCAGCAGCAGGTTGGCGCAGTGCCCACTAGAGCTGAGAGCCAACTCGGTTTGGCATGACTCATTAAGATAACGAGTTAACTCGGCTCAGCTTGACTCGTTTATAAGATCGAACTGACTTATTAAACTCGCAAGTCACGACAGGAAAAAAACAATATATATAATAATTAATTTCTAGTTATTTTTAAACCAATTTAGTAATAGCAAATTGTAATTATACTCATAGTTTCACACACCACGTCAATGTAACACTAAATTAACACATCTTATCTCTCATCAATTCATAATTTATACATATGTTCACTAGTTCAATCCACAATCATAGTCTTATAGACCAATTTAACAAATAGATATAGTTTATTAATCATCAATTTAACTCACATGCCATAAGCACCACTCATACATATGAAATGTCCATCAATTGATGCGTAAATAATAACTTCAGTAAGCTGCGCGCGGAGCATCTTGGCCTCAGCCTCGGCGACCTCCTGTGCCACGCGGGAGGGGAAGGAGACGAGGAGTCCGTCCATAATAGGACGACGGGTGGTGACATGGCCCCTTGATCGGCAGTGATCGCACTGTAACGAAAGGAGGAGGGAGAACGATGTCAAACCGGAGAAGGGAGTTGGAGAACCTGAAGGAAGAGACCTACCTCAGCTGGTGGCCCACGGAGCGCGACATCCCGACAACCAAGATTCAACCACCGACCCGGTCGGAGGTGTGCTCAAGGAAGAGGCCAAAGAGAAAGAGAGGTCGAGGGTAACCAAAAAGCGAGCAACCGCTCGGTGTTTATAAAGGGGCGGAGAAGCACTCGACTCCACCCCAAGAGATGACGAGATGCCATAAAATGGCTCTAGTTCTGAGGAGGAATAAACATCATGATCATTCGGAAGGTGGAAGGACGAAGCGCCGCCCGACCCTTCATCAGCCTCCGAAGAGAGACATTGTTCCCTCTAGGGCTACTATCGGGGATACGATCCCCGGTGTCTAGGGCCCATCAGTCAGGGAGCACGCTAAGGGAAAGCTATTGGTCGCTGGGTCCCATTGGTCAGCTGGAGAAGATGGATAACGTCTACCCTGGAGGCACCCGCCCCCGGACGAACCACGCGGCATCGAGCCAAGACAGACTCATCATAAATGATCGGCCATATTAACTATGCCTGACACCGAGCCCATGTGGAGGCTCATGACCTACGAACCCCTCGGACCATAGAGCACTCATGACCTACCAAACCCTCAGTCTGCGGCACATTTATGGCCCACACGCCCCTCGGCCCATGGCGAGGGATAGAAACGAGTGAGCCGAGCTCAGCTCGATCGCATTGTGAGCTCGGAGATCAGGCTCTCGAGCTGGCTCGCGAGCCACCACACTAAGTCCGATTTAGAGCATAAATTATATATTTTCATTATATATAAAATAGAAAATATGTACCAAAAATACAGGAACATATTTAAACTATATATTGCATTAAGTCCATAAAAATATGAAAATAAATCAATAACATAGTAACATAATAGTGTCACAACATAAGTAATACATGATCTATCTGGCTCGCGAGGCGGCTCGGGCTCGGTCTGGCTCGGCTCAGCTCGTTGTTTGTGCGAGCCATAAAAGTATGCTCGCCTCGGGCTCGTTTGGACTCGCGAGCCTCTCTAAGCCAGAGCCGACTCACGAGCCTGAAGCTTTTTCCAGCCCTACCTACGACACACTCATGACCTATCACGACTAGGCCTAAGTGCGCAGGCCAATAGCAGGGCGCAACACGACGAGCCTTGCCGCCCTAGGCTACGAAGACCAAGGGTCGGTAGCCTAAAATGATGGCGTATGGGACCCACACAGCCTGCACTAACCGTCATAGTAAATAGAAGACAGTCAAGCAACCCCGGGGCCCAAGAGTACATGTGGCTCTACCCGGGCGTTTTATTTTACCCTTGCCTTATGGCTCCTTCTTTGGAAGCCACAGTTGGCTGACCTCTCTCCTGGCCTATAGAAGGAGGGGTTGACCCCTAGGCAAAGTGGGAAGTTCTTTTGATATGCACCCAGAAGGACGGACCAGAGACAAACCGATGAATAGGAGGAGGAGCACCGACGAGGGCCAGAGGCCGGAGCCTAATCGCCAAGCCAAAAAGTCCCAAGACTTAGCTAGGACTCCACTCTATAGCTCTTAGCTCCACTTCCACCTCGATAAGAGACTTGAGAGCTCCACTGCGAGTTTTAATCATCAATGGTACTGGTAGTGCAAGCTGCCGATGACTATAAGTAGGGACGTTCTGCCCGAACCAGTATAAATCTTGCGCCCACCATGCACACTCTCCAGAGCCCGGAACACGCACAATAAAATTACCTGTCAGATTGAGGTTTGAAACTTCGACACTAGTGATATGATTAGAAGTAGATTTGAGCATGGGCCACCCAACCCGCCCAAAAAAATCTGATCCGACCAATCGATGGGTGGGCACAAGCCATAGTTATTAACTTGCAACAATCCAGGTGTCGGGTACGGATCATATTTCTTGACCTAAAACCTGACCCAACCCGAAAACCCTCGACTCCAAGCGTTCGATGGGGAGGCACGGGCCAACTCGACCCGATTCTTCAGTAAGCATGGATCAAACGTGGACCATACCAAACGACCCACGACCCGACCGACCCTGACCTGACCCGACATTTGAACAAGCCTGACTAGAACTATAATCTCTACTACTCTATAAGTCCTCATTGTAGGCGTCCACACCCATGCGCCATGTTCTGCCTCTCGACGCCCATCTGCCCCCGCGCTACGCTCGTGCGCGCCCCCGCTCGTGATGCCCATCCTGCCTCCCCACTGTGGCAACCACCTTCGCGTCCGCCGCGAGATCCCTCCGTGCACGGGCGCGTCCCCCACAAATCGTGCCTCCCCCACCGCACTCCGTGAAATCCGCCCTCCCCTCACGGCCTCCCCAGCCTGCAGTCTCTCCTCAACCTCCCCGTGACCTAAATCTCCCTCGCCCCCTCGCACCTCATCCTGCGTGCGATGCTCGCCGATGTGCCGCCTTCCAACATCGTCGTCGTCGCCTCCTCCCCCCTTTCCTAGGAGGGCATCCTCGCCGATGTGCCGCCTTCCAACATCGACACCACCGCGTCCCCGCACCACCCCCTCCCCCGCGTGCATCCCTGCCCCCCTGAGCTTGCACAGGCCAGAGGACCGTGCTCGCCCCCCCCCTAAAGATTGCTCCCTCCCCAAGGAGCTGGCAGCGGCGCGGCTGCGTCGAGAGAAGGAGGACGTCGTGCGGGGGCTACGGCAGGAGCTCGACTCCGAGCGGGCCTCCCCGGAGATGGCAGCCAAATTCGGCCATTGAGCCCCCTAACCGAGCGGATCCAAGGTACTACACGGCCTTGCCCTCGCCCTTTTGCTTGCCGAGAAGCATTAGAAACTGGAGACTGACAGTGATAGGTCGGCTGTGGTGGTTGTAGATGCTCCTCCACAGCAGGAAATGGTAGCAGCAAACGAAACGGGCCAACCGCAGGTAACCACAACCACGGCATCACATCTTTTGTTTCGCGTAGAAGTATGCACTCTATCTACCTGACAGTTCTTCTCTTTAATGAATCAGCTAGTGGTGGTCGAACATAAGACGATTCTTGAAGAGGTCCCCAGAGAATAAAATGACACCCTTTCTGCCATCGATTATGCTGGTAATGGCAACATCGACGACGACGACACTACCTTGTATCAGGGAGGTGATGTGCTACCGAACAGGCCGACAAGTATATTTGAGAACGACTTGGCCTAGGCCAGGAAAGCCATGCAGCAGCTGCTCCTAGTCCTTGATTTCCAGATCGGCACAACAAGAACGTGATGTTCAGCTTCAGATGCCGTTGTGTATATGTTGCAAACCTTCAACTCACTTCTCTACACAGAAAGAAATGTCGGTGCTAAGGATTATAACTGAAACTCCAGTAACAGCAACAAACATCAGTTGTCTTCCCCCCTGCACTGCGTTGCATATAGCGATTACTAGGAGATAAGCAACTGGCACTGCAAGTATGTTCAGTTTAGAAACAATGACTAATAAGGTGAGAGTCATCGACTTCTTATCCGCTTGTCGTGAAGGCAGGCTCCATCTGTACTATACAACATGGCAAATGTATGTTTGGTACGAAGTCGAATATGTGGAGCAGTGGATGTACTCTTCTAAAAGGAAAGGGTGATGCACTTCTGGTAAGCCAATGACATCTGTAACGGTGAAAATCAGCTGTTGGCTGTTGCCCTCACATTCCAACCTTCTTGAATATCAATAGGAAGTGCTGGTGACGTGCTTGCGGATGTAATGCAATTATTCAAAACATTCATAAGATTGCTTGTGTACTTGATTAGTATCAAGGTTTCAAGGAGCGATGACATTTTATGAATATATTTGTAGGACTACGAATTTAGTTACTAACTGGACTACTTGTAACTCTTACTGCACAATGCAAATTGTATAGTTGAAGAAGTGCACACTCTTTATGTTTTTAAAAGGAAAAACATTTAAAGGGGGTTTAGTAGCCATGGTACTGTATTCTCTTGCAAATTAGTGCACAAAGGTTGTGCTAACTTGCCCCCAATTTTTTGGTGCCATGAATAGGCTTGACTTGCTGCAGTTGTTGTGTTGCATGGCACCACAAAAGGAACAAAGGTGTGGTGAGCATACCTTCAATTACCATCAATATATTTAATATAAATGTTCATTACTCGTCTCCTTTGTTATTTCTGTTGTACAAGTTTTGTGCGAATGGAATATAGGGTGGAACAAGATTGGTGTAAGCTCCTATTTGTTATTTTACATAATTTTTTTATTAAATGAAGTAGCATGAATGCCCCTCATTAATTATTTAATGTAAAGTTTCCTCTAATGCCACTATGTTCTGATTGCATGTGCCACTAGCTATGAACTTTTCTGATTGACAGTATAACTTTTCGTGAAGACTTCAAGTTATAGTTTGTTTGGTTATCTCTGGATTCCTGATATTTGAAGCACCTGTAGACTCTTGTCCTGTAAAACATTAGTGCTTAGCTTTTGATATTTTTTGCAACTAAAGTTTTGACAACTAGGTTCCATGCTGAGAACAACCTTTCTTACCACTCAAGTCTTCACGAAAAGCTCTGCTCCGTCGGCGGCGTGCCCGTAGTGGTAGCGGCCGGAAGGCGCGGTGCCGTCAATGTCGACGACAACGACGACAGGGAAGCTCAGTCCTCCTCCCCTCCTTGACTATGCCATTGACAATCCTTGCCTCCCGCTACTTGCATCCCAGTACAGGTATGATCATCTTATATCCTTACACATCCCAACTTCTTGGTTGTTAGGGTTTGCTACTTATTTGTTTGCGTATACCAATATGCACTTACTAACCTATTTACTAACTAAGTCTTGCTTGAAGTCTCATCGTGCTGGCTGCATAGATCGATCTCCAGTCCTCTTAGGACTGCAACACTGACGACAAGCAAGTTTAGTGAATTAACATAGCCGCCCTGCATGAATGAACTGTAGGAATGCGACCGATTTATTTAAATGTGGTTTTAATATGCTGAAAGTAACTTACAGACTGTCCATTAGCTATCTCGCATCATATTTGAATATTGGCCACACTCTAGTTTCCCTTATTAAGTGCTCTATTTTTGACATTATTACAAGCTGGATTTCAGCATTAGGAGTATCAGATAGCTGTCCTAACATTCTCAAGCAACTTTAAATGACAAACTACATGTTGGATCATTATTCTTGCCATTTATTCGTGACTTACCCGCAACTCCTCTTTCAAGCAGTTGCATCATTGTTGTCATGGGCATATCAATTTTTAGCTACACTTATAAATGACGTGCTATTATTGGTAAAATTACATACAAAATCACTTGAAATGGCTTCAATATTTATGCCTTCTTGTGAAATTTATTTATTGGTCATGGATTACCATGTACAGACATTTTTGATAATGTGCAATGTTTTTAAGAACATTGTTAATACTTCATTCTGTGTTTCTGTCCCATTCCAGTTATGTCTTCTTTGGATACGGAAAACTGACTAAATTTGATGGTAGAAATGTACCAATTTCACCAGGAAGTTGGGCAAAGATTTGTAATTTTAGTGGAATTTTTTGGTACTCACCACACTGGATTATTTTGTATCTTTGTTTTATGTTCTACAATCTGCAATTAATCTTAAAAACATGTGTTTAGATTTGATTTGAAAAGTAAATACTATTTATTAGTTATCCCAAATAAATATAAACAATATGATTTATGTCTCATTAACTAAAGTGCAGACGCTCGATTTGATTTCAGGAACAGGAAGTCCAAAAGATTCATTTTCAGGAAGGAGGACACCATAATTGATCAGCCACGCAAGGCAAAAGAACAAAAATAGTGAGTAGTACATATCACCACATGTGTTGCTGGCAACAAAATTTGGAACACAGATAGCTACTTTGCTAGGTTCATTTAATGTTACTATGCTAAAACTCGACTTAAATTTGAAGAGTCGCAACACAAGCTTAGCCAAAATATATACCAGTGAAGTGCAAACAACATAGAAAAGAAAAAAGAACTGGGTAAGTGCTTAGAAATATGTGGTATTAGTTAATACTTAAAGCTGAAAATATCAGTAGTGGCATGTACATGGTGAGCTGAAGCTCTGCTCGTCAGGCTCGTCAGGATCATTGAACGTGGTGCAACAAGGGGGTTGATACCAGGGAAAGTTGCTGGTCCGATTTCTAGCTTTAAGGTTGTTTGTATTTATATTTATATTGAAAAAGTGAAAAAACGTGATATCCAAGATGAATGGAGACTACTGAGAAAATGTTTGCTTCAATTAGCTTCTGGTTACAGCTCATTCCCTACGTCTCAAATTAGTATTTACTTTAGCTTTTAATTTGGGTCGGTTGAGGTATTATATTAAAGCCAAAAACCTTAAAATGATCCTTTTTACTACTAATAAACAGGGATTTGGATTGCTGGATCAGATGGAGTAATAATGGCTAAGATGTTGCTATGTCGGAATACACATACAATATCCATTTGGTACTTCAATTCCCCGGGCTTCATGCTGCATATTTTTTAGTCTTTATAAATACGTTGCGACTTTCAATGATAGGTTACTACTGATGTTTAGACTTAATTGAATATGCACAAATCGACAACAATTCCAACGGCAAATAGAATAAATAACTTTACGATAAAGTTCTGTTCTTTTGATATATATCTGATCGCTATGTGGATCGCGGTGCACATCTTCTACTATTAGAGAAGAATATATATTGCTAACCCCACTCTTAGCCGCTGCTAGGTTTATTTCCCCTCTTTAGATCTTTTCCCTTGTACGTGAATTCCTTTTATCTTTCCAATATTTGTTTCCACGGTCGTGAGACTTATTTCTTCTCTTGCACGCCATTAATGGCAGCAACGATCTCTTTTCCCGACGCCATCGCCTCTCTCTGTTGTATAAAATGCAAGATCACAGTCTTCTTCCCCCAGCACAACCGAGCCATATCCCTTGCTCGCTTCTCCTTTTTGCAACGCCTGTTACTTGCTGCCAGCTCGACATACACCCTCCATTCGTGGCACCGAAAGTCTCGCCGAGCTCGCTGTTCGTGTGCACCCTCTGTTCGCGACGCTGGAAAGCCATTGCCATCGTCCAAGTTCGCGTCATCACTAACTGCTGCGTGGTCGAGCCATGTGCGCCTGATGTCTGAAGCTGTGTCTGAAAGGGAAATATGCCCTTGGGCCATTTCTAAGTATTTTGGTGATCAAGTGCCAACACAAATGGTTTAAGTGTGAAACTATGGCAAATGGTGGAAGAAGTGCAAAGTCAACACAAAGGTATGATTCTAGACTTAGTACATTGGTTTTTGTGTACTAACATATTTGTCTAAGTGTTAGAATCAGAGAAAATACAATTGGAAAAGACTCTGCTCAGTCTAGGTGCACCGGACAGTGTCCGGTGTGCCAGGCTGGCGTCTGGTCAACTAGCTGCTCTCGGGTCTCGACGGTGGCGTACGGCTATAAATCACCGGACTGTCCGGTGTGCACCGAACAGTATCCGGTGTGCCAACGGCTCCAAGTCTTCAACGGTCGGCTGCGCCAGAATAGGAAAGAAATTCGCACCGGACAGTGTCCGGTGGTGCACCGGACTGTCCGGTGCGCCAGTCGACAGAAGGCAAGAATTGCCTTCTTGGATTGCTCTCAACGGCTCCTAGCTGCCTTGGGGCTATAAAAGGGACCCCTAGGCGCATGGAGGAGCACACGAAGCATACTTTGGGCATTCTTGATCATTCACACTCCGTCTTTCCGCACTTGTTTGACATTCTTAGTGATTTGAGCTCTGTTCTAGTGAGAACTTTGTGATATTCATTTGAGCTCGAGTCTTGGCCGTGTGTGTGTACTGCTGTGGATTTGTGTGTGTTGCATCCCTCCCTTACTCTATTGCTTTCACTTTGATCCATATTGTAAGGGCGAGAGACTCCAAGTTGTGGAGATTCCTCGCAAACGGGAAAGAGTAAAGAAAAGAAGAACACCAAGGTATTCAAGTTGATCATTGGATCACTTGAGAGGAGTTGAGTGCAACTCTCGTCCGTTGGGACGCCACAACGTGGAGTAGGCAAGTGTTGTACTTGGCCGAACCACGGGATAAATCCTTGTGTCTCTTGTGCTTGTTCTCACTGTGTCTATTGTGCTTCACAAGAGCTCTCCTTAGCCACTTGATTTCATTGTGCTAACTCCTAATCAAGTTTTGTGGCTTTAAGTTTCAAGTTTTTATAGGATCACCTATTCACCCCCCCTCTAGGTGCTCTCAATTGGTATCAGAGCCGTTCTCTTCAAGAAAGGGACTAATCGCCCGAAGGGATGGATCCTAAGGGAAAGGGAATGGTGATCAACGACAAGGAGAAGGAGTCCTTCATCAATGAGCCAAAAGACGACAAGCCCACTGACTCAGGCTCAAGTCATAAAAAGAAGGACGGGAAGAAGAAGAGACGCATTAAGAAGATTGTCTACTACGACGACAGCGACGAGTCTTCTTCTTCCCAGAAGGACGACGACGACAACGACTACAAGAAAAGAAGACGGTTAACTCGAACTTTTCTTTTGATTACTCTCGTATTCCGCAAAGTTCCAATGCTCATTTTCTTTCCATTCCCCTCGGTAAACCTCCTCACTTTGATGGAGAGGACTACAGATTTTGGAGTCACAAAATGCGTAGCCACTTGTTCTCTCTCCATCCAAGTATATGGGAGATAGTAGAAAATGGAGTGCAATTTGATAGTATGGATAGTCCCATGTTCATCAATGAACAAATTCATAAAAATGCACAAGCTACTACTGTTCTTTTAGCGTCATTGTGCAGGGATGAATACCATAAGGTGAGCGGCTTGGATAACGCCAAGCAGATTTGGGACACCCTCAGGATCTCTCATGAGGGAAATGACGTCACCATGCTCACCAAGATGGAGTTGGTGAAGGGTGAACTTGGGAGGTTCGCAATGATTAGGGGGAGGAGCCAACCCAAACGTACAACAGGCTCAAAACCCTCGTCAACAAAATAAGGAGCTATGGAAGCACGCGATGGACGGACCACGACGTCGTCCGCCTAATGCTAAGGTCTTTCACTGTCCTTGATCCACATCTTGTAAACTCTATTCATGAGAATCCTAGGTACACCAAGATGTCGCCCGAAGAAATACTTGGAAAGTTCGTAAGCGGGCGAATGATGATCAAGGAGGCAAGATACGTCGATGAGGCGTTGAATGGTCCAATCCATGAGCCTCAAACCGTTGCTCTCAAAGCAACAAGTAGCAAGGAGGCGCTACCTAGCAAGGTGGCGCAAATTGAGGCTGTTGGGGACTTGTTCTCAAATGCTAAGAGTTAAGAACAAGGCAACATAGAAGGTGTTAAACATTAAGGTCCTTCGTCCTTCGAAACATTACGCCCCCTCGCGAAATAATGCTTTAGGACGAAGGTCACAAGAGACATACCTTCGTAAATATAATAAATAATGCCGAAGGATTCATATAAAGCGTGAAATATAAACATCAACATAAGATCATTTCTATTTTATTAACATGGAGAAATAGAAATGATTTCAAATTACAAATGTACCTTTGGTCCTGAGAGAAGGTAAAAGTACAATCGTGACGCAAAAGCCAATGCCAAGTCAGCCTGAACAGTACGGGAGTACTGTTCATCTATTTATAGGCGCGGGACGCAGCCCACGTAAAATTACATCCATGTCCATTACATTTGTTAACGATTTATGGAAATCTGTCGAGGCCCCCGAAGTCTTTTCATCTTTAAGTCGGTTCCCCCTTATGCCATCGCGCCGAAGCTTCCCTGCGCACAGCTTCGGCTGCCCTCGACCTTCGTCTGGTTCAGGCTTCGTCCTGGTCGTGCTCCATATCCATAATTCTGAATCCGAAAATACCTGTTCATATAATCCACTTGGAAAACATTGTCAAATCATGTTTTTGAGGACCTTCGGAGGACGAAGGCCCCCAACAGAGGCGGCCGGGCTCAACGAGGAAGAAATGCCCCTCATCATCAAGCGCTTCAAGACGACGCTAAAGGGTCGCAAGGAGCATCCCAAAAAGAACAAGACGAAGGGAAAGCGCTCCTGCTTCAAATGCGGTAAGGTTGGTCACTTTATTGCTAATTGTCCCGATAATGATAGTGACCAGGATCAAGAAAAGAAGAGGGAAAAGAAGAAGACTTACAAGAAGGCTAAAGGCGAGGCACACCTTGGCAAAGAGTGGGACTTGGATTGTTCTTCGTTTGACTCTGACGACGACGGACTCGCCGCCACCGCCTTCAACAAATCATCCCTCTTCCCCAACGAGCATCACACCTGTCTCATGGCAAAAGAGAAGAAGGTAAGCACTCGCAATACTAGTACTTACGCTTCTTCAAGTGATGATGAATCTAGTGATGATGAAATAGACTATTCATGTTTATTCAAAGGATTAGATAGAACCAAAATTGATAAGATCAATGAATTGATTGATGCCTTGAATGAGAAGAATAGACTTTTAGAAAAACAAGAAGATCTTTTGTATGAAGAGCATGATAAATTTGTAAGTGCGCAAAATTCTCTTGCTCTAGAAGTCAAAAGAAATGAAATGCTTTCATGTGAATTGTCTACATGCCATGAATCTATCTCTAGATTAAAAAGTATCAATGATGACTTGAGTGCTAAGTTAGAAATAGCTAATAAATCAACCTCTTGCGTAGAACATGTTGTGATTTGCAATAGGTGTAAAAATTTTAATGTTGATGCTTGTAGTGAACACCTAGTTTCCATTTCTAAATTAAATGATGAAGTGGCTAGCCTTAATGCTCAACTTAAGACTAGCAAAAATGAATTTGATAAATTAAAATTTGCAAGGGATGCCTACACTATTGGTAGACACCCCTCAATTAAGGATGGGCTTGGCTTTAAGAAGGAAGCCAAGAACTTAACAAGTCATAAGGCTCCCATCTCCGCCAAGGAGAAAGGGAAGGCTCCAATGACTAATAGTGCTAAAAAGAACCATGCTTTCATGTATCATGATAGGAGATATTCTAGGAATGTTCATCATGATAGAAGTTATAATGCTTTTGATTCACATACCATGATTGCTTCAAGTTCTTCTATTATGCATGGTAGAAATTTGGCTAGAAAAAATGTTATTCATCATATGCCTAGAAGAAATGTTGTTCATGTTCCTAGGAATGTAAGTAATGAACACTCTACAATTTACCATGCTTGTAATGCTTCCTTTGCAATTTGTAGAAAGGATAAGAAAGTGATTGCTAGGAAATTAGGGGCAAAATGCAAGGGAGATAAGACTTGCATTTGGGTCCCTAAGGCTATTATAACTAACCTTGTAGGACCCAACAAGAGTTGGGTACCTAAGACCCAAGCCTAATTTGCCTTGTAGGTTTATGCATCCGGGGGATCAAGCTGGATTATCGACAGCGAATGCATAAACCACATGACGGGGGAGAAGAAGATGTTCACCTCCTACGTCAAGAATAAAGATTCCCAAGATTCAATCATATTCGGTGATGGGAATCAAGGCAAGGTTAAAGGCTTAGGCAAGATAGCCATCTCAAATGAGCACTCTATCTCCAATGTATTTTTAGTAGAGTCACTAGGTTATAATCTTCTGTCGGTTAGTCAATTATGTAATATGAGATACAATTGCTTATTCACAAATGTAGATGTGTCTGTCTTTAGAAGGAGTGATGGTTCATTAGCTTTTAAGGGTGTACTAGACGACAAACTCTATTTAGTTGATTTTTCAAAGGAGGAGGTCGGTCTGGATGCATGCTTAATTGCTAAGACTAGCATGGGATGGTTGTGGCATCGCCGTCTAGCACATGTGGGGATGAAGAACCTTCACAAAAACTTCTAAAGGGAGAACATGTGTTAGGTCTAACAAATGTGTATTTCGAAAAAGATAAACCTTGTGCAGCTTGTCAAGCAGGTAAACAAGTGGGAAGTGCGCATCACAACAAGAATGTGATGACCACATCAAGACCCTTGGAGCTGCTGCATATGGACCTCTTCGGACCCGTCGCCTACCTTAGCATCGGGGGAAGTAAGTATGGTTTAGTAATTGTTGATGATTTTTCCCGCTTCACTTGGGTATTCTTTTAGCAGGATAAATCTGAAACCCAAGGGACCCTCAAGCGCTTCCTAAGGAGAGCTCAAAATGAGTTTGAGCTCAAGGTGAAGAAGATAAGGAGCGACAACGGGTCCGAGTTCAAGAACCTTCAAGTGGAGGAGTACCTTGAGGAGGAAGGAATCAAGCACGAGTTCTCCGCTCCCTACACACCACAGCAAAATGGTGTGGTAGAGAGGAAGAACAGGACGCTTATAGACATGGCGAGGACGATGCTTGGAGAATTCAAGACGCCCGAGCGGTTTTGGTCGGAAGCTGTAAACACGGCTTGTCACACCATAAACCGGGTCTACCTTCATTGCCTCCTCAAGAAGACGTCATACGAGCTACTAACCGGTAACAAACCCAACATTTCTTATTTTCGAGTTTTTGGGAGTAAATGCTACATTCTTGTGAAGAAAGGTAGAAATTCAAAATTTGCTCCCAAAGCTGTAGAAGGGTTTTTGTTAGGTTATGACTCAAATACAAAGGCGTATAGAGTCTTTAACAAATCATCGGGTTTGGTTGAAGTCTCTAGCGACGTTGTATTTGATGAGACTAATGGCTCTCAAGAGAGCACGTTGAGCTTGATGATGTAGATGAGGATGATGTTCCAACGGATGTGATTCGTACCATGGCAATTGGAGACGTGCGACCGCAGGAACACAAGGAGCAAGATCAACCTTCTTCCTCGACGACTGTGCACCCCCCAACTCAAGATGATGAACAGGTACCTCAAGAGGAGGCGTGTGATCAAGGGGAGCACAGGATGTCCAAATTGAAGAGGAAGAAGCACCACAGGCCCCTCCAACTCAAGTTCGAGCGATGATCCAAAGGAACCATTCCGTCGACCAGATTTTGGGTGACATTAGCAAGGGAGTAACCACTCGCTCTAGATTAGCTAATTTCTGTGAGCATTACTCTTTTGTCTCTTCTATTGAGCCTTTCAGGGTAGAAGAGGCCTTGCTAGATCCGGACTGGGTGTTGGCCATGCAGGAAGAACTTAACAACTTCAAGCGAAATGAAGTTTGGACACTGGTGCCGCGTCCCAAGCAAAATGTTGTGGGAACCAAGTGGGTGTTTCGCAACAAACAGGACGAGCACGGGGTGGTGACAAGGAACAAGGCTCGACTTGTGGCAAAAGGTTATGCCCAAGTCGCAGGTTTGGACTTTAAGGAGACTTTCGCTCCTGTGGCTAGGCTAGAGTCGATTCGTATTTTGTTACCTATGTCGCTCACGATTCTTTCAGGTTGTTCCAAATGGACGTGAAGAGCGCTTTCCTCAATGGGCCAATCAAGGAGGAGGTGTACATGGAGCAACCCCCTGGCTTTGAGGATGAATGGTACCCCGACCACGTGTGTAAGCTCTCTAAGGCGCTCTATGGACTTAAGCAAGCCCCAAGAGCATGGTATGAATGCCTTAGAGATTTTTTAATTGCTAATGCTTTCAAGGTTAGGAAAGCCGATCCAACTCTTTTCACTAAGACATGTGATGGTGACTTATTTGTGTGCCAAATTTATGTCGATGACATAATATTTGGTTCTACTAACCAAAAGTCTTGTGAAGAGTTTAGCAGGGTGATGACTCAAAAATTTGAGATGTCGATGATGGGCGAGTTGAACTACTTCCTTGGGTTCCAAGTGAAGCAACTCAAGGACGACACTTTCATCTCTCAAACGAAGTATACGCAAGACTTGCTCAAGCGGTTTGGGATGAAGGATGCCAAGCCCGCGAAGACTCCAATGGGAACTGACGGACACGTCGACCTCAACAAAGGAGGTAAGTCCGTTGATCAAAAAACATACCGGTCTATGATAGGTTCCTTGCTCTACTTATGTGCTAGTAGACCGGATATTATGCTTAGTGTATGCATGTGTGCTAGATTTCAATCCGATCCAAGGGAGTGTCACTTAGTGGCTGTGAAGCGAATTCTTAGATATTTAGTCGCTACGCCTTGCTTCGGGATCTGGTATCCAAAGGGGTCTACCTTTGACTTAATTGGATATTCAGACTCCGATTATGCTGGATGTAAGGTCAATAGGAAGAGTACGTCAGGGACGTGCCAATTCCTAGGAAGGTCCCTGGTGTCCTGGAGTTCTAAGAAACAAACTTCCGTTGCCCTATCCACCATTGAGGCCGAGTACGTTGCCGCAGGACAGTGTTGCGCGCAACTACTTTGGATGAGGCAAACCCTCTGGGACTTTGGCTACAATCTGAGCAAAGTCCCACTCCTATGTGACAATGAGAGTGCTATCCGTATGGCGGACAATCCTGTTGAACACAGCCGCACAAAGCACATAGACATCCGACATCACTTTTTGAGAGACCACCAGCAAAAGGGAGATATCGAAGTGTTTTATATTAGCACTGAGAACCAGCTAGCCGGTATCTTTACCAAGCCTTTAGATGAGAAGACCTTTTGCAGGTTGCGTAGTGAGCTAAATGTCTTAGATTCGCGGAACTTGGATTGATGTGTAGCATACATGTGTCTTATGCTTTGATCATGTTCCTTTATGCATTTTATTGCTTACTTATGGTGCTCAAGTTGTGCAAAGGATACCCAGACCTCACAAGTCCATGTGCGAATGATGCACATACTTAGGGGGAGAAATGCTACAACTTGACCCTTTGAGACTAACTGTGTGCTTGAGTTTTCTTAATTTAGTCTCAAAGGTTGATTGAAAGGAAAAGGTGAACTTGGACCATGCAAGACTTCCACTGCACTCCGATAAGAGCGTAACTTACTCCAAGTTCATCTCAATACCCTTATTGCCTTTTTACTCTTATTTGAAGATTTTGGTGAGGCAATGGGGTTTTAGGGCCAAGATTGATCCCGTTTTGGTGTTTGATGCCAAAGGGGGAGAAAATAAGGCCAAAGCAAGAAATGGATCAGCTACCACTTGAGAATTTTGAAAATAATAGAATTAGAGCTTTTGGTTTGTCAAAATACTCTTATTGTCTCTTATTATCAAATGTTGGTCTCTTGTTGGGATAATCTCTACTAATCCTTAAGGGTGGAAGGAGGGCGTCCACTACCGCACCGTGCCCCTGCCCACCTGATGCACGCCTGCCTTGCGCCCTTGCCCCTGCCCACGCGTCCCCTCCGCGTGCCCGCAGACCCCGCCTCTGTCCTAGCCCCCGTCGCCGCAACGACATTGGCGGCATCCTCCTCGCGCCCGTAGCCCTCGCCTCGTGACCATGACCCTGCCCCCGTCCTCGACCGATCGCTTCAAGTGACCCAAGCACCTGCGCCCCTCCTTTCTCCGTTTCTCCCCTCGGCCACCATCCCTCTCAGCCCCTATGACCTCTTCTGCTTCTCCGAACCCTAGCCCCGTCCCTGTCCCCACTCCGATCACCACCGCGAATGGGACCACCTCATAACCGAAGGATTAGCCACGACCTCCGCCTCCGCTGCCGCAGCAGCAGCAGCAGAAGGGGGTGGCCAGGAGGAGGCAGAGGCGGCGGATGGGGGAGGCGCCGAGGCTGTGGAGGCGGGAATATTAGATGGTGTTGCGGCCGAGGCTATGGAAGTGGATGCGGAGGCGGGCGGCTTGGTTGGGGGAGGAGTAGGTGCTGGGGCGGGTGGAGGAGCGCAGCAGGCCTCACCGGCGACCGTGTTCTGGATTCGGCTCAAGCAGTCGCCCGTGAGCCTCCGTCACAAGATGCGCGTGCCCGAGCTGTGCAGAAACTTTAGGTGAGCACCCCTACGCTTCCGTTTCTATTTTCTACGCTTCCGTTTCTATTTTCTTTGTTTGTGCCAAAATCGAGTGTTTGTTTTGAACTCAACTCGTTGGATCAGTGTTGGATGTGACTAAATAATTTGAGGAATAGGACATCTGATTTTACACGTAAGAGGGCGAAGTAGACAACTACGAAATTCAGACGTTAAATAGACTTTTTTCCCGTGCATGCTACCACAGCCGTGCACCAATGACCTAGCTTTGCTGTGTCTTGGGTGGTTAAAGGGTTCAATGTAGTGTACAAGTGCAGAACGACACTGCAAGGAACGATCGGTTGATTTCCAACAAATGTGCAGCCCGGATGAATGGAATTCAGTTTCGAGCTCTCCTCCATCATAGTTGAACTGAAACCACCAAAATCTGATCCACATAGTGAACTCTAAACAAGTGTCCAGTAGTCTGACTAGGCATCCAGAGAAGAAATGACGATGATCTCGCTGGAGGAGTACTTGGACGAACTGCAACCGCGCGGTGGTGGTGATGAGCAAGCACGCCAAAACTGCGGCGTGGAAACTGATCTGCCTTCCCACCGGTAGATAATGAAAAGATCTTAACCAACTGTTGGGGGCTTGTTCTCAAATGCTAAGAGTTAAGAACAAGGCAACATAGAAAATGTTAAATATTAAGGTCCTTCGTCCTCCACTTCATTATATCCCTTCGGGACATAAGGAATTTCGGACGAAGGTTACGAAGGACGCACCTTCGTAAGCATAATAACATAGGGTGAAGCATTCATATAAACCATGAGATATAAAATGGACATTCAAATGTTAACATAGAATCATTTCCATTTCTATTAATACGAACGAATATAAATGACAAATGTACCTTCGGTCCTGTGGAAGGCAGGAATACAAGTGTGATGCGAAGGCAAATGGCAGGTTCGCGTGAACAGTACAGTGGTACTGTTCATCTATTTATAGGCACAGGTTGCAGCCTGTGACAAATTACAATTATGCCCCTTACAAATGTTTACAACATTGACTCAGACCTATATGAATAGAAAGGTCATTCTATCTCTATGTCGGTTTAAAACGCCGAAGCTCCATAAAAAGGAAGCTTCGGCCATCTCTTGGAGACGACTTCAGCCGAAGCTACTTCTTCGTGTGAGACCTTCGGCGCACCGAAGCACGACCCCAACAGTAGCCCCTTTCGCGGTGCTAGATCGTTTTTCGTAACGAGCTTGACCCGTGAAAAAAGAGCCTCTTCAGCTTCGGGAAGCCGAAGGTCCAAAAAACACCTTCCCTGAGCTCGTTGCGGAGAAACGATCCGGCTTCCGAGCACGTGCCAGGCCCACCTTGCAGAGTTACTGTTTGGTCCTTGCGGTCCACTGCACAGCGAGTACAAGTGACTGCCCGTCTGGTGTAAAAATCTTACCGCTTCGCCTTCTTACCTGCAGTACTATATAAACAAACGGGTAGGTGTGAAGTTACCACAGCATTCATTGCTATTTGCACTGTTTTGCTGACAAAATTTTCCACGATAGCCGAAGCTTGACTCTCAAAATCGAACGAAGGTCCGTCTCGACGCTTGCTTCGTCAGAAAGGAGAGCTTCGGAGAAAAGAAAAAAGAAAAAAGTTTCTGACTTCCCCAAACTCAGAATCACATGGCACGAGTGCGATCTACTGCGAAAGTTGCACGTGAGGGAGACGAAGCCGAAGGTTCGGACACTATGCCGATCTCCGAAGCGATGCAGCGCTCCGGTCTAGTGACTGCGGAAGAAAGACCTGCTGCCGAAGCAAACCCGACAACAGCCGAAGAAGAAGAAAACATTGATGGGACTGACTCCGAAGATGACTACCACATTGCTACGCCCAGCAAGCCCAGTCACCTGGATTTTGGAAAATCAACTGTTTCAAAAGCTGATCTTTCGAAGATGGTGAAAGCAGGTTATTTCAATGAAGATCAGAAGAAGCTACTCCGCTTCGGGGGAGAAGAAACCACCCCGAAGCCAGGGAAGGATGAGATTGTTATCTTCAAAAGCTTTTTAAAGGCTGGGCTGAGATTTCCTCTGCACAATATTATTGCAGAGATATTGAGGAGGTTTGGTATCTTTTTTCATCAATTGACTCCTAACGCCATCGTTAGGCTCAATGTTTATATCTGGGCCCTTTGGAGCCAAGCCGTGGAACCGTTTGCTGACAGCTTCTGCCGAGTTCACGAATTACACTACCAAACAAAGGCCAGAAAAGATGGGCTACATGATAATTTTGGTTGCTATAATTTTGCCTACCGAAAGACAACAAAATGTCCTGTCATCAGCTATCGAAGCAAATGGCCAGCAGGCTGGAAATCCGAGTGGTTCTATGTGAAAGTTGACGAAGATATAGAAAAATTGGTACAAAGCCCTTTGGAGTTAATCTTCGGAGAGACAAGGCCACGATGCCGCATCGGCGATCTAAAAGGTCCCACCTGGGCTGCTCTGGGTGAATTTGAAATCATTTCAAAACATATTGGCACCAGGGATCTAGTTCAGGAATTTTTGGCATTCAGAGTCTTCCCTACTCTAAAAGAGTGGGAAATGCCGAAGCTGAAGGGAGAGAAGAAGAAGGGGGAGCTGGTCCGTCTGCCCTATCACTTTAAATTCAAGAAGTACTTTAAGAAGCCCTGCAAAGAGTGGTTAGACACAGTTGAGACAATGTGCAATGAAATCTTGGGAAATTACTCCAAAAAAGAGGATCAATTAATGACAGCGGCCTTCGGCGCCCGACCGAAGCGAAGGCTGAACCGAGTATTCGATGCCCTGGGCTTCGAGTACCCAGACTATGAGCAGTTGAACAAGGGTGCCGAGGGCCACAAAAGAAAAAGAGTAACTGAAATTCTGCCAAAGGATGAAGAGCAACCAGCAACAGAGAAGAAAATCCCGAAGAAAAGGAAAATATCGAGTCCGAAACGGAAAATATCCGAAGAAGAGAGGACCCCCACACCGCCTTCTACCAGCGACGTGGAAGAAATTTTAAAGGTAATGACTGAACCTATGCCCACGAAGCTAAGTCCATTAGGGCTCCAACTGACGAAGCTTTTTCAAAAGGTGGACGAGCCGGATCAGGCGAAGATGAGCAAACCCAAACGGCAAAGAATCATTGCGGTAACTGAAGTTATCGATAAGACACCTCCAAGAGCGTCAGTTCAGAAAACAGCAGCTGCCGAAGGCACCAAGAACATCGAAGCCGCCCCTTCGGAGGTCGCGGCTAGCGAAGCCGCTACAGCCGAAGATGTTAATTTAGAAACAACCATTGAGGATATTAACAAAATTTTGGAAGACATAGATGCAGAAGAAGCCGGTGCTGCTACTGAAAAATCCATGGCCACAGTGCCTGAAAAAGGAAAAGAAATAGCCGAAGATACTTCGGATGACGAAGCCTACTCCTTTCAGAATTTAATTGGGCAAAAACTGACAAAGGACGAAATAGAAGAACTTAAAGAATATGCCAAATCCTGCGGCTACAAGTCAGGTGCCCTCCTATTTGGAGGTGTAGATGATGAAAAACTAGGCTGCATTCGAGACCAGACTGGTGCTAAGGTAATCGGTACTCTATCAAAGAGTATCGGTTTTCCGAAGCTAGAGTCAGACATCAGCCGCTACCGACGACAACATGTCGTTGGTAGTTTATTTTACTCCAACTTCAAGGTGAACAACTTGCCACCTAACTTTTGTCGCTTCTAATAAAAACATGTCTGACGAAGGTTGTGTTCGTACAGAGTATGCTGCTGAGCAAAGCCTTGCAAATGCAACAAGATCTTGAAGATAAAAAGCATGAAGTTATAATTGGAAATTTGGAAAACAAAATAAAGGAGCAATCAGATGCTTTCGAGAAAAAGAACTTTGAGCTCCAGGCAACCGAAGGTTTATTGGCGGAAGCTGAAGCAAAAATATCAGAACTGAATACGAAGCTTCTCCGCCAATCTGAGCAATTCGAACGAGAAAAACAAGATCTTACTACAAAACTTGAAGTCGAAGCTCAGCAAAATTCAGATTTGAGAAAACTACTGACAAATCTTCAAGAAAACTGCTTGAAATTTAGCAACAAGTGCATTGAACGACTAAGAAAGATTTTTTACTCAGTTGGAGCCAGTAGTGAAAAATTCACCCCCTCAGCTGAAGATCTGCCGAAGACCTTCGAACATATTGAGGGGGAGATTGACGAGCTCGACGAAGTCATAGCTGGGCATGGTGACTTCTGTGCCTGGGTGGCTTCTCGGGGTACCGCTGCTGCATTTCTGAAGGCCGGCTGCGAACACGGAAAAATTGTCAACAGGCCCAACTTCACCTTATCTCCATCAATCCTGGATGATATGCCTGACCTCGCCCGAAGTATCTCCAATAGATTTATAAAAATGATATGGACAAAAGGCGGGCGGGAGAAAGCTGGAGACGAAGCACGAAGTCATCTTGAACCAGTAAGAAATGATACTTCGGAGTTACCTTTTCCTTTGCTCTTGATTTTTACTTATAATTCCTTGATTTATGTAGGATGACGAAGGTGAAGATGACGCCTAAGTTATGTCGCCGAAGCTGTTGCCGAAGCTGAAACTTAATGAGGATCAGTAGAAATATGCTATAGAAAAACTCAGGATATTTTTGTAACAATTCTTGTAAATACAATTAGACTGTCTTCAAGGAACCTTGTACATACCTTGTAATATATTCTTACCCTTCGCTTGAGGCGCTTTGGTGTGGACGAAATCAGTTTTTTGAGCCGAAGGCGAAAAAACACCTTCCCTTCTTTTCGTACACAACGAAGCATAAAAGACCAATTCTCTTTTGTATACAACGAAGCTGAGCAACGAAGCTTTTCTCTTTCGTACATAACATAGCATAACGAATCATAAAAACCTCTTCTCCAAAACTTTTCTTTTACACAACGATTCATAAAAAGCCAATTCTCCCTTCTGCCGAAGCAACCACTTTGGTACACAGATGCTATGAATGAATGCTTATGCATGCAAATGTTATGATGTAATGCAATGCGCGAATGAATGTCCGAAGCATATGTCCGAAGCCACATTGTCAGCCATTACTTAGAAACAACCACACACTAGCTCTGCATTCCCTTAGGAACGACTTTGGAGCTTCTTCGCCTTTCACTTAGGCAATATCAGCGTTGACTTTTCGCTGTAAGCTCTGCATCCCCTTAGGGACGACTTTGGAGCTTCTTCGTCTTTTACTTTAGACGGTATAAGCTCTGCATTCCCTTGGGAACGTCTTTGGAGCTTCTTCGCCTTTTACTTTCGGCGGAATCAGCGTTGACTTTTCGCTGTAAGCTCTGCATCCCCTTAGGGACGTCTTCGGAGCTTTTTCTTTCTCTTTTTCAGTTTCGGCACTCGATGGTGCGCTCTCAGCTTTTACATTTACATCTTTTGGGGGATTTTGCTCTTATAAAACTAAAAAGGAAAATTACATATGATGGCCCCATTAAAAACCTTTCTCCCCCTTTAGAAAGGAAAAGGGTGCCATAAAAAAGAAAAGAAAAGATAAAATTACATCAAGTTATACATAGAACCGCCGAAGCTCATCCGCATTCCAAGATCTTGGAATTTCATTGCCATCCATGTCCTTTAGTCTGTACGAACCAGGCCTTGACGAAGATGCTACTAAGAAAGGCCCTTCCCATTTCAGTTGCAACTTGCCCACTGTATCCGGGTTGGCCACTCTTCGAAGCACGAAATGTCCTGGCTCAATATTTTTTAGCCGGACTTTTCTATCTCGCCATTTGATTGTTTCAGCCTGGTATTTGTTGATATTTTCCACGGCCTGAAGCCTGATCCCTTCTAAGGCATCTTTTTCCACAAGGCAAGCATCTTCGGCACCTGATTCTGCCGAAGCTACCACTCTTATTGATCCAGCTTTAGCTTCTTCTGGAGTTATTGCTTCGTCTCCAAATAATAACTTGAATGGGGTAAAGCCTGTAGACCTTGATGTTGTGGTATTGTGGCTCCACACCACTTTGGTCAACTGATCTGGCCATTTTCCCCTTGGTTGATTAAAAATTAGCTTCATTATCCCTGTCATTATGATGCCGTTGGCCCTTTCAACAAGCCCATTCGACTCCGGATGCCTGACTGATGCAAAATGGATCTTCGTGCCAATTTGATCACAAAAATTTCTGAAATCTTCGGAGTCGAACTGTGTTCCATTATCTACAGTGATAGCCTTCGGCACTCCGAAGCGACAGACAATATTCTGCCAGAAAAATTTTTGGACAGTGGCCGAAGTTATTGTGGCTAATGGCTTCGCCTCAATCCACTTGGAAAAATATTCCACAGCTACTATAACATATTTTAGGTTGCCTTGGGCTGGTGGCAATGGACCCAACAAGTCAAGGCCCCACCTTTGCAATGGCCAGATGGGTTGTATCAGCTGTGTTAATGACGAAGGTTGTTTTTGATCTCTTGCACATTTTTGACAACCTTCGCACTTTTGGACTAACTCCGCTGCATCCGAAGCTGCCTTCGGCCAATAAAATCCTTGGCGGAACACTTTTCCAAGTAACGGCCTGGATCCAATGTGGGATCCGCACAAGCCTGCATGTATCTCCTTCATCAACTCTATACCTTCGGCCCTAGACAAGCACTTGAGCAGCGGGGCACAAACTCCATGTTTGTATAACTCCCCTTCTATCATGACATAGGGACGAGCTCTTGCCTCTATCCTCTTATTATAAGCTTCGTCATCTGATAGAAAGTTTCCCTGAAGATAAGAGATTATTTCTGTTCTCCAATCTTCACTGTAGACAGGAGAAATGTTAAGGACTGCTCTTTCAAGTAGCTCCACTGAAGGTGCCTTTATTGTTTCGAAGAACACGTCCGAAGGTAGTGGCAGCCCCTGTGCTGCAGACTTGGCTAATAAATCAGCATGCTCATTTTGTCCTCGAGGGATATTCTTAACAGAAAATCCTTCGAAGGAAGCTTCGATCCTTCGGACCGTGTCTAGGTATTTTTCAAGCTTCGGGTCCTTAGCCTTGCAACTTTTATCAACATGACCCGAAACAACCTGGGAATCAGTTTTAAGAATTGCCCTTCTGATCCCCATTGCCTTTAGTTTCCGAAGACCCAGGAGCAAAGCTTCGTACTCAGCGATATTATTTGTGCAGCTGAAGTCAAGTCTTGCTGCATAGCAAGTTTTAACCTTGGACGGAGAGACCAACACAGCAGCTGCACCTGCTCCGAAGGTTCCCCAAGAGCCATCACAAAACACTGTCCATGCTTCGGCATCTTTATTTGCTTCTTCGTCCTGAGCCCCTGGCGTCCAGTCGGCAATGAAATCTGCCAATGCTTGAGACTGAATTGAGGATCTATGCACATAATCAATGTAAAATTCATTGAGTTCCGCAGCCCATTTTCCAATACGCCCAGTAGCTTCTCTATTCCTCATGATGTCCTTCAACGGCTGCGAAGAAGGAACAATAATGTTGAATGCCTGAAAGTAATGCCGAAGCTTCCTGGATGCCATTAAAACGGCATACAACACCTTCTCCAGCTCTGTATAATTTTTCTTTGAGACACTGAGGACCTCAGACACAAAATATACTGGGACCTGCTTCTTGACTTGTCCATCAAACTTCTCCTGAACAAGTGCCGCACTTACCGCTGAGTGCGAAGCTGCCACATACAACAACAGAGGAGCCCCTGGCGTTGGTGGAGTTAATGTTGTGAGATCTATTAAATATTGCTTCAGCTCTTCGAAGGCTTTTTGTTGACTTGGGCCCCATTGAAAGACTTCAGCTGACTTCAGCACCTCGAAGAATGGTAAGTTTCTTTCTGCTGATCTGGATATAAATCTGTTGAGAGATGCCAGCCTTCCTGTCAATCTTTGGGCCCCTTTTCTTGTGGTTGGTGGCTCCATTCGAAGTATAGCTTCGATTTTATTTGGATTAGCTTCGATTCCCTTTGTTGAAACCAAGCATCCAAGAAATTTGCCCTTCTTCACTCCGAAGACGCATTTCTCTGGATTTAGCTTCAGACCAGCCTGTCTGAAGCTGGCGAAGGTCTCCTGCAAATCAGCAATATGATTTTCTTGCTTCGTGCTTTTTACAATGATGTCATCGACATAAGTCAGCACATTTCTGCCTATCTGAGATTGGAGAACCTTCGCAGTCATTCTGCTGAAACTCCCTCCAGCATTCTTGAGCCCCTCAGGCATCCGAAGATAGCAATATGTACCACTTGGAGTTATGAAGCTAGTCTTCGGCTCATCTTCCTTCTTCATCCAGATTTGATGATAGCCTGAGTAGCAGTCCAGGAGACTCATGAGCTCCGAAGAAGCTGCTGCATCAACTAAAGAATCTATCCTTGGCAGCGGAAATTCATCCTTCGGACAAGCCTTGTTGAGATCTGTGAAATCAATACACATTCTCCACTTGCCATTGGCCTTCTTCACCATAACAGTGTTAGCTAGCCACTCTGGGTACTTCACTTCTCTGATAACTCCTGCACTGAGGAGTCTTTTTACTTCATTACGAGCCCCTTCGGCCTTATCATCAGACATTTTCCGAAGCCTCTGCTTTCGGGGTCTAAAGGATGGATCAACATTAAGCGAATGTTCAATAACATCCCGATTTACTCCACAGAGATCATTAGCTGACCATGCAAAGACATCTTTGTTGTTGAATAAAAACCTTATCAAGGTTTTCTCCTGATCTTCAGATAATTGGGAGCCCAACAACACCTTCTGCTCTGCTATATCTTCGCACAATAACATGGGCTTCGGCTGATCTGCTGAAGCTGCCTTCTCCCTCCTGAATTTATACTGTTCACAAGCTTCAGCCCCATCTATGTTATGGATTGCCTTGGAGTCAGTCCAGCTTCCTTCGGCCCTTCTAGCCGCTTCCTGACTTCCATGAATAGCAATAGGTCCTTGATCCGAAGGTATCTTCATGCAGAGATAAGCTGGGTGAAGAATTGCTTCGAAGGCATTAAGAGTTCCACGACCAATGATAGCATTGTAAGGATACTCCATGTCAACAATATCAAACACAATTTGCTCAGTCCTTGTGTTGTTGACAAATCCGAAGGTTACCGGCATGGTAATCTTCCCAAGTGCCACAATCTGCCGCCCTCCGAAGCCACAAAGAGGGTGCGTAGCATCATGAATCTTGTCTTCGGGCTCTTGCATTTGTCTGAAGGCTTTAGCAAATATAATGTCAGCTGCACTGCCTGTATCAACTAGGACATTGTGGACCAGAAATCCTTTGATCACGCAAGAAATAACCATAGCATCATTGTGAGGATAATCCTTAAGCTGAAGGTCTTCCTGAGAGAAGGTAATTGGAATATGGGACCATTTCGACTTGATGAAGGGTCCCTGCACTCCAACATGCTGCACCCTTCTCTGAGCCTCCTTCTTCTGCTTCTTGTTAGCCGGCTCTGAGCAAGAACCGCCTGTTATCGGGAGCACCAGCTTCGAAGCCGAAGCAGCTCCAGCTTGGTTGTTGAACGAAGCCATCAGCTCAGAAAAGTGGAAGTGAGTTCACCGGAGGTGGGCGCCAATGTTGGGGGCTTGTTCTCAAATGCTAAGAGTTAAGAACAAGGCAACATAGAAAATGTTAAATATTAAGGTCCTTCGTCCTCCACTTCATTATATCCCTTCGGGACATAAGGAATTTCGGACGAAGGTTACGAAGGACGCACCTTCGTAAGCATAATAACATAGGGTGAAGCATTCATATAAACCATGAGATATAAAATGGACATTCAAATGTTAACATAGAATCATTTCCATTTCTATTAATACGAACGAATATAAATGACAAATGTACCTTCGGTCCTGTGGAAGGCAGGAATACAAGTGTGATGCGAAGGCAAATGGCAGGTTCGCGTGAACAGTACAGTGGTACTGTTCATCTATTTATAGGCACAGGTTGCAGCCTGTGACAAATTACAATTATGCCCCTTACAAATGTTTACAACATTGACTCAGACCTATATGAATAGAAAGGTCATTCTATCTCTATGTCGGTTTAAAACGCCGAAGCTCCATAAAAAGGAAGCTTCGGCCATCTCTTGGAGACGACTTCAGCCGAAGCTACTTCTTCGTGTGAGACCTTCGGCGCACCGAAGCACGACCCCAACACCAACAATAGTGAACTGAGAGCAACAAATTTGTCTCCTAAGCACATACTAATGTTCAGAAACATTCACCTTTGCTGCAGATACAACAGCTCCACCAATATGAGACTGAAACCCAGTTGACACATTTAGCTGCACAACATATAACAGACAACTGAATCGATTATTCTATCGAAGTAAATTTCAGGGCACAAACAGCTAGCAAATCCTTAGAGCTTCCTCAATATGTTTTCAAGCAAGCTCCAGGTTTTTGTTGGATAACAGATCCTTACAGCTGGAGCTTCCTCGATGATCTTCTAATGCCTTCTTTGTAGACTGCAGTCTCTCTCATAAAGGTATATCGCATTTCCATGCTGGTTGCCAAATACCTTCAAACATTAATGCAGTACCAGGGAAGACAACAAAGAGTTACTGCAGGTTTCCAATTATATGAAGGACTGCGGCAGGTCCAAAATCAATCGAGTCTTACCTGGACTTCCACATGTCTTGATTGAGTAATATACTTCTCAATCAATAGTGTGTTTACACCAAACGATGCTGCAACTTCCCATTGAGCGCTCAGTACAGAATCCACAAATTCATCAGGCATTTCGACTATTCTCATCCCCTTAAGAAAGGATATATGATGAAAAGGTTACACACACACAAGACACACATAAGATAGGTCATGCAGCTACAGAGCAGGCTTCTCTGGAACACTTGAAAGCTATATGCCTAGCAAATCATAATAAGAACTTCTCCATGCATGAGACAGTCTGAGAAACAGTTTAGCACACCTTGCCCCCTCCACCATGGGTGGGTTTGATTAAAACAGGATAACCGATTTTATCGGCTTCGAGTTTCAACAGCTCAACGTCTTGGTCGGCCCCATGGTACCCTGGAACCAGCGACACGCCAACAGCACCCATGATCCTCTTGGATGCACTGTATTTTACAAATTATGTTCAGTTACAAATTATGTATTACAAATTATAAGACGTTTTGGCTTTTATAATGCATTGATTTTACTATGTACCTAGACATAAGTGTATAATGCATAGCAAACCTATGTCTCTAGAAAAGCCAAAACGTCTTATAATTTGGAATGGAGGGAGTATTTGTTTTTTAGATTGCCATTACTTGATATACATGGATCAGCACGTTCTCTTTTTTCTGCTCCTGGCCACTGATATCTTGGAAATCAAAGTTCTTGTGAAATTCACATTTAAAAATGTGTCCCATTGTAGGAAAATTATATCAATTATCGGCCTAACACCATCGGCAAGGATGAAAGTGGAGTTAAAAGAATGAATGCTTTAGCCCGGGCTGCTGAATCTATAGCGGACGGTGATCTTGTTAATGTACAAATAAGAAGATATCGACAGTGGCAGTTGTCACAAGCTGCTTGTTTTGCTTCATCTATAGTACCGTAAGTATTGATAAGGGTCATAGTTCATTATATATGTTAGCATTGGTATTACTTTATTTTGAATTTGTCAACTGGTTTCTAACCTTGCACATTTTACAGTGCCGCTTTGATGCATGGGAACAGAGAAATCCTTGAAGCAGTAATGTTCAAACCCCTAACTGGCACTATATTTAATATATTTTACTTCAGCTTATTGGGCTAAATTAAGTTGGGTAACAAATACATTTCAGGGTGAGCGAAACTTTAATAGGTTTGGTGGATGGTTGGGTAAGTACTCGACTACTAACAAAAACAGAAGGCTACTGGAAGATGTCCACAGTCATATTCTTGCCTCCCAGCAAGCAAACTTGGACAGGTTGTTGCTTTTACATATATTTGAGATCTACCCGTGCCCTCTTTCGTGGCTTGTGCTTATCGTCACATATCTAATTTGTTATTAGTGTGCCGGTATGGTATAGCGAGGCTATCCATTTTCTTATCTGGACATGTCCTGAATCTGCACTTATTATAGTTTTTTGTATCTTTGTTTTAGACCTCCTTAGGAGGTTTCCCTTGTATCCGAGTCCATTTTGGACTTTCCCTACTTGCTTCTTAATATAATCATGTGCAGCTCTCCTGTGCGTCCGAGAAAAAAAACCTGCTCTTATTATGTATTTTTTTGTGTGCATCATTGTTGTTTGATATGGGACTTTCCCTACTTGAGAACCTTGCACTTAGATATGGGAATCCAATAATCATATTGAACTTAATAAAGGCAAGTGCAGCATCATTGTTGTTTGATGTGAATGTCTTGACTTATGCTTATATTGTCACTGACTTTTATAGCTGAGGGTTTAATCACCAAGTTGATAGTCTTCTGCTTTTTGTTACAAGTCTGAAATTTTGAACCCCTTAATTATATTTCAATCAGACCCACGAGAAGAAGCCCCGTGAATCTCTGCTCTGTGCAGAATTTGCAAAGGCTATTCATTACATTAACAAGAGCCTATCTGATGACAAGTGTCTAAAATTTCTGCACATGGATCTGAGTAATCTTTTTCGAAGGTAATGCATTGTATTACAAGCGAATCTTATGTAAAATTGCTCCTTCAGTGTAAGACAATCATCTTGTATGTACCTTAGTGTGAATTACTACATGCTACTTTCAGGAAAGGCACCAATGTGCTTGCACTGTTGAGCAAGGTGGCATCAGATGTGTTGGATCTAACTGAATTCCTCCACTGCGAAATAAGCACATCAGCAAAATTTGATGACATCTCAAGGTAGTGATATTTTTTCCTTAATAATGCACAAGTTCAAGTTGCCAAGTGATAGGAAAGTAATAGTGAAGCTAAGTTCGTCAATTTCCTTAAAGAAGAACCTCCACTGGAATTTATTTTATGACATACTTTCTCTAAATATTTATGCCAAATTCATATGTTAGAGATCACAATTCTTTTTTGTACATTTGTAAGTGCTTGTTTTTCAGTTCTAATACCCTTTATCCTTTCATTGCAGTGAAGAAAAAACTGTTGCCAAACCACGTGATGACAGAAGTAGCAGAGATCAAACTGAATGTGCAGCTAAGTTGGTACCTCTTTTATTACAGAAGGGTGTCCTCAGGACAAATTGTATAGACTGCTTGGATCGCACAAATGTTGCACAATTTTCATATGGTTTAGCTGCTTTAGGGCGTCAACTTCATGCACTGGGACTTGCTGAAGCACATAAAATTGAATTGCATGATCCTCTGGTTGATGATCTGATGGATTTCTATGAACGGATGGGTGATACATTAGCTATTCAGTATGGTGGCTCTGTTGCTCACAACAAGGTATGTCTCATGTTATATTAGCTTACTCTGGAAACGTGTTCTACATTTTTCACTATTGAAAGGCTTCTTTCTTTTATAAGGTTGTGCTTCTTTCTTTTGTGAATATACAACAACAACAATAAAGCCTTTTAGTCCCAAACAAGCTTTAGGCATGTGAAATCATGAATAGTTGTTTTCCATGTATTCCTATTCAAGGCTAAACCTTTGGTATATTACATCCTTTTAGGTCTCTTTTTATTGTCTCTTTCCATATCAACTTGGTATGATCTCTACTCCTTAGGTTGTATGAGTGGCGGGTGGTAGAGCGCAGGCTGGAAGAACGGGGGCGAGAGGACGCCGTGCTGTCGCACGGTTGGGAACAAGGAGAGGAAAGGAAATAATCTCTTCTTTAGATTAATTGCTCGCTAACCATCATGGTTACAGAGATAGGACTTATATAGTCCCTGACAGAAACAAACTCCATATCCTAACAAACTCTCTCTAACAACTCCTTATTTCTAGGACTTGTCTAATATGTAACAAACTCCATATCCTAACAAACTCCCTCTAACAACTCCTTATTTTGGACTTTCCCTACTTGCTTCTTAATATAATCATGTGCAGCTCTCCTGCGCGTCCGAGAAAAAGAACCTGCTCTTATTATGTATTTTTTGTGTGCAAAATCTCAGCAATCTTTTTCTGGTTGTAAATATGGTTTTGAATACTACTTTTTTCTTTGGCAAGTATAAGACTTAGATTCGATATAAGAGGTAAATGGTTTGACTAATCCAATTGACTGGAGCTAAATGATTGGTAGCCAATCCACACACTTCTTGTGTCATCGCTCTCTAAAGGGAAAAGATTGTTTCACAATGCCATTTTGAGTGAAGAGGAATAACGTAACTAGATATTTTCTAAAGCCGGATTATTTCATACTGAATTTTGTTTCCTTAAATTGAGGTTATGAGGAAAAACCATGGATATCCTGAACATCAGCCCAAGAGCCATGTTCAGGTGTGGTACTGGTACATAGCAGGGTGGCGGTACAAATTGTCTTACATTTTCTTGAACCTACAGAACTCAATCCAACTCTTTTTGTATTACAAATTATGTTCGGTTACAAATTATGTATTACAAATTATATATATGCGGCTCTCCTCTGCATTCTTATTGTTTCTGGATACTAATTTTATTGTGTTATTGGATTAGCGAGCTCAAAGTTTCTACATAAGTGCATTCTACCCTATGCTTATTCTTTTTTTTGTTGAAAGGTAAACAGCCAACAAGTTCTAAAAATCTGCATAGTGTCAAATTGATGGAAATGTTGTTAAGTTGAGATTCACTCTTCAACCACGCTAAAGGGTTGCATCACCTATGAAAGCTCTGCCCCTCCAAAACGAGATGTTGCTCAGATTGAAAAAGGTGTTAGCAGTGCTAAAAAGGATGCCCAGCAGCATCCTAGGGAATGTAATCTTCTGAAGCTTTCAAAACGAGATGTTACTTCTGCTCGTATCAAGGAATTTCCCTCCTGAAGGTGCACGTTCAGCTCTATCACGATTTAATTGTTTACATACTTGTCTGCAGCATCTGCATCTCCACGAAAGAAGTCAACTTCACCACCTGAGAAACGGTCTCCAAATCAAAGGGCTGAATCACCCAGGCGTCCACCTGACCCATCACTTATGCGTCGTGCTAATTCTTCGCCTATTCGTCGCCGACCAGATCCTTCTCTGGTCAGGCGTGGTGGCACACCTCCTCGCATGAGACCACTATCTCCAGTTAGAAGGCGCTCGCCTTAATGTCACTTGATTGGAAGTTCAGCAGGGTAGATTCGATCACCTGTCTAATGTAGCTGAGATATTTGGTATCTGAAGATGTTAGGTAGCTAAGATATTTGGTAACTGAAGATGTTAGGTAACTAAATTTGATAGAAAAAAGTTGCTCTAATGTAGTTGATATATTTGTTCTCACCATCACCTATAACCTCGCAAATGAAACTACTGGCAATGTACTTGTAATAAAATATGTGATACTATTATTAGAGAACTGACATATTTTGCGGATAAAATCTTTCAACAGATATATAGGTTGTCCATAAAATATATTCGAAATCAAAGATCAAAACTAAAACATTCATCGAGACAATTAAACATTTAAACTATTATTATGAGTAAAAACCATCGTACCAGTAGCAATCAAAATGAAACAGATGGTCTGAAAAAAGCAATGTTGTTGATATTGACTACATAAAAATGTTTTTATAATATAAAAAACATTAGAACTACAAAAACAGTTAAAGAAGACCAAATATTTATTTATTTTCATTCGCAAGGAATCTTAATTATCATAAAAGAGGAACACATTATGGTAAACCGATACAGGAAGATGGTGGGTTGTCTTTCTCTAATAAAATATGGATAATTTATGATAGGTCATAAAACTATAAATATAAGTAGTACAACAACAATATATGTACGTAGAGAATATTTCATCAGATTTTGTAAAGCTTCTCATCAAATTGGGCCAACTAGACACAATTTGCTATGGTTTCCTTTCTAAAAAAGGGAGTTTGCATATCAATGAATTTTATCATATTAATCACTATTCTTATAATATCTTGTTCTGCCTCTCGCCCGCGTGGGTTGTTGGTCGATCGACCTAGCATCGTCGCTGACGTCTGTTTCCCCCGACCCTCGCACCGCACTCTCCCTCGCACGCCGCCGCTATCGTCGTCCCTAGATCCGTGTTCTTCTTCCCTGTACAGACGATGCCTCTTGACTGAAAGCTCTCTTGTGAGTTTTGGTGTTTGGATGACAACTCAATTAAAGGACTAACAAGTGTACTAAGTGTTGAACAAGTGCTTAAGGTAAAGCCTACAGGGTTCAACACAAGTGAACAAATGTGATGGTCCAAGAACTGGATTATGGATACATAATGGACATCACAAGTAAGATGGACATTGCATAAAGTGAGACTTGGGTGCGTAGCTCGGAGACAACTGATCAAGCCAAGGACGGAGGCAAGAAGAGCTTCGAGGAACCAAGTGCACGGGAGAAGGTCAAGGAGGCTGAGGAACCCAAAGCCAAGGGTGAAGAAGAAGGCTTGCAAAGTCAAGGGTGATCGAGTTGAGAACAGCTACGGCACATCAAGGATCACTACATAAGGACGTGACTTACAACCAATGAGGAAATATCTATAGGTATGTGGTGTAAGTCATAAGGCTCAAGACCAAGCTCTAAGAAGGAGATCAATGTCAATAGAACGAGAACAAATGTCAAAAACAGAACTGGAAGCAGCCCAAAAGAGCTAAGTGCACCTTGACTTTTAGTTTGGGTTGTTCCTATGTTTGGAGATGTTCTATGTGACCTTTGCAGGATGTTGGAGCTAAGAAATGTCAATCTAGATCAAGTCAAGCTGACTTGAGGATTTATGAGTCCAACATCAAAGCTCAAGCATGTGAAATGCTATAGATGTAATAATTAAGAGAAGGTATGTTTCTAGACTTAGTACATTGGTTTTTGTGTACTAATATATTTGTCTAAGTGTTAGAAACAGAAGGAAGAAGAAAAGGAAAGAGGTGCAAATGGCTTGGCTGTGTACAGCCAAGACTCAGCTCAGTCTGACACACCGGACTGTCCGGTGGTGCACCGGACAGTGTCCGGTGCGCCAGGGTGAACCCCGGTGCACAGGCCACTCTCGGGAGGAGTCTGGCGACGTACGGCTATAAATCACCGGACTATCCGGTGGTGCACCGGACTGTCCGGTGAGCCAACGGTCGGCTGGGCCAACGGTCGGCCGCGCAATCCGCGCGTGACGCGTGGACGAGCCAACGGTCAGATGGGGGCACCGGACTGTCCGGTTTGCACCGGACAGTGTCCGGTGCGCCAACGGCTCCAGGATTGCAACGGTCGACTGCTCCATTTATGGAAGGAAATCAGGCACCGGACAGTGTCCGGTGGCGCACCGGATTATCCGGTGCGCCACTCGACAGAAGGCAAGATTTGCCTTCCTGGATTGCTTCCAACGGCTCCTAGGCCCCTTGTGCCTATAAAAGGGACCCCTAGGCGCCTCAAGCAAGGAGGAAGTGCAGCCAACAAGTGTAGACATCACTCGAATCAATTCTCACTCTCCCTCTTGTGTGTAACTCTATAGTTTGTGTAGAAGGCACAACTATAAGCCTTTAGAGAGAGGAGAAGTGCTGCTAAGAGCTAGAGCAAGGTCTTGAGCATATCGTTCCTCTGCCGGGGTGCTGTCAAGAAGTTTGTAAGCAGCCGCGGTTTTGTTGTAACCCACCTCAATATAGTGAAAGGCTCTGTCTGTCATACTGACAGATCTGAGCAAACGGAGGAAGGAGTTGAAACAGACTCCAAGCCCAGGTGTGGCTAACTCCAACGAGGACTAGACAAGCATTTCAGGCTTGGCCGAACCTCGGGATAAATCCTTGCGTCTGTGTGCTCTGTTCTGTATTGTACTCTGACTCTCTGTCTTACTCGCTTTTATCTCTGCACTTCACTACTTACTTGTGGTACTAGCTTTCCTTGAAGTGCAGGATATTCTTAAGACAGGAACTTCAATTCCACTGCAACCTACTCGAAGGGTTCCTCACTCCACTGCATACTAAGTCTTCGAGTAGAGTAAGAATTTAAGTTTTAAATTGAAAAGTTTTATTCACCTATTCACCCCCCTCTAGGCGACATCCAGATCCTGTTCCCGGGTCAAAGGGAACTTACAATTGGTATCAGAGCTAGGCCTCTCCAGTGTGGGCTTAGCCGTCCGGAGATAACGATGTCGTCACAAGAGGTAACTGTAGAACTTCTTTTAGGCGATGGTTCTAATTACAAATCTTGGTCTGTCTCTATTTACAAAGCTTTCATGAATGTTGATTCTGATTTGAGATAGATCTTTAGTAGAAGTATTTTTCCCTCTGATTTTAGTAAAAATCCTTCTAATGAAGAACTAAGATGTTTATCTCTCAATCACCATGCTTGCAATATCTTAGTTGACTCTCTTTCTAGAAGTGCTTATTTTGCCATCATGAGCAGTGATAGTGATCTATTTGTTGATGCTCATGATTTATGAAATAGAATTAAAGAAAAATATTCTGTGACAAACTGTGATGCTCCTACTCCCTATATTACTTGTGTTACTAACCATTCAGAGGGAGAAGAACAAGAACGATGGCACCCAAACGATGAATCCACCTCGTCGACAGGTTTGTTCTCCACTAGTGATAAATGTTTTATTGCTAACAATGACGGTGGAGACGAAAGCCATGATGAGAAGGAATATGAGGATGATAGTGTAGCATCCCAAAAATTCAAATTCTGAAATTTTCTCAAACTTGCCCTAAAATTCAAAATGAATTTCAAATTTCATTTCAAAATGTTTGTTTGCAAGTTGATATCAACAAATAAATTATAGTGGTCTATATTTTCTCCAAAATCCTCCTCAAAATATCCTACAAATATTTCCTCAGTGACCCCCCTCAAATTCTTTCCAGAAATACTGCCCAGATATTTCACCGATATATCTCCAAGTATTTTTCCTCTTGAGAAATACCTTCAGAATCATTTTTCAAGTCCCTACAAATATTTTCTCCACAACTTTCCTCATGCTCATACGTATACGTATGCCTCCGGTGTCATACGGTGAGCTCTACAAGCTAATTACACTCATATAAGACAAATCCATGCTAATCTCCCACTAATCCTCTCATCCTCCCACTAATCCTCTCATCCCTCCCCCTAATCCCCCCACCATGGCTATAAATAGAGGGGCAAGGGCCTCCTCTCATCCCACCCCAAGCCATTTCATGGCAACTCCCTCCCCCCCCCCCAACACCCACACGCCCACTCCCACTCCACCTTCCACACAAGCACACACTAGCACAAGGATCGTTCAATCGTTCTTCGATCGTTCGTCCCCCTGTTCTTAGTTTGTTTGTTCGTTCGTCCGATCGTTCGATCGTTCGTCCGATCGTTCATGGTTCGTTCGTCCGTTCGTCCGATCGTTCGATCGTTCGTCCGTTCGTTCGTCCAAATAATCTTTTTCCTACCTTTATGCTGCCGAAATTCCGATCGTTCGTTCGTCCGATCGTTTGATCGTTCGTCCGATCGTTCATGGTTCGTTCGTCCATTCGTCCGATCGTTCGATCGTTCGTCCGTTCGTTCGTCCAAATAATACTTTTCCTGCCGTTATGCTGCCAAAATTCCGATCGTTCGTTCGTTCGATCATTCGATCGTTCATCGTTCGTTCATAGTTCCTATTCATCGTTCATCGTTCGTTCATCATCACTATTTACCATCACTATTTACCGTCACTATTTACCGTTACTTTTTACCGTTTACCGTTACTTTTTACCGTTACTATTTACTGTTACTTTTTACCATTACTTTTTACCGTTACTATTTACCGTTACTATTTACCGTTACTTTTTACCGTTACTATTTACCGTTACTTTTTACCGTTACTATTTACCGTTACTTTTTACCGTTACTTTTTACCGTTACTATTCACCGTTACTATTCACCGTTACTATTCATCGATCATCCGATTACTCCAAATTTCAACTACTCATCCATCATGTTGTCCAGTCCACCTAAGACCAGCCAGACCCATATTCCAGTTATACAAACTCCGGTGACTGTGATTTTCATTCCAGTAGGGAACTTCCAATCTGGTCACCCATGCTAGGTTTCTCCAAGTTGAGCACGCTTAACTTGAGATTCCTTCGAACCAGGCTTCCAAACTCAGATTCCAATAATTCTCGTTTCTAAATTCTTATCAAACTATTCCCTATCCAACCATGCCATCCCTTAAGCATGGATCATGTTCTAGAAAAATCCCAAAATACTCTCGTCCCATATTCTGCTTATAACTCTCCTGTTCATATTAAGTCAGACGATTCATTCGTCACTATTCTTACCAACAGTGAACTTCACTGTGCTACACCACATACACCCAGTTATAAATACACCCAGCTACCCTCTCCCTCTCCACACACACTCAACACCCTCAGCCAAGGCAAACACCCCACCCACTCAGTTACTCTGCTCTGCCGGCTACACGCATAGTGTCGCTTCGCCTCCAGTCCACCCTCCTGGTAAGCACCTCCGCTCCACCACTAGTAGTATCTCAACACCACATGATACAGATTCTACTCAAGACTCTACCCATCCTGACCACTATACTAAATATTTGTTGGTATACTTGCTGGTTTGTATGTTTGCTTGTTCATGTTGCATAGTTATCGGAGCGTTCGTGCCATCTCGTGGAGGCCAGATCTGCAAGTCTACGCCAGGAGCCAGAAGCCAGTTCCGCGAGATCTCTTTCCCCTTCGCCGGATAAGCACGACAAGCTCACTGGATCCCTTTGATGCATAAATTACCTATGCTTTTACAACCACAACCCTCAGCCTGCTATTTTATGCATGATATGATTTTGAGACAAGTTATTATGGCCACCCAAGCCGCTTGCCGCAATCAATCCTTAATATATTTGATACAAATGATTTGAGAAAAGGTGTGAGTTTTTCAAAGGAAAATGCTTTTCAAAATGTGTATGATGAAGGGTTTTCACCCTTATCACCTTTGAGTAGGGATGATCAGGGACTCCCTGGTTTAGGGGAGGGCCTAAGGTGATGGCTCAGCTGGTTTAGGCGTGAGCAGAAGGATTGTCCCCTCGTATAAGGACCGGTTTGTCATCTTTCACTACCTGTACTCATGATAAGTACAACCACTCGAGACTGTGTGGGCAGTCACTCAATCTGAACTCGTACGGTCCAACCCCAGGGTTATGAAGGCTGGGGAGCACCGGGAGGATAAGGAGGGGGAATGTTTTGTTCGGTTTGGACATGGCGGTGGCCTGGCTCCTTCCGGTATAACCGTTAAGGTTAGGACGTGCGAGGAAAGAAAGAGTTTCGGATTCGGATCTCACTGATCGTGAGATCAAATAGCCGGACTAGTGGGTAAAGTGTACACCTCTGCGCAGAGTTTGAAAACCTATTCGAATAGTCTGTGTCCACAGGAATGGACGAGTCTGGTATGGTATGGCAATTAATGTTTTGTTTTCAAAAAAGGGTGCGTTTGAGAAAATGGTTTTTAAAAGGTTCGGCGGTTCAGCCGTGAGCTATGGTGGACGGGAAGTCCAGTAGCTGTTTTTGAAAAGGAAAACCAGTGGGAAACTGCTGAGATACCTGGATGGTTTAGTCCAGGGGATTTTTGTTTTAATATTGAAAAACTTCCTGCTCCTTTTGGAGAGGATGCGCCTTGCAAAATACAAAATGTTTTTCAAAACAACCATGCATAAAATATTGCTGTTTCTGCAAATATCCTGAGCTCCACATATTCCATGCATTATATCTGATTTCCCCATTCCGCGGGTGAAGGTGGGCTGCTGAGTACGTTTGTACTCACCCTTGCTTATTTATTTTTTTCAGAAAAAGGAGATCGGGTAAGAGTTACGACTGTTCCCAACCTTGCCTGTGGCTGTTGGACCGTTGATTTGCTTCGCTGCATATATCGGGCTGCTTCAGCCCCACTCTGATGATATGTCCCGAGTTGTGGACCAACTCTTAAAGTTGATCGCCACCTTTATAGGTTTGTCCCGTTTAAGCAGATCTGAAATCATCTATTGTGTAAATGTGTTTACTAGCCTCCTGGGACTAGTAATTGTATCACATTTGAGTCCCAGAGGATTGGGGCGCTTCAGGTGGTATCAGAGCTGTTAGGTTGGCCGCAGGACGTAACCCTTAGCTTGATCAAAAGTTTTTGAGTCCAAACTATTTTCTTAAAAAAAATTCTTGCTCTCATCCCTTCATTTCAAAAATGCTTTCCCCCTTTCCTTCTCTCAGAAGTCAGATGGAGGTCCGCTGCCAAACCAGCTTTTGCCAGAATGAAGATGGTTTCCCCAAGTTGTTGAAAGCATGCATAGTTCGCCTCGGAATCAGGAGCCAGCCAGAGTATGATGGTCGTGAATTCGTCGAGCATGGCACAGAGAAATGTGTCGTGACTGTGTACATTGGATCCAGTCCGCACCATGTGGAATGGAGTGTCACTGCTGCTGGGCACAGATTCAAAGACACCTGTCAAGTCGTCGCTCGCAAGGCATTGAGGACCCTATGTCAGATCTATGAAGAAAAAGTGGCTGACACCCTGCTCAGATTCTTTCCGCCCTTTCAGAGAAACTGTCCCGTTTGGATGGCCAGGATGCGTGCATTGGAAGTGCAGCAGTTGCTTGAGGACGACCCCTCAGTCGTGTACCTCACCGCATACCTGCTCACCCTAGATGCACGGTATGATTTCTTGGCTCGGCACCACCGTTAGATGATTGCCCGAGTAGAAGATGTAGAGAAGCGCAACCGTAAGCTCCATGTGGATCTCACCACAGCTCAAGCCCGTGTAGCTGCCTTGGAAAGTCGTGAAGCCATTGCTGTTGAAGCCCTGAAGCAAGCCAAGGATGAGCATGTCCAGAAGTTGATGGAGGCCTACTTGGTAACCCATAACCAACGTAGAGCCCTGCGGATCCAAGAGCCCGCTCCATCCAACCCAGTTCAACCCATCAGAGCTGAAGACCCCCAGATTCTTGAAGGTCACCCGGTCTCTATCAGAGGAGAGAAGAAGGCTTGGGAACTACCGGAAGGAGCCATTGTCTTGGAAGGAATTCCAGTCTTCCCTCAGGCTATGGATAAGCAAGAGCACCCCGAATCCTCCCAAGATTCCCCGCCAGAGTTGTTTGAGCCCCTCACCATGAAGAAGATTCCAGCACCATCCCTTGAAGTCAAGGAAGAAGCTGCAAGCACCCCGCCAGCACCACCGCCCTCTGAGGAACTACAAGGGCCTGTCCCGCTTCAAGAAGAGTTCGACCCCGTGCTGCCATCTCAGTCGCCGCCAGAAGAAGCCATCAATATCAGCTCCCTCTTGACCCACCCAGGAGATGTCTCAGATTGAAGTTGTGTGCAAGCCTTGCCAGAAGAGAAGCTGCCAGATCTGAGTTAGTTATGCCCAGTCCTCTGCATGCATTGGGTAGTGAAGTTTTTCTTCACTTTGGCTAGAGCCCTGTATGTATGAGAGGTAATCGTGTAGACTCGTGTTTTGCAAAACTCTATTTGTGTGGCCCCCTAGGGCATTTCAAAATGAATTTCGCTTGATGTTTTCTCCCCTTTTGAGTGCATATGTGATGCTTTAACGTTAGTGCTCATAAGTCGCATTTAGCATAGTTCTCAATTCAGGAGCTGAGCAATAGTAGTTATGCTTAGCCCCCGAGTCTGAGTAGTCCGTGCTTTGGAAAAAAACTCTATTCTTCCCTTATTCAAAACATTTGACTTGTTTGTGCTTATCATTGTTGAGCTTGTGTGTTTTCTTTTCGTTTTTCTTAAAAAGATTTTCTCTAAAAACATAGATCACAAATTAGAGCTAATTCTCACCTTATGCTTCCATTCTCATCTTAACCCATCTCAAGAGAAAAGTGCCTTACCCAAGAAGATACCGGGAAGCTCACCCTTGAAGCCTGGAACAAGCTACAGAAGAAACCTATCCAGTCGCTCAGTCAAAAGGACCGACCGTGAGAATCAAAGCACTGCCCTTGAGTCAAAGTAAACAGAAAAAGAGGACAGAAGGAGTTATTACCATATAGAGAGGCAAAGATTCTTGGAACCAGAGACCACAAACATCAGGGTCATTGACCCCACCACCCACCCGTGCCCCCCGCACGCGTGCCCGCCTCCATGCGCACTACCACCGCCCCACACCCCCTTTGCAGCGCACTACCGCCACCCACCCCCCTTTGCAGCGCACCCACCGCCACCATCACCACCAGCAACACCATCCCCCCTCCATCGCACCTGCTGCCTCGTGTCCCCTGCTCCATCACCACCACTCCGCACCCGAGCACCCCCACTTGCCTATAAACCCTCGCTCCCTCAGTTCCTATTCCGCTGAAAGCAAAACACTCCCGATAAAATTCCCTCTGCCAAATCGCAAGCAACTCCATTTTCCACTCCCTCGCTCCTAAGATCACAATGCTTGGTGATTCTTGGGTTGAAGACTGTTGTACATGGTTCATAATCTTTGGTTTCCTCCAGTGTATGATAATAATACTCTTTGATAGAATCCTCCAGTGGGAAGAGCAAAGAGAAAGAAAGAGGCAGTGAAAAGTGAAAAGTGAGAAGAGAAAAGAAGATAGTGAAGAAAAGATAAGAAGGTTCTCCCAGAATCAACCCTGTGTCAGTCATCTCTCTGCAGTCTGGTCAAGCAGCAACAGCAGAAGAAGGCCCCGTAACACCCTTGTTATGTGGTACTTCAAGGAGTTCAAATCCCCAAGATTCAAGAGATCTACCCTCATTCTTTTTAAGTGGGGTAGTGTTCCAGCAAGGTTCCTATGGAGAAAAAGAAGGCTTGTAGCAAACTTGTGTAGGACCAGATCATCGAAGCTTATGAGTTTCTGGATGAGAAGTGGTCACCCAAGTTTTGTTGATGAAGAACTAGAAGACCAATCAAGGAAGGAATCCATGTGGAAGTTCGCAAGAGGAAGGTTTGCGTGTCGGCATCGATGCTTCTTCAATAAGCTAGCTGCCAAGCGAAAGCTAGAAGCCTGAAGATGATCTTTGATTAGCCAGAATCAGCGTTTGCAATCAGCAACCGGATGCTCCTGAAAGGCCAGATTTTGTTGAAGTTCAATCTCCTCGAAGAGTTGCAAAGTGAAGATATGTAGCTGAAGTAAAGCTATACCCATAACCCTTCTAAGCCGAATCTCGAGGACGAGATTCCTTTTAAGTGGGGTAGATTTGTAGCATCCCAAAAATTCAAATTCTGAAATTTTCTCAAACTTGCCCTAAAATTCAAAATGAATTTCAAATTTCGTTTCAAAATGTTTGTTTGCAAGTTGATATCAACAAATAAATTATAGTGGTCTATATTTTCTCCAAAATCCTCCTCAAAATATCCTACAAATATTTCCTCAGTGACCCCCCTCAAATTCTTTCCAGAAATACTGCCTAGATATTTCACCGATATATCTCCAAGTATTTTCCTCTTGAGAAATACCTTCAGAATCATTTTTCAAGTCCCTACAAATATTTTCTCCACAACTTTCCTCATGCTCATACGTATACGTATGCCTCCGGTGTCATACGGTGAGCTCTACAAGCTAATTACACTCATATAAGACAAATCCATGCTAATCTCCCACTAATCCTCTCATCCTCCCACTAATCCTCTCATCCCTCCCCCTAATCCCCCCACCATGGCTATAAATAGAGGGGCAAGGGCCTCCTCTCATCCCACCCCAAGCCATTTCATGGCAACTCCCTCCCCCCCCACACCCACACGCCCACTCCCACTCTACCTTCCACACAAGCACACACTAGCACAAGGATCGTTCGATCGTTCTTCGATCGTTCGTCCCCCTGTTCTTAGTTTGTTTGTTCGTTCGTCCGATCGTTCGATCGTTCGTCCGATCGTTCATGGTTCGTTCGTCCGTTCGTCCGATCGTTCGATCGTTCGTCCGTTCGTTCGTCCAAATAATCTTTTTCCTACCTTTATGCTGCCGAAATTCCGATCGTTCGTTCGTCCGTCATTCGTCTGTTCGTCCGATCGTTCGATCGTTCGTCCGTTCGTTCGTCCAAATAATCCTTTTCCTGCCGTTATGCTGCCAAAATTCCGATCGTTCGTTCGTTCGATCATTCGATCGTTCATCGTTCGTTCATAGTTCCTATTCATCGTTCATCGTTTGTTCATCGTCACTATTTACCATCACTATTTACCGTTACTTTTTACCGTTACTTTTTACCGTTTACCGTTACTATTTACTGTTACTTTTTACCGTTACTTTTTACCGTTACTATTTACCGTTACTTTTTACCGTTACTATTTACCGTTACTATTTACCGTTACTTTTTACCGTTACTTTTTACCGTTACTATTTACCGTTACTTTTTACCGTTACTATTTACCGTTACTTTTTACCGTTACTTTTTACCGTTACTATTCACCGTTACTATTCATCGATTATCCGATTACTCCAAATTTCAACTACTCATCCATCATGTTGTCCAGTCCACCTAAGACCAGCCAGACCCATATTCCAGTTATACAAACTCCGGTGACTGTGATTTTCATTCCAGTAGGGAACTTCCAATCTGGTCACCCATCCTAGGTTTCTCCAAGTTGAGCACGCTTAACTTGAGATTCCTTCGAACCAGGCTTCCAAACTCAGATTTCAATAATTCTCGTTTCTAAATTCTTATCAAACTATTCCCTATCCAACCATGCCATCCCTTAAGCATGGTTCATGTTCTAGAAAAATCCCAAAATACTCTCGTCCCATATTCTGCCTATAACTCTCCTGTTCATATTAAGTCAGACGATTCATTCGTCACTATTCTCACCAACAGTGAACTTCACTGTGCTACACCACATACACCCAGTTATAAATACACCCAGCTACCCTCTCCCTCTCCACACACACTCAACACCCTCAGCCAAGGCAAACACCCCACCCACTTAGTTACTCTGCTCTGCCGGCTACACGCATAGTGTCGCTTCGCCTCCAGTCCACCCTCCTGGTAAGCACCTCCGCTCCACCACTAGTAGTATCTCAACACCACATGACACAGATTCTACTCAAGACTCTACCCATCCTGACCACTATACTAAATATTTGTTGGTATACTTGCTGGTTTGTATGTTTGCTTGTTCATGTTGCATAGTTATCGGAGCGTTCGTGCCATCTCGTGGAGGCCAGATCTGCAAGTCTACGCCAGGAGCCAGAAGCCAGTTCCGCGAGCTCTCTTTCCCCTTCGCCGGATAAGCACGGCAAGCTCACTGGATCCCTTTGATGCATAAATTACCTATGCTTTTACAACCACAACCCTCAGCCTGCTATTTTATGCATGATATGATTTTGAGACAAGTTATTATGGCCACCCAAGCCGCTTGCCGCAATCAATCCTTAATATATTTGATACAAATGATTTGAGAAAAGGTGTGAGTTTTTCAAAGGAAAATGCTTTTCAAAATGTGTATGATGAAGGGTTTTCACCCTTATCACCTTTGAGTAGGGATGATCAGGGACTCCCTGGTTTAGGGGAGGGCCTAAGGTGATGGCTCAGCTGGTTTAGGCGTGAGCAGAAGGATTGTCCCCTCGTATAAGGACCGGTTTGTCATCTTTCACTACCTGTACTCATGATAAGTACAACCACTCGAGACTGTGTGGGCAGTCACTCAATCTGAACTCGTACGGTCCAACCCCAGGGTTATGAAGGCTGGGGAGCACCGGGAGGATAAGGAGGGGGAATGTTTTGTTCGGTTTGGACATGGCGGTGGCCTGACTCCTTCCGGTATAACCGTTAAGGTTAGGACGTGCGAGGAAAGAAAGAGTTTCGAATTCAGATCTCACTGATCATGAGATCGCATAGCCGGACTAGTGGGTAAAGTGTACACCTCTGCGCAGAGTTTGAAAACCTATTCGAATAGTCTGTGTCCACAGGAATGGACGAGTCTGGTATGGTATGGCAATTAATGTTTTGTTTTCAAAAAAGGGTGCGTTTGAGAAAAATGGTTTTTAAAAGGTTCGGCGGTTCAGCCGTGAGCTATGGTGGACGGGAAGTCCAGTAGCTGTTTTTGAAAAGGAAAACCAGTGGGAAACTGCTGAGATACCTGGATGGTTTAGTCCAGGGGATTTTTGTTCTAATATTGAAAAACTTCCTGCTCCTTTTGGAGAGGATGCGCCTTGCAAAATACAAAATGTTTTTCAAAACAACCATGCATAAAATATTGTTGTTTCTGCAAATATCCTGAGCTCCACATATTCCATGCATTATATCTGATTTCCCCATTCCGCGGGTGAAGGTGGGCTGCTGAGTACGTTTGTACTCACCCTTGCTTATTTATTTTTTTTTCAGAAAAAGGAGATCGGGTAAGAGTTACGACTGTTCCCAACCTTGCCTGTGGCTGTTGGACCGCTGATTTGCTTCGCTGCGTATATCGGGCTGCTTCAGCCCCACTCTGATGATATGTCCCGAGTTGTGGACCAACTCTTAAAGTTGATCGCCACATTTATAGGTTTGTCCCGTTTAAGCAGATCTGAAATCATCTGTTGTGTAAATATGTTTACTAGCCTCCTGGGACTAGTAATTGTATCACATTTGAGTCCCAGAGGATTGGGGCGCTTCAGATAGCGAGGATGAATCTTCATCATCACAAGGTACATTTTCCTATATTGCTTCCACTGACATTAATGACAGGGAAAATGAGACCGATGATGTGGAAGAAGAGGAGATTCGCCGTTTCTACAACCATCTCAACAAAGTGGACAAAGCTCTCTTGGTTAAGTTGTTGAGAAGGAACAAGGAACAAGGCGAGACGCTTCTCAGGCTAGAGGAGACTCTCATCAAAACAAACAACAGCCTGGAGAAGATGACCAAAGAACATGAGGAGCTAAGGTGCTCTCATGATGTCTTGGTCCAACGGTATGATTCAATGTTAATTGAGCAAAGTAATAATGATAACGCTCTATCTAATGTTGCTCAACTTAAAACTGAAAATTCTATGCTTAGAAGTCAAGTAGAAACAATGAATTTAGAAAAGCTTGCTCTTAGTGAAAAGTATGATATGTTGTCATACTCTCATAGTAAACTAGTTGATGATCATATCATGCTCGATATTGCTCATGAGGTAGTAATTACTAGTTTAAACTCATATGAACCTCATTCTTGCACTAGTAATCAATTGGTCAAAATATTATCATGTGCTGACCTCCACCGCCCCAAGAAAGGCCAATCTTTGTTTGAGAAACAAGTTGCAGGATCAAAAAGGAAATTGCTTGGGAACAAGAAACAAAGACAATTAAGGAGAAGATGCCTTGCTCGACTTCCGCAAGATATCTACGAACACGTGGTGAAGAAGCTTGAGGAAGGAGAAACCGCAGCAAGGGTCAAACTCCATGAGAAGGATGTTCCCAAAGCAATAAATAAAGAAATCAACATGAACAAGGAAAAAGGTAAAAATTCAATTAATCATGTTGTTTGCACTGATCATCTCTCCATGTCATTTAAGTACAAAAAGGGAAAAGAAAAAAGGAGGTGCTTCAAGTGCAAGAAGTTAGGCCACCTCATCGCGTCTTGTCCGTACCAAGACAAGAATGAAGGGACAAGGAGTTGTTTTGGATGCAACAATCAGGACCACACGATCACTTCATGTCCGGTCATGAAGAATCAAGGATGTGCATCCTCCAAGGTGACCCTCACCAAGGAAAATGACAAACAGCAAGCGTCATGTCAGGTTGAGCGACGCTTCTGCTACAAGTGTGGTGAGCAGGGTCATCTATCCAAGGTATGTTATAAAGGTAAGATTCCTAAGCAAGTGAATTTGTCTCAATTTTATTCGTGCAGGAGACCCAAATCATACACTTGTGCTAGATCTATAACGAGATCACCTAGAACTAGCACAAAGGCAATTTGGGTACCAAAGGCACATTTAGATGATCATTATGGACCCATCCCGAGATGGGTACCAAACTGTGCTAACTAGACCATGCAGGTGCCTTGAGATGGACTGGAGACCATGGGAGAGCTTAAGACGGTTATCTAAAACTCTATTCTTAAGTTGTTAATTGTTTTGGTGTTTATTGACCCAAGGTTGAATTATTGTGAGACATTAATCCCATGTTCATCTCAAGTGAAATAAGGTGTATAGGTCCTTAATCATTATTGGTGAATCAAACAAAGGACCTTGATGAGATTCTTCAACTTGCTCTCCATAGGATGGTACCCTTGTATCATAAGTACTTTGTTGATAATCAGTATTGCTCGGTGTGTTACCTGTCCTTGGAGTAGTTATGTCTCTTGATTGCCTGTGTTAAGTATCTTTCAATCAATGATTAGTGATTTCCAAGATCGTAACCATGCGTGCTTAATCATGATTAGGTACTCTCAATTGGTATCTTATCATTGCTTAATCATTCTTTGGGTAACTTATCATTTGAGATATCCTCCATGATTAACTCTTGTTGTGTTCGTGAATAAACCTGCATCCCGTTGTGAGTTATGCTATATGGTTTTATGATTAGTCTGTGTGAAAATATGACATATTGCTTAGTTTATATGATGACCCTATTGCGGCACTATGTGTTATGTCTCTAATGCATTCTCTCGAGCTATGAAGTGCATAAATAATAGGGAACTTTCAGTTGGTTTGTGGTAATAACTGGTGCTCTCATGGCCATACTGGTAAAAGGCAAAGGTATGGAAAATGGAACTGTGCAATTTTATTGAATATCTTGAAGTTCCATTGATTGTGATCATAGCTGTGTTCTTGCATTTCACTGGTAGTACCATGGCTTAGGAGACTTATGCCTTAAAATGTTTTTTTTCTTCCGGTGCACCATTGATTGTGATCATAGCTGTGTTCTGGTGTACCTAAAGAACCTTCTTAACTATGCTTAAGACATGATCGTGTTGTTTTTCAATTGGTTTATGTAATGCAATGATAGTTAAGTATGAAGCATGTCTAAGTTGCGTGTAAAAGTTAGACTTCCTGTGAGTATTCAATTGGCTTAGGTGCTCCTGAGGCATGCATTGTTGTATTTAGTCAACCTTTCATTTAGCCTTCAATTTGTATTAAGTGGCTTTTGGTATTTAATTGATATCTCTTTGGGATGAAAGTGATAGAGTATGCCTTGACCAAGGTATGTTGTGATCCCCTCTAGTTCTGAGGAAGCTAGAATGTGTAAAGTGCAAGTCATTCAAATACTTGATGCACAACTTGAGGGGGAGCATACATAACTTGTGTCTTTTGAGACTAACTGTTTCTTGAGCAATCTTGTACAATCTCAAGGTGGAAAAGAGAAGATGAGCATGAAATGGAGCAATCAGGACTTGGGTACCTCTGTAAGTCAAGTAATCGGTATCTTAAGTCATGAGTAATTGTATATCCTTAGATTGCTCATGCTTTATAATATTTGGTGATACTCTATGCCTATCCTTAAATATCATGAAGCTATGATAATAAATGATCTTGCAAATTGGTATCTTTCAATTGGTAGCCATGATAGTTTGCTTCAATTGACATCTTTTGATAATCATTAGAATAGAGGTTTCTTCTTGTGTCCAATACTATAACTTGTTCTAAGTTTGGTGTCTTAGCAACAAGAAAAGGTTATGATAAAGAATCAGGCACAAGGGTGGAGAAGCTCTCGAGAGATTAAATACTTTCAAGATGGGAAGTGCACTACAACATGGTAAAGGTTCAAAGGAAGTATTAATCTTTTTGCGTATACGTATCTTACTTAAATGTTGGTGGTACATATGTTCAATAAGTAAGGGGGAGTGTTGATAGTGTGTTTTTCCTCCTAAAACACCCTGCTGTCCCTTGACATCATCCTATGTTCTTGCTTGAGTATGGTTTTTGGTGTTTGATGTCAAAGGGGGAGAATTTGTGTATTAAAGCTTATCTCAACCTGAGAGGAAAGCTTATACTAAGGGGTGATGTGTCAGTTTGAGCATTGTTAATGTGTTATTGATAAGTCTTATCATATGCTTCCTGCAGTATTATATGTGTTGCATCATATGGACTAGTGTTTAGTATTTCCGCTGCTATGAATTAATTGGCATCTAGTGTAATGGATAGTCATAAGATTAAAGGTGTTTTAGATAGTCATGAGATCAAAGGTGCTTAAAGATTGCTTTAAATTGGTATATTAGTTTAAATTGGTATCTTAATGGTGAATAGTGGTAGGTTGATATTCCTGTGATATATCCACTAAGTTGAATGGTGTTTAACTCTGATTATGTGCATTTGTGTGTTATAGCATCATGGTTTGATTCTTGACACAATGCATCCTAAAAAGTGCTAAGGTGTAGAAATGTTTCGAATTGCCTAAGTATGTGCAAATTGGCATCTGAGACCAAAATTATGTTTTTGAAGTAAGCACATATTTAGGGGGAGCATTCTATAAACTTAGAATTCAAAATTTGTGCTTTAAATCTTATTCTCATATAAGCTTTAATTGTGTTGCCATCAATCACCAAAAAGGGGGAGATTGAAAGCTCTCTTGTGAGTTTTGGTGTTTGGATGACAACTCAATTAAAGGACTAACAAGTGTACTAAGTGTTGAACATGTGCTTAAGGTAAAGCCTATAGGGTTCAACACAAGTGAACAAATGTGATGGTCCAAGAACTAGATTATGGATACATAATGGACATCACAAGTAAGATGGACATTGCATAAAGTGAGACTCGGGTGCGTAGCTCGGAGACAACTGATCAAGCCAAGGACGGAGGCAAGAAGAGCTTCGAGGAACCAAGTGCACGGGAGAAGGTCAAGGAGGCTGAGGAACCCAAAGCCAAGGGTGAAGAAGAAGGCTTGCAAAGTCAAGGGTGATCGAGTTGAGAACAGCTACGGCACATCAAGGATCACTACATAAGGACGTGACTTACAACCAATGAGGAAATATCTATAGGTATGTGGTGTAAGTCATAAGGCTCAAGACCAAGCTCTAAGAAGGAGATCAATGTCACTAGAACGAGAACAAATGTCAAAAACAGAACTGGAAGCAGCCCAAAAGAGCTAAGTGCACCTTGACTTTTAGTTTGGGTTGTTCCTATGTTTGGAGATGTTCTATGTGATCTTTGCAGGATGTTGGAGCTAAGAAATGTCAATCTAGATCAAGTCAAGCTGACTTGAGGATTTATGAGTCCAACATCAAAGCTCAAGCATGTGAAATGCTATAGATGTAATAATTAAGAGAAGGTATGTTTCTAGACTTAGTACATTGGTTTTTGTGTACTAATATACTTGTCTAAGTGTTAGAAACAGAAGGAAGAAGAAAAGGAAAGAGGTGCAAATGGCTTGGCTGTGTACAGCCAAGACTCAGCTCAGTCTAGCACACCGGACTGTCCGGTGGTGCACCGGACAGTGTCCGGTGCGCCAGGTTGAACCCCGGTGAACAGGCCGCTCTCGGGAGGAGTCTGGCGACGTACGGCTATAATTCACCGGACTGTCCGGTGGTGCACCGGACTGTCCGGTGAGCCAACGGTCGGCCGCGCAATCCGCGCGTGACGCGTGGACGAGCCAACGGTCAGATGGGGGCACCGGACTGTCCGGTGTGCACCGGACAGTGTCCGGTGCGCCAACGGCTCCAGGACTGCAACGGTCGACTGCTCCATTTATGGAAGGAAATCAGGCACCGGACAGTGTCCGGTGGCGCACCGGACTGTCCGGTGCGCCACTCGACAGAAGGCAAAATTTGCCTTCCTGGATTGCTTCCAACGGCTCCTAGGCCCCTTGTGCCTATAAAAGGGACACCTAGGCGCCTCAAGCAAGGAGGAAGTGCAGCCAACAAGTGTAGACATCACTCGAATCAATTCTCACTCTCCCTCTTGTGTGTAACTCTATAGTTTGTGTAGAAGGCACAGCTATAAGCCTTTAGAGAGAGGAGAAGTGCTGCTAAGAGCTAGAGCAAGGTCTTGAGCGTATCGTTACTCTGCCGGGGTGCTGTCAAGAAGTTTGTAAGCAGCCGCGGTTTTGTTGTAACCCACCTCAATATAGTGAAAGGCTCTGTCTGTCATACTGACAGATCTGAGCAAACGGAGGAAGGAGTTGAAACAGACTCCAAGCCCAGGTGTGGCTAACTCCAACGAGGACTAGGCAAGCATTTCAGGCTTGGCCGAACCTCGGGATAAATCCTTGCGTCTGTGAGCTATGTTCTGTATTGTACTCTGACTCTCTGTCTTACTCGCTTTTATCTCTGCACTTCACTACTTACTTGTGGTACTAGCTTTCCTTGAAGTGCAGGATATTCTTAAGACAGGAACTTCAATTCCACTGCAACCTACTCGAAGGGTTCCTCACTCCACTGCGTACTAAGTCTTCGAGTAGAGTAAGAATTTAAGTTTTAAATTGAAAAGTTTTATTCGCCTATTCACCCCCCTCTAGGCGACATCCAGATCCTGTTCCCGGGTCAAAGGGAACTTACACTGACACCCTCCCCTGTGCTCCCTTCCTCCAACGGTATTACATGTTCTCGTTGCAACGCACGGGCACTCACCTAGTGATTGATTATGGGAAAAAGGGGGAGTTTTTGAATTCTTGATCAATTTCTCTTGAAATACCTCTCTCTATGCCTCAACAAGTGTGTTTGACTTAGAGATAGGAAATTGAGTTTGATTTGCAAAAACAAACCAAGTGGTGGCAAAGAATGATCCAAATATGCCAAATTTGAATCAAAACAAATTTGTGTTCTCATTCGCATTGATGTTGCACTTCTTTTAGTTGTTTTGTGTTGTGTTGGCATAAATCACCAAAAAGGGGGAGATTGAAAGGGAAATGTGTCCTTGGGCCATTTCTAAGTATTTTGGTGATCAAGTGCCAACACAAATGGTTTAAGTGTGAAACTATGGCAAATGGTGGAAGAAGTGCAAAGTCAACACAAAGGTATGATTCTAGACTTAGTACATTGGTTTTTGTGTACTAACATATTTGTCTAAGTGTTAGAATCAGAGAAAATACAATTGAAAAAGACTTGGCTCGAGCAGCCAAGACTCTGCTCAGTCTGGGTGCACCGGACAATGTCCGGTGTGCCAGGCTGGCGTCTGGTCAACTGGTTGCTCTCGGGTCTCGACGGCGGCGTACGGCTATAAATCACCGGACAGTCCGGTGGTGCACCGGACAGTGTCCGGTGAGTCGGCTGCGGTGAAGTCGCCGCTCTCGGGAACCAAGTCAACAGCGTACGGCTATAATTCACCGGACTGTCCGGTGAGGCACCGGACTGTCCGGTGTGCACCGGATAGTGTCTGGTGCGCCAACGGCTCGAAGTCTTCAACGGCTGGCTGCGCCAGAATAGGAAAGAAATCCGCACCGGACAGTGTTCGGTGGTGCACCGGACTGTCCGGTGCGCCAGTCGACAGAAGGCAAGAATTGTCTTCCTGGATTGCTCTCAACGGCTCCTAGCTGCCTTAGGGCTATAAAAGGGACCCCTAGGCGCATGGAGGAGCACACGAAGCATACTTTAAGCATTCTTGATCATTCACACTCCGTCTTTGCGCACTCGTTTGACATTCTTAGTGATTTGAGCTCTGTTCTAGTGAGAACTTTGTGATATTCATTTGAGCTCGAGTCTTGGCCTTGTGTGTGCGTATTGCTGTGGATTTGTGTGTGTTGCTTCCCTCCCTTACTCTATTGCTTTCACTTTGATCCATATTGTAAGGGCGAGAGACTCCAAGTTGTGGAGATTCCTCGCAAACGGGAAAGAGTAAAGAAAAGAAGAACACCGTCGTATTTAAGTTGATCATTGGATCACTTGAGAGGAGTTGAGTGCAACTCTCGTCCGCTGGGACGCCACAACGTGGAGTAGGCAAGTGTTGTACTTGTCCGAACCACGGGATAAATCCTCGTGTCTCTTGTTCTTGTTCTCACTGTGTCTATTGTGCTTCACAAGAGCTCTCCTTAGCCACTTGATTTCATTGTGCTAACTCCTAATCAAGTTTTGTGGCTTTAAGTTTCAAGTTTTTACATGATCACCTATTCACCCCCCTCTTGGTGCTCTCAGTGTCGAGTGCCACTTCTCATTCGTATGCTGCTCCGCGTCAAGTTCGCTCGCGTCGTGATCTTCTCCCTGTCGTGCTTGTCGTCACGATGCCGTGGTCGAAGCCCCGACATACTCATCTGCCCTGCGAATGTTCCATGGTACAAATTTTGCATATTATACTGATGTTTGTCGTTCCGTTTCTATGTTTCATATATTTTTTTTACTACCGTCGCAATGCACGGGCACATACCTAGTTTATATATAACAACAGTACAACAACTTAGTCAAATCTTAGTTGTAAGTTTATTTTACTGTATAATATTTTTACTAGACAAAAATTAAAAGCCCCACTTAGAAGTAGTTTTGATGTCACGGTCTTTCTAAACAGGAATAACACTGCCCGACCGTTCTCCATGACATTCGTGTGTTCGCCATCATTTTGTAATACTTACGTGATGGCGCCGAGCGGCAAGGGGACGGCTGACGATTTTTTTTGCATTTTGGTTCTTTCTTAGAAAAAAATCACGTTTAGACTCTAAAAAATTTTAATATTATTTTGGACCCTTTGCTCGGCGCCATAGCATATGGCGACGAGTTAACACATCTCGGCGCTATAGGCTATGGCGCCGAGGTACGTGCTGCGCTGGCACAATCCGGACGTCGTGGCGCTGACGTGGCACTGAGCTCGGCGCCAAGATCTATGACGCCGAGCTCGGTTATATAACAACAAAGTGTGTCTAGCTTAGTTGGTTGAACGCAGGGCTCATAAACTTGTTGTCTTGGGTTCAACCCCCATGGTGGGTATTTAATATTTTTTATCTTTATCACTGATTTATTTTTTGTTATCTAGATTTTTAGTTTATGTCGATGATTTGTCAGTACAGATTTATTTTTCATCCATATTTTTTAATTTTTGTGACTGATTTGTTTATTCATCAGGATATTTTTTTTGTTTATCTCTAGCGCCAGCTGCTGTTAATACGAGTGCTTGCAGACCGGCAGAAGCGTGCTCTGAGCACCTGGCTACCACCAGATCAAGCTGTGCACCGAAGTCTACGGCTCCATGGCAAATGCAAGTGCAAAGCGATATATATACGTATGGTGTACAATACCTAAATATATACTATATGAACGGAGGACTACAGCCATTCGATTTTCATTTGAATTTCATGCTCGCGTGTATTATATTAGTTATATAGTGGTCCTAAATGTATATACTATTCAACTGAAAACAGGCAAGCGGCCGTATATAAGGACAAGGCTGAAACGCTAGACATCATGATGCTTGTAAGGGCCAGTCCTAAGGAAATTTAAAATAATTCCAGTATTCGACAGTGTGGTTAATAACACGGGTTGATTAGTTTTCTAAAACCCAATAAATTACTTATACTAGTTCTAGACTCAACTCTATACACGCTTGCTTGCTTATATAGGTACATCTCGATCAAACTCCGTTGTTTACAAAAGAAACAACGTGTACAATCCTACAATGGCTGAACATGGGACGTTCACGTCCACGTCGTCTTATATTGTTCACATAAACAAAGTTGTACGGATATTGGACAAGATTATGGTCACAAAAATAAAAAATCTAGATGAGAAATAAATCTGGACGGATAAATCACCCACCATGAGGCTCGAACCCATGACCACAAGGTTAAGAGCCTTGCCCTCAACCAACTAAGTTAGACACGCTTTATTATTATATAATCGAGCTCGGCGCCATAGATCTTGGCGTCGAGCTCGGTGCCACGTCGGCGCCACGACGTCCGAGTTGTGCCAGAGCAACACGTACCTCGGCGCCATAGCCTATGGCGCCGAGATGTATTAACTCGGCGCTATAGGCTATGACGCCGAGCAAAGGGTCCAAAAATGGCATTAAAATTTTTTAGGGTTTAAATGTGTTTTTTCGGAGAAAGTGTCACACCCGGGCTTTAAGGAACAAAGACGGGTGCATCTTATACATGCGCCAAAAGACAACATATATAATAACAGAGTGTATAGAGATAAATGTAATCAGAGTACTTATTACATAGCGGAAGTCTTACAAAAATAAAATATGAATATCGCAGGAACTAAAATTTATCCTTGGCGCCAGAAAGCTAACTGGGAGACGCCACCTAGATCATGTCGAAAGCCTCAGTGTTAGGCGGCTCCTCTTCGACCACCTGCTCTTCTCCTGTGGGGGGTATGAGACAACAAGAGTGAGCTCACATACGTTCATAGCTCAACAAGTCGTGGGGAATAATGTGGCATGAACTCACCAAAGGTGGGAGTTCATGAAATGTAAGGCTGATCAATGAAATAAAGGCTGAAGCTGAGCATTGCTTTTATAAGTTGGTCAAAATTTTATCAGCAGTTACTAAGTGTAAGTGAATACCAATCCATAGTAATAATAAATAAAGGTAATAGTAAAATAATCCCAAATGCAATGAAATGACAGGTTAAGTTTAAGTTCCATAGATTAATCATGTGAGTGTCCGAGCCGCTCATGACCGTGAGCACGGCTAGTATACCAGTTTTACACTCTGCAGAGGTTGCGCATCTTTACCCATAAGTCGTGTTACCCATTTGCCACGGAGTTGATCAGACCCCATACACCTCTACCAAGGAAGCGAGGCAGGGTACCACTACGAGGCCTTTACAAAGTTCCACTAGCTTCAGACTACCCGCTACAGTTTATAGGAAGCTCCAGTGCAGGAATCCCTCGCCTGACCGCCATCGCAGCAAAATCAACCTAAGGAACTCCCTACACTGACCACTCCCCTACTGCCCTTGCCCCTTTCGGGTAAGGTAGCCATCCACTAGCTTTCCTAGTTAATCAGCCAAGGGCGTCCCATTAAACCCTTGTGGTAGCACTGTTTTCCCGGGTGGTTCTCCATGTTCCCATTAACATAATGATCTTATCATGAACAATAAATAATGAACAGATAATAAAAAGTGTAATCATGAGTAGTGAATATCTCTATACCCAAAACCATATAAAGCAATAGCATGTACTACCCAAAAATTTAGTAGTAAAACCAATGGTGAAACAAGGTATAAAGATAGTCAATTCTAGGGTATCCTATTGGGTCCCAGCAAAATTAACATATGCTGATCATTATGATTAATAAGAACATGAATGGGTAAAAGAAGTGATCAAGGGCACAACTTGCCTTCAACGAGCTCCTGCTCAGCAGTCTCTACCAGATGAACCCTAGAATCCTCTGTAGCTTGCTCGTCTACTCGCATCAACACAATACATACATTGTATAGCAAAAATTAACATTACACCAAGCATATAAATAAAATACACAGTAATAATCTAGACACTAAAATGAGATCACCGGAACTGGAATCATTAAATTTGGGGTTACAGATTTTAAGATATGAATTTCTGAAGGTTTTAAGTATTTACTACAAGATTAATCGCTAGATAAATTTTAATGTGTATTTCATGCCAAAACAGTGGCATTAATGGTTAGACAATAATATTACAAAAATTTAGGAACTGGAATGGTCCAATTTGGAGCTCATACGCATTTTCTATGAATTATACAAATTCTAGGTATTGTTTTTATTTTAAAAACTCATTTTCTAATTCATTTTTCTGATTTAATAACCCTCTGGATTGGGCCTCAATTTCCAGAAAGCGCAGGGACTCTTGCGCAAGATTCTGCAAGACCCAGGCTACTATTCACTGGATTGCGGGTTGTTTTGGTGAAAACCGAGGGGCTCTTTACGAAAGTGCCACGACTGAGTGAACTCAGGTGTGCCTAGGCCATCCATTCAAGGATCTAGGGCCCATATTTAAACAGCGAACCGGTATGCAATTTCAGCCGCGTAATCCACGATCTACGGTCCAGATCCGAAGTCCACTTCATCCAACCGGTATACACCCAGGTCCACAAGATCCTGATCTAACGGCTAGTTGCTCACCCACCTCTGATCTAATCCTGGCCCTACATCTAGATCCAACGGCGCTGATCCGTTGTCAACCTCCGATGAACTGCGGCAGCGCTGACCGCATAATGGCGACGACCGCGCCGTCGAGCACGCCCGCCGAGTGCCATTCCCCGAATTAGGTCGCGCAATACATTGTGTAGAGCAGTACAAATACTGGGGAGGATCGCATACCGAGGCTAAAGTCGTGTAGAGCGCTGCCCACGGAAGCCTGGGATCCGCGGCGATTCCAGGAGCTCTGGTGAGAAATTCCGGTCGTAATGGCGGCCAACTCCAGCGCCAACGGATGCACCTGCCCTCCCTCGGTCCAGGATATCTCTTGAGCACAGCACCAAGGACGATGACGAGGAGGACGCTGGCACGGTGGGGCATAGATTTGTGAACCCGCCGCACCCCTGAGGTGGAATTAGGCGAACACCGGTCAGCAGTGCGAGTGGCTATCCACACCCGCACGATCCCCGGCCACCGGTGAACCCACACGAACCCCCAATTGAAGCGCGCGGCGGAGGTTATGGCGAAGAGCAGGGCGGCGGCGATGAGGTTGTCGCGACCCCCTTCCCCAGTTCGACAGTGTAGGTGGTGGTGTAACGAGAGGCCGACGGACACCGATCCATGGTCTGTAGCTTTATAGCCTAGTAAGGTTAGTTCCGAGCGCCCACAACCACTCCCGAAATTCGCGCCGACGTTCCGAGCTCAGCGGAGAAGACCACGCGCGGGACCGTGAGTCAGGGCAGCACACGAGACCACAGCGACTGATTGGGCGGTCCCACCCGCCAGCGACAGGCGATTATCAGCCACGAGTGCACGCGTGGTGGAAAGGAGTTGTGGGGCCCCACCAGGCACCGCAGAAAGGGAGGGAGATGCGGTGCCACTGACCAGATTGGTCCACATGTCGGCGCCGCGGATAGATAGTGGGCTGTGCGGATCAAGAGAAGTTGGGCCGAATTGATGGTTTTGGGCCCAACAGTGGAATTTCTCTTTTCTTTTTATATTTTAATTTTAACATTATGTCTCCTTTTTATTTTGAATCCCAAATTTGAATTTGAGACCTTGTATGATTTTCACCTTTGAGTAAATGTACAAATTCAAACTCTCGTGTAGGGATAATATATAATTTTATTCACTTATTTTTATCCACATAGTATTTATTCCCTTCTCTTTTCTAAATTCTATGATTTTTTTAGATTCTAAATTCTCTTTTAGACTTTAATATACTCCCTGTCACATTATTTTTATATCATCACAAAATGCACACAAAAATATAAACCCAGCATGATGCATAATTTACTTGAGTGTTCTTTTGTTAATTATTTATTTGTGGAAGTGGGGTGTTCCCATGAAATGATAGGCATAGATGACACACATGTATAAAAAGAATATAATTTCTCCTTTTAGATTTTCTTACAAAGTTGGTATTACAAATCCTACCCCCCTTAAAAAGAATCTCGTCCTCGAGATTTAGGAAGTACTACGGAAAAGATGGGGAAAATCTATGCGAAGCTCTTCTTCTCTTTCCCCACGTAGCTTCATCTTCACCATGGTGACTCCATTGTACCTTGCACATCTTTATCACCTTATTTCTTGAAACTCGAGTCAGAGTGTCTAGAATCTTGATAGGGTACTCAGCATAAGTCAGATCATCTTGAACACTAAGGTCCTCCATTGGCAGCTGCTCCTCAGGTACCCTGAGGCACTTCTTTAGCTGGGACACATGGAATACATCATGTACATCTGACAGGTGATCGGGTAGTTCTAGTTGATATGCAACTTCTCCCACTCGCTTTAAGATCAAGAAGGGTCCAATGAAGCGAGGGGACAACTTTCCTTTAACTTTAAATCTCCTCATACCCCAGATCGGTGACACCTTCAGATACACGTGATCACCCTCCTTAAACTCCAGTAGTCTTCTCCTATTATCAGCATAGCTCTTTTGCCTGGATTGTGCAATTCTCAAACTTTCTCTTATCATTCGAACTTGTTCTTCTGTCTCTTGAATAAGTTTAGGCCCAAAGAACTGCCTTTCTCTAGTCTGATCCCAATATAGTGGTGTCCTGCATTTTCTGCCATATAGAGCCTCAAACGGTGACATCTTCAAACTGGCCTGATAGCTATTATTATAAGAGAACTCTGCATATGGTAAGCTCTTATCCCAAATTCCACCATATTTAAGGGCACAAGCTCTTAACATATCCTCCAGTACTTGATTAGTCCTCTCTGTCTGTCCATCAGTTTGGGGATGGTAGGCCGAACTAAAATTCAACTTTGTATCCAAGCTCTCATGCAACTTCTTCCAAAACCGAGAAGTAAACTGTGATCCTCGATCAGACACGATCTTCTTAGGCTCCCCATGTAGACAAACTATCCGAGTCATATACAATTCTCAGGGGTGCGGGGTAGTCCAACAATGAAATCCATACCAATTTCTTCCCATTTCCACTCGGGAATCTTCAATGGGTGCAATAGTCTAGCTGGTCTTTGATGTTCGGCCTTGACTCTTTGACATACATCACACTTAACCACATGTGCAACAACTTCTCTCTTCAGTCCATACCACCAATACTTCTGCTTCAAATCCTGATACATCTTAGTGCTACCAGGGTGGATAGAGTAATCAGAATCATGGGCTTCCTCCAATATAATCTCACGAAGGCTATCAATCTCCGGAACACATATCCGATCCTTGAACCATACAGTACCTTGCTCATCCTCCGTGAATTCTAGCACTCGACCTTCCGTAATCAGATCCTTAATCTCTTGAATTTTAGCATCACCCACTTGACCTTTACGAATTTCTTGCTCCAAGGTAGGTTTCAATTCAATGGTAACTCCTTCAGTGTGTGTAACAATTCCCAAATTGAGTCTCTTAAAATCTTTTGCTAATTCATCGGGTAGCTGGACAATAATAGCGGAGTGAACGTGCTCCTTCCGACTCAAGGCATCTACAACCAAATTCGCCTTGCCTGGGTGATAGTGAATCTCCAAATCATAATCCTTAATAAGCTCCAACCAACGGCGTTGCCTAAGGTTGAGATCCTTCTGAGTGAATATATACTTCAAACTCTTATGATCTGTGTATACTTGGCACTTAGTTCCCATAATGTAGTGTCTCCAAATTTTAAGTGCATGCACAACGACTGCCAATTCTAAGTCATGAGTGGGGTAGTTCAATTCATGTTTCCGCAACTGACGAGACGCGTAGGCAATCACATGTCCTTGCATGTGCACACATCCTAATCCTTGGCCACATGCATCACAATAAATGTCAAATCCCTTCTGTAGATCTGGCATAACCAACACTGGTGGTGACATCAATCTCTTCTTCAATTGATCAAAGCTCTCTTGGCACTTCTCATACCACTTAAATTCTCTTCCTTTCTCCAGAAGTGAGGTCATAGGCTTGGCAATCTTAGAGAATCCTTCAATAAATCTCCGATAATATCCTGCAAGCCCCAAGAAACTCCGAATCTCAGTAACTATAGTGGGCACTCTCCACTCCATAATCTCCTTGACCTTAGCAGGATCCACTGCTATTCCTCCATTAGAAATAATATGTCCAAGGAATGGCACCTTGTCAATCCAAAACTCGCACTTACTGAACTTGGCGTAGAGTTGATTATCTCGTAGCTTCTGTAGCACCGACCTCAGATGTTCTTCATGATCACTCTCACTCTTAGAATAGATAAGAATATCATCGATGAACACCACGAGGAATCTGTTCAGATACTCCATAAACACCTTATTCATCAAATTCATAAAATAAGCTGGTGCATTGTTTAATCCAAATGACATGACAGTGAACTCATATAATCCATATCGGGTGGAGAAAGCCGTCTTAGGAATATCCGACGGTCTAATCTTCATTTGATGGTAACCCGATCGGAGATCAATCTTCGAGAATACCCTAGCGCCTCTCATCTGATCAAACAAATCCTCAATGCGGGGTAACAGATACTTGTTCTTCACAGTAACATCATTAAGTGATCTATAGTCCACACACATCCTCTGGGATCCATCCTTCTTCTGTACAAATAGAACCGGTGCTCCCCAAGGTGAGGAACTCGGACGAATGTAACCAGCCTCTTGTAACTCCGTCAACTGCTTCTTCAGCTCCTTTAACTCTTCTACAGACATCCTGTATGGTCGTTTAGAAATGGGGGCAGTTCCAGGTAAAAGATCAATGACAAACTCAACTTCTCTATCAGGTGGCATCCCTGGTAGCTCCTCTGGAAAGACATCCGGAAAATCTCTAACCACACGAATGTTGTCACCCACAAACTCCTCAGGTATAAAGAACATTGCACGCTTGGATGAGGTGGTTACTGCAATTCCTACTTCAAATCTTTGTCCTTTGGAACTGGTGAGTTCTATGGTTCCCTTAGCATGGTGTATATACTGCCTTTGTCTTTCTTAACCATGACATACCAAGGATCACGTCTTTAGTGCTCTCTTTTAACCCTATAGGGGTAGCCCATCTGGGTTAGAAATACAGGGTACGAAAGAAAGGATTGTAGACAAGGAATGTAATTACGAGGCATGTTACTTTGAGGGATTTATTAGCTGAGGGTGTCGCCTACTAAAGCTAATTCATTACCTTATGGTGGTACATACTAAGATGCCCGTCTATACTATTTCAATCAATCAAAGAAGCAAATCAGACATTTATCATCAGAACAATCAAACAACATTTTTAAATATAGAAAATAGTTTTGGTTTGGTCTTAGGCCTCCTATCTCTTAAAAATGTCATAGGGGTAGGATTCCAAGGTGTGAAATCCATCTTGTCTTAGAGTAGAAAAGGTAAGAATGATCAGAGTAGAATAGTAGAATGTGAGACAGGATCAAGATAAGTGTAGAAAGAATCAGAGTAAGGTAAGTATAGAAGGATTTAGAATAAGGTAAGTACGTAAGGGTTTTGTCCATTTCTATCTAGGTTTCGTCCTACAGTCAACATTTCCTTTGATACCACTTCTATCACACCCGGGCCTTAAGGAACAAAGTCGGGTGCATCTCATACATGCGCCAAAAGACAACATATATAATAACAGAGTGTATAGAGACAAATGTCACAATATAATCAGAGTACTTATTACATAGCTGTCGGGGACCATAATTAGGGGTACCCCCAAGACTCCTGATCTCAGCTGGTAACCCCCATCAGCACAAAGCTGCAAAGGCCTGATGGGCACGATTAAGGTCAAGGCTCAGTCCACTCAAGGGACACGATCTCGCCTCGCCTTAGCCCAGCCTCGGGCAAAGGCAGCCGACCCCGGAGGATTCACGTCTCGCCCGAGGGCCCCCTCAAGCAACGGACGCACCTTCGGCTTGCCCGAGGCCCAGTCTTCACAGAGAAGCAATCTTGGCCAGATCGCCACGCCAACCGACCGTATCGCAGGAGCATTTAATGCAAGGATCGCCTGACATCTTATCCTGACGCGCGCTCCAGTCGACAGAGCCGAAGTGACCGCAGTCACTTCGCCGCTCCACTGACCGACCTGACAGGAGTACAGCGCCGCCTGCCCTGCTCCGACTGCCCTGCCACTTGCCAGAGTAAGGTCGACAGCGGCTAAGTCTAGCCTCGGGCGACATAGGAAGCTCCGCCTCGCTCGACCCTGGGGCTCGGCCCCCGTCTCGGCCTCGGCTCCGGAAGACGACGAACTCCGCCTCGCCCGACCCAGGGCTCGGACTCGGCCTCGGCTCCGGAAGACGACGAACTTCGCCTCGCCCGACCCAGGGCTCGGACTCGGCCTCGGCTCCGGAAGACGACGAACTCCACCTCACCCGACCCAGGGCTCGGACTCAGCCTCGGCTCCGGAAGACGACGGACTCCGCCTCACCCGACCTAGGGCTCGGACTCGGCCTCGACTCTGGAAGACGACAGACTCCGCCTCGCCCGACCCCAGGGCTCGGACTCAACCTCGACCTCGGAGGAATCGCCACCTCGCCCCAACTCGGGTTCGGACCAGCCATGTTGCCAGGAGGGCCATCATTACCCTACCCCTAGCTAGCTCAGGCTACGGGGAACAAGACCGGCGTCCCATCTGGCTCGCCCCAGTAAACAAGTAGTGATGACACCTCGCACGCTCCATGACGGCGGTAGCTCCCAGCCTCCTATGTTAGCAAGGAGACGTCAGTGTGGACTCGACAGCCCCGATAGCTGTACTTCCGCAGGGCTCCAGCGCTCCTCCGACGACCACGACATCACATGAACAGGATGCCAAAACCTCTCCGACTGCCACGACGACATGTACTTAGGGCTCTAGCTCCTCTCTGCTAGACACGTTAGCACATTGCTACACCCCCCATTGTACACCTGGGCCCTCTCCTTACGTCTATAAAAGGAAGGTCTAGGGCTCTCGTACGGAGGGGTTGGCCGCGCGGGAGAACGGGCCGGCGCATAAGGCTCTCGCTCTCTCTCTCTCTCGCTCGCTCCCGCGCGAACGCTTGTAACCCCCTACTGCAAGCGCATCCAGCCGCCCTAGGCGCAGGACAACACGAAGGCCGCGGTTTCCCCTCGCTGTTCTCCCCCCTTTGTGTCCCGTCTCGCGCCGACCCATCTGGGTTGGGGCATGCAGCGACAATTTACTCGTCGGTCCAGGGACCCCCCCCCCGGGGTCGAAACGCCGATAGTTGGCGCGCCAGGTAGGGGCCTACTGCGTGTTGACGAACAGCTTCCCGTCAAGCTCCAGATGGGTAGTCCCCAGCAACCTTTCCAACCCGGGACGACGCTCTGTTTCGGGAGTCTCGAGTTCATGTCTCTCGACGGCAGCTACGACATGGTACTCCTTCCGTCGCGCGACGACGACAATGGCGTCCGTCAGCCCGCCCGCCGGCGGCGGAATCAACGACGTCTTCCCCATGAGGCGGAAGAGCAACATTCAGTTCTGTCCCGTCCCCTCCCCCGCCGACGGAGGAGGAGGCGGGGCAGGCATGGCCAAGCAGGGGGCGACACCTCGTCGGCTGTCGAGCGAGACGACGGCGTCGGCGCCCCAGCGGGGGACACGCCGGGCGTTGACCTCGCGTCGGAGACGAAGACGAGCGTCGTTTCCCCGCAACATGCCAACATCGAGCTAACGGATGACGCCAGCACGCTCGCGAAGGGCTTGCTGGGCGTCGCCCTCGTACCTGAGACAACGGTGCAGTCCGCCCCTGATGCGACTTCGTCACCACCCGTCGATCAAGAGGTACCGTCCGTTTCCCATCCCATGCCTTTTAGATTCAGCTTCGATCCACCAAGCGACCCCCGCTTCGGTGGAGGCTTTCGCAAAGGTATGTCCAAACCCTCCGGGGTACCATGTGCGGTCACCCTGGGATAGACTGACGGCCGTCTCGACCTACGGGCCCTCGGGTTCCGAGGAAGATGATGAGCCCGACTCTGGTTGGGATTTCTCCGAGCTTGGTAACCCTAGTACCATGCGGGACTTCATGACCGCATGTGACCACTGCCTCTTCGATTGTTCCGATGGTAGCCACAGCCTTAGCGACGAGGACTGTGGCCCAAGTCGCGAATGTTTCCACGTCGATCTAGGGGGTCTCGGCGAAGGCAACCATCTTGGCACGCCGGAGAACGGTGATCCCCCTAGGCCTGCGCCTCGCGTTGACATCCTTCGGGAGCTAGCTGTGGTCCCAATCCCTACAGGGGGTCAGGACGCACAGCTCGAGCAAATCCGCGAGATGCAGGCCAGGCTCGACGAGGAGGCAGGAACACTTGCGCAGCCTCGGCTGAACCTCGGACAGGAGTGGGCAGGCCGAGCTCCGGCCGGAGAAGTGCGTCACCTGGCCCAGGACGTCCAGCACCGCATCGCCGACGATACCAGGCCAAGGCTGCCCCCGGTTTCCGGTGGGGTTGGCCAGAACCAGGCTGCAGCTGTGATACTACTCCGAGCGATGCCAGAACCCTCCACCACCGAGGGGCGGTGTATCCAGGGAGAGCTCAAGAACCTCCTGGAAGATGCCGCGGTCCGACGGGCCGAAAGCTTTGCCTCCTGAAGGCAGGGATACCCTCCGAGCATCGCGTCGCGACTTCCAGATTCGTGCGAGAAGCCTCGGTTCACACCGGGCGCACGCGCAACACGGCGCCTGCGGCCCTAGGTCACCTCGGCAACGAGCACCACCACCAGAACCGTCGAGCCCACCTCAACAAAAGGGTGCGCCGAGGCTACCACCCCAGGCGTGGGGGACGCTATGACAGCGGGGAGGATCGGAGCCCCTCGCTCGAACCACCCGGTCCACAGGCTTTCAGCCGGGCCATACGACGGGCGCCGTTCCCGACCCGGTTCCGAACCCCGACTACCATCACAAAGTACTCGGGGGAGACGAGGCCTGAACTGTGGCTCGCGGACTACCGACTGGCCTGCTAGCTGGGTGGAACGGACGATGACAACCTCATCATCTGCAACCTCCCCATGTTCCTCTCCGACACCGCTCGAGCCTGGCTGGAGCATCTGCCTCCGGGGCAGATCTCCAACTGGGACAACCTGGTCCAAGCCTTTGCCGGCAACTTCCAGGGCACGTACGTGCGCCCTGGGAACTCCTAGGATCTCCGAAGCTGCCGCCAGCAGCCGGGAGAGTCTCTCCGAGACTACATCCGGCGATTCTCGAAGCAGCGCACTAAGCTGCCCAACATCACCGATTCCGATGTCATCGGCGCGTTCCTCGCTGGCACCACCTGCCGCGACCTGGTGAGCAAGCTGGGTCGCAAGACCCCCACCAGGGTGAGCGAGCTGATGGACATCGCCACCAAGTTCGCCTCCGGTCAGGAGGCGGTTGAGGCCATCTTCGGGAAGGACAAGCAGCCCCAGGGCCGCCAGCCGGAAGATGTCCCCGAGCCGTCCACTCGGCGCGACACCAAGAAGAAGAACAAGAAGAAGTCGCAAGCGAAACGCGACACCACCGACGCAGACCTTGTCGCCGCCGCTGAGTACAAGAACCCTCGGAAACCTCCTGGAGGTACCAATCTCTTCGACAAGATGCTCAAGGAGCCGTGCCCCTATCATCAGGGGCCCATCAAGCACACCCTTGAGGAGTGCGTCATGCTTCGACGCCACTTTCACAAGGCCGGGCCACCGGCGGAAGGTGGCAGGGCCCACAACAACGACAAGAAGGAGGGCCACAAGGGAGAGGAGTTTCCCGAGGTCCACGACTGCTTCATGATCTACGGTGGGCGAGTGGCGAATGCCTCGGCTCGGCGCCGCAAGCAAGAACGTCGGGAGGTCTGCTTGGTAAAGGTGGCGGTGCCGGTCTACCTAGACTGGTCCGACAAGCCCATCACCTTCGACCAAGGCGACCACTCCGACCGCGTGCCGAGCCCGGGGAAATATCCGCTCGTTGTCGACCCCGTCATCGGCAACGTCAGGCTCACCAAGGTCCTCATGGACAGAGGCAGCAGCCTCAACGTCATCTACGCCGAGACCCTTGGGCTCCTGCAGATCGATCTGTCCTCGATCCAGGCAGGCGCAGCGCCTTTTCACGGGATCATCCTCGGGAAACGCGTCCAACCCCTCGGACAACTCGATCTACCCGTCTGCTTCGGGACTCCCTCCAACTTCCGAAGGGAAACCCTCACGTTCGAGGTGGTCAGGTTCCGAGGAACCTACCATGCAGTGCTGGGGAGACCATGTTACGCCAAGTTCATGGTCGTCCCCAACTACACCTACCTCAAGCTCAAGATGCCGGGCCCCAACGGGGTCATCACCGCCGGCCCCATGTACCGACACGCGTACGAATGCGACGTGGAGTGCGTGGAGTACACCGAGGCCCTCGCCGAATCCGAGGCCCTCATCGCCGACATGGAAAGCCTCCCCAAGGAGGTTCCAGATGCGAAGCGCCACGCCGGCAACTTCGAACCAGCAGAGGCGGTTAAATCCGTCCCTCTCGACCCCAGCAACGACACCTCCAAGCAGATCCGGATCGGCTCCGAGCTCGACCCCAAATAGGAAGCAGTGCTCATCGACTTTCTCCGCGCGAACGCCGAGGTTTTTGCGTGGAGTCCCTCGGACATGCCGGGCATACCGAGGGAAGTCGCTGAGCACTCACTGGATATCCGAGCTGGAGCCCGACCCGTGAAGCAGCCTCTGCGCCGATTCGACGAAGAAAAGCGCAGAGCCATAAGCGAGGAGATCCATAAGCTGATGGCCGCTAGGTTCATCAAAGAGGTATTCCATCCTGAATGGCTTGCCAACCCTGTGCTTGTGAGAAAGAAAGGAGGGAAATGGCGGATGTGTGTAGACTACACTGGTCTAAACAAAGCATGTCCGAAGGTTCCCTACCCTCTGCCTCGTATCGATCAAATCGTGGATTCCACTGCTGGGTGCGAAACCCTATCGTTCCTCGATGCCTACTCAGGGTATCACCAAATCAGGATGAAAGAGTCCGACCAGCTCGCGACTTCTTTCATCACACCTTTTGGCATGTACTGCTACGTTACTATGCCATTTGGTTTGAGGAATGCGGGTGCGACGTACCAAAGGTGCATGAACCACGTGTTTGGAGAGCACATTGGTCGAATGGTCGAGGCTTACGTCAATGACATCGTAGTCAAGACAAGGAGAGCCTCTGACCTCCTCTCCGACCTTGAAACGACATTCAAGTGTCTCAAGGCGAAAGGCGTAAAACTCAATCCCGAGAAGTGTGTCTTCGGAGTCCCCCGAGGCATGCTCTTGGGGTTCATCGTCTCCGAGCGGGGCATCGAGGCCAACCCTGAAAAAATCGCGGCCATCACCAACATGGGGCCCGTCAAGGACTTGAAAGGCGTACAGAGGGTCATGGGATGCCTTGCGGCTCTGAGCCGTTTTATCTCGCGCCTCGGCGAAAGAGGCCTACCTCTGTACCACCTCTTAAGAAAGACCGAGTGCTTCACTTGGACCCCCGAGGCCGAGGAAGCCCTCGGGAACCTAAAGGCGCTCCTTACGAACGCACCCATCCTGGTGCCCCCCGCTGCCGGAGAAGCCCTCTTGATCTACGTCGCCGCTACCACTCAGGTGGTCAGCGCCGCGATCGTGGTCGAGAGACGAGAAGAAGGGCATGCATTGCCCGTCCAGAGGCTGGTCTACTTCATCAGTGAGGTACTGTCCGAGACCAAGATCCGCTACCCACAAATTCAGAAGCTACTGTAC